>OX382329.1:10051386-10757388 GCA_947507615.1 Hemithea aestivaria | reverse complement strand
TGCTTATTAAACATATGACATTACCAACATACCTCTAGATGAACTTCATGGCACACCTCAGAAAGAACACCTTGACGTCGAAGCTTTCAATATCTTCTAACTTATTAAAGGGCTTTATACTCCAACAGAACAGGTTACCCTACTTAGCGCTCCTACGCACTAGCTGTTAACCGCGGGGCGGCAAACCGCGCTTTTCTGGTTTAAATGCAACCGCCTAGGCGGCTTAAAGGCTATCTAAAGGCGGTTGCATATTAAACCAGAAAAGCGCGGTTTGGCCCCACGGTTAACCGCTAGTGCGTAGGAGCGCTTACTCGTACACTGTCCGAATCAAATCAAAAGTTTTTCAGTAATATCTCATTAAACATAAAAACCTAACGTAATTAGGTACTATTTTTATGTATGACAAGTTTTAAACTCTTCTGTAAACTGGAAGCTCTACCTTTTAACAACCTTTTTTGCTATTTTATAGTCCGTCAATAGTTAATCACAATCACGTGGTAACCGCTAAGGCGCTAGATCAAGCGTGCCGGATCAATGATTGTGGTTGCCGCTTCGCAATTAATTGAGGTGCTTTTTGTTTGAACTCTGGTAACATTTGTGAAATTTGCACTTTAGAGATCTTGCAAATGACGCCACTTCTCAAAAATCAATACTGGGTGTGTTCAGTTTTATGCTTAAATTTTATATTTATTAACTTTGTTATTCGTTTAAGAACGTTACCTAATTTTTAAAATCCTCGTTTTACCGTGTACCTCTCTTGCTCTCGCGCTGTGTTATGAAGCTTTAGATAATAAATCAATTTAAATAATTAAAATGGAAAAAAATCAATTCAATTAAATTAATCAATATTATCAATTTAATTAATTGATAATTATATTTTTAAATTATGCAAACGAAAGAGTCGCACAAAGGCCGATATTATTCCCAAATATTATTCCTCTTCTGTGATAATAATATCACTAATGTAATAGAAAAATCAATAACAGGCGAATTTCGATCATGCCTTGTTTATTCAAATAAAATATCATACCAAGCACGTGACAGTTATTAAATGATATTAATTTATGTACTAAACAATTCAGCATTAAATATAAGCGACAGTAACCTACTTGTCATTCGTATTACGACAGACGGCACACTTGCGGTGTATTTATCATACATGTAAATTAAAAAGCATTACCCACAGAGGGGGTCACATGATGTATGTTGGCCAACCCGCATGAACTGCGTTATGTCACCTGTAGCTGTGTGAATATTGTTTGTATTGCAGTATGGCAAGTCATGATTTATCACTCTTTTAAACACTTAAAAGACTCTGGAAGTTCCAATTAAATATCATAGCTACTTTAACCCCTTGATCCAGGAAACACTTCTGGTTCATATTAAAATTTTCTCTATTATTTCTAGTTACATTAAAATAAGGTTCAAATTCGCATGCGCGGGTGCGCCTCGATCGAGCCGATCGGGGCCATTCGCGTTAATCATCTAAAATATATGAGAATAATTTTCCCAGCATTATCCCAACTACTGCCAGGGTCTGCTTTCCGGCTATACCTCTTCCACTTCGCACGACCTTGGGCAACCTCTAAAAAGAAAGATCCTCTGAGAATAATTGTCCCAGTGTTACGTAGTATATGGTAAAATAATGGTTTCATACATTTCATAAGGCTAGATATATTAATTAGTGTAGCGTGGCTCAAGCTTTATATAAAAGGACGTAAAAATGCTCAGAATGGAGCCATTTTGACTCTAAAAAGTACGCGATTATCTAAGCATAATACTCATAATCAATTCGCCCTTTACTTCTGTTTCTGCATCATCTTTTAGGTCCGTTTTTAATAGTTATTGTTTTACTGTGCAAAATAATGAGCTTGAGTGCTAATACGTATATATAGATGACATACTGACTTTACATAATATTCTGTGGACCGTAAACGCGGAAACTTCAATACAAATACTCCATCGATTTTACGCTTAATCGATTCTAATTAGTGTACTTACCGATATTTAATAATCATAATTATAATATTAAAATCTCGTCCAAAAAACAACTTGTAAAAATGTAGTCAGCCATGACAGGAATACATATTTTTGTTTGTTACATTCTCTTTAGGAATTAATCTGCCCAGTAGCCAGTTAAAGCTATGTAGTTGACCTAAGATCTTGTTTTGCATAATAACTACTTAAGGACATAATATTATAAAAGGCTCGCCAAAACCACAATTTAGCTTATGACAAAAAAAATCGGATTATTAATTTTGCGCCACCTGTATGATCATGTATAACGAATTTAAAGATTTAATATTCGTACTTAATATTTATTAAGATAATAAAAATACATTGCATTAAAAATTGTCAAAGGACCCGGTCCGTTCCAGGTGGAAAGTGTCCATAACACTAGTTGTAGGTATGTATATCTGTGTTCCATAGCGATGGATATTCTTTGCTCCAGGCACGACCCAAAATAAGTTTTACCACTTTTAATTTGGATCCTGTGTCTTAACTGTAACTTTCCTATGAGCTTTTTGGCCGCCCCAGCTTTCAAACTTTTTTATTGTAAATTAACTTAGTATACATAATTGATATTATTAACACATATTATGTACTCCATATTTACACGAATTCAGTTAAAAATGTGCCAACACGAAGCCAACGCTATAAATTATAACTAGCGTGAAATGTAAGCTTGAACATTAAATTACTTTCAATGTTAAGACCATAGTTACAGAGTTCTTTTTGTTATACCAGACGAAACAGGTTACAAAGTGAATTCGTTTATTATTTACGGCAGCTTGCTATAAGAATAATAAAAGTGTATTGTTACACTGGCGGAACGCAGTGGCCCATTATCTCGACTTGTAATTATTAAAATAAATTTAACAATGAATCTTGTATGGAATTGGAGATTTTTTTTATGTTAGAGACAGACAAACAAGCAAACGGCCCGCCTGATGGTGAGCGGTTGCCGTCGCGTCGCCTATGGACGTCTGCAACACCAGTGGCATTAGAGACGCGTTGTCGGTCCATTAACACCTTCTTTATCCTCCTCTTGAAGAGCCCGATATTGAAGGAAGTGGGAAATACGTCGCTTGGAAGGCTATTCCACAACCTGCAAGTGTGTGGGAGAAACGATCTCGTAAAACGAGTTGTCCGAGACTCCCACACGTTAACAATGTGAGGATGAGCCTTCAGTCTATGACGAGCGTTACAGGTATAGCTTTATCCATGGTTCGTTATCACCCACTAAACAAAACTGTCCAAGCGGTCATTGTGATTATGTTCCAGCACGTTTCTCAGTAAAGCCAAGTAGAAAAGATTTTACCCCGCTTACTTGTCCGATTATAAGCTGTAATCATTACTGGTATTGCAGATATGTCCATTCATGGAATCTGCTTACCATCAGGCGGTCCGTCGGCTTGTTTGGCGGTATCTAAAATATTTAAAAATAATGAAATGGAGAATCCTTCTCTATAGGAGTATAATTTTATTATATTTTTAACAAGATTACTCTTAGGTATTTCTGTTAAATATTAAAATGGCATACATTTTCTTATCGCCTCGATCTCGATTCCTTGTAGGGACTTCCGCAAATAATATCGGTAAAGGTTAATCGATAAAATGGTCCAATTTTGGCAGTACTACCAATGCCCCTGGACGCAGATATAGGTGGCGGTCAGCTAGTTTACCACCAATGGCTTGAAATAGTTGCATATTTCTACCATTTTTAAATTGCACGTGTCAGTCAAACACAATGTATCTGACGCCTAAAGGACGTATGGGTAATTTAAGATTAATCCAATGTCATCTTTTTGAAAACAAAGTTTATAACTTACTATAAAACCGATGCTCTACTCCACACAAATTTCACACGGAGAGTCAAATTCTGTACTGACACTTTGTTTTGTTTAAGAATTTGACACTTCCTGCATATTTGCGTTAAGTGGTATCTACTGGCCATTACGTTTAAATAACATAGACTTAAGCGATTGAAATTGTTAAGAAAAATTCAATACAACCGTCTTATGTGGGAAAACACTTTTGTTTATTGACAGTCTACAAACTATTCTATGCGTTTAATCGTGATTGTTTCCTAGGAAAATGGTTCTCACACTTTTCCTTTCAATATGTGCAACTTGTAGGCTCGATTGTAATGTGAATCGGTCCGATCAACATTTGTGGAGTAAAACAGAGGTAAATGTTTATTTTTTTTTTCCATTATTACGTAGGCAACACTGTGGTTATGATGGGCCGGTGCTATCGCTTAAAATCATCTCGTCTCTAAAATTTAGTTTAACGAAAGAAAAAGAGCATAAAAACAGTAGTTTTAAGATACTCTGTATTCTGTATATTTGTGGTGTTACAATAAAGAGTTTTCTATTCTATTACATATATATTCAGGGTATTGACTGTTTTTGCGATTTGATATGTCTACTTATGTAGTATGTAGCTGGAAATCAGGAAAAACATGTAGGCTCGTTCTATCTCGATTTTTTTACAAAATTGAAACCTAAGTTAATGAAAACGTAGGGCGTAGTATTTCATATTTATAGATTAGTTTTAAAGTACCCTAGTGACACAGTCAAGACAGAAAATTCCATAATATATTATAGCATTGCTCCACAAACTTCAAGCAACGATGGTAAACGATGGCGACAACCTTCCCAACCCAATACAAAGGTACATATCTGCTGTACATCTAACAACCAGGTTGTCTGTAAGAGATTGCTTATAAGATCGCCAATGTTTACCTCTAGTTTTATGCAATAAAGTATCATTCTATTCTATTTTACATCTAGCAATACCACATATTTCTACATACCATATACTAAGTACCTATACGTAGCTCATCAAATAGTAGCCTCAAGCTCACAGTAGTTAATAAATCATTCCAATACAAGTAACCAATTGCTCACACAATCACGCAAATTCAATGTCAAAAACGCAATGTCTACAGCCTCGACACTTCTGACATTAGTAAAGCGAAAGTGCGTCACTCGGCAACAATACGTGACTCTCAGTGAATATTCTGATAACTTTGGAGTACTTTGTTCAAGGTCACTTGAAGCGCGATTTCTGTGTGCTCAAATGGCTCTCTAATGATGAAAATGAGCTAGATTTCAATGAGAGGTGCCAATTTCAATCATAAGATATTTTTATGCCTAAAAGACAGACATACGAGACAAGCTAATTTTTTTTAGGTAATACTATAACTAAAACTAATCGAAAGTACCCATCTACCAAAATTCACATTATTCAGTCCAGCCATTTAAGTGTAAAAGAGTAAGAAACATCTAGAGAGATGTACATAATATACAAATTTTCACGTTAATATGATTTAAAATTATCATTCAACGACTTCGTTAATATAATTCTGTAAAATTAACAGTTCCTTTTATTGACATGACTTTGACCTTCGCCACCATAAATAATAATAATATATTTTAAAAATAATAATAAAGTACGTACTTGGTCAATTTCTTACATGAATATACACTATACACACATAAAACCAATTAAATAACAAAAAAGCGAATAGCTTACATTGTAATGCTCCGCTCTGTACCGTAAATAAAAGACTTCAACGCGCTCACACTACATTTTGTCATGTATACTTTTATAATAAGTACTCCTAGTTAACTCCGATTTGGATTTAATTTTTCAATCATAGACATAATTTCAAATGAATATATACTATTTATACTATTGTACCTAAAATACTTGGAAACAAGACATGATCTATAGTGTAACATTTTGGGTCTCATCCTCTCTTAGCTTAATAATTTGTTATAATGCTGTTATAATTAAGTATGTCTTGGCTAGTAAAAGTATAAGTACAACTTTTCGTTTTAATCTGCTCAAGATATTGTCTGCCTATTATTTCTTACATCTTATTTATTCGAAGTCGTTATACTTATTTATACTCGTACCAAAGTGAGACTATAATAAATAACCTTTAATAAAATAGCAAGCAACGAATGTCTTTCTTGGCCTGTAGTGAAATCATAAAGTAGATGATCTAATTACATACAGTTTTGGAACAAAAGGTAAAAACGGATGACCTCACGAGCCGGACACCGGCCGACCTTTGCGATACATCCTGAATGCTACACATGTGACTCAATTGAAACAAAAACTGTATGAGGATATCCACCTGCTACCATCATATGTCATATTTATCATAGGTTATACGTAACCACGCTGATACTGGTTGGTTATATTGTGTTTGATGTTTTTGTAATTTATACTACCTACCTACCAAGCGATGTATAGTGATTTATTTTTTGTCGCAGAGCAGACGGCAAAGCAACATCCATAATTAAATGTATTAAATAATAAATAGTTATAAGAAATAGGTAGAAGGTCTGGAATTTTAGATCTATTTATTACTAGTATTTGCTAGATAGGCAATAAAATAGTTTTCTATGGTTATTTTTTTATTTCAATGGGGACTTTAATTGTATATTTGTCAAATTGTATAAAAAGCGCAGCGTTTCCTGCGTTTCCATTTTAGGAGGTATTACGAGAATAATATGCCTTTAGGTAATAATTATAATATATTATGTATAATCTATATAATAATCGTATTATAAATATTTTATGATCTTTGCCTTAGCAATGTTACATAAACTACTCGTATAACAAAGGTAAACAAACTGTGGTATATTTTTAAGTCCAGAAGGAAACTAGTATTTTATTTCCTTCTTCTCAGAACTTAGTGTCGTTGAACTGTACTGCAAAGTTCACGTGACTCCTTACCTATGATATCATTTTTGCGCAATTTTTCTCAGAATTTGACCTTAAATGTGAACAAAAGTATCTCTGAACATCTTGCATTTGCCGAAAAGGAGACAATATTACAAAAAGTGGTTAAGATTGAGGACATAAGGTCAGTTAAGAAAGACAATGACGAATGTTGAGACACAAAAACAATACAAAAATTGCATATACTCGCATGTGTCTACGAAATAAGTATTATTTGTAAAAACTCTCAGCAGAGTACATTTCAAATGAATGATTTATTATAATATGCAGAAAAGAATGACATTATTAATAATAAAATAATCTAAGTGTATTAATTTGGTGTATTTGGAGGTGTTATCTAAATTATAAGTATGTCTAAAGATCGTCTCTAATTGGTTGATATGCGAATAACGATCCAGATAACCATGCATGGAGATGAGAACTTCAAATAAAACTTTTTTTTAAACTAATAGGTAGATTCAAATACTTGTAGAATAGGGAGGTGAGCCCAGCCTGCCTATATATATGGTCGCTTTCTATAGCCCCTCATCATTAGATAGTGTGGATAATAACGGCCGAGGATAATAAAACATTACAAGCATTAGCACAATTTATTATAATTAGACAATGATAAAAATTCTACCTAGCTAATGACTCTACTTATACTTAGCTTTAGGGTTATTCGGTGGACTCGGCGTTCCACTCGTAATGGACGCTAATATTCCCAGTTGTCCGAGTCCCAAGTCGCTTCTCCGGTTCCCAAGCCAAAAGTGTGAGCTGCCGCACAGAGATCGGTACCAAGTAAACTCGTTTACTAGCGCCACCATCGGATCATTTCCAATACTTTTGCTACGCGCTCATTGGCTAACCTACGTCACCCAACAATCGACCAATCACACGTCGCCACGAAGCGAAGCAGTTTTATTTAAACAAATCAGCGCCCGTTATAAGTGTTACGCCAGAGTTTGCCATTTTCAACTCTGCCCACCGATAAAATTAAAGGAAATGGCGTAATTACAATGTTGCCCTATCTAATCTGTCTACACGGCCAGCCCTGACGCCCGCACGTCCTCGGGCGGTATTCTTGCAGAGCGTTTCGTAGGGCGATCTCTCGTAGGGCGAACACTCGCAGGGCAAACTCTCGTAGGGCGAACTCCCGTAGGGCGAACTCTCGCAGGGCGAACTCATTGCACGTCTATAACAAAGAAACAACTT
The DNA here is from genome assembly GCA_947507615.1 of Hemithea aestivaria. NCBI lineage: Eukaryota > Metazoa > Arthropoda > Insecta > Lepidoptera > Geometridae > Hemithea > Hemithea aestivaria. The sequence continues at coordinate 10,749,432 of OX382329.1, read as the reverse complement.
CAGTCTATTTCATGTTCAACCGCTCGTTCATCCTGACACAATTAGTGTCATTTCTCTAGAAAGATTCGCAAAACATTCAGTACACTACCATTTAAAAAATGACTGATGATGTGATCACCATCCGGGTGGGCCACGCAACAGTGTCTCTTCGATCTATAGCCACAGCAGCCGACCATAGCTCCGTAGGGTTCAAACAAGACCATCACGACGTTACAAGCTAGATTATCTCTTTAACTTACTTGGCAACTCGTCCCGGCTAGAATAGGCCTTCTGCCTTTCGACCAGGATCAACATACATTTCCTCTACACCTGGAGCGGACGAGTGTATCCTTTCAACCAAACTTTAAAGGACTGGCTCGGATACACTGTCCCTTCCACCAGGGTAAACATACGCTACATCTGGACCGGACGAACGTATCCTCTCGACCAACCATTATAGGTGTGGACCGGATGACGCTGTCCTTTCGACCAGGAGCACCACATCTGGACCGGACGAATGTATCCTCTCGACCAACCATTACAGGTGTGGACCGGATGACACTGTCCTTTCGACCAGGACCTACACACTACATCTGGACCGGACGAATGTATCCTCTCGACCAACCATTACAGGTGTGGACCGGATGACACTGTCCTTTCGACCAGGACCTACACACTACATCTGGACCGGACGAATGTATCCTCTCGACCAACCATTACAGGTGTGGACCGGATGACACTGTCCTTTCGACCAGGACCTACACACTACATCTGGACCGGACGAATGTATCCTCTCGACCAACCGTTACAGGTATGGACCGGATGACACTGTCCTTTCGACCAGGACCTACACACATCTGGACCGGACGAATGTATCCTCTCGACCAACCGTTACAGGTGTGGACCGGATGACACTGTCCTTTCGACCAGGACCTACACACATCTGGACCGGACGAATGTATCCCCTCGACCAACCGTTACAGGTGTGGACCGGATGACATTGTCCTTTCGACCAGGAAGACCACATCTGGACCGGACGAATGTATCCTCTCGACCAACCATTACAGGTGTGGACTGGATGACATTGTCCTTTCGACCAGGAAGACCACATCTGGACCGGACGAATGTATCCTCTCGACCAACCATTACTGGTGTGGACCGGATGACACTGTCCTTTCGACCAGGATTGACTACAGCAACTCTGCATACGCCTGAACCATACTAGCGAAACTAATCAACTTACCATTCAGGAGTCAGCAAACCAAAACCACATGAACTCCATAGGCTTTCTTCAACTAGTAAAATTTTTTTTTTGTTTGGTTTTGTTTGGTTTGGTTTTGACCTCAATCGCACGTGGTGCTTAGCAACAAAACGTAAAACGCGATACAAATCCTTTCTCTCTCCCCTTCCCCGCTTTTTTTTCCTACTCCTCCTCTTCTGCTCGGGGTAGCCCTGCTGCTCGGGGAGGCGCTGCACGCGCTGCTGCTCGGGGCAGCGCTGCACGCGCTGCTGCTCGGGGCAGCAATGCACCCGCTGCTGCTCGGGGCAGCGCTGCACGCGCTGCTGCTCGGGGCAGCGCTGCACGCGCTGCTGCTCGGGGCAGCGCTGCACGCGCTGCTGCTCGGGGCAGCACTGCATGCGCTGCTGCTCGGGACAGGGCACCAGGCGACCGTACGCACCGATACACATCACTCACCTGTAACAAGATACCACAGCACAGTATTGCGTTCGGTCAACCTGACCTGATCCTAACCTCATTGTAATTCTTAATGCAGTTCAACGGTGTTTAAGCGGAAAAATAACAGCATTAAGTGGCAAGCAAAACGAACTAAGATCTGCGTTCAAATTTAGAAAATGTTCAGATACCTCTGCTATATGCTATAGCGATCATATTTCATAAGCTATGGCGATACTACAAGTTTCAACCCACGAAAATTGTGACAAAATAAAAGTTAGGGTAGGTATGTGGCATTGAGTTGCATTACGAAAATTAGTTCAGAAATTAAATTATCTACTACCGCCCATCGCATACTAATAGGTTACTTATTTCATAAGCTATGGCGACACTACAAGCTTAAACCCAGAAAAATCTGACAAACAAAAAAGAAGTGAGGGTAGGTATGTGGCATTGAATCGCATTAAGAAAATTTGTTCACGAACCAAATTATCTACCACCGCCCATCGCACATTAAAATGCTACACTACACGACTAGACAAAACAAGTTACGGAAACGTAGTCTGCAGTAGGTATGAACAAAAAAATCATGGAATCGACTCACCGGCTCGATCACTAATCCACTCAAATTTCACGGTCACAAAAACTCGTTGCTCAACCAGCAGCGTCGCAGGTGTATGCATACACACACATGCACGCAGTCAGGAAACGCGAGCACGAATCTCGTACACACGAGCGCTGACCAAGCGCGCAGACACGGCGCGCAGACCCGGCACTCGCCGCCGCCGGTAAAGGCAGATGCGGCGAACAATAAAACAGGAAATCTGAAACATTGAAAAACGTTTAGTTCTCTATCCCACTTCTGATGTAGAATAGGGAGGTGAGCCCAGCCTGCCTATATATATGGTCGCTTTCTATAGCCCCTCATCATTAGATAGTGTGGATAATAACGGCCGAGGATAATAAAACATTACAAGCATTAGCACAATTTATTATAATTAGACAATGATAAAAATTCTACCTAGCTAATGACTCTACTTATACTTAGCTTTAGGGTTATTCGGTGGACTCGGCGTTCCACTCGTAATGGACGCTAATATTCCCAGTTGTCCGAGTCCCAAGTCGCTTCTCCGGTTCCCAAGCCAAAAGTGTGAGCTGCCGCACAGAGATCGGTACCAAGTAAACTCGTTTACTAGCGCCACCATCGGATCATTTCCAATACTTTTGCTACGCGCTCATTGGCTAACCTACGTCACCCAACAATCGACCAATCACACGTCGCCACGAAGCGAAGCAGTTTTATTTAAACAAATCAGCGCCCGTTATAAGTGTTACGCCAGAGTTTGCCATTTTCAACTCTGCCCACCGATAAAATTAAAGGAAATGGCGTAATTACAATGTTGCCCTATCTAATCTGTCTACATACTTGATAGCCTCAACTCATCACAGATAATAAAATGTTCAAACAATTTTTAAATGTACCTTATCCAAAAATAGTCAAAAGAAACTACTAGCCACTTAAAACGTTTTATTTGCGAAAGAAACCATTTTCTTTTAGCAATTGACCTATTACTTTATTTTTGTTCCCGATTAACGTATTAAAAATGCATGTAACACTGGGCAATCCACTAAACTTTGCATAGTTTAGGTTTACATGTGGTCACAACCGCATTCCTCGAGATAACTCAGGTAGCTTGACTTGGCTTGCGTTTTTGCGCACGTCTCCTAAACTCGTTCAAACCATCATTACGCATCAAAATCTTAGGAATGTTTGTAAGTCTGCTTCGTGTCTACCGAGTCACTTTATTCCAAGATTCAAGAGAAAAACCTACCATGACGTGTAAATTTTTAGCTAAAAATAATTAATTATGAAGATTTAAAATATGAAGTCAATAATAATAGAATAAAAATTAGTTCCGCTAAATTCCGTGGGACCTCTTTCGTGAAAAGGTCTCTTAAGTAAGCGTACCTACGTAAATTAAAATTTGATTACTGGTTATTTTTGAAGATAGTGCACTGGCAACACTGTGCGCATCCATGGTGAGAATAATTTTAAAAAAAACTTTTAGCATTGAATTATTTCCTCGCTGAGGGGGGATGAAAAATTATGTGTCACACTCGAGTGCAAAAATTTTTGACCTTGTGCTCTTTTGATTCCCTCGCTAACGCTCAGGATTCTAATTAATAAATCACTCGCTACGCTCGTGATTTAATTTTAGAATCCTTCGCTAGCTCGGTCATACAAACTGAGCACGCGGTAAAAAAGCAACTTTGCACTCTTGTATAACAAATAACTATTGTCATGCAGGCAAGGCAGTTGTTATATGTGACGATGTGCCAGGGCAATATTCTACCCAAGATTTTCTCACTTCTAAAACAGTTTATACTTAACCTTAAATATTAAATTTATTTATTTATGCACATAAGAAATTTCTCAGGGTTAAACTCCTAGAACAAACACCTGAATTTCAATGCTTATCATTCCATCTTTCCCTGGCACTGCTAGTATTCACAAAACTGCTGAAACTAGTTGTATCACACCTTTAAAGTTAAGCGGGCATAGGCTAGTAATATTTATCCCATTGTCTATATCTAGAAATACATTTATCAATATTTTCTTGTACAATGTCATCGACACATGTTAGAAAGTCTCATACGTTGTCAAGATGGAGATCATACGAAAGCTGTGGCCACAGATATGACACTTACTTACTGTACTTACTGGGATAAATGTACTGGGTGTTACTTCCTTGTACATACTCTACCTAGCTATATTATGTAGAATACTAGATGTGTTTAGTATATATTATGTTTTCTTTTATCGTTATGAGTGGGGACAACTGCTCTTATTATATTATTAACTAGTGGACCCGCAAGCACTTTGTAGCACCTAACAAAACATTATCATTGTTGTTCTAATATGTAAATATATGTATATGTATATATCTAAATATTCTAGTATATAAATATATATTATACCTATAAACCTGGAATCACCCTACACTCTATATTTATTTTAGAAACCGCATCAAAATTCGTGGCGTAGTTTTGAAGATCTACGCATACATAGGGACATACAGACAGGGGAGGCGGCTTTGTCTTATAAAATATAATTTTTAATTTTTAGCATAGTTTATGGTGCTTTAATAAAAGTTATATTATATATTATTCATTTTTTCATCAAAGTAAATATAAAAGGAAAGACAGAATGACTAATCTATCAACGCACAGCCTAAACCTCTGGACAGATTGGATTGAAATTCAGAACACAGATAGGTTTTATGACATAGCTAAGAAAGGATTTTGCCATGCGGACAATGCAGCGAGCATAAGCTTGTATCCATATAAACTGTAATACATACATATATTCGTACATTTACTTACTTTGAACTCTTTTGTGATTTTACATAGTTTGTTCAATAAATTCACGTGAACATGCACATGTTTTACACACCTACATTACAACAGGTGTTTATACAAAATTTACTTCATAACCATAATATCAAACACGAGAAAAATAACAAATGTAAAAATTAAAAAATCTGTATCAAATTAGCATCGATCTAAAACATCTGTTTCTTGTTTATTAAGAATATCCGTTATAAATCTACATAAATGTGTTATTATAATTTAACCAGTTTTAATTTGTATCACAGAATCAAAAATCAGAACGCCTTGAACCTGACATTGTGGTAGATGCTTTAGGTTGATGACTCTGAAACGGATCAATATATAATATATGAAACATACCATTAAATAAAACCAATTCAAATTTTAATTGATCTTCTGTAAAACATGGTTATGGTAATCCAATAAAGCAAATATGTACCTAGAGTCAGTACCTTAAATTTAAAATTAACATCAGCATCTCAGATACCAGATTTTATGAGTAATGTACGAGTATCTCCACATTTATATTATTATCAAGCTTCGTTACATTATACAAATTGTTGTTAGAACTACGAACATTCCTTATTCGTAGTTAGAATACATATTATAAATATAGAATATAAACGATATATTATATAATTTTACGGGGCTCGTTATCAAAGATATCGTAATTTTGTGTACCTACCTCTATTTCCTAACGGGCCACTGAGTAATGCCCCCTCGACCATCCTGTATCTGATCATCCCACTACCCACTAAGCTCGCTTACTAATCCCTAGCTGATGTATCTAATTAAATCTTTTCATTGTTACAGGATAACACGAAGTATATTACTTCTAGCAGTACTATACACAACGAGTGCACAGAACAAAGATGACAGTTCACTAGCGGTGCCCAGCGACCTGCGACGGATGGTCAGCGAGGCCCTCGCTTTGGAGAGGAGGTTCTTGTTGGGCGCTAATGATGCGTAAGTACCTATTTTTAAGAATTACTAGCGTTAACTGATGACTGCCATCACGCTTAAATATTCTTTGAATACGTCACAGTCCTAATATTATTCGACGTGTTGCTGGTTTATTTGCCAGCCCCTGTTAAAGATAGGATAGGATAGGAAAGGTTATAAGCACTTCCTTTTTAATGTTTGCGCGTAGTGTAGCGCAGGCGTCACTTTTTAACTGCCAGCACAAATCCAAGAGTGAGTCTTCACACATAATGTATATTTTTTTCTTCTAGCCAAAACTGCACAATAGACGACGATGAGGTCAGCAACACGCCCTGTCCTCCGAGCAAGTACCGCAGCCCTAGCGGCGAGTGCAACAACGTGAGGCACCGCCCCTGGGGCCGCCGGGGGGATGTCTTCCTCAGGCTGATGCCACCGCAATATGCTGACGGTAAGGAAATCTCACTTGTACCTTACATTAAAATAAAAAGTAAAAATACGGTACACGCTCTCGTTGACAGCAACGACTCTTTGTGGCTATTGAGCTTAAATTGGGCCTGCTTTGGTCGGAATGCAGATATATTTTACGACGTAGATCTCCGTTAAGAAAGGATTATATCAATCAGGTAAAGCCGCGAGCATAAGTTAATAAGAGAAATTATAACAATGTCCTCATTTAAATTAAGTTTAATTTTTATTTTCTGACTAGCGCAATATTCAGACAATTTTTCTTAGGCACTTCTTGTCATAAATTTTAGGAGTGCACCTAAGTCATTTTGATTTGTTATGCCATAAAACGAACGAAGTACGAACGAAGCAAACACAACGTTTATAATAGTATTATTAGTCTACAAGACAGTAACGATTTTTATTGTTAACACTTTAACAACCGCGTTATTTCACTGTGTACTGTGTAGTAACAAAGTATTACATTAATATCGCAACAATCGGCCGCGAACAGATCGCGGAGCTCATGCCGTACCTATAACACTATCTAGGTATTATGCAAGCTAGCACTATCTGTAATCCTTGCAACAATTACACATTTAAACAAATTGTAGGTTATAAAGTATTACAGCTTACGTATTTAACTGTTTGTATAGTATACAATGAGGTTCTATTAACAGGTCTTTAATAGAATATTATTATTTTGTCTTTATCTCTACACTGCTGAGTCTCTGCGTCCTTTTTCCATTCCTCAAAATCCAGGACATGGTTTGCCAATTGGGACAAAAGCAGTCCCGTCATCTCCATCTAGACCTTAACATAACAATAAAAAGTAGTATTTTTCAAATTCACGTATTTTCAATCAGCCTACTAAACAAAATAAGCCAAACAAGTTGCGGAGCTCGTTTCCATAAACGTTGTTTGACTCAAATCAAATCAAAAAGCATTCATTCTAATCTATTTTGCTACAAAGTGCAATTTAAAATAGTTAAAGATATATGTATAATATCTATTTCGATACTAATTACATTTCAGGCTACTAATAAATATTTTATTATCATGGAGGAAAAGCTATTATTAAAAATGTAGTTACAAATAAGTAGAACGAAAACAATGCTTGACTCTCTATAAAAAAGGTAATGAACTATGAGTGTACTTGAGTGCCGATTTGAATCGGTCTAATGCGGAAATTTGCCTATTATGGACTTGAGAAAAACTCTTACCGAGAACCATTTTAACATAGAACATTGAATAATACGGTGATTTTACAAGTGCAAACCGAATGAGGAAGGTGTAATTACTCAATATTCTAGAATTCGCGTTGGTTAGTAAAATAAAAAAAACGAGAAAATTATTCCAAGTTCAGCATCAGAATGATACAATACAATGTCTCTTGAGCTTCGTGCTATACATACATGTATGTAGACTGTGCTAGAGACATTATAATAAACTGTTCGTTATGTATAAGCAGAATTTGTTGATTACTTTTATTACATTTTTTACGGAGGACCGGGTTGAGTGGCGTGCAATGGGGAAGGCCCTATTGTCCAGCAAAGGACGTAGGCGAAGATGATTTCAAATTTTACTATTGTTCAAAAGTTCAAAACAATAAAGGCTGGTATGAGTAATTATTATGTAGGAACCACGCATTTCAAGGCGTTAAAATCATAAGCTTTTGTAAGTTACGCGTATCTACACATCTGCCACTTACAAAAGAATTATTAACATCTAATAACACGTTTGGAGTCAAGAGTATCCTGTTAAGCAACAAACATAAACGTGATCTTAGTAATCATTATAAATTTGCTACATTCAAGCACTAAAACATAGGTAATCTGCGTTTATCTTACCATTAAATCATTAATTACTGATTAAATATGGTATTTATGTGCATATTTTGATAGTACACTATGTGAAGAATGATGCTGGCATATAAATTGAAGGATTAAACAGTTTTAACCTAATTTAGCTCGCGGCTTTAATCTAAACCACTCTTGATGATATAACAAAAATTATATAAAATTGAACCTCTTTAGAACAAATGCATACTAAATATAGGTTCAGGTGAAAAGTAAAACTTTTTAGTACACTTATTTTACTAATATAAATAATAAGGGTGATTCCTGAGAGTCAAAATTTTACGTGTCTGGGGGAATAAACTACCCGTAACATAAAAATTCTACCCAAAGGTATTTTTTTCCTGTTAGTCTAAGGTTCAATCTACTTAATGCATGATAGACATCAGGTTATATTTAGCTGCAAGTATCTAAAAAAAATGTAAAAGCCCTGAAATTTGATTACCGTGGGCTGTCCCTTACACATTTTCGGAACAAAATATATTTTTTACACTAATTTATAAAAGGAATTTAATTAATTCCTGTGATCAAAGCTGTAAAGGGTGAACTGTTATATGATCAAAAAAATACGCGAAGGCTGTATTCAGCGTAGTTTTAGAAAAAATAACAAATTTAGGTTTGTCCCCGGACAAAAAGTGATTCCCATGGCGCGCGACATAACTACCCACATTTCACAAACCACAATACTTAGAAGCTTGTACGCACGCTATTGGCTAACTTCGATTGCGCTCTAAACATAGTGAAGAGAGGCTCCTCCTCTCGTTGTTATAAACTGGATTTACGAAGGTGAGAAATTGATTACCGTGGTTTTGGTTCACTAGATCATTGATTACCTTTTCCATGTTTAAAAATATTTTTTTATCCATCACGGTTTTTTGACTAGGGTGTGCAGTTAGTAAAAGGGTATTGTTTATCATATATTTTATTAATTTTGGTCTATAATTATGGTATTTAAAAAAATTGACAAAAAACTATACAATTTTGATTTACATGGTATTGATTCTCATGGTATTTTACCACGATGATCAATTTTCCCCTGAGTTTTCTTGCGCATTCTTTCACTTTTTACCCAACTACAGCGAAGCCGCAGGTATGGAAGTGATTTTGACAGTTTATATTTGTATATTTCATTATTTCAGATATTTTTTTTATATTGTACTATACTAGACACTATAGTAGACCACATTAAAAAGTCGCTCAGCGAGCTATGGCTCTCCATACTGCTATGGCTATACTCGGGGTCAGCTATGGCTCGGCTATACTCGGTGTTTCTCTACGTGATCGAATCAGGAATGAGGAGATGAACCAAAGTCACTGACATATCTCCGCGGATCAGGAAGCTGAAGTGGTAATGGGCAGGCCACATAGCACGTAGAGCGAATGGCTGATGGGGTCGAAAAGTGTTCAAGTGGCTACTACAGGCAAGCAAACGCAGCGTAGAACGTCTACCCACAAGTGTGGCAGACGACCTTATTTAGGTCGCTGAAAGACGCTTGAAGCAGGTCGCTTTCAACACCAGTGTTATATATGGAGGTCTAAAGGGGAGGTTTATGTTCAGCAGTAGACGTCTTATGGCTGAGATGATGTATGATGAAAAAATAAAACGAAACTATGGGCTGACTGCAACTTTCAGTCCAGATTAACCTAACTAATGATAAATGTACAATCTGATGACAGCTTCTGGAGTGAATCCTGTCAGTGACTGTGACTGAGAACTTAATCTCATATTCTAGGACTATATATTCAAAATTTTTACATTGTTTAAGACTGCAATACGTTTATTTTATTTAGTTTACATGATTATTATATAGAGAGCCAATATAGACCTTTTTAATACTTTATGTTTGGTGTATATCTGTTTGGATCACCGTTTTTAATCATTTCTATTTTATATGATTAGTATGTAGAGGTCAATATTTAAATAATAACATAGAATTCAAACAAAATAGTTTTAATTTTGATTCCCATGCCACACTTTATTGATTCCCGTGGCACCAAAAATTTAAATTGAAATATCTTCTGAACAAAACAAGTTATAATGATGCCTATTTGATTGATGTAATTATAATTATGGGAAATTTGATGTTTTACATGTAAAATGCAATAATACTTTGATTTAAAATCTGCCACGGAAATCACTTAAATACGCCCGATCTCAGGATTTACCCATAATAGAATAAACCCGTTCTAATGAAAAAAAAAAAAAAAATAACAGGGCGATATTCCTACGTTAAGATTTGTTTCATCGAATTAGGTACTGATTAATTTATTATAGATTCCTGCAAAGGAACCTCTAATTTCATTATTATAAATCTGTTTCAACTTAAAATCCTTAAACATCTAGTTATCAAATCACTGAATCTATTCGCAAAATGACTACAAAAATTTCCTTATTTTAATAAAAATATTGCGGTAACGTACCTCTTATTTCCTGACTCTTTGCGCTTTCTAATCTATGTATCACATGACTCGTCTGTTTTAAGGAAAATATTTACTTCATAATTCAATTTGCATGCACATAAATATCATTAGGAAAGATCTGTATTTTATTACTAGACCATAATGCTTGTGACGCGGGTCGCACTCTCACAAAATTGCTTGAATGCTTTTTATGTAAATTATGTATGAATGTAAATTTGTGTTGGTAAGTATAAATTAAGTACGAGATGAGTATAAACCTAGACCTAGTGTTAAGTAAAACGTCAATAGTGGAACTTCGTTAGAAATACGCTTTATATTTGCATGTGTATTTTGATGGTCCCTAAAGGGTCTAAACCGAAGCAAAACATAAACATTCGAAAAATCCTACTCATGCTATGCATTTGGAAACTCTTCTACTTATACCATAAAATGAACAAAAGACTCTAAAAACAATGTATAATTTTTATAAAAAATATACTTTCATGGATTTAATATTCTTCCATCTTCACCTGTATCAACGATTAACGTCATACAATACAGTGGTCAAAGTCTAGACGGTAGGATTTATTTTCTTAATTTTTTTAGTTAATGATTTTTTAATAAAAGAATAAAATTTTGGGATCTATTTCTAAACAGCAAAATCAAATGATCTTCTTTTGTTCTCCCCAGGTGTAGCCCAACCACTGTCAGAGCCGCATCTTCCCGAGGCTTCCCTAGCTGTTCGAGCGGCCGCTCAGCTGACGCAGCCTGCCGACCACGATTATGTGACCAGCTTGCTCGCCGCATGGGGACAGCTGCTTATGTCCGATCTCGTTGCTACTGCTAATGGAAACAAGGTAAAATACTGACTTTTCACACCAGAGGTAGGATATACATCTTTTCTCGTGGCTGACGCAGCTCTTATGTCTGTATCGCGCAAGCACAGAATTTTCTGTTTAAGTGTTTTTGATTCCAGAAACTGAAAAATTACGTATTCTTCATCCATGATTAGAAAATATGTCTTTAAATTGTGAGCTTTCACTTGGATAAAGAAACAGCAGGATTTATGTACCCACTGACTATTCGAAAAATGGATAGAGCACATGGTAACTTCGATAATTGTGATTTGATTCCATAGATCTATTAAAGTCTATATAAATGATTTCGTTAAGTAAGCCGTATAATATCTCGTATTTAGAGGCCTATTAAAGCTGAAAAGTGTGTAGAAAGTAGATTTCTTTGCTAATAGGCAATAGTTTGAAGTTACGTATGTAGTAATTAGCAAACCACAAGTGTGAAAATAATGATATCGATTGTTCGCTAATCTGTGTGCATTGAAGTGAGATTGCACATCTCGTGCCGAAGGCTACCGGACGCATGGTTTTTGTTAAGAGGAACGGATGAAGAAACAGTTATTCAATGCTTAATCGCACTAATGAAAAATCTTTTTTAACCCTTTAATGGTTGATGGTTATTGGGGTTTCCTTTTAGTGGGCGTGGGTCCAAAATGGAACGTCTAGTCTTTAGGATTTTAAGATATAAACGAGCATGACTATTTACACTGTACCAAGTAAATACAAACATTATAATTAACATTATCATAACAACCGTGGCCAAAGGGTAACTCTAGTATATGAGTATATCTTGAACCCTATATGTTTTAGGATAATATTGCATTAATTCTTAAGCTAGTGAACTAGGAACCTCAACTATATCCACCGTTTATATTTTGAGTTATTATTAATTCAGAATTGCAATTAAGATTTGTGATTTTAATTCCAAAAATTAAACAAACATTCACACAAGTAAGCGATGCAATTCCATACTATGATACTTACACAAATCTCAATCTAATAGTATTTTCTATTCTATGAGACTACCTCTATAAAACATTATGGTGATAAATAAAATACATATAATGTTTGAAACATGCATGTGTTTTTCTATGTGCCATATTTGGAACATAATGCACTGCAGGGTTAATTCTTGAACTTGGCCGAATAGTTGTGGCTAATGAGCCGTAATATGCCCCTCGCACGACACCGCGGCCTTGTCGTGAACTTATGATGAACTTTACGTATTTCATCATAGATTTTAGATTGATACTCATCCGCCAAAAAGTAGGTACCTTTCCTATATATCTAGTCATTATTATGTTCCGGACTAATTAGACTAGTTACCGGCGCGGCGAAATTGATGAATCAACAATGGGTACCCCAACAATGCCATTTCTTCTACCGCCTGAGCAGTTAATGTGCAAACATTACTGTGCTTCGGTAGAAGGGCACTGTAGCTAGTTAAATTACTGGGCTGAAGAGTTAACATCTTATTAATCTCAAGTAAGAAGCGCAGTGCACCCAGAATTTTACCATTGTAAAATACTGGGTAGCACTGTACTAATTATGGGCAGCGTTATCTCTTACCATCAGGAGAGCGTCTCGCTCGTCTTCTTACTTCATTGTATAATATTAAGTCAATTTATACGTAGTTCAAAACACTGGGTGGCACTGTGTGTGATATTGATAATCAAGATGCTTACCATCGGTCACCTGATAGCTGGTCTTGTCATTCATTTTCATAAAAAAATAGCTTGTACTCATCAAATATCTACGTAAAAACCACGCAACCGATACGCATTAAGGTGATTTATTTCGATTTTTATGCATGATTATTGTTCTTGTTACTTCTTCAGGCCTTTACGACTTTAAATCGTTTGAAAAAGTTTTCGGGCTGATCAATCAATTCAAGCTCTCTTTCTTCCTTCTTAATACAAATGCGCCCTTAGTGTGTTACGACCTACAACCACATCGACACTCCTTATTCTCTGATCTTAGGTACCTAAATATTTCTCAAACTGATTTAAAATTAATGAAAAAATAACTTTACAAGCTTATATATAATAACCTACATATTTAGCATAGCTTATTATATTGTACTTGTCGTGTGCAATAAAGAGTTTTCTTTTCTATTCTACATATTCGTTCTTAATTTCTGTAAGCAATGTCAGTTATATAACACCTGGAATACCGTATATATTATACATAAGTACCTACCATTTTTTTTCTTCCAAATGAAACAATAAAAACATGCAGAATCGCAGTTTTTGCGCATCTCGTGATCTAAGCACGTGTAATAAGATTAATTGAGCTCTTACAAAAACTAAAAGTCAAAACATCTGTCAGGTTTAATGGACACGGTTAACTTCTTAAAGAAAAACAAAAGCCGGTTGTAATGCTCTTTTAATATGAGGTTTAATCTATCATGTCAATTTAACATTTAAGCCTAGTTTTTGTCGAATTTGAGAACTATAGTTTAAACTTCGGCGCCTTGTATTTACCTATGTAATGTACCTAGTACCTACTAATAGGTACTATGGCTAAGTAGATAGGTACAGCTAATACTTTAGAAATAATAATTTAGAAGTTCAACAAATTGAGGCATAATCAAAATGTCATGTTTTTTAAAACGACTTCAAAAACTCGTTAACAATTCGTTCATGCAAACATAATAATATGATTGAGATGATCTCGATATTGTATCCGTTGTAGAGGTAGTGTACCCTAATCAAGAGTTAAGAAGTTCTATGCTACGCTCGTCATCATCCAGAGACGTGAGATGTTAAGTCTCTTAATTCTCCTTTCACTGCAATATCCCTATATATATAATATATATAACTAAGTATAATAACATTTCCAATACATGGTGAAAAATAATCGTAATTATGTCGATGGGGTTTTAACATGCTCAATGTGTGCGCGACCTTTCAACAATAAAGGGGTAGTAAGTTGGTTTTGCTAGCCATCACAGAGCGCACCTAAGGGCACGGCACCTACACCCTAACAATAGTCACTTGAGTTAAAAATGCCTGTCCAGATATTATAGTCGCCGAGGCCGAAAACGGTCAGGACGACATCATCATCATCAACATGGTGAGGTAGGTCATACTTTTATTTATAATATTAGTCATATTTTTCCTTCTATTTCGAGTCCCAATCACCTATTCCTTTATTTAGAACGTACTTATTAAGTTGTTACGATCGGAAACTGATATGAGATGTCACACGATGTCGTAACGTTCGTGATAGTTCGTGGGGTCGATGAAAGGTTGCGTCGTGAAGTGAAAGCTGTTACAGATAGCTTCCTTGTGGATCGAACCGTGTATGAAGGAAATATTTTGTTTCGGGGAGACCCTTCGAAACCTTCATAACGTGTACATTCGTATGTACCAAGTATTTGACGGACTGTACATTAATTTGAAGCGATCTGAAACTGTAGTAACGTAAAATGTACCAATTTTTGGACCTGCCTACATAAACGTAAATTTAAAAATCATAAAAATCGATCACGCCTTTTGGTAACAAACACAAAATTTTTATAATATTATATTAGATCTTGTGTCACAATATTTTCGAAAATTGGTGTATTTTACCTCACTCACAGCTTTAAGTGTACCTTTGGTAGAGGTGCGATAATAATTAGGTAATAGGTAAAGTAAAATCATGTTATTATTCATCCATGGTAAAATGTAGTAAAGCATAGACTAAGTAGCGCGAGTCAACTAGTTTTTAATTTTTAAATAATTAGATATTATAGCCTTTGACCACCACTACCTACTCCAGAATATTTTGCTAACAACGAAAATCTTCCCTTCTTGTTTCAAAAGGGGAAGATAATAGTTTTCATATGTATGTACGTACTAAGAAAATATGAATTACAATTATTAAAATTTAATTAAGGATCATTAAGAGTGAGCAATAAAATCGGTACATTAGGATAACAATAAAGCGTTAAACCAAATTGGTGACAAATAAATGAGCTTTCTCTACATAAAGTTAAGTGTCAGCTAATTTATCAATGGCTCATTCAAATTAAGGAACATGCATAGCATAATGAAGACGCTGTTCTCATTGTACTATAGATAATCGTAGGGTTGTCACTTAGCAGCTAAACTTGTAGGTACATAATTTTAGTGCAAAATTCTTAAATTAGTATCCAATCATAATTATTACTATGTCGCTCTTAAGCACGGGTAATTATTATGAAGCATAATTATTATTATCATAATAATAGTAGATGAATATATTATTTACATAGAAAATGGTCTTCATGACTGCAAAATGCGAGTGAACAGAGACATTTTAGGGAAACGTGATCTATTCTAGACTGCATCTGTACATCTAAAATTAAAAATATATAAAGAGAACTACTTATGTTTAGAGCTGAACTTTAGAGTAGGTAAGGTACTACATGCAAAATAGTGTTGCAAATAATACGACGTGGCGCCTTAATAATGTTTGAAGACTTTAAATACAGACCACAGTCAAAACTCTTTAATTAATGTTTGGTAACCCTACTCCAATGAGAGATTACACAATGTTATTTTAGAAAAACATGCTACCAATTACGTATTCCACATAACATGCGTCAGTGAAAGTATGTGTGCCACATAATTTGGCCATTGTGCCGGCGCCTGTGGCAAATCACTCGGATGAGACGTTGCGAATCTCTTAAGATGCACTGGTCTCTTTCATCATTAAATATTTGGCAGAAAATAACACAAAAATGTCTAGTCACAATGTGTGCCGTAGTTCAGGTCACGGATTCATCATCATCTCAGCCATAGAACGTCCACTGCTGAACATAGGCCTCCCCTTTAGACTTTCATAATATACCGGTTGGAAGCAACCTGCATCCAGCGTCTTCCGGCAACCATTATAAGGTGTCTGCATTGTGGGTGGACGTCCTACGCTACGATTGCTTATCCGTGGTTTCTACTCGATCACTATTCGACCCCATAGGTCACAGATTACTTGAAGTGTGATGTGTATTTTACAGTGTAGTGTAGTGTCAATCAATCAGTCACACTTTTCTTTTATATAATATTTGGATTACGATGCAAAATGCGTAAACCCCTATAAGTGCCTAATTAAAATCTGTGGTCATAATTAATATTGCAGATGTCCTTAACTTAGATATCAAGAATGCATATAAACTTCATATTTAACTCTTATCTGTGTAGTAAATTAATGTGTTCAATTAGGTTACAGTGTTAGCAAATCTGGTCTACCGGCTAATGGAATTTTCACGGTGATTAAACTAACTTTATCCCAGATCTAAATAAACGCAACTATTTTAATTAGATTTCAACACGAGTTGTTATATCTTTAAGCAGTTTTGTGTAGACAAATTAACCTTCTGTAAACTTTTGTATTAATTTTAATTGATAAATTAGAAGGAAAACAGTGTCAACAACTCCTAAATTGGTCATCATTTCCATAAACCCTTGCAAAATTTTGTTTAGCTGAAAAGTGTAATTCAAAAGTGGTTGAATGGCTTTAGTGATCAAATTATGTCTAAAGTTTGAACTGGTATTATGGAAGCCCAAGCACTTTGCAGTCGTCGTTACCATTCCCGTATCGATCCTATATTACTAGTAATTTGCTTAAGTGCCAAACTTATTTTAACATGGACGCTACTTAACTCATCTTTTATGAGTGATAAGTGCCAGTGATCATGATAATACCCAAAAATAAAATTGCCAATATTGAAATTGCTTATTTTTTTTCAGGAATGTGGAGAAGGGCCTTGCGAATACGTGCGATCAGCTCCAGCGAGAAACATCGACTCTTGTGGCTTTGGTAAGTCAGCATGATAATCCCGTATATCCGCTGAACTTACCCACTGGTGTGAGTCCACCCACTAAACGTACCTACTGGGGAATTTAAGATCCCTATATAATATATAATATCCCTATATCGATAACTAAAATTCTATTAAAGAAAAAATAAGCAGTTCGATAACAAACACTGTGATACGAGATTTTTATACTCCTATTAAACAAATTTGGACCGCTCTCAATAAAAGTTGTTCTTATAGTAATCATAAACATTTTGTATAGTTAACACGTGCAATTTAAAAATGGTATGACTCTACTAAAATTATCCTTTATTTTCAGAGGTCAGAGAGCAGATGAACCTGGCGACATCATTCTTAGATGGGTCAGCTCTGTACGGCAGCTCAGAGAAAGAACTCCGATCGCTAAGGCTGTACGATGCCGGGAAACTGGACTTGGCTAGTTGTCGCAAGTAAGATAATTGTAATTACATGGTTTAAATGCCTTTAGAAATACTTAACCACACTTGTAAAGCCAAAAGATGTGTACCCTAATTAATAAAGATATTGACAAGGTCAAAACCTTTAAAATATAATTAATAAAAAAATATTAGATACGAGTAGATATGTACTATTTTTGACTTTGTCAACATCCAAACTCCTGTTGTTTTATAAAGCGTTATTCCATAAGCAGTTTTATAACAATACAATAGAATACACAACTCGTACTCTATTTTATTGTTAAGAGCGATTTCGAATTTCGATTATCTATTTCGAACTCGCTACGCGCGCTTACAAATCATAAAGGACTAAAATAAGCTTTTCATATAGTTTCTTTTACTTCTAATTTTCAGCAATTAAAACCACCGTGTCCACTCGTACCTACCTACTATCACTACATAGTATTAAATAAAGTTGCTTCCCGTGTTTGTCTGTCCATATTTTCTCTATGGTCTGTCATCTATGGTCTTTGTATCTATGCTTATTTTTAAAAATACGCAACGGATTTTGGTGCGGTTTTCATTAATATATAGAGTGATTCAAAATAAAGGTTTATAATATTATAAAACATGCATAATATAGAAGAGAAACACAGATAATTTTATATTAAGCGCGACGAAGTGCGCGCGGTTCCTAGTAACTAGTAACATATCAAATGCATAAAATATTACGAGTACCTATACTTATAATGTATCATTAACTAGTTATTATGAAATATGCAAGAGTCATTAGCATCTCCATGTCCGGGTCCATCCATCGATGACACCTATAACTATTAACAAAAGATACTTACTCAGAAAATAAGTTCCTCAATGCAAACAATGTGTAGATTTTCCGTGTTTTCCGCGGTCAAATGTTACGTGATTTCATAAGGATGCGAAGAATTTACAGTTTGTTTGGAAATTCCTGTCAGTCATATTATAACATTCCATTTATTAAAATAATGCCGATATATGTAGTGCATTTTACTCTTTACTATTTCCATTTACCTTAAGCTCATTTCAACCAACACCCCAAATTCTAATTTATGGTGAAAGGACATCTATCCGCATCGACCGCGCCGAAGGAATCGAATTCTGAATTCTTTATATTATTATGAAATGTCATGATACCTCGCTCACTTGCCGGATTCGAATCGTCCGACTAGGAAGAAGACTTCCTATGTGACAATTATTTCAGCGCGGTCGATGCTGATAGATCTGCGAGCACCATTAAAAAGTGATTTGGACATTTTGCTCTGTTTGAGAAGACGCCACGCAAACATTTGCATTTTTATAGCTACCATTTTTTTTGTAATATAATATGTTATTATTAGGAAGATATCAGACATCCTAAAGCACTCGAATGCAATGTCATTGTAAATAAATGAGTGTTCACACAGTTAGTTGAATTTCTATATTATCTTTCCATCGGTATTGTATGCAACAAGTTAATGATGAATGTATTTCTGTCGATATAACAACATGACGTAACATATTCTTCCTGTATTTGAAGATATTACGTATAGAACAACTATTATGCACTCTTTGAATACACATATGTATGTGTACACAAATTACTCGTGTTAAAACAAATTATTTTAAGTTTTTTTTTTAGTTTTTTTTTATCTAGAGTATATTAATGATTAGTAATACTCTATTTACACTACAATCTAGCCTTAACTTAGGCTAATAAGTAATTTACATCTAACTTAAACTGATATATAGACTTAAACTAAGAATGTGTCCATTAACACTTTTCTTATTGTCTATATTGGAGAAGACACTTTGTTCATGTGTTCTTTATGCATAATGCATATGTAGTAATTATTTTATGTTTTTTTTTTTTTTTTTTTTTATATGTTACATCCATTGTAGATAATAGACATAACAATAAACTACAATCTAGCCTTTTCAGGCTAATAAGTAATTTAGGTCTAACATAAACTGCTAAGAAGATATAACTAAGAAAGTGTCCAATAACACGTATTCTTACTGTCTCTATTTTTGCGAAGTCACTTTGTTCATGTGTTCTTTGTACACAGCACTAACACTATATAATTTCACTAATCACTACACTTAAACTAACTCGAAAGGTTTTTTCCTTTTAAGTCTTCTCACTAGTCCCGTGGTATCGAGAAGCTGGATTGCCTCGATGTTCACGTGATGGTGGAGCCGACGCTGGTGGGCTTCCGCGAACTTTTTGATGACATTGGTCACGAAGTCCACTTTCAGATCACGGTGGAGGTCTTCGTTTCTTATGTACCAAGGGGCGCTCACTATACCTCTCAGAACTTTATTTTGGAATCGTTGGATAATTTCAACATTATTATTTTTCGCGCATCCCCACAACTGGATGCCATAAGTCCATATCGGCATAAGGACTTGTTTATATAGAAGCAATTTATTGTCCACTGATAACTTAGAATGTTTTCCAATAAGCCAGTTTATTGCTCTATATCGGAGTTCTAACTCGTTACGTTTTTTCTTGACGTGGGCTTTCCAGCGAAGCTTTGCGTCAAGAGTCATTCCCAAGTATTTGGCTGTATTCTCATATGGTATGACCGTGTTGTTTATATACACCGGATAATGTTTCGTTGATTTGTTAGTGAAATCTACGTGGATAGATTTCGTTTCATTTAGTTTTATCTTCCATGTTTTTGTCCAATTGTAGATTTTGTTTACAGCTTTTTGTATATTTTGTACTGCTTCTTCATGCGTGGTCCCCGTTGCCATAATTGCGGTATCATCGGCAAAGGTCGCAATTGTATTGTCTTCTAGTTCTGGGATGTCACACGTATATAACAGATACAGGACAGGACCTAGGACGCTGCCTTGTGGTACCCCAGCTTTAATAGGTTTAAGTGACGAGTATGCGTCCTCTTGACGTACCCTAAACATCCTTTGTGCAAGGTACGATTTTAATATATCAACATACTTTGACGGGAGCATGTTTCCTAGTTTGAAAAGTAGGCCATCGTGCCATACTTTGTCAAAAGCCTGTGCAACGTCCAAAAAGACCGTTGAACAGACCTTTTTCTCTTCTAGTGTCTTTTCAATAACGTTGGTAATTCTATGTACCTGATCAATAGTAGAATGTTGCTCTCTGAATCCAAATTGGTAATCAGGAATAAGGCAATTTTCTTGGATAATCGGCTTCAATCTTTTCAACAAGAGTTTTTCAAAAAGCTTAGACATAACTGGTAACAGTGATATCGGCCTGTATGATGACGCTTCACCTAATGGTTTTCCGGGTTTGGGTATCATAACAACTTCTGCTACTTTCCATAGATCAGGTACATATTGCAGACGAAAAGATGCGTTAACAAGCGTGGTGAGTTTAACGATAGCTTTTCGAGGTAAGTTATGTAGAACCTCTCCTGTAATGAGATCAAAACCAGGAGATTTTTTCCGACTGATTTGTTTTACTTGTTGTAGAACTTCTTTTGGTGTTACGAGTTTTATGTTTACCTCGGGATATCTTATTTTTTCATTTCTAGATAGCACTTCTTCATTCGTACAGTCATTAGGCTGAAATATCTGCTCTAGATGCTGTGCAAATCTATCTGCCTTTTGCTGATTATTAATGGCCCAGGTTCCGTTCAATTCTTTTATTGGCGAAGTTGACATTATTGGTCGCTTTACATTTTTAAAGATTTTCCATAAGGAATAATCAGTAGTGCGATCACTGGTTAATTGTCTCAGCTGATTATCCCTGTTCTCGTCGTCCTGCTTTGAAATTAGCCTCTTAATCTTTTTTGTTAAATTATTTAGCTTTGTTTTATCTTGCGGTGCTCTTGTCATATGCCATGTTTGTCTTAGTTTACGCTTATCTGCTATTAGTTGAATAATTTCTAAAGGATGACAGTTATCTCTAGGTTTAATCTTAATCTGTGGTGTGTTTCTCCATGCACATTGTTGTATATCTGTGACAAATCTTTGAACATCATTATCCAGCTGTTGCGGGTTCTTCAATGTAAGATTTTTTTATCTCACATAAAAATTATTTTATGTGAGATAAAAAAATCTTACAAACTAAAACCTGTTATCTAAAACTTATAAATACTTAATCAAAATTAAAATCCAATAAACCTATGGTGAAGGGATAGGTAGCCAGAATGCTGGCGGCATTACCCCACTGAATGCAAATACTTATTTTTAGGGTTCCGTACCTCAAAAGGAAAAAAACGGAACCCTTATAGGATCACTTTGTTGTCCGTCCGTCTGTCTGTCTGTCTGTCAAGACCCTTTTTCTCAGCAACGCGTGGACGTAACAAGCTGAAATTTATAGGAAATACTAAGGTCCATTGCCTCTTGGTGCTGTGAAAAATTCAAACTTCTAGGCCAACGCAATCAAAAGATAAAGTCGAATATGTCGCAAATTTCAGCAAATTTTCGACATTCGCAAATAAATCAAAACCTATGGGGTACTTCTCGTGAACTCAGAATCTTGAAATTTGGCACGAAGCAGCTTCTTAGAGTACAGATAAAGGAAAAATTGCGAAAACCATAAATTTTTATTTTCATCATATGAAAAAAATATTTTGAATAATTTCATACTTTCTACCCCTTTTCTCGTGAACGCGTAGACGTGTTAAATTGAAATTCATATCAAATACTCAAGTCTATAATACCTTTAAACTGTAATAAAATCAAACCTCTATATCAACGCATTCAAAAGAAACAGCCATTTTAGTCGCAATTTTAAACTCGCAAATACTCTCAAAAAATCAAAACCTACAGGGTACTTCCCGTGATCTCAGAATCTTGAAATTTGGCAAGAAGCAACTCCTTAGAGCACAGATAAAGGAAAAATTGCGAAAATTGTATATTTTTAGTTACATCATATAAAAAAATATTTTTAAAAATTTCATACTTTCTACCTTATTTCTCATGAACGCGTGCAGGTATTAAACTGAAATTTATATCTAATACTAAAGTCTATTATACCCTTAAACTGTAATAAAATCAAACATCTATCTCAACGCATTAAAAAAAACAGCAATTTTAGCCGTATTTTTTAACTCGCGACTACTCTCAAGGGAATCAAAACCTACAGGGTACTTGCCGTTAACTCAGAATCTTGGAATTTGGTACGCAGCAACGTCTTAAATCACATGCATAGGAAAAATTGCGAAAACTATAAATTTTTTGTTACATCATATAAAAAAATATTTTTAATAATTTTGTATTTAGTATCCGTTTCCTCAAGAACGCGTACAGGTATTAAATTGAAATTCATACCAAATACTTAGCTTTATAATAACTTTAAGCTGTACAAAAATCAAACATCTATGTCAACGCAATCAAAAGAAACAGCAATTTTAGCCGCATATTTTCAAACTCGCAAGTACTCGCAAGGGAATCAAAACCTACAGTATATAATATTATACCCACTTTTCCTTAGGGTTCCGTAGAAACCCATAGGTTTGTACGGAACCCTCGGTGCTCGAGTCGTACTCGTACTTGACCGGTTTTTAGTGTTTAAAATAGGTATCTAGACATTCTATAAAAAGTGTGAAGGTGACAGAGACCTATTCCGAATAATTTAAACAAACCAAAAAAAAGCTGTTTTGCTGCTTTGCAATAATTATTATGTATAATATCTATTATGTATTATTTAACAGCATAATCTTTTTGTTTAATACCTTTGACTTAGATATGTACTTGTGAAGGTATCTAGAATCCTAGCTAGCGATATTTTATAAATGTTAGATAATATTGACAAATAAATTAACAAATTTAATTACTCATAAACAAAATACAACTACCTAATTATTTAGTTGTAAAGATTCAACAAACATTTCTACACATAAAGTACCTAATTTTTATTTTTATCATAAACTAGCTTATGCTCGCGGCTTTGCCCGCATGGCAAAATCCTTTCTTAGCGACAGAGAGGAGCCTAAGCGGAGGTCTAAGTACATCATAAAACCAATCTGTGTTTCACATTTCAACCGAATCTGTCTAGGGGTTTAGACTGTGCTTTGATAAATCAGTCAGTCACTCTTTCCTTTTATATATTTAGAAAATTATTCACCAATTTCGGATTTCACACGTGCACACGCCT
The DNA here is from genome assembly GCA_947507615.1 of Hemithea aestivaria. Taxonomy (NCBI): domain Eukaryota; kingdom Metazoa; phylum Arthropoda; class Insecta; order Lepidoptera; family Geometridae; genus Hemithea; species Hemithea aestivaria. The sequence continues at coordinate 10,725,585 of OX382329.1, read as the reverse complement.
TTTTTCACCTGAAAGTACTGTCGCGCGAATATATTTTGGATCATTTTAGGTCAAGTTTGTATGTGGCAGAGATTTCGAGAGCATGAGAAATAAGCATATACTTAAGGCGTCTTAACTTTAAAGAGTCAAGAAGTTTAAAACCTCATAACATTTATTAGGCCACTCGTAATTTTATACGTCGCGTCGTCAGTCCGCAAGACTCACGTAGGTCAAAAGGTGCCAACAAATTATATACCTACTAAGAATTTACTACTTAGGTCATTGACACACATAATGCAGCAATGTGTGTGTACATTATGTAGTTCGCTCAAGGTATGCTCTTGAACCCAATCAACTTTGAATCTCCATTGATTTATGCTAGACTATGCCACATTAATTGCTATCTTATGTTTCTTATGTGTATAAAAGAGCTTTAAAGAAGTTTCTACATAGAAATGTAGAAACTTCTTTAAAGCTCTTTTATAATTGGCTATTAGACTTGCTTAAACCGGAAGATAAAATCACTTTTTAGGAGATAGATGTCTGTCATAAAATTATGTATCTGTATTCTAAATTTGAATCCAAGACCCAATCCGTTTAGTGGTTTGATTTGTACATTGTTAGATCAGTCAGTCAGTAAATCAGACATTCTTTTGTTTTATACTCACGTATATTTAAATTGCAACATAATATACTTTATTGTGATTTGACTTTGACAGTGTAAGTAAGGTAACCTGTTTCGTTGATTAATAATAATTAATTATCTAAAACTGAAGAATCTGGCGTAGAGACTTATTACGAGAGGAAACTCCAAAGCATCTCCTATTGCTCTGCCATCGGAATGCTTAACATGTTTCAACCTTACGTAAATGAGCGCAAGATCTCGGTTTTTCCTCCAAAGCTCGTGTAAGCGTCATCGCTTCATAAAGCCTATATTATTGTCGTCAAGTGATCCGATTGTATGCAAATCAGGACGAACCAACCTTGTGGTGATTTGCATATCACATCTCTTAGTCTTAGCATTGGCATTTGTTGTCAGGCATGTTCGATAAATTGAATCACTTTGTTTGTTTTTTGCTCTCATATTGCGTATAATGATTGACGTTAAAAAACATCCGCATACGTATCATTAATGAAGTGTTCCGTAAAGTAGGGTTTCTTTGGCTATAGGGATCACATCATCAACTTAAAATGAAAATTCAAATAAACTTTCAGCTTTGCTAGCAATTAAAGTTTAAATGTAAGGGTAAATTGATTTACATATTTTGGTTGAAAACGTTAGATGAAATATTTTAGTAGTAAAACGGAATCGATTAAGTTGGCATCGAATTTTTTTTTCTTTTTGTTATCAAAGTTACCTCTACAGCCAAAGTAACTCTGTCCTATGATTTCTTATAATAATGTTAGAAATATTATAAATAATATTAAGCTTATTTGACTTCATTTGACAGTCTTTTGTAGGTTTCAAGACCAAAAGAGTGACCTACTTATCATTACAAGGTCTTATTAAATTTACACCTACATTAATTACATTAATTATTAGTATTTTGCCATTTTTGCTACAAATTAATCAGCCTACACACGTTCTGTGGAAGAAATATTATGCTGGTTTCAAGATCTTTAAGTACATACATATTAAGATAGGTCATTGAATTATCAGATGAATATTAATTGACATCCTCATAAAACAGCCTACACGCGTTTAAAAGGATTAAGATTTTAGGTCAAAATAATAATAACTATAATAGTCAAAACTATAATATTAAAAAGGTGTTCATTATGCTTAATAATTTTAAATCTGTTTAAATACATATAGGTACACGTACCAGTAAAAGTCAGTAACGTTCTGACTAATCTACCAACGCACTCAAACCGCCGTTGAAATAAAACTTATACATTATACGTCGATATAGTGACGTAGATATCTGCTATGTAAGCATTTCTTGACGAGAGCAAAACCACAAGTATACCTACCCCTTTTTGTGCCTGCAACGAATCTAAATGAAATCTTCCTTTCAGATGCAACGATGGTTCTCCAACCGCCCCTCTCTACAAAGCGCTACTCGCAGAGCACAACAGGATAGCTGGAGATCTGTACGCACTGAACCCCTTCTGGGATGACACCACTCTGTTCTTGGAGGCCAGGAGGGCTATGGCTGCTGTTATTCAACATATTACTTACAATGAGTTCTTGCCGGTGCTGCTTGGTGAGGTAAGTTGAAAAAAACAATATGTTTAACCCAATTAATATTTAAATGGGGGTTTGAAGAAGAATATTGACATTTGCTATTCCTCTTACCTCTAAAAGCCCGATAGTCTGATCATCAAGATAAAGTCAGTTTAAGAGCATCTTACAATCAACCACTTTACTTTGATATAGAAACGCCATTTGTGCAATGAGTAGGTACTCCTTTCTCTTCTACAGAATTCTTCCTCTTGTCTCTAGATATTTTGAGACATTTTAAAGATAGATCCTCCATTTCTATATTAAATTCATTATTAATTTATTTCTCAGGTTGGCATGGCAAAGGCTGAACTGAAACTGACGTCACTTGGCTTCTGGCGCGGCTACTCCAGTGCAAACCGCGCGGGAGCTTATTCAGAGCTCGTTGCTGTTGCACCTATCTTCAAAGCTATGATGAACGAAAAATTGGTAAGTATCTTTAACTAGAGCTTGAAGTGAAGTGTAGACACAACCTTTTACCGAAGGATTTTGAATAAAACATAATATAATAAAGTAGTAAGTACTATGACAAGGAGTGCTTAGTTTGTGCGGACGTATATTTTATTTCAACTTTATTCCTAGATTCGCCCTCACACCTTGCTTCTACTCTTCAAAGATTAATTATCTATCCAGTCTAACATTTTCTAAACGTCTGAACTATTTTATATGGTGCATATTAAACTTGATAAACTGTACCACACAGGTAGTTTTGGGTCTCAGTATTTTAAATTTTGACCTTGTTCTGCCATCTAATACAATTTTTTTTAGATATTTTAGGACATTTCACACAGTGCCACCTAACGCCAAGCTAAGCAACTTAATGCTTGTGTTATGATGGTTAGGATAACGGATATAATACTTATATACTTTTCGTTTTTATAAATATAGAAAACCACCTTATAATAGATATAGAAAACCACCCAGACCAGAAACAAATATCTGTGGATCACACAAATATTTGTCCCATGCGGGAATCGAACCCGCAACCTTCTGCGTTGCAACCGGGTATTAGCCCACCGCGCCACAGAGGTCGTCAATAAGTTTAACTTATGTTTTCCAGATAAATGCATCAGCTTCCATCCAAGATCTAGTCCACACGACTGCCCACCGAGTCTCCCGTTTCTCTCCCTCTGCCCAATGGGACGTGAACCGCGCCCGTGATCATGGAGTGGCTCCTTACTTGCGAGCCTTAAGGCTATGTGAACCAACCCTTCAAGTCAAGTCTTTCGGAGACTTAGAGAAGCTTGGGTTTGAGAGGACCCAACAGGAAATGCTTGCTGATATGTACAGGTAAACAAAACATAATGTAAATAAAAAAATATTAAGCAAATTTTTTTGCGAAAGAGTCTAACGAGTATAAAAATGAATGTCAAAAGGTATGTGTGTTGGTTCTTTAGCACACACATTCATAAAATCGTTTCATAAAAGACGGAGATAGAAGATACTGAACAAAAACTAGCTTACTAGAAATCAACGTGTTTTAAAGTCATTTAAAAAACATTATAATTCTGCTCATATTCCAAGTTATTTTATAACAGTTTCATTTAGTTATTTTTTTTTATTTTAGGAATTCCGAAGACATAGAGTTAATCATCGGAGGTGCGATGGAAAAGGCAGCTACTGGTGCTGTTGTTGGACCTACTTTGGCTTGTGTTATGGCTCTGCAGTTCGCTAACCTTAAAAAGAGCGACAGGTAAGTCTTATTACTCGTCTAATCGATTCAGCATAGGGTTTGACAGTTATTTCTGTGAATGAGACAATAAATACCGCTCTTACAGGCTTAAAAGTAACAAAACACCAAAACATATCTCCCTTAGCCGTGCTTAAATGCTGAAAACTGCTAAACATTCTTTAAATGCCTTGTACAGGTGATGAACATGCCATATTATGTGCCTATTTCAGATTCTGGTATGAAAACGACCTGCCCCCATCATCATTCTCGGCGGAACAACTGGCTGCTCTCAGAAAGGTTTCTCTCGCAGGACTGTTGTGTGATGCTGACGAATCTGTCAATAGAATCCAACCTAAAGCCTTCGTCAAGGAAGATCCTTACCTGTAAGTATATACTATCTTACATGTGCCATAATTTCACAAATGTTGGCGGTATAATTATTAGGAACGACTTATTCGAATAATCTTGGATCTGTAGGTACTATCAGTTTCACGTATAATTTATGGAGACGAATAAGTCGTCTCCATAGTTATTCTGTAGTTAGGTCATAATAATTATTATAACTTTATCCAGGTTCAATTTTAATCTGTCACATACAAGAACTTTCTGATGCTTCTAAAACTTCACTAAGTAAGGTGTTGGACATGACTTTTATGTGTCATAAAAAAATAAAGCTAATTCCTTAAAACTTCCTAATTTAAAATATACTATCCAGGAACGCTGCCCAACAATGCTCTCAGCACAATCGCTTGGAACTCACCGCGTGGCGCGATGAAAGCGGAGCCAAGGCAGCTGAACAACTGTCCAAGGAAATGTTATCAACTGCCTTAGAGAAGGCCAAACAGGAGATGGCTGATCGAAAGAGGCTGGAGTACATGCTGTGGGAAGCTCGTAAGTACTTCTACTGTACCGTTAGCGAAATAAACTAAACGCTTAAAAAAATATTTAGAAAAGAGACAGAACACCGTTCAGTTAAACTAAATTTGTAAATCAAATCCCTACCGAGTGTGATTGTGCCAGAAAGGATAATAAATGTGTGAATTCGTTATTCGGAGCGGCGGATAAAAAATCCTTTTCTAGAGGAGATGTTCGAATCCAAAATCTTGGAATTCCTGAATATAATACATAATCGCTAAGAGTAATTTTGAAGAAACTTTTCAAGAATACAATTAAAATTAATATAATTTTCAGATGGAGGAGCCGACCCTAAGTCTCCAGTAGGAACAGCAGCTTCCTTCTCTAAAGCCAACAAATATGCGCTCAAGCTAGCCAACACTTCGCTCTTCTTTGAATTCGCTACCAATGAACTACTTAATAGCATAAACGGCGGGTAAGTTAAAAATTTCATCACATATCTGACCCAAAATTTACACCAGAACCTTATTCATTCTATCATTATCAACATTTCTTTTCTAATTCACTCCCTCAGTTTCATTGTCTTCCTCACTTAAATTTCCCGTTACTTATGTTTTTATCAGACACATTATCATTTAATTGTATTGTCTTTCATTACATTGACTCTATAAACTAATTTGATTTAATTTGAATCTTTCATGACATATTACTTACCTCAAAATTTCTTTTCCAGCCGCCGTCGCAAACGTCAAATTGTCGACGACAACTTCGGTTTCGGAGGCTCCAACGACTTCGTGGACGCCCTTCAATCAGTAGACGTCAGCGGTTTCCTCGGCCAGGACCAACAAGGACCCACCATCGAACCTCAATGTGACGACACTGGAACTTGCAACGCTGACTCCCCCTTCAGAACTTACACTGGACACTGCAATAACCTGAGGAATCCTAACCTGGGCAAGAGTTTGACTACATTTGCGAGACTATTGCCACCCGTTTATGAAGATGGTAAGAATTGATATTGAATTTATCGAGGCTTTTGGTCAATTAGATCACCTACATAATATATCTTACGTATATAAATGGTAAATTTGATGATTTTTCTGAGAAAGCCAAGGTCTATTTTGCTGATTTTATAAAATTCTAGTGACAAGGATTTTTTTTTGTACATCCAGCTTACAGTCATATCTTATTATAACAATACGCCTGGTGAGGTTTTCTAGGAGGCCTTCCTTAGGCCAACGTTTGTCTGTTCTAGCTTCTTCAATTATGATAATATAAGTTTATGCAGACCATTTTGTTTTGTTACTTTAAAAAACCGTCAACCATATAACAATATCGAATGTTCCTCTTTTCTTTCCAGGTGTAAGCCGTCCCCGCATCAACTCAGTGACCGGCACTCCACTACCGTCCCCTCGTATCATATCAACCGTCATTCACCCCGACATCTCCAACCTGCACACGCGGTACACGCTCATGGTGATGCAGTTCGCGCAATTCTTGGACCACGAGCTTACTATGACGCCTATTCATAAAGGTAAGTTTTTAAGACATAACATCATGATAAAGGAGGCAGAGTTCCATGATAAATGGATAATAAAAATAGTAACAGGCTTCTCTATGCATAACCAATAGCACCAATATGAAAGGGACACTGGACTCTGAACCCATATACCCCTAGAAGACCCAACCCTATGTTTATAATACAATCTATTTTTGTGACTAACTGCACTCCAAGTGACTAAATATTTATAGTATTCGAGATTTAGGTAAGCTAAAATGTCGACAACGATGACCCCTGATGACTAATTTCAACAGTAAATTGACACTATTCGTCTTCTGTGTAGAAACTTCACTAATAATTGCAAAACATATAAATGATATTTAACTTAAATTTACTCACCAAATTAATGATCTTACCCAGGTTTCCACGAGTCAATTCCCGACTGCCGATCTTGCGAGTCTCCTAGAACCGTCCACCCCGAGTGCAATCCTTTCCCAGTGCCGCGCGGAGACCATTACTATCCTGAGGTTAACGTCACTTCCGGTGAGAGGCTCTGTTTCCCCTTCATGAGAAGTTTGCCTGGACAACAACAGCTTGGTAAGAAAATGCAACATACGTAATCCTAATTTCCCTTCACAACAACCATAAATTGTAGGTAAAAAATATAATTAATGATTTATATAGAAAAGTTTTTGTATTTCTATTGGTCTATTTTTAATGCAAGATAATACTTGAATTAAGAGTACCTACATAGAGTTTTTTTACAGTACCAACACTGATACGATGTTTAAAGCAACTTTGCACTACGCTCTTTATTTAATCTAAAACAAATAGACTTTTACAGACACATTCTTTGGATTTCCTGTATATTAAACGAGAACCAAGCGTGCTCAATACCCCAACTAGCAACAACAACCAATCTCAACTAGCTATCAAATTAAAAAATTGGAAACTGATAGGGTGTCTTTTCTTATAAAATATTTCGTATGTTTCTCACTAGGTCCTCGTGAACAAGTGAACCAGAACACAGCGTTCATCGACGCATCAGTGGTATACGGCGAGAACCCCTGCATCGTCCGCAAGTTGAAGGGCTTCAACGGAAGGTTGAACGCTACCTCCAGCCCGTTGGTTGGAGGCAAGGATCTGCTGCCGCGGTCTGACAGCCATCCTGAGTGTAAAGCAGCTAGTGGCTTCTGTTTTATTGCTGGTAAGTTTGGTCCTTTAAAAATCGGTTGGCTTTAACCTTTTAGGTCTTTGAACGCATTTTAAATGGATATGGATCCACACCTACAGCATTTTAGTTGAATCGATTTACTGTTAAATGAAAAGCCGATATTGTAATGCCACTAGTCAATGCCTTTATGTAGCTTATATACTTCCAGTAGATAACCACGATATTTTTCCTATTTAATTCTTGATAACATGTTGACGTTGCGTAGCAAAAAAGTATAGACCTACACAAAACTGATTGGGAAATAACAATAGTGTGTCACGAACATTCTAGAATGCTTAAGAAAGTATACTCAATGATTTTCTATCAAACTAACATCCATCTTCTTTGTCCTTAGGTGACGGTAGAGCGTCCGAACAGCCAGCTCTCACAGCCATCCACACAATATTCCTCCGCGAACACAACCGTCTAGTCGAAGGCCTCCGTGGAGTCAACCCTCACTGGGATGCCGACCTTCTCTTCGAACATACCAGGAACATCATGGTGGCGCAGTTCACACACATCATCTACAACGAGTTCCTTCCACGTCTGCTGTCTTGGAACGCTGTCAATTTGTATGGACTCAAGTTGTTGCCAGCAGGTATTTACATACATATTTTATCCTATATAATTATATGATTCTCAACGAATTGACAAAAATAATGCCCACAAAAGGTATCTCAATGCGATACCGTCATCACTGGGTAGTAAAAGAGAGGTGGGCTCTGGGTAGCAGAAGAAGAAAAAAAACAAAACAATTGTGTGTGCCACTAACCGGCCACCAACTCAACATAATATGCTGGCTGCAAGCAGGTAATAAGTATACTGGTCTTCTTTTGGTAAGAGATAATAATGAGTAAAATAAAAATATTTGCTCGACTTGAATCAAATTCTGTATAGCAAAAAGCAGTGTTTCACAAGCTGGGCGATTCACCTACATATTTCTACTATAGGTATATCTTGAATCTTTATTTCCAGGCTACTACAAAGAATACTCTCCCACTTGCAACCCATCAGTAGTGACAGAGTTCGCAGCCGCCGCCTTCCGTATCGGACACTCGCTCCTCAGACCACACTTACCTCGTCTGTCCCACACATACCAGCCTGTTGAGCCACCGATCCTGTTGAGAGATGGCTTCTTCAGACCTGATATGTTTATGACTGTGAGTAACCCCCTTCCTTGGCCATTAGACTTCAAAACTTTTGTGACAACTGAGGACATATTGTATAAATAATGTACTATATAAATAGTATTGGAGACAGGATCTCAAAAAATAAGAAGACTTACAAACTAATAAAAAAAAGACCAAATCTTCTTTCCACATTAGATCGGTTAGCTGACCAATTGAAGCAGAATCGTTGTCAATCCATATCCATATCCATATCCATCCATATCCATATCCATATCCATACATATAATAAGAATGGAAATTTCTCCCCATTCATTGTGATCCTTTACTAAGATGAATCGTGAAAATACGCATATGAACAAAACGACGCGAAAAAGTCGCTTGCGCGATTTAATTCGTAAAACATTTTGTCAATTTTTCCAAGGGAAACGTAAAATAAAATGATAAAATAAATAATAATCATTTATATCGGACACATTGCCCCTAATTTACATCAAAAATTCTAAATAAAAGTAATAGAATATAAAGTAAACTCAATTCAAAAAAATATGGTGCGACAAACTGCGACAAACTAAAAATACGCCATCTATCGATGTGTTTGTAAACGAAACCTTTAATTTGGGCTAAATTTGTAAATAGTTTGTGTCACTGGTGTGGTTAAACAACACCACCGATTTGAATAAAATTTTCACTAATACGTTGCAGTTTTCTCTACTTGAACCTTAGTGTTAGTTTTAGTCAAATCGGTTCATAAATAAAAGAGTTATATCAATCTAAAGATTCGCATATAAAATGCTAATAAACAAGAAAGGTAGTCAAAGGAACCGCGTAATCAAAAGACAAAACCTCATCGAGTTTGGGCTCATTTGATTCGTCTTGACGAGTACTTTGATACTATATAGTAACCAGGGTCCGATGACGGAGCTGGAAGGTGGCCATAGGAACTCCGTGATTAAAAGAAAAAACCCCATCGAGTTTGGGCTCATTTGATTCGTCTTGACGAGTACTTTGATGCTATATAGTAGCCAGGGTCTGTACATTTTAATTTCTAAACCATGTAAAATCATCAGAAAACAAATTAGAATTCATTTAAATTAGTAAATGTAACTAATTTCTCATATGAATCAGCGCCAGCGGAATGGAACTAATCTAATGTGCGCATGATGCGTGTAAATATCAGTAATAAATATCTTTTTGCTGCTTATTTTTAATTTCTAAAACATGTAAAATCATCTGAAGATAAATAGAAAAATTCATTTAAAGTTCATTGTAAAAGTAAATTATTTTTCATACAAGCTAGCGCCACGGAAAATAATGGAACTAATGTCCTAAGAAAAAGAAATATCGTTTATTCTGCAAACAGTTTTAGAAACGAAGTCCCGCGTAACCTAGCGGAACTAAATAATAGATTTATAATAACTGTGAATACTTCATTTATTATATATTTTTTATTTGTTAGATTAATTAAATATTATGTACTTATTTAATTGAGAAATTAAATATGAGAAATTATGAATTGTTAAAAATCTGTAGATATTTTAACTTAAAATCACTCGATTGTGGCGCTCCATCTAGGGGGATCTTTTGTAAAAATCACTGGTTATCCGGAGACACACAGACATAAAATCTGTTCACACCCATTTAGGATGTTTAAGCTTTCTTACTGCTCAGAGTGAGTAGGCGGATTTAGGGGGGGGGGGGGGGCAGGGGGCCAAGGCACCCCCAGAAGCATTGTAGAGTTACGAATTTCGCACATAAAATAAAATAAATAAATAAAAAAAAATAAAATAAAATAGCCTTTATTGCTGTGTTACAAAGAAATTCTTAAATACTAGAGTTTAAGTTTCTAAAACTAATCCGCTTGCACAGCTTGTCTCCCGACAAAGGCCTCCTCTAGAGATTTCCACCTCACTCTGTCTTTCGCTGTTCGTGTCCACAATGGGCCGGCAGCTTTCACAATTTCGTCTTCCCATCTCTTGGTCTGTCTACCTCTATTTCTTTTACCTTCTCTTGGGTACCATTCCGTTACTATTCTGGTCCATTTTTCATTCTTTTCCCTCATCATATGTCCAGTCCATCGCCATTTTAATTGTTTATAAGTTACGTACGCATTTTTAAACTTTGTTTTGCTTTTTATGTCTATTAATTTTACTCGGTCCTTTATCTTTATTCCTAGTGTACTTCTCTCTATTGCATTCTGGCAGGTTTTTATTTTACTTGCTAGTTGCTCTGTTAGTGCCCAAGTTTGACAACCGTATGTTATACATGGTAGAATACACATATTATATATTTTTCTTTTTTCTTTCATTGGCATGTCCTTATTCTTCATTACTTCGCTGACTGACCAAAATCTATTCCATGAATTTGTTATCCTTCTTTCTATTTCTTTTTGCATGCAGTTTTCTGTAGATATAAGTTGACCTAGATATATATATTCAGTTACATATTCTATTTGCTCATTATTTATTTTTATTTCTTTTTTATCTTCAGAGTTTGTCATTACTTTAGTTTTTGTTAAATTCATTGATAGTCCTGCTTTTAAACTTTCATCAGACAACTGTTGGAGCATTTGTTCCAAGGTGTTTGGGTTATCCGAGAATATAATCAAATCATCCGCGAAGCGTAAATGATTTAGCTTTTCGCCGTTTATGTTAAGGCCATTACTCGTCCATTCGAGTTTCCTGAATATCATTTCCAGAACGGCTGAAAATAATTTTGGAGAAATTGGGTCACCTTGGCGTACTCCTCTTTTTATTGGGAATTCCTCACCTGCGGTATCTAACTTTACTAGTGCTGTACTGTTAGAGTATATATTTTTGAGAATACGAATATACTTTGCATGTACCCCTTGTGATTTTAGTGCTGCCCAAATAAATTCGTGTTCTAATGTGTCGAATGCTTTATTAAAATCTACAAACCCGAGGTAATAGACCTGTTTGTATTCTTTAAATTTTTGAAGTATCTGTCTAAGTACATGAATGTGATCTATGGTTGAATAATTTTTACGGAAGCCGGCTTGTTCTTTTGGTTGATTTTCTTCTAGAGTGATAGTGATTCTGGACAGTAAAATTTTTGAGAATACTTTGTAGACGTTGGACATCAAGCTAATGGGTCTATAATTCGCAATATCTTTTTTGTCTCCTTTCTTGTGCAGTAGTATGATTATTGATTTTGTCCAGTCTTCAGGGATTTCCTCTGTCGTCATGATTTCATTAAATATCTCGGTTAATTTAGGTGCAATCACTGGAGATGTTATTTTGAGTAATTCGTTGGTGACAAGGTCCGGTCCAGGAGATTTGTCAAGTTTTTGTGTACTGATTGCTTTTATTGTTTCGGCCTTTGTTATAGTTGGTATTTGTTCTTCATCATTTATTTGTATATCAGGTTCCCTTTCTGTTTGATTTATATTTCCAGTTTGGTATAAGTTTTGGTAGTAATGGGTCGCAATTTTTATTATTTCCGGTCTTATGCATGTGGTTAATCCATCTTTTTTCTTCATTTTTGGGATCCAGTCTTTTTCGTTATTAAGTTTTTTAAACGCCTTTTTTATTCCTCCTGATTTTTCTATAAATTGTTTCATTGTGTTTAGTCTCTTCGTTTTCCTTTCCTTTCTTAACTGTTCGCTAATTTTCTTGCTTAAGTTTGCTATTTTCACTCTGTTTTCTTTATTTATTTTTCCAACAATAAGAAGTTCTTTTCGTTCTTGTAATAACTGTCGAATTTTTGGTGATACTTCTTTTTTGTTTTCAGTATTAGTTGTCCTGGTGACGGTTTTCAATTGGTTTAGTAATATGTCATATTTAATTTGCGTTGTTGTGTCCTTATTTGTTTTATTACATTCGTTACTAAGTGAAGACTCAAGATTATCTAGAAGTGATTGCGTATTTCCTGTGAAATTTATTGCTTTACGATTGTCATGAAATCTTCTAGTTTTCTTTAGTTGTCTCCCTCTTAGTTTTGCTCGAACCATTCTATGATCTGTATTAAAATTTAAATTATTAATGACTGACACATTTTTGATAGCTGGTCTATTATTAGTCAAGATATAGTCAATTTCGTTCTTATAAATTCCGTTTGGTGAGACCCATGTCCACTTTTTAGATTGTTTCCTTTTGTAAAAACTATTAAGGATACACAGTTTGTTTTCTAAAGCAAAATTAACCAGTCTTGCACCGTTATTATTTCTGCTGCCGTTACTGTGGTTGCCTATGTTATATTCTTCTCCACTTCTTCTCGTTCCTATCTGTCCGTTAAAATCTCCCATGACAATTACGTTTTTATGTGTAGTTTCTATAGTTTTTTGTAGGTTTTCATAGAATTGTTCTATCTTTAATTGGTCTTCCTTTCTGTCTGATTCAGTTGGTGAGTACGCCTGTATGATGGACCATATCTCCTCATTTTCTCCGTTTTTATCCAATTTTATATTAAGAAGGGCAATTCGTTCTGAAATTCCTTTTATTTCTTCTATTTTGTTTGCAAGACTTCTTTTAATCATGAATCCTACTCCATACAAACCAGGCGTCTCCCCGATGTAGTGTAATATGTATTTTCCATTATCCTTTATACCTTCTCCCAATCTTCTCATTTCGCTAATTCCAATGATGTCCCATTTTAAATCTTCTATTGCTAGTTCTAACTCTTGTAGTTTTTCCGGGGTTCTCAATGATCTACAATTTAAAGTTGCTATGTAATAGTCTTTATCTTTGTTGTTATGGTTTTTTATCTCTAGAGGGTCGTGGTCATTTTCCCCCACGATGACCAATCGGCTTGGGGGAGTTTGTTCTTGTAATGTTTCGTGGTTGTTTATAATAAAAGGTTGTTGTGTTTTCCGTTCTTCGGTTGCTAGTTGCTATTGTTTATTACTACTCATATTTGTCGAGGTGGAGGAGAAGGAGTTTGATCTCATCCTCATCATATCGTAGGCATTTATTCTATTGTTGTTACTTGTTGACATTAAAGTTTGTTGTTTCTTTGGTTGAGTATTGTTTTGAGGTGAGTTTGATGGTTGTCTCTTCCTTGTTTCGTTATTTATGCTGTTGGTTTTTCCTTTTACGATTATTTTATCAAATTTCAAAAATGCAATATTTCCTTTCATTCTCTCTTCTTTTAATTGTGCTTGCAACTGTTTCCTCTTTTCTAATACTTCTTTAGTGTAGTCTTCTTTTATATATATATTTTTAAGGTCTTTTTTCCTTCTCAGAATTTCGTTCTTCTTCCATTCGTTCACAAAAGACATAAGTATAGGTCTAGGTTTATCTTCTGTGTATTTTCCAATACGGTAAATGTTGTTTATTTCGTTTTCATCTAGATTTATGTTCATATCTGTTTTAAATATTACTTCCACTTTTTTTATAAGCTCTTGCGGAGATTTGTCTTCTTCTTTTATTCCATATATTATGATATTATTTTGTTTCTTTCCTCGTTTCATAATTTCCAACTCATTTTCAAGTTTTTCGATTTTTTGTTTTAAGTTTTTATTTTCTGCAATAACAGGTTGTAGTTTTTCGTTCATTTTGTCTATTATGGAATTCGTTATAGATTCTTTTAGTTCAATTGATTGTTTTTGCATTTCTATTTTCATCTTCTCAAACAAAAGTTGAAATTGATCTTCCATTTTTATTAAACCACACGACGTGTAACGGAACGTTTTTATTTGTGGTAGATTTTGAATTCTTTATACTGGCAACACCAATTCGGAGTGAATGACGCTGTCACTTTACAACTCCTTTCAATGTCACTCGTTTATGGTCGATATGACATTGACATTTTTGACATATTATGTCAAATGAATTGGAAAATATTTTCTAACCTTAAATTTCGGCCAGTTTAATTTGTGAAAAATGATCTCCAATAAGCAGAGTTATCACACATATTTCATGGTAAAGATTAAAAATTTTTTTCGGCGCTCGCAGCTAGCTGCTCGCGCACTTATTGTAATGGATGTTTAAACTTCCTAACCGCTCAGAGCGAGCTAAACATACACTTTTCGTAATAAAAATTATAATATTTTTGCCCGTCTGCACCTTGCCCCCCCCCCCCCCCCAAAACCAAATCCTGGATCCGCCTATGATTTTAGGTATACACCTCAGTGGTAGCACGGTAAAGAGATATACAGTAGTTTGACTGAGCGTGATTTTTGGACATAAATACCTACAGTCTCGCGGTACATGCGCGAGTCATAGGGCTGCCGGGCAGCCGCTGCCCGCATACAGTAGGTACCTACCTATTTCATATCATCTACTTACTTGAGCTAATATCTAGATGAGTTATTATAAATTAATTATATTATTTTTGTACATTTATTGATATTTTTTTTTACAAGCTTTTATTTCTATTTCATATTACCTACCTATATGTACCTTACTACGTCCGCTTAGGAACCACTGAATGTCCGTTACAAATATGCAACAGTCGAATGAGATTTGAAAATGTATTGTATCAAACTTAGTACACGCGAGATGAAGCCGCGTTTTTTGCGGCTATGACTAAAAATACCTAAGAACACTTCCGCCTAACTTACTTTTCAAACAAAATCTAAATCGAATCTATGAGACAGACACGTCAAACTTATCACACCCTTTCGTCTTTGCGTCGGGAGTTAAAAATAAATACGATTGATCACTCTTCAATTCAATAAAAAGTAGGTACATAATAACAGGTAGATTAAAACTAAAGTTGGTTCATAATTAAGAAGCCTAATCTGGGAACTACAATAGGTTTTATTCCAGCATAGTATCCCTACTATACCTACCTACTTACCTATCATGTCGTGGCGGCGTATATTGAAACCCAAGACAAGAGACAAAACAAGACAAAAGACAAGACAAGAGACAAGACAAGAGACAAGACAAGAGACAAGACAAGAGACAAGACAAGAGACAAGACAAGAGACAAGACAAGAGACAAGACAAGAGACAAGACAAGAGACAAGACAAGAGACAAGACAAGAGACAAGACAAGAGACAAGACAAGAGACAAGACAAGAGACAAGACAAGAGACAAGACAAGAGACAAGACAAGAGACAAGACAAGAGACAAGACAAGAGACAAGACAAGAGACAATACAAGAGACAAGACAAGAGACAAGACAAGAGACAAGACAAGAGACAAGACAAGAGACAAGACAAGAGACAAGACAAGAGACAAGACAAGAGACAAGACAAGAGACAAGACAAGAGACAAGACAAGAGACAAGACAAGAGACAAGACAAGAGACAAGACAAGAGACAAGACAAGAGACAAGACAAGAGACAAGACAAGAGACAAGACAAGAGACAAGACAAGAGACAAGACAAGAGACAAGACAAGAGACAAGACAAGAGACAAGACAAGAGACAAGACAAGAGACAAGACAAGAGACAAGACAAGAGACAAGACAAGAGACAAGACAAGAGACAAGACAAGAGACAAGACAAGAGACAAGACAAGAGACAAGACAAGAGACAAGACAAGAGACAAGACAAGAGACAAGACAAGAGACAAGACAAGAGACAAGACAAGAGACAAGACAAGAGACAAGACAAGAGACAAGACAAGAGACAAGACAAGAGACAAGACAAGAGACAAGACAAGAGACAAGACAAGAGACTAGACAAGAGACTAGACAAGAGACTAGACAAGAGACAAGACAAGAGACAAGACAAGAGACAAGACAAGAGACAAGACAAGAGACAAGACAAGAGACAAGACAAGAGACAAGACAAGAGACAAGACAAGAGACAAGACAAGAGACAAGACAAGAGACAAGACAAGAGACAAGAGAAGAGACAAGAGAAGAGACAAGACAAGAGACAAGACAAGAGACAAGACAAGAGACAAGACAAGAGACAAGACAAGAGACAAGACAAGAGACAAGACAAGAGACAAGACAAGAGATAAGATAAGAGACAAGACAAGAGACAAGACAAGAGACAAGAGACAAGACAAGAGACAAGACTTGGACTCTTACTCACACACTTACTTGGTCTCTCACTTGCACTCTTACTCGGACTTTTACTCGGTCTCTTACTCGCACTCTTACTCAAACTCTTACTCAAACTCTTACTCGGGCTCTTACTCGCACTCTTACTCGGACTCTTACTCGCAGTCTTACTCGAATTCTTACTCAGATTCTTATTCGCATTCTTACTCGGACTCTTACTCGCAGTCTTACTCGAATTCTTACTCAGATTCTTACTCGCACTCTTACTCGGTCTCTTACTCGCACTCTTACTCGGACTCTTACTCGGAATCTTAATCGCACTCTTACTCGGACTATTACTCGCACTCTTACTCGGACACTTACACGCAGTCTTACTCGAATTCTTACTCAGTTTCTCACTTGCACTCTTACTCGGACTCTTACTTGGACTCTTACTTGGACTCTTACTCGGTCTCTTACTCGCACTCTTACTTCAGCAGAATACTTTTAAAAATAAAAAAAATAACTTCTTACTAACTTACCTCAAAAACAGCATAATATCGCATGCTTTTTTTTTGACATTTTATATAATTTATTATATTATGTATACATACGTCAAAAGTAAATAACGTAAATTACACTAAATACCTACTTGCAAAAAACTATCGCGACGTCCGCCCGTCGCTGCGTGGCACCCGCTTCTGTTAGCAGTGGTCTACGTCATGAAACCTTTCTATGTTCCAAATTTCAACCCAATCCAGCTAGCGGTTGAGGCTGTACGTTATACAGATACATCAGTCACTAGCTTATTCTCATGGCTTTGCCCGCATGGACGGGTTACGTTTCATAATACCTAAGGTCGTTTCAACTACGGTCGATATAACTACGGTCGATTCGCATAAGTTCATTTCACATATTGGACGACTCGCTTACAGTGCAACTCGCCTGCGGTTGATTAAACTATGGGCATGTGAACTAATGGGCGATTCGGCCAATGTTCATTTGATATATTGGTTAATTCAACTATGGACGACTCACCTACGGTTTATAAATTCTTTGCTACGCGTGTTTTTAGTACAGTATTCAGGGCAAACCGAAACCTGTTGGTTAGGTTAGGTTTGAACAGTGACCACAATGCGCGAGCCGAGCGAGCGAAGCGAGCGTGCCGCGGCAGCGGCCGGCGAAGCGCCAGATATGTTTCTTATTACTGAATTATTTATCCTGTGTCATGGCATCTTCAGGCATTTTGGCATTTTCTTTCATCTACCTCATCATGGCAAAGTGGCATAATAAGCTGTCTGCGCACCTACAGATAGAAATCATTCAGGTATCAAAAACAACACGTTTCTGAATTCTGTACTATAAACAAGTATTTTTTAGCTGTCATACCTGACTAGCAGCCGGAAACATGGTCTAAAAATACGTGAAACGTCCGTTAGTTCGGTCAAAAATAGGCAAATCGTCCAATAGTTTAATCAACCATAGCTCAATCGACCGTAGCTGAGTTAACCGTAGGCGAATCGTCCAATATTGATTTCAACCAATAGTTATTATGAACGTAGGCGAAACGTCCAATAGACATTTTGAATAGTAGGTGATTCGATCGTAGTTACATATTGGCAAGGTTTGCCAGTCTTTACTAATTCTACGCCCATTAAGTCGCAGAAAACCCGTGAATTGAATCCCTCTTTTCCGTGGAATTGGAAATCGAATTAAATGGTCTGCATCAAATTCATTAATATATGAATAATTTACTGTCACGCGCTACGAAGTGCGCGCGGGTCAGCTAGTAATTAAATAAAATCTAATCTATTTATATTCACAAAAAGACCTCAGTAGAAACATGAGGACCAAATAAGGATCAGCTTCTTTAACTCCAGAATCTAGAACCACTAGTATACTCGTATTTCTACAGACAAAACATTTCTAATAAAACCGTATTTTCCCCTTCCAGCACCCACCTCTAGTAGACGAACTCATGCGTGGTCTCTCATCCACTCCCATGGAAACCCTCGACCAGTTCATCACAGGAGAAGTCACCAACCATTTGTTCGAGGACCGGCGCATTCCCTTCTCTGGCATCGATCTGATTGCTTTGAACATCCAGCGTGCGAGAGATCATGGAATACCCAGTTATAACAACTACAGAGCGCTTTGCAATCTGAAGAGAGCGACCACGTTTGAGGACTTAGCGAGGGAAATACCTGATGAAGTTATTGCGAGGTAAGAGTCACTTGGGCCCTTGAGTCAGTCTCTTTTCCGGCAGCAGAAGTTTCTGCTATCCAATGTAAATTTTTTAAACCATACAGAATATTGAAATACTATATTTCAATGGTTCTTGGGTCTGTAGATAGTGAAATACGGAAATAAATTGCCTGAAAAGTAATATGTATAATGTATGGTATGCTTGAAAAGGGAGGGGATCTGCATCACGTAGTTTGTAGTTCACGTTTTTGAGTGACATGACGAAAGAGGCCAACGTTGAAAACATTCACGTCGTGCTGTTACAACTCTACATCTCGAAGAAAAAGACCAGAATAATCAGAATCTCCGAATGAGTGTTTCAGAATCCTTTGAAAATTATTGTGATTTTAGACTTAACCATACAATATTGTGACCAGGTTCAAGCGTATCTACGCGACGGTGGACGACATCGACCTGTTCCCGGGCGGCATGAGCGAGCGTCCGCTGCAAGGAGGCCTCGTGGGGCCAACCTTCGCCTGCATCATTGCTATACAGTTCAGGCAGATTAGGAAGTGCGATCGATTCTGGTAAGTTTAAACAACATCTCCGGTGTTAAAATTACCAGCAAAAAAGTAGAGCCTACTTAATGGTGGTTTCTAGGATTTTCTTCTGTGGGATGGGTTTAAGATTATATAATTTTGATTGGCGTATATAATTGGACCCAGTATTTGAAAAACGTACCGTCATTTTGAAAAACTAGGATTTATTTATTTTGGCTTTGAAGATATTTTGGATTGTATTTTAGGAGGCTTGAGGCCCCATAAGGATCATGACCTGCATACAATACTGCTGATACTCCATGTATTAGTCATACCTATTTGGATCTTGGGTGCACTGTTTAACACTAAAATACTGATGAATATACAGCAATACTAAGAAATCATTATTCTGTTCCAGGTATGAAAACGACAACTCTCCCGCTCGGTTCACGGAGGCACAACTGTCCGAGATCAGGAAGGCGACGCTCTCGAAGGTTTTGTGCGACAACTTCGACATCCCCGGCGACATACAACGCGCTGCCTTCGATCTGCCTAGCAACTTCTTGTAAGAAGCTTTTATTACATTTTTTGATTGGGATTAAATAGTTCCAATAATATCTGAAGTGGGCTAGATGCATTACTATTTTCACTTTAATCCTAATTTGAATGCCCTTAAATTTGCGGTATATGGTAGTATGTAACTAAGTACCAACTATCTATCCTAATACTTCTTGAATGCGTGAAAAAGAATACCTACCTACACAAAATAACTAACTCTACCACTGACCACTAGGAATACGTGCCGAATTTTGCCCAGATTAAATCTATTTGTAAGGCAGAGTAAGAAGAGCCAGAGAAGATAGTGAAATTACTAGGTTGAAGAGTCTTAACATCTTTTGATTCTGGAATACCTAAAAAGCGTTGATGAAGTGCAACTAGAATTTTACAACATTGTGAAATAGTGGGTAGCACTATATCATGGGCATTGTTGTTTACCGGGGGTAGACTTCCTTTGCAGGAGGTCGTCTAGGTGGGTACCCCAACAGTGCCAGTTATTCTACCGCCTGAGCAGTGATGTGCAAACATCACTGTGCTCCGGTAGGAGGGCACTGTAGCTAGTGAAATTACTGGGCTAAAGAGTCTTAACATCTCATGACTCTTGAGTAAGAAGCGTTGGTGCAGTGCTCCTAGAGTTTCACATAATTGTGAAATCCTAGGTAACACTGTACTGATTATGGGCAGCCGTTATCTCTTAACATCAGGAGAGCGTCTTGCTCGTCTTCTACTTCATAATATAAAAAAAAAAAAATATATGTCTTACCATCAAAGCGTCTTACTCTTTCATATTCCATTGAAAAAAAAGACAAAGAGGCTTACCGCGTTGTTTTGTTTCCAGAAACCCTCGAGTCCCGTGCTCATCATTACCTCAGATAGATCTATCAGCGTGGCGTGAGAGTTCGGCGCAGGGCTGCCTCATCGCGGGCCGGTCCGTCGCTGTGGGAGACTCCGCCTTCCCTTCACCGTGCACCTCTTGCATCTGTACTAATGAAGGGGTGAGTGTTTCTTATATCTTTCTTCTTTGTGTTCGATGTGTTTGGGTAGAGTTGATGTGCGGATAAGTCAAAGATCTTTTTAAAAACAAAAAATATTAGTGAAGACTTTTTAATATATGAACTGCTCCCAATTCCCAACTGCAACAACTTGAGAATCTTCAAGGCATGAGTGGACAGGTACCTCTACCTTTGTTGGGCATTTTACGTAGGTATTTCATCATCGACCGCAATTGCACTTTCCATCAGGTTCAGAGATGTGGTCAAACTAGAACTCTCTAGTTCATTCTTTTTTTTAATACTCTAGGTGAGTACCTAGAGTATTAAAAAAAGAAGGAATAAACAAAAATAATATAAAAACAAGAAAGAATAAACAAAAATAATATTTAAAAAAAGACAGAATAAACAACCATAATAAATGCATAATCGCAATTCTTTTTAACGGTACCTATAAAGACCTGAGTGAGTAAGAGTGATGCCATTTAATTACATTGTATTTGTAGTATCAATAAGTCTATCTTCTTTCCAGGCGCAATGTGCATCCCTGCGAATAACAGACTGCGCCCAACTGACCCGCGAGTGGCCTCGTGAAGCCATCCTCCGTGATGACGTGTGCACGGCCCAATGCGGAGCCTCCGCCCCCGCGCCTCAAGCTAGGGCTCCACGAAGACCATCCCTCAACTTCAAGTTCCCGGACCTCACGCCTTTCATCGCCAAGTGAGGGAATTCAAAAGGACCAACTCCTTTGTGAAAAAAATAAAGTCAATATCAAAAAATAAAAGGCACAGAAGACACAGTTAACCTTCAGATTAACGCTAAGTGAAAGAACAAAGTGATTCAGTATTCAAATTTACATTAAAAAAAATGTGCTGAATAGCAAACTTCTTGTGGTGCTATAATTTAATGGTAGTTACTGACAACTATTAAAAATTAAATAGGTAGTTACTAACGCCAATTAACGTAGTCTAGAAAGTGCCTTATGAAATCTTGCAGTTGATCTATCAGCGTACAAATTATGTTTTAGTCGTGTGGCCTGTTTTCTGTGCCTATTTATTTTTTGATATAAAGCAGAATTTTCGTCCTATAAAATCTCAAGAAACGAACTAAGTTTATTGTTTTGTTTGTTCGTTGTGATATAACATCTTATTTGAACATTATTGTTCGTTTACCACTGCCATCTTTGGATTGAATGTTTGCTCTAATGATTTTCTAAAATAATAGGTAATAATGTATGAGCAAACTTTCATTCAAAATAAAAATAAAGTTGAATGATCGAAAAAAAATTATTCAATATTTTTGTCTTTAATCTCAGTGATTATGCACTAAAACGTTGAACAAAATTAGCTCGAAGGACCAAAAATATTTGTTACATTTAGTCCTCTAGCCAATACCAGTGGTCTCTACATCGTACTATTTGAAAATAAAAAAATAGAGAACCATTTTATAATTTAAAACAATATCGAATAAAACATTAGAAATCGAAAATCCTAGTCCAAAAATTAAGGATTATGAACGAAACTTATAATAATCACACAAATACAAAATCTAAAATATGTATGTATTATAATAGAAAAATCTATTATAATATTAAAATAATTATTTTCAGAAATGCATTTGTGTGCGTTTATGATATATTGTAATAAAAATATTTCCAAAATACTCTACGATTCTATTTAGAATTATACCGTTACCGCGGGGGCTTTTGGCTAACTAAAGTTAACGCGACAAAAAATAATGTTTTGGAGACAGAACAGTACCTAAGTTCAAACGTGTTTTTTTAACTTTGTCGTATTAATATGTGGTAAAGATAAAAAAACAAATTTAATTTGACATTTTGGCTGAATTTTTATTTTAGCTAGATATTAATTAATTTTTTCAGATAGCCAATAGCCTTATTTACAGTTACCAGTCGCTACAGTTAATACTTACGTACTAATTTGCCAGTTCAAATAATGTAAGAACTTCTTAATACTCTTTAACTAAGTAAAGCTGATTAATATTATATAGCACTTTCAGTACAAGTGAAAACCTGTAAAAAGTTTATAAAATCCTGATCTAGATGAACTTCTAAAATATTTTATTATACTTATTTTATAAGCATTATGGCCATCTTTAGCTTTAATTGAAAAAACACATCATTATATTTTTTTAATTCATTTCAATTTCCATAATCTTTTTAGGGTTCCGTACCTCAAAAGGAAAAAACGGAACCCTTATAGGATCACTTTGTTTAAATTGTACAGTATTACCCATTCCATAACCTCAGAATGTTACCATAATATTCATAATTTTTTTGTTTTTTTTTTACTATTTTCATTATGATTTTTAATGTAAAATATCATCGAAGCCTAGTTGTAATCCTAGGATTTATTTTTGTAAATTATTGTAAAATATCGACATTAGCTACTAAGTTACTCTAAGAGCTTTTTTAGTTTTATAGTAATTACGAATCTCACCTATGATGAAAATATACAAAATATTTTTAATATTGTTGTTTTATTTAGGAACTCATATAAAATACTTGGAACTTTGAAGTCATAGCTTTAATGAAACTATATCGCCAGAGCTCAGAGATATGTTGCCAGAGCTTATAAACTATGCTGCCAGAGCTCAGAGCTATGTTGCAAGAGCTTATAAACTATGTATGTTGCCAGAGCTCAGAAGTATGTTGCCAGAGAAAGAGCTATGTTGCCAGAGCTCTGAGCTATGTTGCCAGAGCTTATAAACTATGTTGCCAGAGCAAAGAAGCTATGTAGCCAGACCCAAAAAAACTGTAACTAAAGTAACAGCACTTGTGTGTAGTTAAAAAATATTCAACAACGATTTTAAACAAATTACAATGTTCCTTCGGTTTAACCGCTGTTCACACATGTAGTACTCTAATAATTATTATAAAAACAAAAATATATAATAAGAAAATGAAAATCACCAGTCAATATTTACAAATCAGTTTATTTTGTTGCATATCAAGTCTATTAGTTTCCTTGTTTTCTCGTTACAATAATAATAATAAATATGTTGCATTTGAGTATAAAAAAAAACTTAGTGTCGCCGTTTAAAAAAAAATAAAACACGAACACATTTCATATAAATGGAATAAAAGTCTTGATTTTCATGTCAGGCTAGCCCCTCTTATAGTCCATATACACATGGCCTGGTGACATCACATCGCTCGGTCTCCGTCCGTCGCCAGGCGAATAATTTACCACTCACTGCCACTTATACGCTGAAACAATAAGAGAAAACGTTTGTCATGATTGGGTGTCTATAATACAATAAGTGTCCGGTGCATCACCGAACATTTCGCATAGATTGCACTCGTGACCCACTTCCATCAGTCCGGCAATTTAGTCGTTAGTGCATTACCGATCGCCGCGTCACTCGGGTGCATTCATTAACATTCAACATTTAACATTTACCAATATATCCAGTTCTATTTAACATAATTTATTGTTTCACTGCAATCTCACCCGCACCCCGACATCTTTTTTGGTCCTTCGAGCCGGATTTGAACCAGCGACCTATGGATACATATGGTTATTTGCAATAGAAGACGTACACTCGGCCGGCGTGTAGCAGTGTAACAAGTGTCAGCACGCACCTGGCTAGTGTCAGTTGGCGGCGACCTCCTTGTATCCGTTGTGTTGCGGCGGCGCGTCGTTGGACCGTCTCCACAGGCCGTACACTCGGCCGGGCGTGCCCTGCCACAGGCGCACGGTGCCGTCCTCGCTGCTCGTCGCGAACAACTCCCCGTCCGGCGACCAGCGCACGCAGTGCACCGGACCGAAGTGACCTTTGTTCGATTCTGGAAACAAACACAGTATTTAAAACGAGGGTATAAAAGTAGATCACTCAACGAAAACAGCTGACAATCGTTGTCAGGTCTCTGATGTGAATCTGATCTGTGGAGTCATAAGAGTATGTCGACAAATGCAAGAGTTTTTCTTGGAAGGGAACACAAAAATGTAGATGCTGCGATGGACGAATGACAATACTAATCAAGATTGAAGCTGTGTATCAGATAAAATCCAGAGGGTTTGTCTGGAATTTCCATACGTATGTACTAATTTACAAGGTTCACTTAAACTTACCAAGTTCAGTGCCGCTGTTGTAGTCAAACTTGTAAACCTTGAGATCCTCCCCGCCGCAGACGAAGGTGGCGCGGCTGGGAGCGAGAGAGGCGGACAGACACTTGCTGGGGACGGGGAACTCTCGCATCTTGCGGATCGTGTCCGACGAGTAGAACGATACGTTTGAACCTGGAATGAGAGACAATTTAGCTTCCTCTAAGTGGAACATCGCTACGGCTGCGGTGTGTCTTATTAAATATTAACAAAAGTCTTATTACCGTGTGCTACTGTGATGATAGCTCCGTCTCTTGATAACTCTAAACTATTTGGTATAGACGGGAATTCAACTTTTTGCACTTCCTGAAAACAGTAATATGATGTTAATAATAAATAGCTCAAATAGATACCACCTGCGACCGCATCACTACCACAAAAGATCAAGCGAGCTCTTAGTCAAATGAAATAAAAATAAAACACTATACCTAATGGGTTTCCGCTTAGTATCGCCATTAATCATTAATTGCTACGCATTTCTTTATCCTTCATCAATTTTATTTAAATTAGAGAGTTTCTAGTGCCTAATAATGTATGTATAATATAGATAAAGAATAAAGAAATTTATTTGCATAAAATGTGGTACATTTAAACGATCTTAATAATATAAAAGAGCTTACACATTTAGACAAAATAGATAACCCTTTATTGAAACACAAAAGAAAATGTACAAAAGCAACTTAAAAACTAAAATAATATAAAAACTAAGTGTTACAATTGGCGCTGTTATCGCTAATAGCGATCTCATCCAGACAACCATGCAGGGAGAGGAGAAAATTTGATATTCAAATGGGTTTTTTTAATATTGTACTATAGTAGACTGCCGCTCTGGCTTATGCGGCACCATTATATCCCCACATTAAAATAATAATTGCTCCATAATATCATATTAAAATTCAAATGGGTGGGTGTTGGTTTCAAAATTCAATGGTGGGTTTCAAATTCAAATGGGTATCTATACTACGTTTCAAAACAAAGATAATTTTAAAGCTAATTTGCAGGGTTCAAAGGATCAATGTCTTGGATATATATCGTATATTTTTCATAATATATCTGATATCTATCATAAGATATATCGGATATAACAGTTTTTGTGAATATATCTATGATATTTTCATAGATAATATATAACCTTCGAACCCCGCAAAAATTATCTTTGTTTTTGAAACGAAGTATAGGTATCATCATCATCATCTCAGCCGTAAGACGTCCACTGCTGAACATAGGGCTCCCTTTGGACTTCCATATGTACCGGTTGGAAGCGACCTGCATCCAGCGTCTTCCGGCGACCTTTATGAGGTCGTCTGTCCACCTTGTGGGTGGACGTTCTACGCTGTAGGTATACCTGTCCAGTATTCCTGTCCCATATGCGCATGGTGAGATCGTCGCTGACGCTGGCGATGCGAGAGTTGTGCAGGAAAACTGCGTGCCGGATGCTGTTCGTGTGGGCTGAGAATTTCTCGATCGCTGCAAATTATATCATTCACTTTTAGAATGGACTGTTTTTGAAGTGAAAACTTCTTTAGCGGCGCTGAGCACTTTTTTGTATGGGTAAAAACTTTCAAACTCGCGTCAGGGTCACGTGATGCTGATCGAAAAAGCGTAAGATCGAGGGGAAGGGAGAGGAACTAGTATCTCTCACTCTTTCTACCGTGCTTGAGTGTGCTGCTCTGTGAATTTGGTTTAACTATGTCAAATGATCGCAATTTTAGCACAACGAAATACAAAACTACTATTGATGCGGTCTTTATTAGACACTTAAATAGGTTGGAATCAAAACTGTTTGTTTCTTACTTCAGTTATCATAAACCAATTGTACCAGTTGTAAAAATTTGGGATGATGATTCTGATAATAACGATGGTGTAAAAGTCGTCGAAATTATGGATGGAAGTTGATTTTTCTGAGAGATAAAATTTAATGTAATATATAAATAACGATATAATATTATAAATAACAAAATATAAATTGTCATATTTGTGTACGATAGCGCAATAAATAAACATTGTATTCTACCTCATAAATGATAGTATTTTTATACTTATAATTAAACACAACGTTAATATTGAAGTTTTCACTTCTGCCGGCACTCCCGGAGTGCTACCTTTTTTTTTTCTTTTTTAATCTGCCATCAGTCTGTGTTTGACTTTCATCAGATGTGTTGAGGGATTTGTGTATGGCGTATAATAAATTAAATAAATATTTCAGGACGTTTCACACAGCGCCACCCAACCCCAAACTAAGCAACTTAATGCTTGTATTATGGTGGTAAGGATAACGGATATAATACTTATATACTTTTCTTTTGTAAATACATACTTATAATAGATATTGAAAACCACCCAGACCAGAAACAAATACCTGTGGATCACACTAACATTTGTCCCATGCGGGAATCGAACCCGCAACCTTCTGCGTTGCAGGCGGGTATTAACCCACCGCGCCACAGAGGTCGTCAAAATGGGATTAGCATGGTCACTATCCAGTTGCTGACCCATCTCTAGAATAAAGCGCATGGGCTCTCTTAAGGCGTTTAACTGCAGGATGCTGTAGCTGATTGGCAGCTAGAGAATGGACTGTGACTTAAATTCAAATTTCTTAAATTGATATTTTAATTCATCGAACTGGAAATATACCATATACCATTGGTAATCTGTTATTTAGTTAAGAAATCTTTGTTTTTCATATTTTAATATTTATTTATTTATTACATGAATAAATATATTTTATTATTATTATTAGATACTTTTAAAAATATAATATTATAATATCAATTAACAGTTAATAAAATTGAAAATTAAAACGGTGGTATTTTTTTATCCTTGGATGAGAATGACAGGTCCAAAAAGTTTTGCGTACAACATAAGCTCATGTAAAAAAAATTATATAATGATTAAGTTATGAAGAAAAGGTCGGTTTTTGTTCGCCCCTTTTAAAATGTGTGCAATATAGTGGAGGGCTTTTCTTGAGGAATTTTCAAATATAAACTATTTCAAAAAAATTATAAATTTTTATTGCAAAATGTATCAAATAGTGCAAGCGAGAGAACACCCAGCGGCCAGCATAATAACCCCTTAATTATCCTAAACCTACATCTAATAACGAAAATGGCATACTTACGTCCCGCCTCAGGTTTGCTAAGGTCGAACACGCGTATAATTTTCTCGTTGCTCGCAGTGAGCAACATTGTATCGTCGTGGTTGAAGTTCACGCTCTTCACTATGTGTTCGTGCTCGAATGTGTGAACCACTTCGCCGTAGCGCGCGTCCCATAGTTTCGCTAGAAAAACAAGTAAATGGTTTTTTAAAACAAGCTTTTAAATTTTATTTATTTTATTATATTATCGTCATCAAATCCTGGTTACCATCTATGACCAAAGTATCCGTCAAAACGAAAAATACGAACCCAAATGGGGTTGCAAGTTGCATCGTTTAATTACGGAGTTCTTATGGCCACCTTCTGAGCTCTATCATCAGATCAGCTCAATGTCATTATAATATTGCATTGACATCGGATTTATACATGCATGCAAAATTTCAGCTCATACGGAAACCGGGAAGTGGACCAAATTTAACTTGCAAGATTTGATTACAGACAGATTTTTCGTCTAGGTGGGTACCCCAACAGTGCCAGTTATTCTACCGCTTACCGGGGGTAGACTTCCTTTGCAGGAGATCGTCTAGGTGGGTACCCCAACAGTGCCAGTTATTCTACCGCCTGAGCAGTAATGTGTCGACATTACTGTGCTCCGGTAGGAGGGCACTGTAGCTAGTGAAATTACTGGGCTAAAGAGTCTTTACATCTTATGACTCTTGAGTAAGAAGCGTTGGTGCAGTGCTCCTGGAATTTCACATGGTTGTGAAGTCCTAGGTGGCACTGTACTGATTATGGGCAGCCGTTGTCTCTTAGCATCAGGAGAGCGTCTTGCTCGTCTTCTACTTAACCACATAAAAAAAAAATAGACAATGGTACAGGTGAAAGTAAATAAAAGCTTGTAAAAAATGAAACTAATATTATAAATGCGAAAGTTTGTAAGAATGTATAGGTTTATGGAACTTGTATGGATGTATGAAAGTGTGTTTGTTACTCTTTCACAAAAGATAACTCCAAGTTATAGCAAGAATAACATATGTATGTTGTTCCAGGGTCTAAGCTACGTTTTCCCTTCCTTCCTTTGTTTCTCTAAAGTTAGTTCTTTACAGTATATAGGCTATGTAGGCTACTGTAAAACGGACCAAGCAAGAAATAAAAAAAAATTAAATCAGCTCAGTCCAGTGACACAGTAGTAAACATTCATAAAAATATTCCGATATTCCGCCAAATGCGCCTCGAGCACATGTCTTAAAACGACGCTAATAAATGTTGAATTGCGCCCCAATTAACTTGTAAACATAACCTAGCGTAACAAATATGTTGTTTAAACCAGTTTATTAATTTAGTTATTTAACTACATATTTCCTGAATAATATAATTTGCATAAAACATGTTGTTTTGTGCTTAGCGTAGAATTCAACGCGCTCCTTTTTCAATACATGATAGTTCAAGTTAGAAACTTTAAACCTTAAAACCTTAAACCATTAGAAACCTTAAAAATATTGGGATGGGTCCAAACTCTGCCGTAAAAAACAATATCAATCAATCAATCTCTAGCAAACAAAACCTAAACTTTCCATATCAATTTAATATAATGACAGATATTTAGTAACTTGCAAATGGCAGAACTGAAACTTCCTTTATTAGGTGTAAGTCGATTAGGAAGACGTAATATTATTATGGCAGCAGCGAAAACTTGCCTATTTGGGACACATATAGGTACAGAGAGGATGAGAGCCTTGAAAATCTGATCGTAGTTGAGAACACTGGAGTCAAATGAGCTCGTAGCCGTCTTCCACATCTTCCACCAAATGAAGCATCATCTTAGTTTTGCTCGATCGTCATGCACAGGCATCGATAAAGCCAGATTGGGGGACGTACAATGAAGGAGCGATTTCAGAGAGAAGAAGAGTTAAAAAATCGATCAAGAGTTAAAAGACGATCTCCTGATGTTAAGAGATAACTTTGCTCATAATCAGTACAGTAAGTACCATCCAAGATTTCACAATGTAAAATTATAAGTACGAGTACACTGCAACAACACTTACTCAAAAGTCATAAGATGTTAAGACCTATCAGGCCAGTAATAATTTCAATTGAATTCTTACCTGTGAAATCTGCAGCACCGCTGGCAGCGAGATTAGCGTTCTGTGTGAGTGCTACGCCCCAAACGGCTCCCTTGTGCCCCTCGAAGGTGCCGATCCAATCGCCCGTCTCACCTTGTCGCAGCATTGGCTTGCCATCTGCAATAACGTTGTAATTATATAGAGATAGTTCAGTTTATGCCGCTTCGACCATTGCTAATCTATGGTGACGCCCACTTGAACTATATTTCACTCTTCCAGATCTTCAAGGTATTATTGTATTATATTGTATCTATACATTTGTTGGCCTAGGTGAATACTTCTGTTGAAAATGAGTGGCCCGCAACTGAGGAGGATATATGCATAGCGGTTCCCTCTGACTCTTGGCAGAATCTGCAATTTTCCTCTTGGATAAACCCCACGTTCATCATAAATCATAATGTAGTTAAGGTATAATGAATGTTAACACAACGCGTTTTGGCTTTAAACTGAGAGTAATGGATAATATTGAATAAATTAATAAATATGGTAGATATCACTGTAAATTTGTACAAACAGAATATGATGAAACTAGTGAGATTATAGGTAGCATAAATATTCTTTTATTTGATAACATAGGTTCACATAGGAAGGCTTTTGCCAATATATAAAATTCTTATGTGGAAACAGTCCCCTATATAAAATGTGGACAAAAACATGTAGCACTCAAGATCAATATAAACTTGTTCAGGAAAATCAATAGACAATGAATTATTAATGGAAACTTATAGGCAGTGACATTGAATCTAATAAGACTACTTGTATACTTTCATAACAATCAACTGGTCTTTGTTGCTTGGATATGTACCTACATACTTGTAAGTGTATAAGTTATACATTTAATTTTTACTCGAGTACAATACAATATATTATGTACGTAACTAGTGAATCCCCGTACACTTCGTATATGCACTAGTGGACCCACTCGCCCGCACTTCGTTGCTTCTAACAGAAAATTATCAGTGTTTCTTTGCTATATTATGCATATAATATATTATACATACAATTTGAATCTTTCTTTTTTTTTATGGAATCACTCTATCTATTAAAAAAGACCTTATCAAAATCCGTTGCGCAGTTTTAAAGATTCACAGCACACACAGTTTACAGATTAATCGTTCAATTTACAGTTTTTTTTGTAGCATACATAGGAACAGAAAGACTCGGGAAGCGACTTTGTTTTTTACCATGTAGTGATAGTGATTCGACTTTCTTAATGACCAGAATCACTTGTTAGGCATTGCGTCACATGTTGGACTCTTCCACTTCCATTTACAATTCATCTGTTCATTGATTGCTCATTGACGACTGACTACTGAACCAATAAAGGAAATTTAGCATTGTTGATGATGATGATCGAGACCATATTCATTTAAACTAAAGACCAAGTCATTATGTCATCCATAGGTTTAAAGTTTATACTATCGAGTGAGATAACCAATTAAATATGCATTATGTAAATATTATTACAAACAGTTGTACTAGTTCAAGGCATCCTCATTATTCAATGTTTTATCTCTATAAAATATAAACCTTATTATACATAAATGCCATATGTTATATTGCATGCCTTATATATTACTCTATACCTATAAGGTTTGCGTTATAAATAAATTGAGGCGGCCATCTTGGATTTTAAATTTTATTTAGTGGGCTGTATTCTACCCGTTAAGCCCTTTCATTTGATACCCATATTGAGGGGGTCGTGGAAGAAAAAAATAATCCGCCATTTTGTAGCGGCGGCCATCTTGGACCGATTTCCACCAAACATAGCTAAGAACACTCTCGACTAACTCTACTTTCAAACAAAAAAAACTAAATCAAAATCCGTTCATCCGTTTGGGAGCTACGATGCCACAGACAGACACATACACACACACGCACGCACGCACGCACGCACGCACGCACACAGACAGACACGTCAAACTTATAACACCCCGTCGTTTTTGCGTCGGGGGTTAAAAAGAAACAATAATAAAAGAAAACACAGAGAAGGTATTGTTTTTGGCTATAGGCAGGCAACCTAAACATCATTCACACAAAAATTATCAGAGGCCCTATTTTATCGCCAAACGACATGTAAAACACTAGAATCCATAGACAAAATTATGTACACATTACTTGCTAAAACCTCTCATTAATATGAGTAGAATAGTCCTAGCTTACAATGGGTCAGTTTAGCCGCAGTGATATGCTAACCCACAAATAGCAAAATAGTCCTAGCTTTGTACTGAATAATAAATAAACATGCAGAAAAACAACAACTTACAGAAGGTTAACACATACTATAAGCTGTACTTATATGACATTAATTATTCTTCAATCAATAAACAATCTCAATAACAATGAGGAAGTAGCAATTACGCTATATCACAGTAGTTCCTCAAGTTGATGAAAGTAGTAGCAACTTGTTTATAGACAATAATGTCAAGTGCCCAGCCTTGATTGAACGCAAGGTGACCTACAATGGGTGAAATGTCACCATGCTACAGGGAAAATGTATTAAGTTGATTGTAAAGTTTATTTGTTGACATTGATTTATCAATTGTGGTGATGAACATAACAACCTATCTGGGCAACCTGAAACTGCAACATATAGGTTGGCCACACATGTTATAATTACAAGCTTTTATTTACTTTCACCTGTCTGTTGTCTGTCTGTTTGTAATCAAAACTTGAAAGTTAATTTGATCCAATTCCTGGTATCCGATTGAGCTGAAATTTTGCATGCATGTGTAAATCGGATAACAATGCAATAATATTATGACATCGAGCTGATCTGATGATTGAGCCGGGGAGTGGCCATAGGAACTCCATAATTAAACAGCGCAACCCCATCGAGTTTGGGATCATTAGATTTGTCTTGACAAGTACTTTGGTGCTCGAGGGTAATTATAATAAAAGCTTGTTTTTAAAAAGCTTTTGTTTCATTAGTGATTTGACTCTGTCAGTGTAGGTAGGCTTACATGTTCTGTTGGCATATAAACTCTTATTAAGTATTACCTACTACTTCAATATGTTGAGTTGCTTGGCTCTGAGCTATATGAACACTACAATTGCTTTGACCCATGTTTCACATTGATTTATTAGAATGTTGGGCAACATTACTTCTTTATCTTGTTCAGTTTTCTCTGCTCAGACCAATGCATCACCACTATTGCATTGTCACTGGCCTCGAAGTGGTCCTACATTGCACAAGCTGTGGGTATTTTGATATCAATAAAACTTCCAACATTGGAAAATATCAAAAAGAAACACAAAAGTCTGTAAGTGCATAATATGCTATTTTGAGGTTTAGTTTACTCTTTTTGGACAGAAAAGAAAACAAGAATCTGATTTGGTTCCTTTAGAAATTTAGAAACAAAATCCTGTTGGATTTTTTGTATTATTTTTTTGTTAAGGAACCTAATTGAGAGGTGGGTACCTAAAGGGAGAGAAACAAGCCAACTTTAACAATCTACCCTGGTCTTTATTATATTAAATTTTAAGGATGATTTACAAACATATCTACAATGGAAAAGAATTGAAGTTAATTGAGAGTGATTCGATTTCATTCAGTACATTGAGACATCTCAGACCAGAAACAAAACAGCTGTCCATATTAACAATATCATCCGGCATTAAACTGTTGTCTCTCAGTAATTGTTTACAGCCTTACACGATAACTAGTCCACACAAAGGCATAAAAGTTGCGTATCATGCAAACACATGGATAAAAAGACATGACACATGAACCAAGGCGAACCAGCGCTGAGGAAACACACAAGCGGATAGTCAAGGTGCTTCCTGCATGTCCGGAAAGAGAAGGTCACAACATGCACTGAATGCACGCCGGCCGATCGGTCATACTATCGAGAAATGAAGGCCTTTCGAAACAACTTCACTAACATCTGTCACTTAATTTCACAATGAATACGTTTACACGCACTTGAAAGACTTCCACCCACAACTAGGCCAAGGGAAAAGGGCACTCCGACCACCAATTAATTGCTAAAGCTTACCTTTACAAGCCGAAATCAAGTAATATCCATCCGTAGTAACGTCACTAAAATCCAAATGCACAACTGGTCTGGTATGGCCACCGCATGTGAGAGGAACTTGCTTAAATGTTGTCATTTTGTTACATAAAATAAAACGTTGTACTTTTTTGAAAATAAAACTAAAAGATCTTTGTTAAAACTAAAAATTAACCTAATGAGTCTGATCGTACTGAATGTTGACAATCGACTGACAGAAATTATTTTGGTGTTGCAATCCATCTTGAAAAACTACCATTGACCTTCGTTGCTAACGACAACAGCATAGCAGTAGGGTAAATTTTAATTAAAACTTCCGCTGTACCTTTTCATTTTTCGCCTACTTCGTTTTGCGGAGCTTGTTTTCGTCACATTCTGGTTAAATAGTGTATTTTTAACAAATTATATTTATAATAATTTCAGTTGACACAATATGCCTATATTTGATTTTGTTGACATAGTATAGAAACTATAGAGTCATACAACCTCTATGTTGGTGTGGCATAGATACGTGTGGTGTCTTAGCAACACGTTTGTAAATAAGGTTGTCACTTCTGTTCTGTTGTTTTATATATCGATGTTCTATGAGTTCATTATATTTGTATATTTAATAAATATATATTCCACTGCGTATACGAGTATGTTATTGAAGATAATAACCAAGCTCTGCTAACAGGTTATGGGCCCAGATATGCCCTAAGCCTGGATGAACTCATGTAAGCTGAAAATCTTTAAAGTTGCCAAAATGCAACAAGCTGTAATTTGTAACGTGGAAAAGCTCGCCGGTCAGGTCAACTATGGAACATGGGCATTTGCGATGGAAATGACATTAATTGACCTAGACTTGAGGGAATGTATAGATGAAGATTTTAAGTTGGATACGGCCGAAGCAAAGAGAAAGGATGCCAAGGCTCGAAGTAAAATCTGTCTAATGTGCAAGGAAAAGATATTCCCGATGATTATGAGCATGACAACAGCGAAAGATACATGGCAGGCGCTGAAGAAGGCATTTGCTGACAGTGGTTTAATGAGGCGGTTATTTCTACTTCGTAAACTATTCACTGTTAAACTGTCTGCATTTGAGACCATGGAGGAGTACCTTAATGACATACAAGGAACAAGTCAGTCACTGATCAGCATAAAAGCAGGATTAGACGATGAGTTCGTGGCTATTATCATGTTGGCTGGATTAACTGATGATTTTAATCCTTTGGTGATGACATTGGAGCACTCGGGAACCAAGCTCACCACAGACATAGTAATTGCAGCGCTGCTGAAAGAAAGCTTACGGAATAACTCGATAACGATGACAACACAGGATGTCAAGAGTGAGGAGAACTCTGCAATGGCTATAAAAACCAAGAAGGTTTTTAAGGGAGTATGCCATAATTGTAAAAAGAAAGGACATTACAAGTGGAAGTGTCCAGAGAAGCCTGAAAACAAAGATTCTACACAGACACAGAAAAATAACAAGGAAACCTCGGGTTTAGCTGCGTTTACTACAGCAACCACAGACAAAAGGCAATGGGTTGTCGATTCAGGTGCCACAGCCCATATGACCTCGGACGTAGACGTTATTGAAGATACAGAAACCATCAGCTCAAAAAGTGTAACAACTGCGAACAATGATAAGATGTTTTCTAATACACAGGGTAATGTTTATGTCAAGGGACGTGCTGTGAGGTTTGAGGATGTTCTTGTACTTCCTGGTTTAGCTACAAACTTGTTATCTATATCCTATGCAACAACTATGTTAAGTCAATTTAACAATTGCAATGATGGAACGCACATGGGAGCATTAAAGCGTGTCTTAAGATATTTGAAAGGCACATTGGAGCTATCATTGCGTTACACAAAGAATAATCGCGAGCTGATAGCTTACGCCGATGCCGACTGGGGTAATGGAGGAGATGCAAAATCATTTTCTGGATATACTCTTGTTCTCGGTGGTGCTGCAATAGCGTGGAAGTCGTGCAAGCAAGGTTGTGTGGCGTTGAGTACTGCAGAAGCAGAATACGTAGCTATTTGTGAGGCTACTAAAGAAGTCGTTAGTGTGAAAGGCTTATATTGTGAGTTGACTGGCATGAGAAAGAAGGCTATTACCATTTTAGTGGGGGACTTTAGTGCAAAACCTGTTTTTTTCTTGCAGAAGCATGAAACTTGGCACATTGATTCCTTATGTCAAAATAAGCTGATTTCGATCGGTAGCCTAATGGAAGGGGCCCTCTGGTAGCGGGGAGGGGGGGTGGAGGGTGCGCTCCACCCGGCTTTGTTTTAAAAATTCTGGAAGAACACGCATAGCTAATACGTCAAGTTTGGTATCAATTTCGGATAAATCGAGGACGTAGATTTCATTTCTAGTATAAAAAAATGACATTTGTGATGATTTGTTTAACAAAAAAATTAAAAATTAGAATTACGTAACTTCGTTTTTATCGTTCAAATTACTGTAAATTCAAAAATACTAGTTTTTTTAATAAACAAAAAATATGTTAATAAAGTCTAGTTTATGTAGATTAAAAAATATATAATTTTATATTACTTTTCTTAATAACAAACCGCATAAAAAAATCTTTTGCTGTCCCGGGCCGCAATTTTCTTTTAACCGCCATGAAAAGGGTTGTTAGTAAAAAACTTACTATTTCATGTAGAAGTTTAAAACTTGCCACAATTACAATTACTTACGTTAAAATAAGCCGTTTAGAATCAGTAGCCGTCGGTAATCAGCCTTCTGACAGCGGGGAGGAGGGGTGAAAGGGGCGCACCACCCAGCTTCACTTAAAAAAATCTGGAAGACCATGTATAGCTAATACGTCAAGTTTGGTATCGATTTCGAATAAATCAAGGACGTAGATTTCATTTCTGATATTAAAAAAACGCATTTTATTGGGTTTTAACCAAATTATTACACAAAAATAGTACTTAGTTTTTTTTATTTAGAGGCACTTTAATTCTAAATTATAGTAATATTTTGTGATAAACATAAATATTTTTTAAAAGTTTATTTCAAGTAGATTGAATAAAATAGAACTTTTTAATTAATTTTATTAAAATTAACTCGTACATTTTTTTTAAGAGACTAAGAGTCGCTATTTTCTTCTCACCGCTGCGTTGTAATCGCCCCATCCACTGCAAAATACGACTATGTACATTCATTTAACATGTTATTGATATAAGAACTTGATATTGTCGAACATAAAATACAGAAAAATCCTATAGCACATCATAATTTACTCTCCCTGAGACAAACTTTTGAAAAATAGGTGCGATAAAACGCGATCAAATCGCGGAACGGAAACTGCTAAACATTGTTAAGAATCAAACTGTTTCAACAAATTGTTATCTAGCAAAATTATAAATACTCCAGGCTTAAAGCTTTTTTATATCAGTATGTTACATTCCAAGACTGATTCTTCCAAAGATAATATTGTTATAATAGCTCATTACATTTTAAGACCGTCTTCATGCAGTTTTGCATCCATCTCAGCAATCCGCCCTTTATTTATATATTAAATCAGTTTCGTGCATAATATACTGGCCACCAAAACGGTGTTAGATGAATAAGGTGTCCCTTTGTTTGCTTATTGCTTTTAAAACCAAGCAGGAGGCTGGAAAATAGCAAGACTCGTATCCTTCGACTGGCATAAATGTGCCGCACACAAACGTAACTCTACCTATATGGTTTTGATATGATGTTTTGCGGTCAATGAAACTGCAGATCAAGCAGTAATTACTGCTCGACAATCAATAACTATGTAGGAAATACCTTATCACAAAAAAACACTATTTGAAAAATATACTTCTACTTCCATGATATGTCCGTATACCAGCATTTGTTACACGCAGTTTACAAGGAACTTTGTTTAAGAGAGGCTAGGCATAATTTCTTGGTTAAGTCTAACCCATCCTCTCTTTTGGTTTAGGAAGCAAGAAGCAGACCATTCCTTTGTCTGAAAACCTTTCAGTTGCCAGAATATTGTGCATGGAACTGATTAAATAAATAAATGCAAGGCTTATCATAATTCGTCATAAAATGTTTTGAGCTATATTATTATTATATTATATATGGAGCATCCGTCTTGGAAAACAATATAACGATATAAATAAGCTGTAGGTAGGTGCCAGTAGTATTTATAATTTTGCCACATTACATTTAATTGAAAAATATATGCATAACTTTGGTTAGAAGTTTATTATTAAAGAGATATGACTTTCGCGCCTATTTTTTAAAAGTTTGTCTCAGGGAGAGTAAATTATGATGTGCCATAGGATTTTTCTGAATTTTATGTTTGACAATATCAAGTTCTTATATCAATAACATGTTAAATGAATGCACATAGTCGTATTTTACAGTTGATGGGGATTTACAACGCAGCGCAGCGGTGAGCAGAAAATAGCGACTCTCGTGTCTTAAAAAAAAATTGTACGAGTAAATTTTTATAAAAATAATATAAAAGTTCTATTTTATTTAAACTACTTGAAATAAACTTAAAAAAAATATTTATGTTTATCACAAAATATTACTATAATTTAGAATTAAAGTGCCTCTAAATAAAAAAAATAGTACATTATTTTTGTGTTATAATTTGGTTAAAAACCTATAAAATGCGTTTTTTATTATCAGAAATAAAATCTACATCCTTGATTTATTCGAAATCGATACCAATTTTGACGTATTAGCTATACGTGGTCTTCCAGATTTTTTTAAGTGAAGCTGGGTGGTGCGCCCTTCCACCCCCCCTCACCGCTGTCAGAAGGCTGGTTACCGACGGCTTCTAATTCTAAACGGCTTATTTTAATGTAAGGAATTGTAATTGTGGCAAGTTTTAAACTTCTGCATGAAATAGTAAGTTTTTTACTAACAACCCTTTTTATGGCGGTTAAAAGAAAATTGCTGCCCGGGACAGCAAAAGATTTTTTTATGCGGTTTGTTATTAAGAAAAGTAATATAAAATTATATATTTTTTAATCTACATAAACTAGACTTTATTAACATATTTTTTGTTTATTAAAAAAACTAGTATTTTTGAATTTACAGTAATTTGAACAATAAAAATGAAGTTACGTAATTCTAATTTTTAATTTTTTTGTTAAACAAATCATCACAAATGTCATTTTTTTATTCCAAAAATGAAATCTACGTCCTCGATTTATCCGAAATTGATACCAAACTTGACCTATTAGCTATGTGTGGTCTCCCAGAATTTTTAAAATGAAGCCGGGTGGAGCGCCCCTTCCAACCCCCCTCCTCGCTGCCAGAGGGGGTGCTACCGAGGGCTACCGATCGAAATCAGCCTATTTTTACATTAGAAATCAATATGCCAAGTTTCATGCTTCTGCATGAAAAAAACAGGTTTGACCCATTTTTGTCGCTTAGTGACTCCACTATTTATAGTGATTCTCAGAGTGCTAGTAAGCTGGTTTACTCTCCTGCAATAGGAAAGCGCTCAAAACATATAAATATAAAGTACCATTTTGTGAGAGATTTGGCTGAGCGTGGAGAGATAGAAGTAGTGTATTGTGAGACAGAGAAAATGCCTGCTGATATGCTTACGAAAGGTGTCCCTAGACCTAAGCATATTTTTTGTACCCAACATATTGGCTTGAGTGGGGGTGTTGACATAGTATAGAAACTATAGAGTCATACAACCTCTATGTTGGTGTGGCATAGATACGTGTGGTGTCTTAGCAACACGTTTGTAAATAAGGTTGTCACTTCTGTTCTGTTGTTTTATATATCGATGTTCTATGAGTTCATTATATTTGTATATTTAATAAATATATATTCCACTGCGTATACGAGTATGTTATTGAAGATAATAACCAAGCTCTGCTAACAGATTTTTTATATGTATTTAATTATTTGTTATTGTTGACGCCTGCTTATTCGAATAGATATATCGAGAAAAACTCATATTTAGTAGCATAAAATGTTAAGGTTGTCTGGTTATGTGAGAACATACCTAATATCTGCTATAAACATTGAAACTAAAGTGAAATTTCAGAGATATGTCGTTATGAAAACAATTTAACCCAAACATAAGATCACATTATCAACAAACAGTAGATTACTAAACAAAACGTAGCTGAATTTTATTCAAAGGGAACGAAAAAAAAGGCGCGGCATTGATATTTTACCTCAAAAAATTTGTAAAATTAAAAACTTAGCAACACTGGTAAATTGTCAAAATAAAAACAAAAGTCACTGTCAAACCAAAAAAAATCAATACTTTAGGCTTTTTATACAACTGCGACATGCGACTTGCGACGATTTTCGTCCGACTTGATCATTAATTAAGTCGCATCGATAGAGCAGTGTTCTCGTTTTAGGTGTCGCTAAAATCTTTGCGTTTTAGGGCTGTTTTGACATTGGTTTTGACATGACGTGTACTTGGATATCTGATATCTGTCAATTTTAAGTAATGTCAAAAAGTTTGGATGTTTTCGGTGTCGTGGACAAAAATATTTAAAAATTACTAATAATTAGTGAAATAGACGATTTTAACATTAAACATGGATTTCTTCACGTCGATACCGACACATATTGACTACGTCGGCCAAGCAAAGGCAGAAAAGCTGTACAGAGCGATCATAACTTTGTTTAGTATTGTTGGATTTGTATGGGGCTACATCGTGCAGCAGTTTTCTCAATCGGTGTACATTCTTGGAGCAGGCTTTCTCTTAGCTGCGATCCTCACCGTTCCTCCATGGCCAATGTATCGCCGCAACCCGCTAAACTGGCAAAATCCAAGAAACAACGACGAGAAACCAGCTGGCAAGAAAGGAAAGAAGTAACCACATCTAAGGACTGTTCAGTGTGATTCTCAAATAAAATAGTTTTTAAGAGCGAAATTCTTTTATTTTTTAATCATATTTTATTATTTACATCAATAATTACATAAAATAAGACTTAATCATACATGCTCACAAATCATAATAAAAATATTACCTACTGGGGTAACCTAGATTTTAAAACAATGACTAAAAAGAATTATACAGTTATTAAAACATAGTATGTTATTTTTACACATAGTAGCACCACTATTGTAAAGAAATGTTTTATTACAGCTAATAAATACACAATATAACAACCATAGAATAACTTTGTTTTAATGTCCTAGAATAATATGGTACATAGGCGGATTTAGGGGGGGGGGGAGGCAAGGCCCCCACCAGAATCATTGTAGAGTTACAAATTTTGCACATATTTCATGGTAAAGATTATAATTTTTTTCTCTGTGGTAAAGGATGTTTAAACTTTCTTAACTGCTCAGAGCGAGCTAAACACACAATTTACGTGTAAAAATTTATAATATTTTTGCCCGTCTGCACCTTGGCCCCCCCCCCAGAACCAAATCCTGGATCAGCCTATGATATGGTATACCTCCATAATCATTGTAAAAAAATTAAATACAATACTTCTAATAAAAAAAAAAATCCAAATCTATTTATAACTTTCAATGGAGCTAACAAATATTAATTTAAACTATGTACAACTTATTTGAGACTTCTTAGATTGACTTAGATTTTTCAAAATAGGTAGGAAATTGCTTTTAAAACCTTTTGTAGACATTACAAAATGATATGACAGTGTGTTTTAAATTGCAGAAAAAATCCTTGTACTTTTGAAGTTTAAATATTGTATAATAGTCATTATTCCGAATAATAAGGATCAGAGAATTCTGCTTAGCAGATTTTCCGCAGCTAAATGGTTAAAATATTTTCCTAAATCTCAACTATGTAGACAGTATCAAAACTAATT
The DNA here is from genome assembly GCA_947507615.1 of Hemithea aestivaria. Classification (NCBI taxonomy): domain Eukaryota; kingdom Metazoa; phylum Arthropoda; class Insecta; order Lepidoptera; family Geometridae; genus Hemithea; species Hemithea aestivaria. The sequence continues at coordinate 10,683,725 of OX382329.1, read as the reverse complement.
TTAGTTAACGTTATAAGTTATCCGTGAAATCGAATTTATCTCTAAGATTTTTGAACATAGTGAATATTCTGTTTTCACTGCACTCGCAATCAACATTCTGTGATTGTGAGGGCTCATTTGTGTCTTCACTTTGATTCCTTTCATTCTCGTTTTCATTACTTTCAGTCTTTTGTTCCGCTGCCTTTTCAATTTGAAGTAATTCTTGACTAGATGATTCAGTTATGTTTGGCTTATCAAGTATTTGTTGTGCTGTTATGACAAAAAACATAAATGCTGTCCCGTAGTTGACAATGGTGAGAGAGAATGGTCCTAAAGCTAGTATGAAAACTGCCATTGTGAAGATGAGTGAAGACACAGCATCGTAATATCTCCTGAAAATAATAAAGGAACATTTCATTAATACATTAGTTATATGGATATTATTCATGTCAGGTTGAAAGTACTGGGTATGTTTTCTAAGTCAAAAATGTAGTCATTCAAAACCAGGGGGAGGGCATCGGCGGATTTTTTGTATATCAACACTGGTTGTATTTGCTACCCCACTCGTAGCGCCACGTGACGCGCCGTTTAGTAGCGGCCAGTTTAAGGAACTACGCGGGCCTCACGGAATATTCTCTTTAACAAAAAAATCACGACTTCTTATTTTTTTATAAAACTGTTTACCGTATTATTATATAATAAAGTATACATATAAAATATCTAAATTTATTAAATCGATTTTAATATCCCCAGAAATGTAAAATAATCCTCAAAATTATGATTATTTTTTGTTCTAGCGAGGGATCAAGTTATACTGGTCAGGCAAATTGCCTCTCTTTCTAATAAAGCATTTTCTCCAAATAGCTATCCTTGTCTATTGACTCGTATTTAGCCAGTGTTGTGAATATTTTGACGATTGAATCGATGCATGATAATCGATTAGAGGACAAATAAATGCATACCACATCTTCGACCAGGTCTAATTGCATGCTATCTTTAGGTACAACTAGCGCATAATATGTTCTGTAGGCCCATGTTGACGACTCATAGTTCAGTACGACTACTACGGAAATTCATTTATTCCTATCCAGTTTTACCCATTGAAAAGTACCTACTGTTACCTATTGTCAAGAGCCTAGAGAGACTTATAGAGCCTAAGCTACCTATTATACCAAATTTGATTAGTTCAGCTGTAAATATGTTAAAAATAGCTAATGTGTAATGTGTATGTTCATTAGAAATATTCCAAAATAACATTGCAAGAAATGAGTTTTAAGGGGTTTGCCCACTATACCGTACCATATGCTCGTTTGCATTTCTTCTTTCTCTCGTATTTTGCCCGTGTTCAAAACAGAATCTAATCACGAGAATGCAGTACCAATTTCATTTTTGCATGCCTATCAATATAATATGTTGCTTACATGTTCAAGCATCTTTACGTGTTAACCTTTTTCGTTGAACTGGCAACAGATGAACTTAGATGAGTTTTCTTTATTAATAATGAAAATAAGTTTATATTATTATCTTTTTATCGGTCATCATTCGTGGCTATAAACCCAAACACTCACTGCATTCTGGTCCCCACACGCAGTTGTTTGGCAACATCGCATGCCATGGATAGAGCTGTCAGTATCAGCAACATATTCTCAGTGATATTTATTGTTAACGCTCCGTGCAAGGCTCGCAACGATGTTCTCTTACTTTTTAATACATACAATACTGCCGTGGTATATATATAATATATAATGCTGTTATCTACCAAAACCTAATTTTAAGCTATGAGCAATAAATAAATGAAAATAAGGTTCATAATGGCATGGGCCAGATGTTTATCTTTGTAAATAAACGGCATAAACTCACTTGTATTTATTTCGGCTTTGTGCCGACCGGTTCGATCCTGTACGAGGATCTTCTTTAAGGAGTAGCTGCAGTCGGCACGAAGCCGAAGTAAATACAAGTGAGTTTATGCCGTTTATTTACAAAGGTGAATACTCACGAATCGTTTAGTGTAAAAAGGGCCTGATGTTATTTTTCGGTTTGGCATGTTCCTAAGACAATTATTATTATTGTATGATACGGTATAATGGACAGTCGCCTTGAAGTCCATGTCATTTATAAGTTGACAACTAGAGCAGATGATTTTTTATAGTGGCTTATTCTCATAAAATTTTATCGTGGCAGTATCGTCACAATTTATTTTTTAACCCCCCACGGAAAAATACGGGGTGTTATAAGTATGACGTGTCTGTCTGTCTCAGTATTATGGATTTTATTTTTTTTTTTTTAGATTGTTTTTTTTTTAGGTAGAAATAGTCTAGAGTGTTCTTGTCCGCCATGAAATGGTGCTTACATTTTTTTCCACAACTCCCTCAACATGGGAATTAAACGAAAAAGTTTGATTAGTAGAAAACTACAAACTATAATAAACAGATTTTAATAAACTAACATCTGAAAAACTAAAAGATGGTTGCAACCACAAAATTACATATTTTGAATGCGTTGGGGGTTTTTTTAATTTTTAATTTAATTCACTTGTGTTGTAAAAATTGGGTAATTCCCGTGTTCCCCACTATTCGTCCCACTAGTGGGGCAGGTGAACTGTCAAATATTTTTTGCTTCTCACGCGCCCCACTGATTGCGTTTTAGTGTGGCGGGTGATAATATTTAAAAAAGTACACTTCACGCGCCCCATCAGGGCGCTGTAACTCATGCAAAAATATAATTTATTGGGCAAACTAAATGATGAATGGTGTTATTAATGCAAATATTTTGCGAAGAACTAGGAGATCAGAAATTATGAGGAACTATGTACTATTTAGTAGACAAACAACACATAAGAAAATCATCCCATCTGATAATATATTATTAAAATCTCGTATTGCGGTGATTTTAGTCGCACTTTCCTGATTAATTCGAACTTTTATGTACCTTTGTGTAATTTATATGAATGGGATAACATGTGTTTTTTTCATTAATAGACGCAGGTACAGGCAAAGCAGTACAAGTCAACGAATACTCGTATCACCATGTTGTTTGCTCTCACTGCCAGCGCCCTCCTCTCCCGTTCCAAATCTGCATCGTCCTTCAGAGAGGGTGTAACCAAGTGGCCAAGATATTTATTCAAGTATGTAAGACTTCATTTCAATTATGATCTCCTGGTACCTTTTTCTTGTTATCTACCTTGCAAATATGTGAAAGTGATGGAAGAAGTAAAGGGTCTTGAGGAAATCTTCATTTCAAATGACAGCTATCAAAATTAAAATATCAATATCTCGGAAAGTTCTCGTAGTCTTAGGCTGATGGTGTCTTGGAAGAACCCGCCCCACCAAAACGCGATCAATGGGGTGCGTGAGACACAAAAATTATTTGACAGTTTCACCTGCCCCACCAGTGGGGCGGATAGTGGGGCACGCGAGAACTACCCTAAAAATTTGATTTCAACGAAATTTTAACATAAATAAAAAGTACACGGATGTTACAGTTACCGTCATTTTTCGTGACAAAAGATCATCTCGTATTTTGGTATATAAAACCTATGGCGAATGCGAGTCAGACTTGCGCACAAAAAGCTACGTATCATTCATTATCTATACAACAGGGAGACACTTTTATAATATTATGTCTATTATTTATAATATTTACAATATTATCATAATAACCTCTTGTTTAGTCGCATCACGCGGCGCTGCGAGTAGGTTAGTGAAAACCTACAGTATTGATATACAACTATAAAATTTGCTAAAATATAAAAATGCTCCGATGCCATTCCCCTGTTTTTTTTTTCAATCGAGATACCTACAAATTTAATATTTTCTTTTTTATGAGCGGATGAGAATATACCATCCACATCATGAAAACGTCATTTTTTGTTATAGACTAAAATAAGTTCCGAACAAGAAATGAAAACTCTTTTTAAAAGTTATTTACCAAAAGCATAAAAACCTGACCTCTTTTTAACCCCGAAGCAAAAACGACGGGGTGTTATAAGTTTGACGTGTCTGTCTGTCTGTCTGTGGCATCGTTGCTCATGTACTTTGTCTTACTTCTGGGTCCCGTACAGATGAACGGATTTTGATCTTGTTTTTTGTTTGAAAGTAGAGTCGAAAGGTAGTCGAGAGTTTTCTTAGCCGTGTTTGGTGGAAATCGATCTAAGATGGCCGCCGCTACAATTTGGCGGATTATTTTTTTTCTTCACAACCTCGTCAAATGTAAGGGTATGAAATGAAAGGACTTGACTAGTAAAATATATGCATTACATTTAATACATTTAAAATCCAAGATGGCCGCCGCTAAAAATAGCTGATTAATTATTTTCTCCATAATCCCGTCAATGTGCGCATCAAATGAAAGTTGAAAGGGCTTGAGTAGTAGTAGTATGTAGTATATATTATTATGATAAATTTAAAATCAAAGATGGCCACCTTCCACAAAATAGGTAATTTTGAAAACGTTGCGTAGGGGGCAATTTTTTTTAAATTTAATTCACAAGCTTTTTTTACATTCGCCTATCCTGTTGTCTATAATCAAATCTTGCAAGTAAAATTTAATCTACTTCCCATTTTTCAATTTAGCTTAAACTTTGCATGCATGTGTATAAATCGGATGTCTTTAAGAATCTAAATTTATATATGAAAAGAGTGACTGACTTATTGACTGACTGATCTATCAACGCACAGCCTAAACCGATGGACGGATTTGGTTGAAATTTGGAATATTAATAGGGTTAATGACGTAGACCTCCACTAAGAAAGGATTTTGCCATACGGGCAAAGCCGCGAGCACAAGCTAGTATTTTATATTTGACTTGTTTAAAACTAAAACGCTATTTTTGCTATAAGATGAAATCGGAACTAACAATGTCTTTGGAAAGCAAAAGTCTTCCTTTATGATTTCCAACATTAACACCATTTAAAACAAAAGATCAGATTTGCAACCGTGCGTATGTTCTGCCTCTTAGTCAAAAATATTATATTATCGCTTTGTAATCGATTACTTGGCATAATCGAGTTTAAAATTGAAACTTTTTCGTTGCCCATCACTAAAACCAGCGTAGCCAATAGGAAAAGTGGGCGGAGTCGTCAAATTGTGAAAAAAATTATTTCAAGGAAAACTTTGTCTATTGCCCCTCTATTGGATATGTCCTCGATGTTCAAAACATTAGGTGAGAATCTGCCACAGAGGTTCACCCCCTTTCATACTGTCTTCATATAAAAATTACTTAAGTAATTAGTAGATAGTAATAAATATTAATAATGTTGTTAATTGTAGTAATTGTGCTAGTAATAGTCAGTAGATATGTTTTTAAAAATATCATAGAGCACTTATCAGCAGGTAAAACTATGGGACACCGTTTGTCAATAATTATTTTAATTAGAGTCCATATTCTAAATACTGGCTATTGACTTTTTAACTTACAAGTTCTTCCTGGGGCCCTCCATTTGCCAAATAAAAGATGAACATGCGGACATAATTAGTCCGGTGTGGTATGAACTATCAGGTTTTAGAGTTGTGCTGTACCTATCTGTAAAAAAAGTATTTCTAATAAAAAAATTATAAACAACCAGTCAAAAAGTTTGGATGTTTTCGGTGTCGTGGACAAAAATATTTAAAAATTATTAATAATTAGTGAAATAGACGATTTTAACATTAAACATGGATTTCTTCACGTCGATACCGACACATATTGACTACGTCGGCCAAGCAAAGGCAGAAAAGCTGTACAGAGCGATCATAACTTTGTTTAGTATTGTTGGATTTGTATGGGGCTACATCGTGCAGCAGTTTTCTCAATCGGTGTACATTCTTGGAGCAGGCTTTCTCTTAGCTGCGATCCTCACCGTTCCTCCATGGCCAATGTATCGTCGCAACCCTCTAAACTGGCAAAATCCAAGAAACAACGACGAGAAACCAGCTGGCAAGAAAGGAAAGAAGTAACCACATCTAAGGACTGTTCAGTGTGATTCTCAAATAAAATAGTTTTTAAGAGCGATATTCTTTTATTTTTTAATCATCTTTTATTATTTACATCAATAATCACATAAATTAATTATGAGTTAATTATACATGCACACAAATCATAATAAAAATATTACTGGAGTAACCTAGATTTTAAAACAATGACTAAAAAGAATATACAATACAATTAAAACATAAGTTTGTTATTTTTACACATAAAGAAACTATGCATAAGTAGCACCACTATTCTAAAGACATATTTTATTACAGCTAATAAATACACAATATAACAACCATAGAATAACTTTGTTTTAATCTCCTAGAATAATATGGTATACCTTCATAATCATTGTAAAAAAATTAAATACAATACTTCTAATAAAAACAAAAAATCCAAATCTATTTATAACTTTCAACGGAGCTAACAAATATTAATTTAAACTATGTACAACTTATTTGAGACTTCTTAGATTGACTTAGATTTTTCAAAATAGATAGGAAATTGCTTTAAAACCTTTTGTAGATATTACAAAATGATATGACAGTGTGTTTTAAATTGCAGAAAAAATCCTTGTACTTTTGAAGTTTTAATATTGTATAATAGTCATTATTCCGAATAATAAGGATTAGTAGATTCTGCTTAGCAGATTTTCCGCAGCTAAATGGTTAAAATATTTTCCTAAATCTCAACTATGTAGACAGTATCAAAACTAATTTTAGTTTACGTTATAAGTTATCCGTGAAATCAAATTTATCTCTAAGATTTTTGAACATAGTGAATATTCTGTTTTCACTGCACTCGCAATCAACATTCTGTGAACGTGAGGGCTCATTTGTGTCTTCACTTTGATTCTTTTCATTCTCATTACTTTCAGTCTTTTGATCAGCTGCCTTGTTATCAATTTGAAGTAATTCTTGACTAGATGATTCAGTTATGTTAGGCTTATCAAGTATTTGTTGTGCTGTTATGACTAAAAACATAAATGCTGTCCCGTAGTTGACAATGGTGAGAGAGAATGGTCCTAAAGCTAGTATGAAAACTGCCATTGTGAAGATGAGTGAAGACACAGCATCGTAATATCTCCTGAAAATAATAAAGGAACATTTCATTAATACATTAGTTATAATATGGATATTATTCATGTCAGGTTGAAAAGTACTGGATATGTTTTCTAAGAGCAAAATTTTAATCTTTCAAAATCTTAGGTGAGAATCCTAACACCGAGGTGCACCCCCTTCAAATGGTCTTCGTATAAAAATTACTAAAGAAATTAGTAGTAATAAAATATTTATAATTTTGTTAATTGTAGTAATTGTTCTAGTAATAGTCAGTAGATATGTTTTTAAAAATATCATAGAGCACATATCAGCAGGTAAAACCAAGGGACACAGTTTTTCAATAACTTTTATTCCACATTCTAAAATATTGACTTTTTAACTTACAAGTTCTTCCTGGGGCCCTCCATTTGCCAAATAAAAGATGAACATGCGGACATAATTAGTCCGGTGTGGTATGAACTATCAGGTTTTAGAGTTGTGCTGTACCTATCTGTAAAAAAAGTATTTCTAATAAAAAAATTATAAACAACCAGTCAAAAAGTTTGGATGTTTTCGGTGTCGTGGACAAAAATATTTAAAAATTATTAATAATTAGTGAAATAGACGATTTTAACATTAAACATGGATTTCTTCACGTCGATACCGACACATATTGACTACGTCGGCCAAGCAAAGGCAGAAAAGCTGTACAGAGCGATCATAACTTTGTTTAGTATTGTTGGATTTGTATGGGGCTACATCGTGCAGCAGTTTTCTCAATCGGTGTACATTCTTGGAGCAGGCTTTCTCTTAGCTGCGATCCTCACCGTTCCTCCATGGCCAATGTATCGTCGCAACCCTCTAAACTGGCAAAATCCAAGAAACAACGACGAGAAACCAGCTGGCAAGAAAGGAAAGAAGTAACCACATCTAAGGACTGTTCAGTGTGATTCTCAAATAAAATAGTTTTTAAGAGCGATATTCTTTTATTTTTTAATCATCTTTTATTATTTACATCAATAATCACATAAATTAATTATGAGTTAATTATACATGCACACAAATCATAATAAAAATATTACTGGAGTAACCTAGATTTTAAAACAATGACTAAAAAGAATATACAATACAATTAAAACATAAGTTTGTTATTTTTACACATAAAGAAACTATGCATAAGTAGCACCACTATTCTAAAGACATATTTTATTACAGCTAATAAATACACAATATAACAACCATAGAATAACTTTGTTTTAATCTCCTAGAATAATATGGTATACCTTCATAATCATTGTAAAAAAATTAAATACAATACTTCTAATAAAAACAAAAAATCCAAATCTATTTATAACTTTCAACGGAGCTAACAAATATTAATTTAAACTATGTACAACTTATTTGAGACTTCTTAGATTGACTTAGATTTTTCAAAATAGATAGGAAATTGCTTTAAAACCTTTTGTAGATATTACAAAATGATATGACAGTGTGTTTTAAATTGCAGAAAAAATCCTTGTACTTTTGAAGTTTTAATATTGTATAATAGTCATTATTCCGAATAATAAGGATTAGTAGATTCTGCTTAGCAGATTTTCCGCAGCTAAATGGTTAAAATATTTTCCTAAATCTCAACTATGTAGACAGTATCAAAACTAATTTTAGTTTACGTTATAAGTTATCCGTGAAATCAAATTTATCTCTAAGATTTTTGAACATAGTGAATATTCTGTTTTCACTGCACTCGCAATCAACATTCTGTGAACGTGAGGGCTCATTTGTGTCTTCACTTTGATTCTTTTCATTCTCATTACTTTCAGTCTTTTGATCAGCTGCCTTGTTATCAATTTGAAGTAATTCTTGACTAGATGATTCAGTTATGTTAGGCTTATCAAGTATTTGTTGTGCTGTTATGACTAAAAACATAAATGCTGTCCCGTAGTTGACAATGGTGAGAGAGAATGGTCCTAAAGCTAGTATGAAAACTGCCATTGTGAAGATGAGTGAAGACACAGCATCGTAATATCTCCTGAAAATAATAAAGGAACATTTCATTAATACATTAGTTATAATATGGATATTATTCATGTCAGGTTGAAAAGTACTGGATATGTTTTCTAAGAGCAAAATTTTAATCTTTCAAAATCTTAGGTGAGAATCCTAACACCGAGGTGCACCCCCTTCAAATGGTCTTCGTATAAAAATTACTAAAGAAATTAGTAGTAATAAAATATTTATAATTTTGTTAATTGTAGTAATTGTTCTAGTAATAGTCAGTAGATATGTTTTTAAAAATATCATAGAGCACATATCAGCAGGTAAAACCAAGGGACACAGTTTTTCAATAACTTTTATTCCACATTCTAAAATATTGACTTTTTAACTTACAAGTTCTTCCTGGGGCCCTCCATTTGCCAAATAAAAGATGAACATGCGGACATAATTAGTCCGGTGTGGTATGAACTATCAGGTTTTAGAGTTGTGCTGTATCTGTAAAAAAAGTATTTTTTAAAAAAAAAATTATAAACAACCTAATATACAATTTAATATAGATAGCGTTTCTAAATAAAAGTTTCTTAATTAAAAAATGAAGCTAAATATGATATCATAGTGGTAATTCCTTTATGAGTACCTATAGGAAAATTTAAAATATTGCATACAAATATTAGTTTTTTTTAGTTACATTAATATTTAGACTAAAGAATTCTTATTTACTTACTTAAAATTCTTAGCCCAAGTCAGCAAAGCCGGCATGTTAACCAAAGTAACAGAGAGCCACAGCAAAAACATAGTCATGTGGAAATTCAAATTGCTCAGATCATCGTCTCCAACATCTTCTTCAGCACTCTCCTTATCATCAACACTATCCTTCTTCTTATCAGTGCTCTCTTTCTTCTCTTCACCAACACTGCCCTTCTTCTTATCATCAACACTGCCCTTCTTCTCTTCACGAACACTGCCCTTCTTCTTATCATCAACACTGCCCTTCTTATCATCAACACATTTATCTATCTTCTCTTCTACAAAACACTCTTGTTCCAACTCTTCTAAGTTTCTCCATTGGATCTTTTCGCCCGCTGCGTTGGTTTCGGACCGCTTTTGTTTTCTTTCCTTCTTTTTTAAGAATTTGCAAGCTCGAGATGCTACTTTAGCTAGTATTCTGTAGAAGTAATCTTCTAGATATTCTTCATACATTTTTGATAGCTGTAATAATTACAAAATAATGTTAAACTGACCACAATAATTCATCATTTCATGCAGTTCAATGCAGTGCGATACGTTATGTAGGATTTGAACTGTTGTAGTTGTGGAAAGCATTTTTTTTCATCATATTATGGGCTTAGAGAGAGACAATTTTTTCTTTATTAAAATTTGTGATCGGATTTCGATTAGATGACTTCTTGACGAATTTCTAATAAATTACTAGAATAGTGTGACAGTATGATGAGAATATTTTATCTCAGACTAACAGAAACCTTGACCAAAATTAAGAAAGATTTTACAAAAAATCCTAAACTTCCCGATTTTTACACAAAAAAACATTTGCCATATTATTCTCCATTTATTTCTCTACAAATTTTTACATTTTAAATGCGACAATTTTTAGTCTATGGTCGAGTTACTCTATGAAGAGATTCTGAGTTTTAATGGGTGTTGTTTTGTAAAATAAATTCTAAATAAAAATTAAAATGTTTGAATTTATTTTAGTACTCACCATAAAGGCATAGAACGCTGTGCCCATAGCCAAGGAAGCAGCTCCGCAAGAGAAAGGCGCAGTCATTATAAGCACTACGCTCACCGCCGCCGGTATCTTCTGCAAGCCTGACGCTAACTTGTCCGTTAAACCTGATCCGCCGCGCCATATAAGCCTGTTGAAAAATAATAAATTCTTTATTGCCTAATTCCAAGAGTCATACACATTGTTAACGCTTAAACAATATACAAAAATGTATTAAACATAATTTATTGTACCCTGTAAATAACTTGTAAAATATGCCTGTGGATCTAAAGTTGTTCTCTATAAGTAAGAGACAATATCTTTAAAACATTGTACATCCATAATCCTTTCGCATGGATAATGCGAAAGGATAGGGGAAACTGGGTAACAATGAATAACGTTTTTTCTAACGCTAAAAAATACTATACTCCTTATATCTAGAAAATTATTTTTACACAAATACTATAGGTACATTATCGAAGCACAAGGGGAGCACATAATTTGGACGTTAACTTCAATAATTACGACTCAGTGAGGCATATAACAAAAAATGGGAAATTATTCATAGTTCCCCAGGACTGGGTCACTATGAATAACTGCTCGGGTAACAATGAACCAATGGGGTACAATGAATTTTAATGGAAATATGAGGCACAAAAAGTGGAAAAAACTTGAGTTTGTCTCCGAAAATAACTTTCTTTGAATAATTGAAGATCAAATTGTATTTAACTCTTAATTAAGGCTGTAACATAAAAACAGCATTTATTCATCAAAAATATATTTAAAAAACAATCTCTTCTCAATTGTAATTTAAACCGTAATTAAAAGTATAAATATGACTTTTTTACAAGCTTTTATCTACTTTCATCTGTCTGTTGTCTGTCTGCCTGTAATCAAATCTTGCAAGTTAAATTATACCCACTTCCCGGTTTTCGATTGAACTGAAATTTTGCGTGCAAATCGGATGACAATGCAATATTATTATGACATGGAGCTGATCTGATGATGGAGCTGGAAGGTGGCTATACGAACTCCGTAATTAACCGACGTAACCCCATCGAATTTGGGTTAATTTTATTCGAACGACAATTTCTTGACGAAAGTACTCGTCATGGTGTTAGAATTATAAAAGCTTGTTTTTAAAAAGTTTTTTTAAATTTTCACTTGTATACAACCTATGTCTAATAAATATATGGAAGGAATACCTGACAGAGTATTGATTGACTGATCTATTAAATCAAAGCCCAAACCGCGGAACTGATTGGGTTGAAATTTGAAGATGTTGAAAATATCGACATTGTGTTGATATATGCCGTTGCCCGGCATCCCGAGGCTGACTCAAACTTCATATATCCAAATAGGCTACAATAGAGCACATTTGCAAGTCAATTTTATATTTTTTTCAAATTTCAATTAATCCATTTCCAATTCATCTATTTGGCTACATTTTATAATTTAATCAGAGATAGAGCGTTGCGCAGCTTCGGATGTCTTCCGAATGTAGTTATGTGCCATTTAATATACCTAAATAATTAAGGATAAGATTCAAAAGTATATAAGAACGAGGTAATTTTCATTGTACCCCATGCTTGTTTGGTATGGGGAACAATGAATAACCTATTCATTGTTACCCAGCGGCCGATTAATCATTGTTGCCCAACGACCGTTTGACCAAACTAATTAAAAAAATTAATATTCTATCACGATTGTAAAACAGAAAACACAAAATTAAAACATTAATGATCCCAAATTATCTATCAGAAAAATAAAAATTGAATCCAGAACTACGTCAAACACTTTTCAAAAAGTAGTGAAAATTTACTTTTGTTAATCATTGTTCCCCAATCCTCGGCAGCGGGTCTCTCTCCAACCACAGCTCAGTGTGGACTGGATTGAAAGATTGGTATCACCCACGGCTCAATTCAGTTCATTTGGTGTGAGTGAATAACTAAAGCACAGATACTTATTGGAATTTATTCACTGTTCCCCATTATCCATTGTTACCCAGTTTCCCCTACCAATGTTTGTGTGAGTGTTTGTGCGCCGTGCGCGTGTGAGTCCGCGCGTGAGTGTGCATGTGTGCGTAAGAACGTGTGCGAGTAGATACGTGCGTGCGTACGTGTGTGTGTGTTTGTTTGTTTATTATCTCTTCGCGTCTAAACGGATAAAACCGATTGAGCTCACATGTTGTATAGGGAAGCTTAATTCCTTTTTTTACCTTGGAAAAATGCGTTACGCATCATCACCCCACGCCAGGGGGCGCGGAGCGGTATGTGGGACTCTCCCGCCAAAGAGATACGGCGGGGATACCCACTAAAAAACCTGAGGTGTTCCTGCGGGGCGCCATATTGCCGGGGCAGCGGCCTAATAATATTATAGGGAAGCTTAATGCCTAGAATAGCACATAAGCCACTTTTTTGCGGGTAACAAAAAACCGCTGGTCACAGCTAGTCTGCATTAAAACATCCTATAGTTTTTAGTACTTACTTAAACAGCATCCTATGAGCAATTTGCGAAGAAAACACCATGATGCCCATTATAACAGCGACGGATATAATCACTATGCCCAGTGCGGTCATATACGCTGGCAACACTAACAGTGATCGGGTGAAATGTTGGAGCTCCAGGTTGTTCCAGCTTGCGTTCTCGAATATAAAGGAAACAACGGATGCTGATCTGAAAAGAATAAAAGGATGATTTTAATAAACTTCCAAATATTACTGATACCGAAATTAACGGACAGTTATTAATTAACTTTGTCTATGAAAGATCTCTTAAGTCACCAAAGATTTGACAGTGATGATGGTGGCAACATATGGGATTATTATAGGGATTTAGTATGATATATTACCATATAACCACACTTTTTATTACTTTCCATAAGAATGAAGCTTATATTGAAAACGTGTGTAGATCCCCTGCCTCTATTCTATGTAAATGTGACTAAAGATTTGACAGTTATCGATATTCAAAATTAGATTTTTATGAAGTTTGGTGTTTTAAATTAAACCAAACGACAAAATACAATACGATCGATCTATGAATAAGTCAATTAAATAATAGTGGAAATTAATTTTTACAGTGACTTAAAGTGCTTAATATAAATACTCACGTGTTACAAATTACGTCATAGTATGGCTTGACGGTGTATGTGTTTTAATGAAGTTTGGTGTTTTAAATGAAACCAAACAACAAAATACAATGCAATTGACAAATAAATCAATCTAATATTAGTAGGAATACATTTAACAGTGACTTTACCACAAAATGCTTAATATGAATACTCACGTGAGTCCAACGATGACCAGTCTAGCAAACACTAGAACATAGTATGGCTTGACGCTGGCGCTGGCTAAAGCTGTGTGTACGGACACACATGCGCCTGTGTCCCTTATACTGATTATGTTGCTACGAGCCACTAGCAATATGATGGCGGCAACGTATGGGAGTATTATTGGGGTGTAGTTGCGAGCTAATTGGGCTAGGCGGTAATACCAGGATGATGATATGCTGTAAGGAAATTACTTGTTTAATTTACAATAATGAAAATTTTGCTTAATAAGGGCTAGACAACAAAACTTTTTACTTACTAACAGTATATTCTATTAATTTTTTTTAAATATAATAATATTATTGGGGTTTATACTCCAAAAGAACACATTATAACCCCTAATAACCCCCAAACCCCCCCCCCCCCCCTAATACCCTATTTACACTGTCAGAGTCAAATAACAATAACAAGATGTGTAGCCTAGGTATATGTTGCAATTTCAAGTCGGCAAGATTACTGCATGACTATCAACTTACTATCTTACTAATTTTATAAACGTGAAAGTTTTTAAGAATGGGTGGCTGGATGTCAGGATGTTTATTACTCTCTCACACCTAAACGGGTGGACCGATTGAGCTGAAATTTTGTATAGACATAGCTTAGACCCTGGAATAACACATAGGCTACACAAGTACTGCGTGTAAAACCGCTGGGCGCAGCTAGTAATGAATAAAATAAAAATAAATTGTTGCATAGTAAGGGGTAATTAAAAGTTTTCTCAGTTAACCTTTTAACCGCCAGACTTAAAATCACTTGTCGTGCCCCTAGCGCCAGGCAAGTTTTTTGAATTATAAATATTTAGCTAATTACGAGTATAGTTTTATAAAATACAGTGTTATGACTTAAAATGTAGATTTAAAGCGCAGTCGGAAATATACGACTCTGGCGGTTACGTAACAGAACAGGCTTGTCGGATATATCCGACGGTGGCGGTTAAAGGTTAAGTAAGTTTCAATTATGTATTTTATTCTATTCAAAAAATAAATATAAAATAACTCACCTAACAGTAAAAGTGCATTGTGGGTCCAATAACAATGTAACTTTTACAAATTCTGTAGCATCCTTCCCTGAGATCACTTCAGGGTTGCTTTTGTATAGACGTAACTTCATTGGAGATTGTTTCAAATGTCTGCAAGATAAATCATTAGTTATGATGACGACCTCTGTGGCGCGGTGGGCTAACCCCCCGCCTGCAACGCAGAAGGTTGCGGGTTCGATTCCCGCATGGGACAAATGTTTGTGTGATCCACAGGTATTTGTTTCTGGTCTGGGTGGTTTTTCAATATCTATTATAAGTATGTATTTACAAAAGAAAAGTATATAAGTATTATATCCGTTATCCTAACCACCATATTACAAGCATTAAGTTGCTTAGTTTGGGGTTAGGTGGCGCTGTGTGAAACGTCCCGAAATATTTATTTATTTTTTTATTTTTATGATTCCCATTTAATAAAAAATCCTATTTAACCCCCGACACAAAATAAGGGGTGTTATTAGTTGGACTGTTTTTTGAGTATGTCTGTCCTTAGTGCATTTAGGTCTGAAACGGGTGAACTGATTTAGATGCGGTTTTTAAATTTGAAAGCAGGTTTTCTAGCGCTGGTTTTCATTTGATGAAAATTGGTTTAGCCGAATTAAAGAGGTCAGCTGTTTAGTTAGCTGCGGCAGAAATCATAGACTTAGGTTTTTTTACTTTAAAAATGTTCGTATTTTTTACGTTGGGAGTTTTTTAATTTCGTAAGTTTACATAATTTTATCGCTCTACTCTTTCACACACACTCTCTCACTCTTTCATCCTCTTATCATTACATAGTATGTATGTTTGTCTGTCCATATGTATGCTTAGATAGAATATAGAAGGTATATAGGTATATAAACGCTACGAAGTGCGCGCCAACTAGTAATCGTATAAAATACTCACGTGAAATAATGATAGCTCTCATGATTATCAGCCCAAGGGACATGAATCTCTGCTGAAGCATGAAAACTGGTTCCCTTACATTGCACCGGTTCCACATAAAGTAAGTACGCTTGATGAATCATATCAAAGTTTTTTAATACTAATTCGTAGTATAAACTCTCTGATTCTGTTTGTGGGATGACAGTTGTTCTTGATAGAGTGTAGTCGGAGAGGTGGACGGGTATTTGTCGAGATGCGTGGTCGTTTATGTCGACGTTTAGGGTTATCTGTAATGGTACAAATTTTGGTAGTGGGCTCTGCGACTATATATTCTGCCCCCGTTATCATAATCACAGTAAGTCGAAAAACTGTGATGGTGAGAAATTGACCTTCAGTGAAATAAATAAGTTTCATTTCCCACCATCGCAGTTTTTCGACTTACTGTAATTATAACAACGGGGGCAGAATTGTACTCATAGTTTTTTAGGGTTCCGTACCTCAAAAGGAAAAAACGGAACCCTTATAGGATCACTTTGTTGTCCGTCCGTCCGTCCGTCTGTCTGTCTGTCTGTCTGTCAAGACCCTTTTTCTCAGGAACGCGTGGAGGTAACAAGCTGAAATTTATAGGAAATACTAAGGTCCATTGCCTCTTAGAGCTGTGAAAATTTCAAACTTCTAGGCCAACACAATCAAAAGATATAGTCGAATATGTCGCAAATTTCAGCAAATTTTCGACATTACCAAATAAATCAAAACCTACGGGGCACTTCCCGTGAACTCAGAATCTTGAAATTTGGCACGAAGTAACTCTTTAGAGCACAAATAAAGGAAAAATTGCGAAAATCATAAATTTTTATTTGCATCATATGAAAAAAATATTTTGAATAATTTTATACCTACTACCCTTTTTCTCATGAACGCATAGACGTATTAAATTGAAATTCATATCAAATACTTAAGTCTATAATACCTTTAAACTGTAATAAAATCAAACCTCTATGTCAACGCATTCAAAAGAAACAGCAATTTTAGTCGCAATTTTAAACTCGCAAATACTCTCAAAAAATCAAAACCTACAGGGTACTTCCCGTGATCTTAGAATCTTGAAATTTGGCACGAAGCAACTTCTTAGAGCACAGATAAAGGAAAAATTGCAAAAATTGTACATTTTTAGTTGTATATGTAAATTGTACATTATATAAAAAAATATTTTTAAAAATTTCATACTTACTACCTTATTTCTCATGAACGCGTGCAGGTATTAAACTGAAATTCATATCAAATACTAAGGTCTACTATACCCTTAAACTGTAATAAAATCAAACCTCTATCTCAACGCATTCAAAAGAAACAGCAATTTTAGCCGTATTTTTTAACTCGCGACTACTCTCAAGGGAATCAAAACCTACTGGGTTCTTGCCGTTAACTCAGAATCTTAAAATTTGGTACGCAGCAACGTCTTAAATCACAGGCACAGGAAAAATTGCGAAAACTGTAAATTTTTAGTTACATCATATAAAAAAATATTTTTAATAATTTTGTATTTACTATCCCTTTCCTCAAGAACGCGTACAGGTATTAAATTGAAATTCATACCAAATACTCAGCTTTATAATAACTTTAAGCTGTACAAAAATCAAATATCTATGTCAACGCAATCAAAAGAAACAGCAATTTTAGCCGCATATTTTCAAACCGCAAGTACTCGCAAGGGAATCAAAACCCACAGTATATAATATTTTACCCACTTTTCCTTAGCGTTCCGTAGAAACCCGTAGGTTTGTACGGAACCCTCGGTGCTCGAGTCCTACTCGTACTTGACCGGTTTTATTTTTTATACAAAGAAGTAATAAGGCGAGCAAGACGCTCTTCTAATGGTAAGAGATAACACTGCCCATAATCAGTAATACTCAGGATTTTACAATGATGTAAATTATGCACCAACGCTTCTTACTCAAGAGTCATAAGATGTTTAGGACTCTAGCCCAGTAATTTCACTAGCTACAGACCTCTTCTACCGGAGCACAGTATTCGCACATCACTGCTCAGGCAGTAAAACAACTGACACAGGTCGAGGGTTCTGGGAACTATTATTATTGCCTAGCTATAGAACCTAGGTGCTACCATCCTCTTACGAAAGGTTGGTTTATCTAAAACCCGTATTTTTAGTCGTGTCCTCGCCTTTGACTAGGCTCTATTCAACCTTTTTCGAAGAAACTTTTTTAAGTCGAAAAAATGATTTTCTAGACCACCTTTTGTAGAACTAAGAATACCTTTATCTAGAAAAAGGTTGAGGATAGCAGAGTCGAGGTCAAGGACACGACTATAATAAGTATGGGTGTTAGTTTTCCTACTAAAATATAATTACGTTTAATTATTATTTTCCTTTTTAAATTAGACAACGTTTATTACAAGCTTTATATTACTTTCACCTGTCTGTTGTCTGTCTGTCTGTCTGTCTGTAATCAAATCTTGCAAGTTAAATTTGACTCACTTCCCGGTGTCCGATTGAGTTGAAAATTTGCATGCGTGTGTAAATCGGATGACAATGCAATATTTTTATGACATCGAGCTGATCTGATGATGGAGCTGGAAGGTGGCCAAAGGAACTCCGTCATAAAACAACGCAACCCTATCGAGTTTGGGCTCATTTGATTCGTCTTGACGAGTACTTTATGATGCAAGATGATACCAATAATTAAAGCTTGTTTTTAAAAAGTATTTTTTAAATTTCACTTGTTTTTATATTAAGAGCGTACATATCGAGTGACGCCCTCTCGCTTCGTTTTTTAATATATCAAACTAAAAACACTTAAAATGTGTGCAATAATATTATGCAGGGCTGAATTTTCAACAAATTATTTCTATGAATTTATATTTCAAAGTTTGTCAAATAGTGCGACCGAGTGAGTGTCATTCGATATATACGCTCTTAATAATTCTATAATTATAACTAACCGGTTTCCTAGTAGGTGACACTTTAACGATGACATGCGTCCAGTCAGGATTGGTATCCATCAATTTGTGCAGGTTTATTGTAGCCAGTTTCCTTTTACCAAAGTCAGTCGCCACTCCGGTCCAACGACTGAGCTCTGTTAGTGCTGTAGCTGATTTACTAAAAAAATAAATTGGTCCAACGTATAAGTATTGCCATTCAACGTGGCAATGCTGCCAGCATTCTGGGCACTCTGCCATCTGACAGTGGTTTGGAGCACTTGGATTTTCTGTAGTTTGGCTTGTGGCCGATCTGTGGTTAATAAAAGTGTTCTTTACTGTTGTAGTATTGTTAGCTTGTTCTTCTCAAAAATAATTATAATATGCTTAATGAGATTGTGTGAGGAACGGTAATAAGAAAATTAAAGCTCTAGATATTTTCGTAGTGCCTCAGCTTCAGAGGCCGCCTGGGAAAGTACCAGACTTTTGCCAGTTATTCTATACAACGAAATAAGAAGACCGGCAAGACGCTCTCTTGATAGTAAGAGATAACGATGCCCATAACATACATAGTACAGTGATACCCAGGATTTTACAAAGGTATAATTCTGGGAACACTACGCCAAAGCTTCTTTTTTGAGAGTCATAAGAAGTTAAGACTCTTCAGCCACTGGGCTAAAAAAAATAATATATTTTATAAATATTTTATATTTTATGCACGCACAGCCAAGCTTCATACCAATTTGTCCAAAGTTTTTAAGCATTTGATAAGCACAATGATTGCTCAATCAATCTTTTAAAATTCAAAATTCTCTCTCTTTTTCTTCATGGTATTGCATTGCGCTTATCACCCTGAGATGAAATTAAGTAATTTCACTAGCTACAGTCCTCCCTCCCTCCTACCGAAGCATAGTAATGTTTGCATTCATCCGCCAGCCAGTAATGTGTTTCGGACTGAAGAGCAAAGTAACCAAAATTACTGAGAACTACAAGATTCAACATCGAATATCTCAGGGTGACAAGCGAAATGCAATACCATCAAGAAAAAGACAGAGAATTTTGAATTTTAAAAGATTGAGTGAGCAATCATTGTGCTTATCAAATGCTTAAAAACTTTGGACAAATTGGTATGAAGCTTGGCTGTGCGTGCATACAGTATAAAATATTTGTTAGCAGCCTATGCATGCGCTTGCATTCCACTGACGTGGAGCTAAGAATGGAATTCACTAACCAATCACAGCGCTTGACATCTCCACCCGAGCACTGCGATTGGTCAATTCTAGTCCGCTCTTTTCCTCTTGTTTGGTAAGCCATTAAACTTATAATTCCTTTGCCTTATACATTGTCTCTACATTTCTTTTAGGGCAATGGATATATACTTTCTACGTTTATTCAAGCTCGAAGGACCATAACATTGCATGATTTATAGCAATGCAAAAAGTAAATAAACCATGTAACCATACAGGCTCTTTCACTTTCGATGCATTTGCAGTAGGTATACACATATTTAAAATATGAAATCCTCATGAGTTTCTTGCGCGTTCTTCTCATAGAGGTGCTTTGCGAACGAGCGGTAGAGTGTTAAAATAGAAAAATGTAAAATTGACATGCAAAAGTGCTCCGTTGTAGCCTATTTGAATAAATGAATTTTGTTTGAGTTTGAGGTATCGCTTGTTTAGAAAGCAATTTAATGGCGTCATGCGTCAACACCTATTATTTACTCAGCAGTTATAAGAATAATTAACAATGATATGTCTTTATCTTACCAGTATCGATGCATGTGATGAGTGAATTTAGCGTTACATCCGAACACCCATTCTGAATCGTCTACGTTAACTGCTTCAACAGCTACGAATCGATTCTGAGGAAACTTCACCAGTCTTATCATTAGGTAGGTTGTTCTGAAAAAAAAAAATTCGTTACGAATTGGGCTGAGGTGGCACAGGAAAGAGACGCTTGGAAGGATTTGGGGGAGATCTTTGCCCAGCAGTGGGACAGCGTAGACTAATTAAAAAAAACGAATTTCGGAAACCATGTTTAGAAATTGGTGATTAACGTTACGTTTCTGGACATTAAATAGGTCCGATTGCAAAGAAACTACTGAGCCTAATATGATGAAACTAATTGTTAATTATAATACTTATAATACTAACTTATTTAGAATTTCGACCACGTAAAGAAATCCTTTAGGGGACGACCTAAAACCTGTGTGCCAAATTTCATCCCAACACGTTCAGTAAATCTGTGCGTTCATAAATCAGTCAGCCACGCTTTCTCCTTATAAACATAGCCCAGAAGTAAATAAACAATACGTAAACCACGATTAAAGACAGTATTCTATTTTAATCATAGTTACACATTCAGAGACCTTGTGAAAACGCGTATTTGAAGCTAAATATGATGCAACGCTCTTAAAATACATGATCTACCATCTACTCCATTCATTTCCCTGTTTCCCTGGATTTATGCCAATGCAATGTTTGCGTGATCATTAGTAATCTATTTTACGAATAAAACTGTGGAATAATGTTGTTTTAATTTTATTAACGCGTAATTGTTTTTTCAATGATTTCGTTTTACAGCGCAAACTTCTGAGGTAGAATTCCACTAGTGAATTTCACCTCAGATGTTTTGTTGCATTCTGCCCACCGAGTATATATTCCTAAAGTTTTTTGTTCACTTTATTAATGGTCACTACATAGTAGGTAAGAAGATATGCAATTGGGTGCTTGAGATAATAAAAGTCAAGTCAAAAGTCTTGTCTGTCTGTCTGTAATCAAATCTTGAAAGTTTAATTTGATCCATTTCCCGATTTCTGATCGGATGACGTGGGTACCCCAACAGTGCCAGTTATTCTACCGCCTGAGCAGTGATGTGCAAACATTACTGTGCTCCGGTAGGAGGGCACTGTAGCTAGTGAAATTACTGGGCTAAAGAGTCTTAACATCTTATGACTCTTGAGTAAGAAGCGTTGGTGCAGTGCTCCTGGAATTTCACATAATTGTGAAATCCTAAGTAGCACTGTATTGATTATGGGCAGCCGTTATCTCTTAACATCAGGAGAGCGTCTTGCTCGTCTTCTACTTCTTCACATAAAAAAAAAAGCTTGTTTTTAAAAAGATTTTTTTTTTAATTTCACTTGTTCCACTCACCATCGGTAAAGTGGCATTGGCCTTAACTAGTCACAACCCATTGGACACAACCGTTTCGTCCAAACAGTTATGTACGAGTTCCGGATTGATGTTCAATAAAGCCTGAGAGGGATTTATATGAAGATAAAAGATAGTCAACTATTACTTACTTGTCAATCTCTGGTCTTGAAATTTGGTATATTCTTCTGTTGTCTTCATACCAGAACGCGTCAGCTATCATCGTAGCATTTGCTCGAGGTGTGCTTGGATTTAGCTCCATAGAACGATTGGCCTGATGAACAAGTAAATTAAAATACATATTATATGTGTAAACTCAGGAGGGCCGGCATCATCAGAGTTTACATCAGATTCCATCACACTGGGCGTGGTAGGGCATAGGGATCGCTGTCTAACAAATGAAGAACGTCTAGACTTGATTCAATTCTCTTATAATTCAGATCCAGCTTAGTAACATATCTCGACAATTATAATGCAGCACAAATCATTTAGTCTTGGTAAAATAGCGGTTCATCGAAAGCATGGTTCGCAGACGAGATCACGTTCAAGCGAGTAGAACAAGAATGATCGCCCCGCCCCGTCACCATTGACACGATGCTCCGCTAGAGTGACAGCTTTAAGAGCTACACTCTGTGTTAGTGGCCAGCAACATATTTCACGAAAGCGGCTACATATTATGTATCAAGGGCGGATCCAGGATTTTATTCTGGGGGGGCCAAGGTGCAGATGGGTAAAAATACTATAACTTTTACTACGAAAAGTGTGTGTTTAGCTCGCTCTGAACAGTTAGAAAATTCAAATATCCTTAATAATAATAAGTCCTTAATAACCGAGAAAAAATAATCTTGACCATGAAATATGTGCAAAATTCGACACTGCTTCTGCGGGGGGGGGGGGGGGGGGCTTGGCCTCCTGCCCCCCCCCCTCCCTAAATCGTAAATCGATAGCTAAATGAACAGACATCAAGAGAGTGGAGGGCAGTGGATGGATGAGATCGGCAAAGGACGAGGGAGAATGGTACAATCAAAGAGAAGCCAACAACCCTATTGCCCATTGCTGGGCAATAGGGATGTTGACTGGGCAAAAAAAAAATAAATATAAATAGGCAAATTAGCTAATTTTTTTAGTTTTTGAATAAAATTCAAAATGCCTGAGATATAACGTTTATAAATATTTTTTCAGGGTGGCAACGCGTGACGTCACTAACCGTTACAAAACGTACCAAGTTTGGCCAGGGTCTTCACGACCATGCAATTATCGTGTGTTGTACCTCACACGTTTTAAATCAAATTTATAAAGAATTAAATACGTGTCCAATATTTTTTAATATAATCTATACTAGATTGACAAAAAAAATAGTCTAGATCCCTATTACTTGATAGGTGTACTAATCTCTACGTCAGGATGTAAGTTACCTATTTTCATTCAAAGTACCTACTTGAGGATTTGTAACTACACAATAAAATCAATAATGTGTGATAAGCGGAGTTTTTATCACGACTTAGCAACAAACCGGCAATGCTTAGATATTATAAGTAGTTGTGATTTCCATCGATAAATCAATTATGAACATTTAGGCTCTAATTTTTCACCTAATAAGTTGAGATTATTGTTGCGTAAATACTTTTACAGAATTTTACATCATTGAGTGAAATCCTAGGTAACTGTACTAACTATGGGCAGCGTTATTTCTTACCATTAGGAGAGCGTTTTGCAGAGTTCCTACTTCTTCGTATAAAAAATTTGGTAAAATCATAAGGCGCAGCTTTTTCATATAACTTACTTGAAAATACTGCCTAGCTCGAGCCTTCAGAACACCTTGGTCTTCAACTATTTGCTCAGTGTTATAATCCACTACGGAGAACAAGAACCTGTTGATGGCCATGACGAGTTGCTTGCACCAAACTATACAAACGTGGTCTGGTGATACCCATACCCCTGGAACTGCTGTGGTCTGGAATAAGGCATTCAATAGAGGATTCTGTTCGTGTTGGTCTGCTTCCGTCGAAAAATTATTTACGTATTAGACCTACTGAATAAAACTTATGGAATTAGGCGTTACTTTGCGGAAATCCATAATCCATAATAATTCATATACAAATCAGTTATTTATTAACACTTAATATATTAGTAATAGCTTAACTACTAATTAACACAAAGTTTCGAAAAAATCGGACAAGCCATTTGGGTAATTCTAAATTTCTAAATGTAAATTTACAAAATATGTGACGTCACAGTTGGGGTCTCACAAATGTGACCAGCTGTGACAAGGACGACGGGAGGGGCAAAAAATCATGAAATTCGTGTGACGTAATTTATGGATAACCCTCTGTCGGAGAATTTTATAACTATCACCGTGACATGAAATTTAATATAAATATCACAAGCACACTAATAATATTACAGAGGCAAAAATTTTAATTAAATGTTTGTTATTTTTCACACCTAAACTATGTAGTAATTAAGTAGGTAATAGTTTCTATCATTCGTCTAAACCTTGTTGCCAAGTTGTCCGGCATGATCTTTAGTGCAGCTAGTAGGGACATTACACCACCTTCTTTTCTGACAATACGTCCACTAGTATTTTAGACGTCTATATAGAGCACAACATAAAAAGGATTTAAACATAAAATTAGGAAAGTATTTCTTGCATAAATAAGGCCCTTGATAGTTTCAACATCAAATTATTTAACAGCAATTAGCAATTGGTTAGGTTTGCATTAGATTAGATTAAAGCTATAATCAATCAGGTACATAGATGTTATCAAATCATTAACTATAATATAATATAGTATTGTTCAGCTTATCTTTCCAATTTAGGTTATTTCATGCCGATTGGAAGGTGACTATCAATTTTTCTACATGACTGGGCGTAGTTAGTTTTGTTACAAATAGAAAACTAATCTAGTTTATTGATAGGTACCTATTACCTATAGTTTGTTATCTCGTTATGCCAACTGCTAAACAGATTGGGCAGAAAATTAAAGTATGCGTAGGTACCACATAATGTAATCGTACTTTTCAGATGTGAAACAATTCAATATCCTATTGTAACAAGTTTGATAATATTTTCTTTAGACTTTTCTTTTCTTATTACCTATACTAACTACATCATTGCTTAATTTCGGGTAAGATCAAAGGTCACTAATTAAAATCATGCTAATCACACTAATTGCTCCTTCACTACTAAATGACTGAACAAATTGGGTAAAAAGTATCCATCCGATTTCTGGCTTTAATGAGGATAGTATTGGAGGACCGAAGCAGCCATAGTCACATATATAGAAAAATCGTCATCACGGATTCGGACTAGAGGTATTGCGAAAATGTCCGAATTCGGTCTGTTACACTTCATGACGAATTCAAATTTTTTTTTACTCATTATTGGTTAACCTTTGACCAAAATCTCGCGTGATATTAAGCGACAATAAAGCCGTAGATGTTAGCAAACTATACCTAGAAGACGGGATACATCCTCCCTTGCCTTCACTGAACATCATTCCCGAACACGGACATATTGACCGTTGAGCGACACCTTTTTATCCAGTGGGTGGTAACTAGCCACGGCCGAAGCCTACTTATAAATCGAACGCAATGCAGAAATGCTCTAAAATGTATGTAGTAAGTAATGTATGTGTATGTAGTATGTAAGTGTATGTGTTTAAGTATGTATTTACAAAAAAAAAGTATATAAGTATTATATATCCGTTATCCTAACCACCATAATACAAGCCAAGCATTAAGTTGCTTAGTTTGGGGTTAGGTGGCGCTGTGTGAAACGTCCTGAAATATTTATTTATTTATTTATTTAATGAACCAAATAGACTTACCAAGGCATTAATATAACTATCATTGCTATAAGTCAATCCAGACGGCATAAGAATATCTCTCGCTCCATTCCCAAAGCTGATAAGCATCTTCTTGTCTCTATACTCTTCATTATTCCTCACGTTGATCTCCCATTCGTAATCCATTAGCATATAGTAATCATTGACAGCTACGTCGAAATTGATCACTGGTGCTTCTAGAGGAGCAGCCAATGTTATAGCTATGTTTGTTGTGTTTATTGTACTGGGGTATGCTAGAAGACGCTTGGCTATTAGACCACCCTGTGGAGAAATAACTATATAAATAAAACCCCCAATGCTTATCTCTTCCCAATGAGGGTACAGGTACAGGTTCTTATCAAGCTGAAAGTGCAACTAAGTGATGGTTGTAGGTTGTAGTTTAAGAAGTATACATATTTGTACAAAATAACAATTGGTGAAGATGAAGAGATGTGATGAACTACAAGTACCTATGTTACGTGGTGTGATTCAGGTTTACAAAATGTAAAAGAGTGCTCAGAAAAAAAAGTTAAGGACATTTTATTACAACTGTTTTTTTTTTTTTCAAGTAAAAATGAGCTAAAGTTACCCAAGTTACAATTGATATTTTTTTTTGTATTTGTTATGGTACTAACTCAGTTTTGTACAGCTGTATTATATATAAAATAATACATCCTTTTTTGATAAGATAACATAGATACAATACTCTTTTGTGTCTATGTTATCTTTAAGAGAAATTTTTCCAAATCAGTTGAGGTGTCTTCCAGTTAATTCAAAATTGTGAAAGTTGGTTTTTACACATTGTGTAGAGGAGTTACATTCTGTAGCGAATTTCAAATTTTATGCTAATTATAATGTTGCACATTAAACTTCTACATAATATGAACAGATCTCAATGTAATTTTGTATTGGATGCCAAGACTCAATTTGATTTACAGCACAATGGCAGCCTAGGAGGTAATTATAACTTTCCCTTAATACTATTGATCATGATTTGTACTAACAATTTTATGACATTATATACACATTTCTCAGTTATCTTTCTATTCTTTAAATGCACTATAGTTAGAAAAAAATGTTAAATATTTTCTTGGTCTCCATAAAGAGAAAAAAAAACTTGTATTGTATAGTTTGACATAATAACATAGGGATATAATCCAAGGAATATAATTTTTTTTTTTTTTTTTATGTATTATCTGCACTATGGTAATCTGTTCGAAAACAATAAGCCACTTGTTTGTCTGGAGCTTCATGTCCTGATTTATTGTAATCATCGAGAGCTAATCAGTTGCTGAACTTTCCAGCAAGCCCTCTTCTTGACTCAGTCTAAAAATCTTTGGGTAAGACTGGGAACGCCTTGTCTCTTCAGTCGATTGTATTTCAGTCCACCCTCTCCACTTAAGGCCAGTGCGAGTTCGTTTGCATGAGTTGATAGTTTCTCCTGGTATTTCCGGCTTGCCTGGACTATTTCCTCGCGGACAGTGGTTATGCCTAGGTCAAAATACATGTATTTATTGCTAATACATTGGGGTATACTGAATATGGTTCTTAGTGCTTTACTTTGGAATCTTTCCAGTATGTCGATGTTACTCTTGCTAGCTGTTCCCCATAATTGAATACCATAAGTCCAGATAGGCTTCAATGTAGCTTTATATACCAAGATTTTGCTGGTGTTATTTAGTTGTGAGCTTCGTCCGATTAACCAGTGAAGACTACGAAGTTTTCCATCTAATTGTTTCCTTTTAGCCCAGATGTGCTTCTGCCAGGTAAGCCTTCTATCCAGGTGCATGCCCAAGTACTTTGCATTATCTGTTTGAGGTATTTCTTTGTTGTTTAGTTTTACCGGAGGGCAAGTGTCTCTCCTAAGAGTAAAAATTACATGCACAGATTTGGTTTCATTTGCTTTGATTCTCCATTGCTTGAGCCATGATTCTATTTTATTTAGATGACTTTGCAGAGTGTGTGATGCGGTTACTGGGTCGCTATGAGAGGACAGCAAGGCAGTGTCATCAGCGTATGTCGCTATAGTCGTTTCATCATCTGTTGGAATATCTGCAGTGAAGATAAGGTACAGGATAGGTCCCAATATGCTACCTTGGGGGACGCCCGAGTTGATTTCGTAGAGCGCAGAGCTGTCATCATTGCATTTAACTTGGAAACTTCTCTTGTCGAGGTATGATTTTAGTATTTGAAGAAAACAGTGTGGCAGTAACTTCTTGATTTTGAAGACAAGGCCCTCATGCCATACCTTGTCGAAAGCTTGGCCGATGTCTAAAAACACTGCAGAGCAGTATAATTTATTTTCTAAACACCTACTAATAATGTCAACAATACGGTGAACTTGTTCGATTGTCCCATGACTTTCTCGGAATCCGAATTGATGCTTTGGTAGTATGGTATTTAAGTGTACTTTTATTCTGTTAAGGAGTATCCGTTCAAACAGTTTTCCAATGACTGGCAGCAGGCTGATGGGTCTGTATGAATTAGTTTGTTCTAGCGGTTTACCAGGCTTGGGGATCATTATTACCTGTGCTATCTTCCACTGTCCAGGAAAGTGTTAAAATCTTAGGCAAGCATTAAATATGTGGACAAGTTTC
Source organism: Hemithea aestivaria (assembly GCA_947507615.1). Classification (NCBI taxonomy): domain Eukaryota; kingdom Metazoa; phylum Arthropoda; class Insecta; order Lepidoptera; family Geometridae; genus Hemithea; species Hemithea aestivaria. The sequence continues at coordinate 10,655,297 of OX382329.1, read as the reverse complement.
ATTACTGCCTTGTACGGAAACTTCTTTAGAAGTGTTGCATCTATATGATCATACCCGGGCGCTTTCCTTTCCTTACTTGACCTATGGCAACCAACTTTGGGGAACAGCATCAAAAACCAACCTAAGCATCTTACAACAATTCCAATCCAAAGTGTTGAGAATGATCGCAAATGCTCCCTGGTATGTCAAAAATGAGAGACTACACAAGGACCTAAACATACCAACACTAGAAGCAGAAATAAAAGAAAATGCCACCAAGTACCAAAAAAGGTTGTCTTGTCACCCAAATGATCTGGCAAAAACATTAATGTCAAGAGAACCTCTTAGAAGACTCAAACGAAAAATCCCTCAAGACCTAACAAAATAAATGACCATGAAGAATGGGCCAATGGGCACATTCCTTACAAGACGTGCTATACTGCAACAGCTACAAACAAAGCTCATTGTCTCCAAGAGACAGATTGCCTTGCAAAAGAATATATAAAAAAAAAAGAAAAATTATTACTTATGAAGAAATAAATGCCTTACCATAGAATGTCCAATAAGAATCACAGAGGTTGGTACAGATTTTGTGTATTTGTTACTTTTGTATAAACTCAGTATTCTAGATACACTGGCAGCTGCAAATCTGGTTTGACTTTGAAGCACACCACCGTACAATCCTGATAACTCCTCATTTATACTTACTGAAACAAAAATCTTAATACAACAAGAATCAAGATTTACAAGTCAAAAATTAAGTGATTACATAAAGAATAAATAAATATAATAGATGATAAGTGTTTCAATTTTCAATTCATATCTTCCATTTGCAAAGACAGTGTGACATCTCAAAAAGTGTTAATTTACAAAACATTTTCTGAACTTTGGAAAAGTTCAAAGTTTGTTTAGTAAAATCATGATTTTTTAAAATAAGTGGACAATATAAATAGCAAAATTATGATTTTAACTGTTAAAATAAAGTTAGAAAGTTTCTAGTGAAGTGATTTAGAGATAAGATAAAAAAGTATTTATTATCAGTAAAAAGATACATATTTTAGTGACATGTTAGATCAAATTGCATTATGAACAAAACGAAAATTACATAAAAAAAACAACACAAACAATCCACTGATAATTGGAATAGGCCAGCATGTACCGGGCAGACAGGTCCTGTGCGGCGCTGATTTTCAGCCTACCCCACGATTTTATAATAGATGACCAGACCAGACCAGATGATTTTGTTTGCAGTTTTTAACTGATTTTACAGAGATGTGTCACAGTTTATATTTTTTCCTGGAATTTGATAAATGCATATAGCCTAAAATATTTCTGGAAAAATCCTACATACTTGTAAAGTAATCAAAATGGTAGTCATATCCATCAGATAGAGCTTTCCTGAGTGCCACCGATGCCAATGACCGCACCTGCATGTGACTGCCAAAGTTTCCAGGCAAAAACAGAACTGGGATGCCGTCAAACCTGTATAATAAAAAAATTTAACGGCACATGTAGGTACATAATATTGGTTATAATTTTTGAAGTAAAACTTCTTTAGGCGCGACTAGGGAGTAACTCAGATTTTTTTTCTGACGGAAGTAACGCTTACTTTTTTTTTTTCTGACGGAAGTAACGCTTACTATAGTCTGTGTAGTTTCCGCCATTTAAAAATAATAATTCTGATTGGTTGTAAGTATATGTCATATACTATGGTCTGTCTAATTTCTTTTTTTTTTTTTAATAATATGGCAACATGTGCATTTTGCCAGTGTCGAGTAAAATTCGTGAATGTTCACGGGATATTAAATTGAAGTTTTACTTCAATCGCGCGTAAAGGTTACACGCACACACTTTTTTTTTTATTTTAAGTACTTTACACACACCCAACAGTCAACAGGGTCCATAGGATTTCTACCTACTAGTTTTAAGAACATCTGTACCTGCTTATTAACCTACCAAGGATGTGATATTATAGAATTGAAATTAATTAAGTTTAATAAAAAAATGATGACTACTTTTTTTAATTAAAAATATCACAGTAAAAATTTGTGTGAAAGCTGCCTTCCTTTGTCTTTTGTACACTTATAAAATTAAACTATTTAGGTCAACAAAATTTTGTAATTTTTCCTGGAATAACATGTAGGAAAAACATAGATAAAACTTACAATTTGATTAACAAAATTAGGTCTACTATGTAAGAACAAATTGATATTAGAAATTTATAATTACAAAACCAGATTAAATGAATTATATGGGGGCATATTTACCACATTTTTCTAGCTCTTTCAGTCAGTCTCCCTTCACTGTAGGCATATAGTCCATATTGCGGATAGTCTTTATTTTCTGGTATAGAAATACGCTAAAATAACAAATAATGTTTAATAATATTCTTTAGATCTTGTTACACAAGGGTTCTATCATCTCCAATTATTAATTAATTGTAATAATTTTATTGTATGATGAATAGAAATAGATAAAGTTTCTAAAACAAACAGCTTTAGAGTAACTCTTATGTTTTGAGAGATATACAAAAATAATAAAACGAGAACAGATATTTAAGTAAATCTATTTTTTAACTTACCACCGACTGGGGGTACTCATACATATAAGTCATCATGCAGTAGTTATTATTATCGCTAAAATAAATATTTAAAACACCGAGAAAATAGCCCAATACAAATAAGAGGGACAAAATTTGAAATACGCTAGAGCGTATTATGTTGAATACTTCCATATTGTTAGACACACTTTTCAATATTCAAAAATTGACAAATATACTTAAACCGCGTACGTATTTATTATTAACAGTTTTTAAAACATTTCGGTATTTATTATTGCTTTACATTTTTCTTCGCGTAGTTTTCTGAAAATTGCAAAAATCCTGATGACTGATGACAATGAATTGATGGGAAATGACAATGACAGTGGCTGACATTAAGTACCAGATTAACTTTGACTTTCAAAAACAACTCTGTAAAAAAAAAGATATTGAATAAGTTTTAATGGCTCGTCCACACTATGCGGTCCAACGTTCGCCAACGTTGGCCGGGGCGCACATATTATATATGTCACGAGTCACGGCTAAGGACCGCAGTAACATATTATATATGCACAGGAGCACACTTTTTCTTCTTCCTGCCCTTATCCCACACTAGGTAGGGTCGGCACAACACGTTTTTCTCCTCCAATCTGCTCTATCATCCGTCATATCTACATCCTCTCCCCTAGCACGCATATCTTCAAGATGGCACACAAAATGGCTTCAAACGACCCATGATTAACATTCAAAATTATAATTAATGTCATCAGCTACGGAGGTCAAAACGTGTCCATTCGTGAAACAATTTTTGCTTTTGACTCAGGTAATTATTAACGTCAATAAGTGTTGGACATTCTGTTGAAACAAAGAGGTTTTATGTTTTCTATAAGATCTCATTACATACATGGGTGTCAGTTTTATTTTTTATGAAAAAACAAGTGACGAAGAGTTTGTCACTCAAAATTTTTCTATGTTGCGGTGAACATTATTTTATGTATTATTTATTTGTTTTCTTCTATATCTTGTTCAAAAGTATAATAATATAGCTATCTATTATACAGATTCATGCTTTTCTTTTCGTTGAAGCTACGCAGGAACAAACTTACTCTGCTATTGACTTAGTCCAATGAGTTAGGACTGGGACACACCAATAGGTTATGGGCAGCCAGCATACGAAGAATTAGCTGAATCATGGAGAGTTGCGGACAAGATAAGGTTGTAAGCACAGTAGGAGCTAACAGTTTACCGTCGATGGAGAAACTTGATGGTAATGCAGATTATAATACATGGAAGTTCATGATGGAATTATATCTGAGTCACGAGGATTTGTGGGAGTACACAATATCCACACCAGCAGCGAGTGATCTGCTAGGTTGCAAGAGAGACCAAAAGGCAAGAGCGAAAATATGTCTTATGGTAAAGAGTCATTGTCTGATACACGTTCGTAATTCAAAATCAGCCAAGGAGGCATGGGATGCACTCAAGGCTGCCTTCGAAGACAAAGGGTTGAATAATCGGTGTAGATTGCTGTCAAAACTGATAAATACAAAACTAGAGCAATTTTCCACTATGAGAGACTACGTGACGGCTATGATGACGATAGCACAGCAGCTTCGTGATCTTGGAAAGGAGATAGACGATGAATTACTTGCAACATTAATGCTACAGGGATTGACGGAGAGATTCGAACCCATGACGTTAGCAATGGAGAATTTAAACACTATATTGACTACAGACTACGTGAAAAACAAACTGTTTCAAATGGAAGAAACCTACCAAGGAGAATCAAGCACTGCGACAAATGCACTTAAAGCTAACAACAAATTATATCAGAGAGATACGAGATCGCAGAAAAGTACGAACAAATCTCGTCCGATAAAATGCTTTATATGCGATGGGCCTCATAAGGCAAAAGATTGTCCACATAAACCTACCCTGAAGAAGGATTCTACGTCGTCACTTGGAATGGCCACGTCAGGAAGCCAAGAAGCCTGGATTCTTGATTCTGGTGCATCGAACCATATGACAAATAGGAAAGAGTGGCTAGTGGACTATAAAATCTTAGATAAGAAAGTGGAGGTGACTTGTGCAAATGGAGATCGAGTGTATGCTGAAGGAGTTGGTAATGTAGTCGATGGGAAACAAGGTATGACAATAAGAGATGTTTTGTATGTACCTAAATTGGCAGCCAGTCTTTTGAGTGTGAGCACAATTGTGAGTAGAAACCTAATTGTTGTGTTTGATAAAACTGGTTTTAAGATCATGAAAGCTGATGAATGTAAGGTTACTGGTGAGGTCAGTCATGCAGGTATTGTAGATAATGGAGTTTATAAAATACAATACTCTTCACAGGATGTTGTGTTAACTGCAACAGCTGATGAGCAGATCTTGTGGCATCGGCGCATGGGACACCTAGGGGTACGCAACCTTATATTACTAAAGGACAAGATGGCACACGGGGTGAGTTTTCCTAATAATACTTTAAAACTAGAGTGTGAAGCATGTGTTATGGGGAAACAAACCAAGAGACCATTCAACAAAACTGGTGCCACCAGAGCAACTGAGATCTTAGGGCTAGTTCACAGTGACGTCTGTGGACCTATGAGTGAGAGCTCGTACGGAGGACTTCGATATTTTCTTACTTTCATAGATGATCTTACAAGGAAAACTTTTGTGTATTTTTTGAAAACAAAATCGGAAGTTTTCGAAAAATTCACCGAATTTTTGGAGATGGCAGAGCGCCAAACGGGCCACAAATTAAAAATAATTCGGTCTGATAATGGGTCAGAATTCGTTAACAAGCGAATGGATGCGTTTTGCAAAGCGAGGGGTATCTGTCACCAACTGACGGTAGAGTACACACCCGAACAGAACGGGGTCGCGGAGCGAGCAAATAGAACCATCACTGAGAAAGCTAGAACTATGTTAGAGGAATCTGGCTTGAGCAAGAAATTGTGGGCTGAATCAGTGACTACAGCGGTGTATTTGAAAAATCGTTCACCAACAATTGCTGTGAAGAATAAGACACCTGAAGAAGCCTGGACAGGAAAGAGAGTAGACCTGAGCCATATCAGAGTTTTTGGGTGTAAGGCTTATCTTCACGTGCCAGATCAAAAACGAAAAAAATGGGACAGCAAGAGTAAACCACTTGTTCTCGTTGGATATTGTGAGGATACAAAAGGCTACCGCCTAGTGGATCCAGCGACAGGAAAGCTGTTTAAAGGAAGAGACGTTGTTTTCTTTGAAAATAGAAACGTTGAATACGAAGTAAAAGCATCAGAAAATCAAGCTATCCCTCTGACTGAGAATGTCACTAATCTGGAGGTGGAGTCAGAACGAACTCACGTAAGAAGAGTTCAAGACGACATGAGTGTCTTACAAGAAACTGGACCAATTGAGCCTAGAGAGGAAAGTTCTGAAAACGATATAGTTGAAGAAGAAGATGATGATGCTTGGGAAACTTCTGATGAGAGAGACGGATCTGATGCTGAAGAATCGAATAACATCGGATTATCAGAGAGAAGATACCCTCTCAGAGACAGAAAAGAGAAAAAGTTTCCAGATTTTATCACTTATAACGCAGTCTCTGCATCTGAGGAGCCATTGACTGTGCAAGATGCGTTATCTAGAGAAGACAGTGACAAATGGAGAAATGCAATTCAGGAGGAGTTGAATTCATTGAAGAAGAACAACACCTGGACTTTGGTGGAACCACCGGCGAATTGTAATGTCATTGATTGTAAATGGTTATTTAAAATCAAAGAAGAGCCGGGGAATAGAACTCGATATAAAGCTCGGTTGGTCGCGCGTGGTTTCAAACAAAGGAGGGGGGTGGATTACAATGAGACGTTTTCACCGGTCGTTCGACACAGTTCATTGAGAGTATTGATAGCATTAGCTGCTAGAACTGGTCTCAATATAGACCAAATGGATGTGAAAACAGCATTTCTGAATGGATCACTGTCAGAGTCAATCTATATGAGGCAGCCGGAAGGGTTCATAGAAAAGGGAAAAGAGAATTATGTCTGTCAGCTAAACAGATCCCTTTATGGATTGAAGCAAGCTCCACGAGCATGGAACATGAAACTTCACTCTGAACTAGTGCGGCTACAATTTAAAGTATCAGAGAATGAACCATGCATCTACACTAGAAAAAAGAAAGGAAATGTTATTATCATTGCAGTGTATGTGGATGATCTTTTGATATTTTGGAATAATAAAAATGAGATGCAGCAAATCAAGAGAGACTTGAAAGCTAGTTTTGAGATGAAAGACTTAGGCAAGGCTGAGTTGATGTTGGGAATCCATATTGAGCAGAAAGAGAATGAGATCAAGATACATCAAGAGAAGTATGTAGAGAAGATCCTTAAAACGTTTAACATGGAAGACTGCAAACCAGTTACCACACCAACTGTGCCTGGCCAAAAGCTGGAGAAATCTTCAAAGGAGAGAAAAGAAGATGACAGGATCCCTTATCGATCATTAATAGGATCACTAATGTATCTGGCGGTTTGTACGAGGCCTGATATAGCTCATGCGGTTAATTACTTGAGCCAATTTAATGAGTGTTATGAGGAGCAACATTGGATTGCAGCCAAGAGAGTGCTCAGATACCTTAAAGGAACCATGACACTGGGCTTGAGATATTCTAGAGAAGGAGATCTACCTATCATACAAGCGTATGCAGACGCTGATTTTGCAGGAGATTGTGATCGGCGCTCTTACTCAGGCTCAGTATTCCTAATTTCTGGAGGAGCTGTTTCCTGGCAAAGTTTAAAGCAGAGAACAGTCGCTCTTAGTACTGCAGAAGCAGAGTACGTTTCTATAGCAGAGGCTGCTAAGGAAGCCGTGTTCCTAAAAAGGTTTGTTGCAGAGATGACAGGCCTTAATGACTGTTTGACACTAACGATTTTTTCAGACAGTCAATCAGCAATTGCTATTGCTAACAACCCAGTTCATCATCAGAGAACAAAACATGTGGATGTCAGGTATCACTTTATTCGCAATACTGTAGAGTCAGGTGTTATAACTTTAGTATACCGAGAGACTGAAAGGATGGTAGCTGATGCACTCACCAAGCCTCTTCCAAGGGGAAAGTTTGAATGGTGTGTGAAAGCAATGGGGTTGTGTGCATGAGTATGTGTGTATTAAGTGTGTGTGTATGTATGAGATGGAGGAGTGTTGAAACAAAGAGGTTTTATGTTTTCTATAAGATCTCATTACATACATGGGTGTCAGTTTTATTTTTTATGAAAAAACAAGTGACGAAGAGTTTGTCACTCAAAATTTTTCTATGTTGCGGTGAACATTATTTTATGTATTATTTATTTGTTTTCTTCTATATCTTGTTCAAAAGTATAATAATATAGCTATCTATTATACAGATTCATGCTTTTCTTTTCGTTGAAGCTACGCAGGAACAAACTTACTCTGCTATTGACTTAGTCCAATGAGTTAGGACTGGGACACACCAATACATTCATCCATAAACAAAATACCACTCAGCGAATCATTGGGCGCATAGTGTGGATGAGCCATAATTTAGTTAATTATTACATGATGATGGCAAATAGACTAATGTTTGAATTCTTATAAGTCACGGAAAAAATTATTGACTTTGACATACACATCGGACGACATCAAATTGTCAAAAGTGCCGAATCGTAAATCGACGAAGATTGAAAAAATGTTTTTCTTGAATAATAAATATCAATAAAATAACACTGAATTAATGGTAAACAGTGGAATAAAAATTTGTACAACTTGATTGCTGTGCCGATTGTTGTTAAACTGTACTAACAACTATTTTTTATTAACAGTAGCTTTTGGTTTAGTGCACAGTTCGTCGAAGCAAGATTTCGGCTTTCGCTCTTCGATTTTTCAGCCTTCTGAAGCCGCAAGATGGATTTGTTCGCTGTAATAAGTTCAATATTTATCGCATCTTTAACCCTCTTGGTCATGCGTATAGTTTTTCTGCTGTATACCATCTACACGTCGGAATGCACTCTAGTCAACGAGGGGACTACATCATTTAGAACCATACTGTGTATTGGTTCTGGTGGTCACACGGCTGAACTACTGCGGCTTTCTAAAAGCCTAAATGCCAGCAAGTACCAACCACGGCTGTACATTCTTGCGAGCAACGACGCCGGCAGTGAGGCTAAAATACGAGAATCGGAAGGGAACATGAAAAATTACTCCATACGCAAGATTCCACGAAGCCGTAACGTGCGACAATCTTTTAAATCGTCAGTGTTTAGTACACTGTACGCTCTGTACCGTGCAGTACCAATTATCTACCGCTTCAAACCAAATGTAATTTTGTGTAATGGTCCAGGTACTTGCATTCCTATTTGTGTGGTTGGATTTTTGATGAGGTGCTTGATGCTATGTGATTGCAGAATTGTGTTTATTGAAAGTGTATGTAGAGTGAGGTCCCTGTCCTTGACTGGTAACATTCTGCAGTATTTTGCTGATGTATTTGTCGTGCAGTGGCCTCAACTGAGAGATGTTTGTTTTAGAGCTAAATATTTTGGGCGGCTTACTTAATTTTTCAATCTCATTTAGTTTTAACACTTTGGCTGCGGCGGCGTTTTATAGAACTATCCCAGGGGCCTAAAATTAATTTTGTATGGAAAAATCCTTTGGAAAAAGACAATTTTGTGTGTTTTTCTGCACTCGGGTTCCAACCTCAACAACACAGCTGTTCTGTTTTCCGCAGTCAATGTGTTAAGTAGTTGTGTTTAACTCATTCACTGCAGGAAAGAATAAAAAAGGTTTGACATGTTTACCATACTTAGTTTTTCAGCCACATTAGGCAGGGTCCATATTGGCTCGCATAAAATTTTTAGTCCTAATTTAATGTGGCATAACGTTTTTCAGCCTAAACATCAAAACGCCTAAAGTTTTTAGGCATAACTTTTTTGGCCTAAATTTTTCTCCCATAATATTTTTAAGCATAATAATATTTACGCATAAAATTGTTACGCATATTGTTTTAACGCCTAAAATTTCTTACCATAATTTTTTTTGGCATAATTATATTCAGCCCTAATATTTTTCGACATAATAATATCCAGCCCTAATAATTTTCAGTATAATGATATATCCAGCCCTAATTTTTTAGCAAAGTGATATCTTGTCATAATACTATTACCAGGATTGTAATCGGCAAAATATTATTAATACTAAAAGAAACGAATTATTAATTTCAATGTTGTAACTTAAAACCTAACCTCGCCTAGCTTTTTTTTATAGAACGAAGTAATAATTCGGGCAAGACGCTCTCCCGATGGTAAGAGATAACGCTGCTCATAATTAGTACAGTGCTGCCCAGTATTTTACAAAGTAAAATTCTGGGTGCACTGCGTCATCGCTTCTTACTTGAGAGTAATAAGATGTTAAGACTCTTCAGCCCAGTAACTTCACTAGCTACTGTGCGGTTGTTTCATTTTAATCTCCTCTATAACCTGGATGGTCATTTCTGGCACTTTGTTGACCGCTGCCGTGGCACTGTGGACATTGTTCAAACCTAACCTAACCTAAATTATCCGAGTCGGTTTTGTGACAGTCAGTCTTACTGGGTGCCATAAACTACTTTCCTAAATAATTTTATTAACTTACAATATTAGTTGTATGCCTTAATATAGTTATGTAAAATTATGATTATGCCCGAGAAAGTTATGCGAAACATTTTCGGACAAATTAAATTAGGACTAACAAAATTATGCGTACTTATATTATGACATACAAATTTATGCTTAATAAATATATGCTAAAAAACGTTAGGGCAACTGACAGTTATGGCAAGACATAAGTATGTCTAGATATAATTATGCCCAATTATGATTAGGCTAAAAAAAGTTATGCGAAACATTTTCGGCGAAACAAAATTAGGACAAAAAAAATTATGCGTGCGAATACGCTCCCCATTAGGCATACATTTAAAAAGTTTAAGGGCATGTTTTTTGCAGTCAATATCTTAGTAATAAATTAGAAATCAAACAAATTGTTTTGAAATGTGTATAATTAATAGTACTAGGGAGATCAGTATACAAATATTCACAGTTTACTCTAAAATCATTGTACAATGTTGGCAGCATCCAGACATCCAGATCTAAGTGTCTACATCTAGATTTTCATAGTACTTTAAAACTAGCATAAAGGTAGTCTCACACTGGAAGCATTTGCTTCTAACACAATTGATTGTAAGATTCTATTTAAGCTCTATTTATCAAACTTGACTCACTAATGTAGTGGTATAAATTTAATTATAAATAAAATTAGTTACACAGGTGTTCTTTTTGTTTTACATTAAAAACAAATTCTCTCAGTGAGGGATCACCTTAATATGAACTTTAAGCAACACTGAATACTCACTGTAGGTATTCTAATTATTCACATTACGATCTAGCTAGTTTGAAGCATAATGATTTCTGAACATAATATCACCCATATTTTGTTTTTTGACCTTGCAAATTGACCTTATGATTTAAGAAACCAGTTTCATTTGTATTCTGAACTCTTCTCTTAGTTCATTTTTAGTTCATTGTGCATAACAATTATATTTTTTTACTCCTACTTTATGGATGACAACATAAGTACAGATCAACACCTCTAAAATGAGTATACTGCCAAATTGTCTTGTTAAAGTTTTATTCAAATATTTCATATATTTTTTTATAAGTCTTGCAAATCTATTTGAACAATCTGAACATGCCTGAGTGGCTGCACATTAGCTAATGAAGTATATAGACTACTGCAGACAATTGTGACTATAATAATGGATCAGTCAACAATATTAAAACTGTGACAACTTTGTGGAAAGTTTTTCTATGTTTTAGTGGCTCAACCCAAGTAACAAAATTTCAGACTAAGTTGTTTTGTAGACTTCACTAACAGTTCTACATAATGGAAGTATGCTTGTTTTAGAGACATCTATACCACATTCTAATCAAAATAGTAGGCATACTTACATATAAAATTATAACACATCAAATTACCCATATAATTAGGCAAATAGTAGTCCGTCTACTTAATAGGTATAATTATTATGTACATATTTAAACTGCAGAAAAAACCTATTGTCTTAACATTTTCTAGATTATTCTCAGGAACAAAAATGTTGAAAAGTAATGTTAATTATATCATAGTAAATTATTGTGTCTCATAATATTAAGTAAAAATTATGTTTAAACCAATAAATCTAAATGTGTATGAATTTTTTAAACTTATTTATATCCTCTTAAACTAAAAGGCACACAAGTTTCAGACAATGCAAATTCAAGGTTATTTAATTATGACATGGCTCTTATGTTGTTAAGTACTTGTAGAGCTCATCTGATAATATAAAACAAACTGTATTTAACCATGACCAAATTATGTGACCTCATTTAACTTAACATTGGAAGCGGGTTAGATTTCATATTTGCTACAATAATAGTAGAAAGAGCTAAGGCCTTTTGCACATCACTTACAAACTTACAACTACAGGAGTGAAGCTGTGAACCAGGCTACTTAACATCCCATTCAATGAAAATATATAACACCTATGTATACATATACATAGAAGCATATTATGGGATGTGTTATCCCCCTAAATATTTTTTCAATTCATAACATGTTACGCAAGTTACAAAAATACATCTTACATACTACTATACAAAGGAAAAAAAAACAAAACTTGTTTCAATATAAACAAATAAGTACACTTAAACTTAAAATAAGAAACAGAAATAATCCTATATGGTGTATTAACATTTTAATTTCTCATTGTTTGAATTTTCTATACTTAAATTTTTTTTCAGATCATAAAACGGACCAAAAATAACTGGCATAAGTTTATTTATAAATGCATCAGTCTTAACAACAATTTCACATAAGATTTTATAAGAAGGTACTTGAAATAGTGAAGTTTTTTTATATCACTGGGCACTCCTAGACAAACTAAACACTTAACAGATTTCAAATTAGAAAGTCTTGGGAGCATCTACCTAGCAACAAGCTTAGCATGTTTTCAAGACAAAATAAGGTGTGTTTCCATAAGAACTAATTTATCATAAGTATAAGGCTAGCATTACACTACTGTGTTTGTTGAAGTGATGTGTCAGAATAATATTATTATTGGTTTCATACATTTTGTTCGGCTGGAAACAAATTATTGTGACACCACAACTCTAAAGTAATACTTAATGTATTTCTAGCTACGCAAAATGAATAAAAACAATATGATTTTGATGCATCACAACACCAAATACAACAGTAGTGTAGCTTTAGATTACTAAAACATTTGAAAATATTATTATAACTGTAAAATAGCATTTTTACAGGTGTAAGATTTCACTTACCACTTCTACCAGCCAATTCATTATCACAGTCCAGTTAATTTGTGTCACAGACCAGTTATCATACTGTAACGCCATCTTATAACCAGTTATTGTAAACACCTGAACCATGAACAACATAGACATTTCAGGCCACTACAAGCAGTGTCCTATATAACCCATTCAATGCCTTTTCAATATTTTTTTGTTTTTATTGAATGAAGCCACAAACAAATAACAACTCATTATATATTACATCTTAAAAACAAGTAATAAGCTTGCATTACTTATGCAAATAGGTTTTTATTAAAATCTCCTTCAATTGTAAAGAACTGTTTGTATGCTAATTAGGCACCTTTAAATGAGATGCATAAAAGATGTGGTATATTTTTTAATTTTTAAGATGGCAATGAATGGGTTAAAGAATTAAGTAGAGAAGCATTTCTTAATGTAAATTCTCATTCGAGCTTACCTAATTCGAGAGAATATTGCTAACAAATCAATGTTTAGGCACATCCGAGAATACTATACCAATATAATATTAAATGACTAATATTATAAGTACAAGGGAAGAATTAAGTTTTCCTTAAAAGTAAGTACAGACCAGTGTTTTCAGGGTTTACTGCTGTCAGTAGAGTCAATAGACTGAGTGCTGGTCTCTTGTTTTGCACTCTCCTCTGTGTCAGCTCTTAATTTTTCGTCATCAATGAGGTACATGGCTTCATCGTAAGTAGGGGGAGGTGGTTCCGAGCTGGACGGCTGAGGTTTGCTGGCACCAGCACTGGCTATCAATGCATCATATGAAGGAGGTAAAGTTGCACTAGATACAGACCGATGCACCTGACCACCATAAGCTTGCTCTTGCACCGATGCCAAATCCTGAAATACAAGTGTTTTATACTTGCTGGACAACAGAATTGAAAAAAAATAGATGCTTTTAATTCATAATAAAAAACCAGTAAGGCCATCAATGGATTGTATTTTTTGTTAATATCTTTTGGGTGTATGAACTTGCCTAAATCAAGGACTTTTGAAGTTACTTCCTGGTTACCAAAATAAGTATGATTTTTAATAAAATAATATCATAAATTACTTCAGACCACTTCATGGCTTGTTTTCAATTTCTACTCCAAAGAGCAGGTACAAATTATGCTAATTGGTACCATTTTCTAATTAATTTAATATGCAATTGATTGTTTGTACATGACTCACCCTAATAATAGCTCTCTGATGTAGTAACATTTGAATAACACTTTTTCTTCTTAAATATAACATACTCTTTACTGCAACCATCATGCCAGAACATATAAAAATTGGTCCCACGAGCCACATGTGGCCCAAGTTACTCAAAATATAGCCATCGGCGTCTCCTAAAGCCAAGACTGTGATCACTGTGCCGACAGAAAACAACACCATCGATAGCACGAAATAGGAATAGCTCGTACAATCGCATCTTCCAAATCTTTGATCTTCATCGAAGTCGTAGTCTCGCTGCCGTAAACGATTTAAACGTTGTCTTATGAACGGGCTGTCGAACACGGTGGCCATTTTTCATTTATTTCGCTAGCGAACGAAATGTATCTACAATAGCACTTCACAGGAAGGTCATAATATAAATGCACGCGAATGTTTTAAAACTATGTAAAAAGATAAACTCTCACGGACAGAGCCTGTAAAATGTAGCAAAAGCTAACATAAAAACAGTGAAACAGAAAAACACTGCTTCGCTGTCCGCTGCCAGATTTTTTATTACCCACAGATAATATTTTTTTGACTTCCTTGACTGATGACAAATGACAGGTATGTTTTTTTTAACTTAATGCCTCCACTTCACTATCGCCGAATACAGACGATTACCCGCGGACACGATAATGTACAGGGCATATTCGGCTCTCGCCGGGTGGTTGCGTTGAGGTGCCCACACTATCGCCGATCATTCATTCGCCGTCGGACTGTGAAGCGTTACACTCGTGCTTAAACAAATAGTGCAAGCTTCTATAACTATCCCCAGCCCCAGTAGCCAAAAATCTTAAAGTGATGGCAAGTCGTATTTTAACTGGTATGGAGTCCCTGAAAATCGTGTCTTGTTTTGATACTAATGGGGATATTTTTCGCACCAAATAGGTAAAATCGCTTGATGACATGCGTAAATAAAGTTTTCGAATTCTCCAGAAGATTCGCCCAATAACTCAGATTAAATAAATTGTCACAGCAGCAACATACTCCACGTCCATCTTGTACGGTGGACCTATATACGAGTATGTATTAGCTATGCGGTGGACGATCAACAAAGTGATACCCTCATGTTTACCGCCGATAATGTGGATGCTTGCACGATGTACGTGCCGTATATAGACGAACACACGAATAACGAGCATCGGCGATAGTGTAGTGGCTGCATCACATTACAATGAGTATAGGAAAGATAAATCCGAATCCACACATTACTGCATTTGCCAACCAAATTTCCCTTAGTGGTGGGTCGTTAACGATTTTTGGGTTAACGCAACGAAGCCGTTAAATTCATCATGTTAACCTGTTAAAAAAGCCGTTAACATTATTAACAGGTTTTCATTAATGTAACGTTAAAATTAATGTAACGGCAACGTAGCAGTTAATAGTAGCAAGCGAACTTAGAAACATAGATAGCTCTCACTCTCGCTCGTACAATTTTAAGCTAGCGGCGTCTCGCTCGCTCACATAGGCGCCCTCGCGTCCACTCGGCATATTCCGTTTCTATTCGTTCTTTCAACGCAGAAGAAATAGATAATTTTAACTGGTTTTGCGTTAACAGCTTCAGATTACGTTAGCGACTTTTGAATACCTTTTCGTTGAGATAATAAAAAAACGCATTGCCAAAATCGTTGAATGTAACAGTTGATAGATTTAACGGGTTTTGCAGTAAACAAAAAACTGTTAATTCGTTAACATTAGATTAACAGTTAAAAAAAGCCGTTCGTTGAATTAACGCCCACTCCTAAGTGACAGTGACAATGACATTAAATGACATTATTACACTAAATGGGGGTTGCAATTTGTCATTCATTTTATGTTTGTGAATTTGTGATTTTTGTATCGATTCATTGAATTTATTTCCATTATTCTTGGTTTTAGACATTATACTACCATTGCACGTAACAATGTATTATTCTTAAATGATATATTACCAAATCGTATTCATTATATTTGGTTTATGACCTAGCTCAGTATGGCTGTGATGAAAGTATTATTATGTGTCGCAGTTTTTCTAGTTATCAGTAAGTACCTTTGTTTTCCTCATTAGTTTATTAATAAACTCGCAGGATATGTGAAAGTTTGCTTTTACACATCATTAAAGTTGATATAATACTTATGAAATTGGATTTTCCTCTATTGTTCACTGAATATTTGGTGTTGATATAAGGTGTATAATAATTTGGACCAGGTAGGTATACCTTTTTTAAAATGATAACAAAACTTGCAATATTAAATACTTATATAATAATATTATACATATACCTAATTGATATTGCACAGGGCTATTTATCAATTAAAAAAAAATGTCCCTATCTATGCACTGAGAAAGTAGATCAATAATAATTACCATCATGTAAAGGATGTGCAAGGAATTGATGTCCTCGCCCCATACTTGGTAAAAATCTTCAGAGCGAGTCTCGCCTGGGGATTAATACCAGAACCATGGACACATGTCAAAGTCGTCTTTATACCTAAAGCTGGGAAGAAGGATTACAGCCAGCCAAAGTCCTTCAGGCCCATAAGTCTTTCCTCTTTTCTTCTAAAGACTATGGAAAAGGTAATAGACAGATATATCAGAGATGTAGCACTCGCCATCTCTCCCATCCACCAAAGCCAACACGCCTATCGTAGAGGTAAATCCACAGTAACTGCGCTGAGCTGCCTCATCGACAAGGTAGAGAAGGCCTTGGAGGACAAGGAAATTGCACTCTGTGCATTCCTTGACATTGAAGGTGCCTTCGACAACTCTCCTATTGCCCTGCTGGTAAATGGGTTGATCGAGAAAAACGTCGACCCTACTACCACCAGATGGATAGAGAATATGCTCTCTCATAGAGGTGCAATATTAGCCCTTCATCAAACAACTATAGAAATATCCACGGCTAGGGGCTGTCCTCAAGGAGGTGTTTTGTCGCCTATCTTGTGGACACTAGCCGTGGATCAGCTGCTCTGCAGATTGGCAAACCTTAACATCGATGCGCAAGGCTACGCAGATGACCTTGTGATCGTCGTAAGGGGGTTTTGCCAATCAACTATCTCCTGCTTGATGCAGAGTGCTCTAAGCACAGTCAGTAAATGGTGCTCGGAGAGCGGTTTAGCGGTGAACGCTGCTAAAACTACGATTGTACCCTTTACAAATAAGCGCAGGCTCGACAATCTTGTGCAGGCCAAACTTAGCGGTACAGTTGTTCCTTTTTCCACGGAAGTCAAGTACTTGGGCGTTACTATCGACCAAAAACTAACGTGGAATACTCACCTAGCCAACGTCCTGCAGAAAGCTAAGATGGCGCTAGGTGCGAGTGGCAGATTGGTAGGGAACAACTGGGGCATAAATCCCCGAGTAGCCCTGTGGCTGTACACGGCCATTGTGAGGCCAATTATAACTTATGCCTCCATGGTCTGGTACTATAAAGTCACACAATCTACTGCTATCAGCAAACTTAACAGTCTGCAAAGGACTGCTGGCCTTATGGCCACGGGAGCAATGTCCACTACTCCTGGTGCGGCACTAGATGCAATGCTGGGGCTGCCACCCTTGCATATATTTGTATGCAAGGAGGCAAGGGCCAGCATGTACCGGGCCATAATACAGGGAGGAAGGAACTGGCTTTCCCAGAAATTGAGGTCTCTCGAAGACTCAACTCTGGAGTTTCCAACTCTGAGCATGACATCCGATGTCATGCTCCCGCGCTATGTATTTGAAAAAAGATACAGCGTGGAAATTCCTACTAGAGAAGACTGGCTAAACAGCCAACTTTTCCACAAAACCGGGAGCCTTAATTGGTTCACGGACGGATCAAAGATGGGGGCTGATGTGGGCTACGGAGTATATGGCGAGCGTCCCAGGTTTGGCAAGAGTGCTAGCTTGGGTACCCTCGCCTCTATCTTCCAGGCGGAGGTATATGCCATTCTCGAATGTGCATATATCAACCTGCAAAGGCACTACACCAACCACACCATCTATATAAATTCTGACAGCCAGGCTGCCCTCCTAGCGCTGGACTCGACAGTTCTCACGTCCAGGTTGGTTGAGGATTGTATGTCGCATTTGAACGCTCTGGGCACTAGAAACAGCGTTGTTCTCCGATGGGTCCCGGGACACGAGGGCGTCTACGGTAATGAATGTGCCGATGAGCTCGCGCGCTCTGGGGCAGGGGGCTCGCAGTTTGGCCCTGAGCCCTTTTGTGGCATTCCCAAAAGCCTAGCTCTCAGAACCCTAATGAACTCATGCATTGGAGAGTCAACCAAGCTCTGGAAAGGCTGTTCTGGCATGAGTCATTCCAAGTCTCTAGTGAAAGCCTATGATAAACGGTTTAATAACCAAGTCACAGCGCTAAGTAGAAACAACCTACGCATCTTAACCAGAGCCCTGTCTGGACACTGTCGCCTTAACAAGCACATGTTCAAATTAGGGCTATGCAGCACACAAATCTGTAGATATTGTGAGGAGGCGGATGAAACGCCTCTTCACCTACTAGGGGAGTGTGAAGCTCTGATGCGAATTCGTAGCATCGTTCTGGGACAGCACCAGCTTAGCCCGGACGAGCTTAGAGAGATCAACCCCAGGAAAATCCTTCAGTTCCTCGAAGCTGCAAGGGTCAGTGGCGAACTATAACGCCGCGCAAACGGGGTTTTGCTCACCCTCAAAGTGGCGATCACAATAGGACATATCTGGCCGCAGTGATACGAAAAGCCACTAAAAGCAAATAAAAAAAAAAAAAAAAAAATACCATCATGTAAAAACGGGCCTAATTCTAAGCACCTTCATCAAATTTGTTCACATACATAATATACCCCACCAACCTACTTGTGGATTTATAAGTGCACTAGGCACTTTCTTACAGACAACCTGGGTATTTGTTATATTATTGGCTTTGTAATTTCATAGGTATAGGTACAATGTACCTATTATTGTTCTTGAATTGAATGACACTTTATACCTACTTCTTTAGAGTAATTATGAAATAATTAAAATAAATGTAGTTTAAAGCATATCTGACATGGACATATTATGCGGAGGGATGAAAATCATGCTACCAAAAAGTCCATGAATATGGTGATAGGTGATATTCCGGGAAGGGGGCGCCTGAAAAAGGTTTGAATGAACTGTGTGAAAGAGGATATGCGTGCTAGGTGAGTGGATGAAGATATGACGGATGATAGAGTTGAATGTAGGAGAAAAACGTGTTGTGCCGACCCTACCTAGTGTGGGATAAGGGCAGGAAGATGATGATGAGTTTAAATCATTGCAAACTCCTTGTTATAGATGTGTCGGCTATAAATGTATCTTTAAGCAACAGTGGGACCGTAATGAGAGGTGCCAACATCACATTTGCTGCAACAGTGGCAGATTACACTGGAGAGAACTTGCAGTTTCATTTCTATGATAATGCTACACCACAGCACCAATACTTGGTAAGATCTTACTATATGACAAACTCATCTGTTGGGTAATATACATAGTGTATGATGACAGACATTTAAAGTGTAATTTACCAAATAAGAGTTGTTTTCTGTGCAATAATGCCATTTGAGAAGTCCCACTGTCATCACAACTGGATAATATCGCCGTCCCCAGTGAATAAACGGATAATCGGCATAGATTTTGCTTTTATTTCATATTCGGATTTTATAGGTCCAAATTTTTTTACATTTTTCTTGTAATAAATAAAAAATCTGCATCTTAAAAGTTCTCTTTTATGGAACAAATGTTCTAACAAAAAATAGGTTTTTTATTTATAAAGTTGGGTTTTTGCAGTTATCTGTTTATTCGTCGGGGACGGCGATATGTACCTACTGCTATATCTGTCCTAATGTAAATGGAAATTTGACCCTTTTTGCAAATAATCCCAATATGTATTATTTGGTCTATATCATGAATAATGATGATATGAATAAAAACATAAGACTCCTCTCTCATATTTCAATAAGGTCAGCTAATAGTTTGTCTTTCAGGCTCACAAGTGTTTTAATTTATTAAAAATATTACTTGTCAATAATTTCAGTACACCGGCGCAACAAATATAACATATTGGACGGTGGCATATCCTAAAAGCTATAAAACTGGTGAATATACTGTCACAGTGAAGCTGTTCAGAAAATATATTGGTATATGGGTGCATTATGATACGGCTTCCACCACATTCCAACTATCTGGTAAGACTTGATCCTTATTTTTTAATGATTTATCAAAAGAAAGTATTCCATTGTGTTTTTTTATGCAAGGTCAGTGCCACATAGCACAATTAGCAAATATTTGTTTGAAATGAAAAATTCTCAACTAAACCTTATTTATGGAAGAGCATTCACACTTTACATGAAAATTTGGATGAACTGAATACTGAAGTGCTGGGTACTATCTCAGAGTTAATAAAATACAGGGTTAATGATTTGTAAAATTTGGTTTTGTTTTATCATTTTTGTTGCCCTGAGTGCTTGTTTAGTTTTAGTGTATATCCAATACCCAGGTATTTGATTTATGAGATACCTACCTAAGTTTTAAAAGAACAACCATACTTTTTGAAGTTGAAGAGTTTAACCAAGAAACACTTCTGGTTCAAAAAAAATTGACATCTATTATTTCTATCTTCTTTAAAATAAGGTTAAAATTCGCAAGCGCGGGTGCGGCCCGTTAGAGCCGCTCGGGGACTTACAGGTTAAATTGATAGTTGTCACATAAAAATTACCTGTCCCATTGTAGCTTAACAATAGCTCTTAGGTCTCTGCAAACTAAACAGTTGGTAAAATGAATTAAATTATGTTGTACCACACTTAAAGGGTTGTTTGAAAGTCACTGATGATATCATATTTCAATTTAATGGCTTCAGGTGCAATTTATTATGTTTGCAATTAAAAATACCTACATTATTTTATGGATGAAGATAATAATATCATTTGTGTTACGGAATATATTTTTAGTGATTTATTTCTAAACATAAATAAAAATATTATCTGATTTACATTTTCTAAAATATTTCCTAATTATTATCTATTGTCAATACATCTTAATATTACTTATCTTACTAATATTATAACAGCAGCAGGCTAAACCTAGAAGGCAAGATATGGTTGCGTTTCCACCAGAGATGTGCGAGGATGCGTAGCGAGGAATGTGTTTGTAAAGACCAATAGAATGGCTTTATTTAGGTACCTCGCCTCGGTCAGCACAGCTCTGGTGGAAATGGCTCAGCGGAGCTAGGTTTTTGCGCATACAAAACAAGCGAGGGATGTGTGCGAGGAATGTGTACGAGGGATGTGTGCGAGGGATGTGTGCGAGGAATGTGTACGAGGGATGTGTGCGAGGGATGTGTGCGAGGAATGTGTACGAGGGATGTGTGCGAGGAATGTGTACGAGGGATGTGTGCGAGGAATGTGTACGAGGGATCTGTGCGAGGGATGTGTGCGAGGAATGTGTACGAGGGATGTGTGCGAGGGATGTGTGCGAGGAATGTCTTACGAGGGATGTGCGAGGAATGTGTACGAGGGATGTGTGCGAGGGATGTGTGCGAGGAATGTCTTACGAGGGATGTGCGAGGAATGTGTACGAGGGATGTGTGCGAGGGATGTGTGCGAGGAATGTGTACGAGGGATGTGTGCGAGGGATGTGTGCGAGGAATGTGTACGAGGGATGTGTGCGAGGAATGTGTACGAGGGATCTGTGCGAGGGATGTGTGCGAGGAATGTGTACGAGGGATGTGTGCGAGGGATGTGTGCGAGGAATGTCTTACGAGGGATGTGCGAGGAATGTGTACGAGGGATGTGTGCGAGGGATGTGTGCGAGGGATGTGTGCGAGGAATGTCTTACGAGGGATGTGCGAGGAATGTGTACGAGGGATGTGTGCGAGGGATGTGTGCGAGTAATGTGTACGAGGGATGTGTGCGAGGGATGTGTGCGAGGAATGTGTACGAGGGATGTGTGCGAGGAATGTGTACGAGGGATCTGTGCGAGGGATGTGTGCGAGGAATGTGTACGAGGGATGTGTGCGAGGGATGTGTGCGAGGAATGTCTTACGAGGGATGTGCGAGGAATGTGTACGAGGGATGTGTGCGAGGAATGTCTTACGAGGGATGTGCGAGGAATGTGTACGACGGATGTGTGCGAGGGATGTGTGCGAGGAATGTCTTACGAGGGATGTGCGAGGAATGTGTACGAGGGATGTGTGCGAAGGATGCGTTGCGAGATTTGCGTTACTCCGCTCCCACTACACCGCACCCCCGTCAACACATTTCACAGCTTCGCACCACACATTAATGCGCCTTTTGTACAGCTCCGCTACACATCCTCGTAGGCACATTTTCATCGCACAGCTTTTGTGAAAACCCCCACACATTTTCACAACACAGCTAGACATCCTCGCACGACACATTTTCACAGCACATCTCTAATGGAAACGCAGCCTAAATCCCACCCTTGATAAATAAGAATTACGTTATGTACCTATATAAATTCTGATTCTATGCTAGTAGGATACCTACATACATGTGCTAGTGGGATAAATAGAAGAAAGAGGCTAAACATTGGTACTATTATGATAAAACACTTAATTACATTATATCTAAAAATTAAATCTGAAAATTAATTTCAGATTTACGCTCAATGAACATCAATCTAAACAGCACAGGTAAAGCAGTGAGGGGCTCCAACATCACCTTCACAGCGACTGTCTCAGATTACAACAATAAAGAACTAGAGTTTCTGTTCCACGATGATGCTGAACCTCAACACAAATACTTGGTAAGATTACAAAAGCTTTCCTATTAAGTATAGATAATTTTATCTTAGTAAGCCTTTGCTGTTTGACTTGATGTCTACAATAGATTTCATGCTAAGAGTATCAATAATTTTATTATTTCTAAATTATCCCTTGCTACTTTTCTGCGTGATGCGTCAAGCAAACGTACACAAATCAACAATTTAGACATAATATTATATCTTCCACTTTCGACACCTAAATAAGCGCATCTTCATAAAAGAGTCTTTGAATTTTTTTAAATGTTTTCTATATAATTACCTACGCTTTTGTCATATCAGACACATTGTCGCCGAAAGGAGACTATATGGGAAAGCTTTGATAAAAAAAAACTATTTTTATTTAGGTACCAACATATTT
Organism: Hemithea aestivaria; assembly: GCA_947507615.1. Classification (NCBI taxonomy): domain Eukaryota; kingdom Metazoa; phylum Arthropoda; class Insecta; order Lepidoptera; family Geometridae; genus Hemithea; species Hemithea aestivaria. Next base: position 10,632,111 of record OX382329.1, on the reverse strand, counting down.
CTCTAATTAAAACTAGCAAGGCTAAGTTACGAAATATATACCAAAATTTACCTCAATATGTAGGTAAACTAGCGAAAAAGACTAACTAATGTGGTGGATATCACACTAATTAATATTGTATTTTATAACTAATATTATAAAGGCGAAAGTTTGTGAGCGTGTATGTTTGTTACTTCTACCTAAACGGGTGGACCGATTGATCTGAAATTTGGTATAGAGATAGCTTAAACCCTGGAATAACACATAGGCTAAACAGCAGGTAAAACCGCTGGGCGCAGCTAGTAGTTATCTAATCATTACTAATCTTTAGATATTAGTCCGCTCACCTAGCCTACAGTGGCTTTTTTAAACTTTCAGTTCACAGGAGTAACAAACGAAACTTCATGGACAGTAGAATATCCCAAAAGCTTGTATGAGGCAGGTCAATACACAGTTTATGTTGACCTCAAATGGAAGTTCTTTGACATATGGATTCATGTGGCCACTGCTTACACTACCTTTCAGTTAACAGGTAAATAATAAGAATATTTATGGAAAACGTTAGAACACGTTACCCACAAATGTTGAGGAAAACTATATTTTTGTGTTTGTCTAAATATGTAAAAGGAAAATGTGACTGGTTGACTGACTGACCAATCTTTCGAGACACAACAAAAACCGCTGAACAAATTAAGATGATATTGATAGAAAATATATATTGTGACATAGATATCCATAAATAAAGGATTTTTCATTGCAGGCAATGCCGCAAACTAGTTCTATAACATGTATTTTAATTTTTTTTCCTCAATCTTTACAGTAGTTTTTTTTTTAAAGTTAACAATCACTAAATTTCTTAAATAGGTATTTATAATAATAGTGGAGAGTTGAAATAAATAGTTTCTTTAATAGATTTTGCAGTATGTAAAAAAACGCTCTAATAAATATTAAAGTTTTTGCAGTATACTCAGCTAAAGATAAAGTTAAAATACGTAACCCAATTCTCGTCTATATACCAGACATCTAAAACATGTATTTAATTCTTTCAAGCTTAGTTATTTTTGTATAAAATTCTAATTTATCTTGACCTTGACGATCCTTTTGTAACTACAATAGCAGCTAACTGATAATATTTTCAGTATATGTACCAACTGAAGCGTGAAATTATTTCAGACACATTGAATGGGGACCTTATGTTGAACCAAAACAATAAAGATCGGATGAACAATTTTGTCGCTGTAAATAAAACCGTACGACATTACATAAAACTGCCAGAAAATGAGATGAATTATTTAAAAGAGAATGCTTCATCCATCATAACTTATTGGTTCGTAGACTGCATATTAATAGCATCTACCACTGATCTATCATTTGATTACACTTATGAAGATAATATGAGTGACCACCATGTTGAGGCAATAGTTGTCGCCGACAACTTGCCTTTACCTCCGTTGACAACCACCACTACAACAACAACTACAACGACAACAACCACTACAACAACTACACCTAAACCGACAACAACTCCGCCAAAACCTACAACGAAGTTGCCAGATGTGACAACTAACAAATTGCCTACTACAACTGGAAAATTGCCTGCAACTACAGATAAAATACCAACAACCACAGATTTCGTACCAACAACAGAAGCTGTAGCAATTACTGACATAACAACATTGTTGCCAACAACAATTATTGCAGAAAAGAGTGACTCAAATTCTGTGTTACCAATCCAAAAAGAGTTGAGCAACAAAACAAGAAACAAAAGAAGTGTTGGAAATTACTCAATGTGCAACAATAAAGTGTTTATCGGACCAAATTCAACGTCTGGTCGATATGAGTTGAAACTTAGCGTCAGACGTAAGTATTATTATATTTTTTGCTATTTACTGTATGTAACCAATGTTAACTAAACAAGCAGGCAAAGCCATCTAACGAATTTACAACTACTTGTATAATACTATATAATTTACATCTATTCAATATTATTTATTCTATGTATCTGAGTTATTATACAGGCAATTATGTCGTGTTGATCAATGTTGCTGTTTGCGTGATATTAAGCGATACACGGGACCATTAGTTGTGGTAGTACTACATAGTATTATTATGAAATGATAGCAGCGAACCCACATCTCCCTAACTCTAAAAGTCGCAAATAGAGTAAACTTCTGGAAAAAGAATAATTTTAATAACAATTCAGTCACAGCAACTACTTCAGTACAATCACCCAGCCGCTATTACGAAAATATTGTCGCGAACCCTTAACGTCTTATGACGACTCAACTTTGAGTAATTCTGGCTTACGTCAACCAGCAGGGCTATTGGCTAATTCACACTCATTAAGATTGATGTCCACTTCAATCTACATTACTGCGTTTGTTATTTTATACTCACATTAATGAGGAGGTTAAGCAAGTAATGTATGCAATTTTTTCTATGGATTTTAGTGTTTTACATGTGGGTGGGCGATAGCCAATAGGGCTTCAGACGAGAACTTCACCAGATAGGATAGATTTGAGTTATTAGGCTACTACTTATATTTTTGTGTACTACGGTGAATAACTAAAATTAATTTAATAGAAATAGATTGTAAATAACTAAAATAAATATGAATTAGGTACCCGCGCCCTCATAAGAAATTCTAAAATATATCTCTTTACAACAGAACCAATATCATCTATAAACTTCGAGGGTCGCAACTGGTTGCAACACGGAGACCTCATGAACTTAGATGTGAAGTACCCCGGATCACCTCCCTTCGACTATTGCATATTCTACAAAATGGGACAATACAATGTGACTGGAAATGAAACATGTTCAACCAAAATCAGAACAATATCGAACACATTTCAACTGGTCCATTATTTTGCTGACAGCAACATGTATACAGTTGTTGCTGTTATAGAGAATGAGATAGGAACGAATGTTTCTGGTATTGTGATTAATATTTATAAAAGTGAGTATATGTTTATTTGCATGTGTAATGTGTATGTATTCTTATCAGCTGTGCTGTGCCTTTAATGTTCTATGTGTACTTACGAGAAACGAAATATAAAGAGAAAAATGTTAGGACTAATACCTACTTTGCATGCTCGTAAGTATAGGTAGTGTTTTTGTGTGTTTGTGCTATATATTATGTTGCTGTTGCATATATTATACCTATGAATAATTGCATTATTATGATATTATTATAGTAATTACATCACAACTTCGTCATCATCTGTTTAAAAAATACTTTAAGACGTCCTATTCTCAGACCATCCAAATGTATAGAAAATTTTCATAAAAATCGGTCTAATCTAATCGGCTAATTTTTTACGATATTGATCTTAGAGTCATTAATTAACCGACAAAAATGAATGTTCGTAGAGTGATAGAACGCTAAAGTTAAGAAGTTATTATTAATTTTGTCGCGTCCACACACGAAAAATTTACACAAAAAACAAACACAAAATTTAGGAAAAGTCTTTTACTTTAGCGCCTCTCTAACTCTAAGAGCAATTTATTTTTGTCGGCTTGTAGTGATAATCACCAGTGCGCGATAACTATTACCTCTACTGGTGCTTTACCTCTGAATTGGTGATGAAATCAGGTGGATATGTGGACTATGTAATAAAAATAAAATAAAAAATTACGCAGAAATTTTAAATAATGTTTTTCCTTTTTTAGCTCAAGTCCACCCTCAGTTGTCAGTGATAGTAGTTCCGGTGACATTCTGTTTGGTGGCCGTCATACTGGTGGTGTTTGGAATCGCCTATTATCAACATAGGTCCAGGTATGTTGGCTTTTCTAAGTACATATTAGTTATAATCATCTCTGAATATTAGATTTCACCGACGAAGACACGAGGTCACCGACATAGCCCAGCGGATTAGCGAACTGAAGTGGCAATGGGCAAGCCATATAACACGTAGAGTGGATGGCCGATGGGGTCGAAAAGTGCTCGAGTGGAGACCACGGACTAGCAAACGCAGCGTAGGTCGTCCACCCAATGCAGGTCGCTTCTTACCGATATATATAGAAAATAAAAATCCAAAGGGGCGGTCTATGTTCAGCAGTGGACATGCTATGGCTGAGATGATGATGATGATTAGACTTCATAAATGTTCAAGAACTTGACTTTTTTAAAACCAACTTCCAATAGAGTTTGGTTTTATGATATCACTAGTTGTGTCCAGCGGTTTCTTCACACCGAAAAGTAGCCTATTCTTATTCTACGGTCGAAGCTCCCTTCACACTCGTACCAAATTTAAGCTTCATAGGTTCTACACACAATTTTCCATGGTTTCTTAGTTATACTTCTAATTTATAATACTAGAGAGTTTACATAGAAGTATAATAGCGTCAGGCACACACAGGATCCAGGATTTGGTTTTTGGTTGGGGGGGGGCAAGGTGCAGACGGGACCAAAAATATTATAATTTTTACTACGAAAAGTGTGTGTTAAGCTCGCTCTGAACAGTTAGAAAGTTCAAATATCCTTAATAATAAGTGCGCGAGCAGCTTGCTGCGAGCGCCGAGAATAAAATTATAATCTTGACCATGAAATATGTGCAAAATTCGTACCTCTACAATGCTTCTGGGGGGGGCCTTGGCCCCCTGCCCCCCCCCCCCCCCCCTAAATCCGCCTATGGCGTCAGGCGTCAATTAATTTATTTCCACATTTTAGTTGTACAAAAATACGTTATGACATCATAAGGTTATCGCTATTATTCGGCGCTTTGACTTCTATTACCCGTAGAGGATTGAAAACAACGATCCCTGTGTTATCTCTATACTGATAGACAACTGACAACAGTCGATTCAATGTAAAAACAGAACCATTGTATCAAGCCGAATGATTCACAGAAACTGGCAGAATACATTGTAAACTGTAAACACATGCCCATTTTCCTCTAAAAGTGGTCCCCGAGCAATACCTACACTCAGATTCTGTGTATTGAATAATAATAAGGGAAATTTATAAACCTTTTTAGTTATTCAGCACATTTTGTTTCACTGTAGCTAGAGAAATTACTGGGCTGAAGAGTCATAACATCTTATGACTCTTGACTAAGAAGCGTAGATGCAGTGCACCTAGAATTTAACATCGTTGTGAAATCATGGGTAGCGCTGTGCTGGTTATGAGCAGCGTTATCTCTTACCATTAGGAGAGCGTCTTGCTCGTCTTACTTTTCTGCATAAAAAAGGAGTTATATAATATTATGTTCTTGTGTGTAAGTTTTTCATGTATTAAAATGTTCTTTTCCCAGGCACACAGTAGAAGTGGCAGATTTCGACTTCGGTCAAGCTCACCCCGACTACAAGACCTTCCGCGAGAGGTTACGCGACAGTTTCAGAAACGCATTCAACTTTAACAATAGAGACGACACCGATCCACTCACTGCGAACAGTCGATACGATTCTATGTAGTTATAAGGTTTGTATATTAAATACTAACTATTAGGTTTGTGAATGTGGTTGAACTAGGCGCGGGTATAATATCATGTTTATCAATTGAAATCTTATTTCTTATAACAGATTAAACTTCCGCGATTTGAACTCATGTTGATATTATTAATCGGGAGTTATCGCGTTATTATATTATGTTAGTTCTACAAAAACATTATTACACCAACATTCAACCTCGACGTTTCGATACAGTTACATGCACCGTGTTCACGAGAAAACTGCAGAGGTGCTAACATAATATTACGCGATAATTCCCGATTAATAATATTAACATGTCTTATTTCTTTCTTATAAAGCGCAAAACAGACAGAAGAGATGAAAAAGGACGTTGTATCTTTGACGTTTTCATTGACACCTTATTGAGCGGGATATGAATTGACCAATCGTAGGCTGCGTTTTCAGTATCATCAGCAATTAATTACCTGCTTAGCTCGTCGTCAATGGAAACGCAGCTTCAATACATGAATTTTCGTATAAAATATGAACAACGTAAATTATTATAGGTTAGGGTGTAGTCTCAATGCGTTTATTTAACTCGTCAACGCATCGTTTTATGTCTTTTCTGTCTGTCTCGGACTTTTTACTGAAAAATATTTGTTATCTAAATCTTTTACTGACATTATAAATGCAGTTAAAGGTAAATAATAAAAATTAGTGGAACGATTAAACCAAAATGAATGGATATAATGTAAAGATAAATGAAAGCTTGGGATGTAAATGAGTTATATATATCAATTCTTAGGCCCTTTGCAGACTGAATAACTATTGCATCAACTGGGACTGGCAACTTTTTCGCAACGAGTTGTATTATACATATATGTCTATGACCATTGCAGAACTTTAATTGATACAGCTTGCTAACTTAAGGCCCGATCGATGGAGCTATTGAATTAAGATATAATATGAAACATCAAGACTCACAAATTAGCGCGGAATTAGCACTAAATATTTATTAATAAATAACTAATAATTATTATGGTTTTCCGCAAAAAAAGCCGAATTCCACTAATTATATATGATACGGCTAGTTGGCAGAAAGTTGTCAGTGCTAGTTGCTGCACTAGTTGCTTTGTTTGCAAAGCGCCTTAAAACTATCTTTAACATACGATGTCGTGGCCAAAACGAAGCAATATTTTATATTTAATTAAATATTGTTTAAATTTCACAATAACATTCAAATTAATCGCGTCGGCTCACAATTACAGTATTAATTAGAATTTTGATACGAAATCACGTTTCCATAAAACATAATTTTACATCTCTTATGCCCAGTAATTGCAAAAAAAATTGCCCTTTGAAAAAAGCAATTGAATTGCTTTTGCGTTCTATATTAACTATTAGTATAGAGTTTGTATTAGAGGTATAGATTTTGCAATTCACGAGCGCGTGTGGTTATTCGGAGTTTTCGTATATTTAAAGACCAATGAATGTGGTTGTTAGCCGGGTACCGATTGAGCGAGGTAACGTTGTTTCGTAAGCGAAATTCAGACGATGCCTCGTTCAATCAGTATACGGCTATTAAGCGTTGTTGCAATGAGGTCCAAAAATTTGAATACTTTATTTTCAGTGAAGGATCTCCCGCTTTTTTTTTGAGGTTTAGTCCACTACCATCTACGGCCGAATCTTCGCTTAACGCGCGAGATCGCGGTCAAATTCTAACCTATTAATACGAGTAAAACATGGTGAGGACCAAATAATATGACCCCACGTATTCGTGAATTTCATAAACTATATAATATTATTGACTTGTTATTGTATATAAAAGAGATAAAAGTCATACGAGTTTAATGAAGCGAGTTATCGCCTAGTTTGATAGCACTACTTTTGTACTAATCATTCCAATTGTAAATAAACTTCGTAATTATATTAACATTTGTTAGACAAAGAAAGGCGAAATTGTAACTCTTAGTTGTAATGAGAACATTATTCTCTGACGATGTTGATAAGGTCAAAAAAATTAAATTAATCCGTCATTTAAATAAAAAAATACATTATATTATGTACTTTAAAAAAATAAAATAATAATGGCTGCCATAAATATGCTTATACGATTTTAGGGGCGTAACGTCACAACCTGCTCTATGCTCTACATATATCCTGCTAATCATGGCTCCACACCAAGCCTTAAAATTTTATTTTAGTAACTTTAGTGCATTATATCTCAGGGGTTTTTTTATTAAATCTAAAAGCAAAATAAACGTGTCCAATATGTTTTAATAATCTACTTGTCGGACCATCTTATATTTTTTTGGATTTTTTTGAGATATCCCGATTAAATAGCTCCCTACCCGCTTCAGTGTTTCCCGAGAATTACAACTTGGGTGCCTTCAAGTCGAGGGTTAATAGGTATTTGCTAGGCCTGTGTGTAACAGCTTCGACCACGTCTTCACTTACCAACAGGTGAGACTGTGGTCATACGCAGTCCTATGCTATATAAAAAAATAGGGCATTGCACTGTGGTTCACTTTTGTAACTTTGCTAAGGTCAATGGTCTCCCAATTGGGTGCATCCTATCCTTCACTCAATTAGGAATTGGGTTGTGCATAATAATAAAAAATTAGGCTTATACTTCGATAGAACACCCATCTTACACTATCAGTGTTATATCACATTTACAATTATGTGTTGTGTTAAAAATCACCAACAGATGTCTCATCTGTTTGTGATTTTTTTTTCAATAAGTCCCCTTTCCCCCTTTTGGGGGATCTTGTTTAGGGCTTTGTTGAGATCTTGTTCTTGAAATCTAGCATAAAGATCCACCACACAACATATTAATGATTTTGGTTTGACTCTAGCAGTTAACTTGATGTATTAACCATTTCAAAAATGTTACCTTAACTTGATAAAACTCAGATAAAATAACACAATGATTGACTATTGCATCTGCTGATACAATTTCAATCGCATTTATAAGTATTGTGCATTATGAGATTTATTCGACTGTGTTGTGCCCTATTTTATTGAGAGGTCAACTTTAAGAGTTCTAATTTTGCCTTTCTTTGCGAGGCGTGAAGTAAAGAAGAAACGAAATTATAGTCAGAGAATCGTTATTGTAATATGTAGGTATCAGTGCCACATTTATTATTTGTTTTTGAAAATATTGAATTTACCAACAGAATAAAAAAAAATCTTATTTTAATTGGGCCAATTTAAAGGCTAATAAAAAAATCATCCAGACATCGATAGTTTTGCCGATCCCAAATTGTGGAAGCTTTAGGGATTACCCGACTCAAAGGGATGTATTAGTCACGTTAGATGTAGACAAAGCGAAACCTTGAGTTAATATAGTCTTTAATAATATAAAAGTAAGTAAAGGAATAAAATTAATAATAAAAGCTAGCTAATACGGGTTCAGATTTCGGTCATCCTTTGATGTTTAATGTTACCTACATGCTGAATAAGTAATGCACCACCCACTCACTAACAAAAAACATGTTATGGAAATATAGAGGAAAACTATAGATAAATAATATTTGTTTTGTTGGTAAATTCTATACATAAACTTTTATTTAATAATCTCTATGAAAAGTGTGCTAAAGTGATCTCCATGATTTGTACTAAATTGATTGACAAAATTATCATCGTATCTAATTAACAGACTGAATAATATTGTTGTTTATTTTATTATAAGTTATGTAGTTTTATTGAAAATAGGACTTCTTGTTTGATTTTAAGAAATCGTCCTAAATGCAAAATCAATCTGATGAAAAGGCAATGATAATTTAAATTGTAACATGTTTTACCCGCTAGTTGTTTTGTAAGGGAATAAGAAATGTATTTAATTAATCATTTTCCACTGATAAACGCTTGTATGTTTGACAAAAAGTAAAAAAAATATATAAGAAATTCTAGATGGCCTAAAATTATCAAATATCCCTAAAAGTTTACCGAGGTTTTAATAAACTACCACCACACAAGTATCGCGACATGTTTTATAACTTAAAATATCATTGCAAACATAAAGTATTTGTAAATTGGTTTATATATGTATAAATTGTACTAATATATTCTTCATTAATTCGACATTTAAAAGTATGATTTTGTGATATATACTTAGGTTTAAAATAAATAAGCTAAGGGCATTAGGGGACAAATATCGTTACATTTATCGCCGGCGATATGAGGCGAAGTGGCACTATGTTGCCAGATTTCGCCAACTTTTTTAAATAAGTCGCCCAAAAGCCTCGTTAAAATATTATCATATATTATGAAATTTGTCATCAAGTGTATTTCTGGCTTAATATATTAGGTTAGTACATAAATTATTTAAGTTATTACAAATATTATGTTCTACAGAAGTGTATCAAACACCTTCACATGTAACCTTCCCTTTTTAAGTCGCTAAAAATGTAACGATTCATTACTACAGAGTGTTCGATTGGTAATAAAATTCATAAAAGTTCTGATAGCAAACTAAGGATCTTTAGAAATGTTTTTCATTGTAGTAAGTTGTAAGTCGTAAAATACTTCTGTAAAACTAATTTTGTAGAATAAAATGTTACTTAAAAATCGGTATTTTCTTTTTGAACGAGGCTACCTATAAACAACGCGATAATTTGTATGGACTCCTAATGGATGGATAGATGGACTTGACAGTGACTCTATTACCCATATATATTCAGCTGAATTGATTGACCTGAAAAAATTTGGTATGCAGGTAGCTTTGACCCTAGAAAACACAAGCTATCTGTGAACAAACCTGCTTGGCGTAGCTGATAAGATACACAATTGATTTGAAGGCGATTTCTAGATCCGAAAAAAAGTACCTAACCATTTCGTGAACATAGCAAAGGTAGGTACTTACAATAGGTTCTAGTTATTACCTATTCAAGTTCCGAAAACGCGACCGAACTTGGCCTGTTCATTCAAAGTCTGATTCATCTGATGCTATTTCTGAATAATCCATTAATTGGTTTGATCAGCATAATGTAGTATGTGGCTTAGGACATGCCTAACTTGCACGAATTGAATGGGATTGTCGAGAAATTAGTCATAGTCGTAGTCAGAAGTTTTATCCAACTTCGCAAGTCTGTTTAGATCACTGACCTGGAAACTACATACAGAGTACATACAGACACATAACAAAACAGCGTTCATCATCATCGTCATCACCACCGCCACCACACACTGTTTTAGCATTTATCTCTTGAAGCCTCTAGGTGCCCTTGTTGCTCTTATACTCACCAAAATACTCACTTTATATTCCCGTTATACTCCACTGGCTACTTATTTTGAGCCGAATGAAGTCGTAATAGGCCTCTTTACCGTTAATTAACATCAGTTCCGAGTGAACTACTCGGCTCGGCCTAATTTTCATTTCAGTTAATGTTCAGTATCGCGTTTTATACCGTACCTGTATTTACTTCCTTATTGGTAGAATGACTGTGCTCTGCGGTTTCATTTTATGAGAAACATTGTGCGCGTGTGCTTTCCAGGATCTACGATGTCCAGAATTCAGAGATATTAAATACTGACGAGTAAGGTACCTACTTATTTATTATATTTTATTACCTACTTACACTATTTTTTCTGAGATGCTCTTAATATCTTTTTGCAGTGCTAATAAACATTGTGTTGCTTATAATATTATTACCTAACTGTATGTAATATAATGGCATTATGCAAATCGTACAGTAATTGCATGTGTTTGATTTAATAAGGAAGTTTAAATCCAATAAAAATGCATCTGCGACCTACTTTAATTCAATGAAACTATGCAAGTACGTGACCTTTGAACATCGTATGTTTTGCTAAGCTTCTTGTTTTAAAATAACATCACAACTGTTTCCATAAAATTCGTTTATTATTATCATAATATAATAATTAGAGAGCGTATTTATACAGTTCAATATTTACAAATATCAAATAGAGATAACAATAGCTAATTAGTGTATTTACTTGAGATGACTGGAGGTTTAATTACTGAGTTTAATCATCTGTAAGCAGAGGCTCACCGGCCACTATCGAGCTCTCGATGCCGCAATGATCCTCTCCGCGCAGGATTTTGAAGTAACCATTTTCACCCCAATCTGAGTTCCAAGAGTTCGCGATCAACCAATATTTATTACCATCCTCGACGCCCCAACCGAGGATCTTGATCGCGTGACCGCCGAGAGCGTCTCCTTCAACATGCTTGTAAACTCCGCTTTTGTACGCCAACAAATCAGAATATACGGTGAAAGCTGCTTCCACGGGACCGTTCTTGAACAACTCGGCCCTGATTTGATCCTCACCACCTCGTACGGAGAATACGTGTTTTCCGTATCTTTTGTCTTTCTTGTAAGGTACGTTGTAACCACTTTCGCACGTTTTCAGGCATTTAGGTGTCTTCGTGTCGCCGCTACAAGGTATTCTGTTGCCGGGCACGTGGTGCTCGCAGGGAGGGATGGCGTATGGAGCGCAACCTTGAGTCGAGTTATAGTTGCCCCCGGACACTAGACCGAAGTGTTTCCAGTACTCCCAAGCGAGCGTCGGCATGCCTCCGTTGCAGCCGAGACCGCAGATGGGGCAGCAGCTGAGGAGATCTTCGGCAGAGAAGTGGAAATGTTTAGTTCCGTTAGAATAGGTGCAGTAGCGGTCGGTCATCGCTTCGACGGCGCCGAACGCCCAGCAACTTCCACACGAACCTTGATCTCTTATCTCGTTCAACGTCGGACAATCGGGCCACTTGTCTCTCGGGTCGAAGTTCTCGGGCAGGCTCGCAATGAGGTCGGCCTCGTGCTCGACCGTGGGCAGTTTCTTATAGTGGTCTTCATCTCCTATAACACCCATAAGTTTCTTGATGTGCTTGAATGGAGTGTTCGCGGGGAAGTTTCTGCCGGCTTTCCACGTAGTTGCCTTGGTATTAAGAAGATTGATGAACGAATCGGACAAAGGATGCGGGCTCTCTATTGCGACGGCGAGCGTGCAAAAAAGTGCGACAAGCGTCGCACGCGAGATGGACATTTTTCACTTTGTTTTCTTTTTGCAGCGGAGCTGATAACGCGTGCTTCGAACGAACGTGGCGCGTCGACTGAGTGGAGCTGGAGTGGTGGGCGGCTGCGGCTGCGGCTCGTGATATCGGTGCTCGCACGCCGTGTAATTGCGTCGGAGCGATCAGGGGCGAGCGGCGAGACGACGCTTGACCGCACGTGTCAAAGGTTAACAGTACATCGAACATCTACCAGTAAAACAAAGCAAACAGATATTATGGTCGAACGCTCCACGTTGATTAGCAAACATTTGTTTTGTATCCGTTGGAAATAATTAGTTGGGGCTCGGGGACGAGCCGGCTGTTTACATCTCATCATGTTTAACTAGCGAAAATGAGATCGTTGATCGTACTACCTACTCGCAGGGGTATTGTGTACTTACACTTAACGATATTGTAGTATATAATATTCTAAGTGGAAGATGGCTACTTAGTCGTAATAACTGTCAGTGAGTAGGGACCTAAATGGCAGCGTTATATTAGAGAAACTATCTTCATGAAACCGAGATAATTTTACCAAAAGCGCTGGGATGTGCGATGTGGGTATGATAATAAACTTTCTCACCCTTTCCGTGGATTTAGTTTTATCTTGGTCATCTTTCAATTCAATTGAACACTTTGTGCGTTGGTTCCTGGAATATTCTTTCTGGAAATCTGCAGTGTTCAATAGGGATCAATGACTTATCATGTCATATGACATAGGCGATAGGCATGTATGTAGGTACCTATTATTACTATAATATGATAAAGTTTTATAAATAGTCGGTCTGTTCGTTAATCAATATTACGCAGAATTAGCTTTGTTTGTAATTCTATACGCTCATGAAATTAGGTACCTTTCATGTTGATAATTGCCCGGCAATCAGCAATATAATGGAGTGCATTATTTTGTTCATCGCAAAATAACTATTTTTATTTAAGTAATTAACAACTTAATTAAAGGAGTTTAATGATCTGAGTACTCCTAACTCCTAACTACACGTTAATTAACTTAAATATCGACAGCGAGAAATTTCTAGGACAGTTTATCAGGCATTCTTAAAGTTACTAAACGCATGTGTTAGTAGCTGTTTAATTTAACTTAGGTATTACAGGGTACCTATATACCTACCTATATAAACTAGGATGCAGTTTTTTTTATACGACATGAGGTAGATGCTCCACTCTGACTTAGGTACCTTAATACTTATTATTTAAGTTATAAAATCAACTAATTGAGCCCAGTGGATTTGTCCTAGATAGCCTAGGTACCTACATACATATTAATATCCGCGGATGAGTGCTTCGGCGTACCCGCTGCCCTGGCATTATGGCGTCCCGCAGGAACACCACCAGGTTGTTTAGTGGGTATCCCTGTCGCACCCATCTTCGTCAGGGGAGTCCCACACACCGCCTCGCTTCCCCTGGCGTGGGATGATGATGCGTAACGCATTTTTCCTGATTTTGTAAACTTGGTCCCAAGTCAGATACTGACATTATCTACTAATTATTTTAACCGAGGAAATCGGTTAACAAAGGAAATAATGTTATGTATCAGTATTCAGTAAGTAGGTATACCTATGTAGGTATAGGATGTATATCGGTACCTACCTACCGACGAGTTTACAGCGTACAAAGGCATAAGCAATTATAATAATAATTATTATCATCTATGATGGCCTGCTAGGCTGGAGCAGATGGCCAATTATTGTCCAGACGTGTAACGGCACTAAGCGTCTGCAGCCGGCCAACCCACAAAAGGGCATTGCATGTTGGCTTGACAATTTGGTCTAATGTGTTATTATAATACTGTAGGGGAAAGGTGATTTTACAGTGAGAATTTGCTTTAGCTATTACAAAAAGCGCCCATTTTATTATAGACGTATTATTGTCATCGTAGTAAAAACATACAACATTGCGCTTCTATTTGTTAAAATTAAGTATCTTAGTATCGCAAATCCATATCCATATACATATAATAAGAATGGAAATTTCTTCCCATTCATTGTGATCCTTTACTAAGGTGAACTGTGAAAATACGCATATGAACAAAACGACGCGAAAAAGTCGCTTGCGCGATCTAATTCGTAAAACATTTTGTCAATATTTCCTAGGGAAACGTAAAATAAAATAATAAAATAAATAATAATCATTTATATCGGACACATCGCCCCTAATTTACATCAAAATTTTGAAGTAAAAGTAATAGGATATAAAGTAAATTCAATTCAAAAAAATCAAAAAGCAAAAAGTGCGACAAACTAAAAATACGCCATCTATCGATGTGGCCATAAACGAAAATTTACCAGAGTAGTTTTATTAGGCTTAATTTGTAAAAAGGTTATTACTTATGTGTGATAAAACGGCACAACCGAATTGTATGCAGTTTTCGCTAAAACGTTGCAAATTTCTCTAATTTTTAAATAGTATTGGTTTTATTTAAATCGGTTTTTAATTAAAAGAGTTATATCAATCTAAAGATTTACTTATCTTATTATATAAAATCGTTCGTACACTTTCGTGCTATCAACGCACAGCCCAAACGGCTGGACGGATCGAGCTGAAATTTGGACAGCGTATTCTTTGGAAAACTTCATCGTGCAATAAGAAGCGATTTTTCTAAATTCCCTCGGGAACAGGAATTATTCCCGAAAAACGTTTGTATGCAAATCCGTAACCGCTGAACCGATTGAGCTGAAATTTTGTAAAACTATTGTTAGGATTGTGATTAGAAACATGAAATAGTTTTTTTGTCAGAAATTTACTTTTAAGGGGGGTAAAGGGGGGTCGAAGTTTGTATGGAAAATTTAGAACCGCTGACTCTATTGAGCTGAAATTTGGTACACAGGTAGATTGAGTCCTAAAAAAAGATATTGGATACTTTTTATCCCAGAAATCAACCTTAAAAGGGGGAAAGGGGGTTGCAAGTTTGTGAAAGAAATCGTTAACCGCTTCATTGTTTTAGCTAAAATTTGGACAGCGTGTTATTTAGGTAACGTAAGCGACCTATAAAAAGGGATTTTTGTAAAATTCTCCCGGGAACGGGAATTATTCCCGAAAAACGTTTGTATGGAAATCCGTAACCGCTGAACCGATTGAGCTGAAATTTAGTAAAACGATTGTTTGGATTGTATTTAGGAACATTGAATAGTTTTTATGTCAGAAATTTACTTTTAAGGGGGGGTAAAGGGGGGTCAACGTTTGAATGGAAAATTTAGAACCGCTGACCCTATTGAGCTGAAATTTGGTACAGAGGTAGATTGAGTCAAAATAAATGATATGAAATACTTTTTATTCCAGAAATCAACCTTGAAGGGGGAAGAGGGGGGGTAGAAGTTTGAGTAGGAAATCAGTAACCGGCCATCTTTTAACGCTGAAATTTGAACAGCGTGTTTTTTATGTAACGTAGATGACCGGTAAAAAGGGATTTTGCAAAATTTCCACGGGAACAGGAATTATTCCTAAAAAACTTTTGTATGCAAATCCTTAACCGCTGAACCGATTGAGCTGAAATTTTGTAAAACGATTGCTTGGATTGTGTTTAGGAATATTGTTTTTTTTTTTGACGAAAATTAACTTTTAAGGGGGGGTAAAGGGAGGTCGAAGTTTGTATGGAAAATTTAGAACCGCTGACCCTATTGAGCTGAAATTTGGTACAGTGGTAGATAGAATCCAAATAAATGATATGGAATACTTTTTATCCCAGAAATCAACCTTGAAGGGGGAAGAGAGGGGTAGTAGTTTGAGTAGGAAATCAGTAATCGGCCATCTTTTAAAGCTGAAATTTGAACAGCGTATTTTTTATGTAACGTAGATGACCGATATAAAGGGATTTTGCAAAATTTTCGCGGGAACAGGAATTATTCCTAAAAAACTTTTGTATGCAAATCCTTAACCGCTGAACCGATTGAGCTGAAATTTTGTAAAACGATTGTTGGGATTGTTTTGAGGAACATTAAATAGTTTTTATGACAAAATTTAACTTCTAAGAGGGGGTAAGGGGGGTACAAAATTTGTATGGGAAATTTAGAACCGCTGGCCCTATTAAGCTGAAATTTGGTAGAGAGGTAGACTGAGTTCTACAAAATGATATGGGATAATTTTTATCCCAGAAATCAACCTCAAAGGCGGGATAAAGGGGGATGCAAGTTTGGGTAAGAAATCGTTAACCGCTTCTTTGTTTTAGCTGAAATTTGGACAACGTATTCTTTAGGTAACGTAAGCAACCGATATGAAGGTATTTTGCGAAATTCCCCCGGGAACGAGAATTATTCCCGAAAAACTTTTGTATGCAAATCCGCAACCGCTAAACCAATTCAGGTGAAATTTTGTGGAATCATGGTTTGAGTTTTGTTTAGGAACACTGAATATTATTTTAGACAAATTTACTTTAAGAGGGAGGGGTGCGGGGGAGTAAGGGGGGTAGAAGTTTGAGTAGGAAATCAGTAACCAGTTATATTTTACGCTAAAATTTAGACAGCGTGTTCTTTATGTGACTTTCACGACCCGTAAGAGGGGAGGGGATTTTGCGAAATTCTTACGGGAACGGGAATTATTATTCCTAAAAAACTTTTGTATACAAATCCACAATAAGATTATTAGGGATGTGTTGAGGAATAATAAAAAGTTTTATGTCAAAAATTACCTTCGAATTGAAGCGTTAGGGGGTCAAAGTTTGTATAGGAAATAGGACCCTATTGAGTTAAAATTTGATACAAAGGTAGACTGAGACTTAAAAAAAATATGGGATACTTTTTATTCCAGAAATCAATATTTGAGGGGAGGAAAGAGGGGGTGCAGTTTGTGTAGGATATCGGTAACCACTTCTTCGTTTAAGCTAAAATTTGGACAACGTATTTTTTATGTAACGTAGGCGACCGATAAGAAGAGATTTTGCGAACTCACCAGTACTCAGAATTTTGGTTCTGTTAATGAATAGTTTGTTATGTCAGAAATTAACTTTTAAGGAGACTCAGTATTGATCCTTCCCCCACCTTCAGGGTCAGAGTTTTAATGGAAATTCAGGAACCACGGAATTGATTTGAGTCGCGGGAAGGATGGTGTGAGAAATTAGTAACCTATAATTATAATTTAGCTTAGAAAAATTATAATAGAGATAAGTTAAAGAGTTACCGGGAAAGGACCACAAATAGTATTAATTCCTGAGGAGAGGCGTGAAAATTTGTGATGGAAATCAATAACCGCTAAACTTAAATAGTGTGATCTCTGAGAAAGGACATAGCATTGGTTCCTACGGTAGCGAACAAAACTGCATAGAAATATCCAGCCCGATATTCTTCGCTATCCACAGCGGGAGCAAATATTATAGCCATGCCTTATTTTACGCTTACAAAGTCGCGGGGATGGAAATACAATCATAGTCAACACCGAAGCACCGATAGCAGCACCGAATTCGCTTTATTAATTGACTCTCACGCGCAACAAAGTGCGCGCGGGTCAGCTAGTATAAGTAATAATATGAGAGACTTTGTACTCGTAAAATTTTGGTGGGAGTGCATTTATAAAATTATTGGATCCTATAATTTTAAAGCTACGCCTAGGCTATTTGCACCTACGTAAAAAAAATCAACGATTTTATTTATTTATTTATTTATTTATTTAGGACACCCAACACAGGATACACTTAAATATTCAAACTTAAAACTAAGAGATCACAACGTGTGTGCTCCTGCACTTATAGGGTGCCACAGCATGCACAACTAAACTACTTGTATTATTTGCTAAGTAACTAAAAATCAGTCAGTTTGATACTTAATAACTTACAAAAAATTTTCTTGCCTAAAACATATTAGCTTTTCCATAGTGAAAGAACCTTCTGGATCAACTTGCTAAAAATCGCAATAAGGCATTACAGGAAGCCCAATGATAACATAATAGCTAGTAGACTGTTCTTCGTACATGATTCCACTTATAAATTAAACAGTAAACGCCTGATAAATGAGTATTTTTCAGTAGACTGCTGCGTTAAACATTATTTTCTGCACTTTTCCTCGGAAAAGGTTGAGTAGAGCAGAGTTGAGGGCGAGGGGCGAGGGCAAAGACACAACTACTGGTTTTTAACCTAGGTTTTTTATCATATTATATAGGCAGCAAAGAGGCGCGAATATTTACCTTCCTAACTACCTACATTTACATTTGCCAGGAACATTTTGTCAAATAAATCGTAATAGCGGTTCCATTGTAATTGCCTCGCTCCCTCAGAACTCTCACGTCGCTCGCGACAAAGATTTAATTTGCTCGTTTCTGTTTGTTTTTGCTACACACAGACGCGCAATCGAATTGTATTCAATTTGAAGTCTGTAGTCACTTTGATCGCAGCGCTTTCATTAACTAAGCGACTAAGCGCTCGACATGACGATTCAGTGGCTGTAAAAATAAGCTATGAGCACATGTAGGGGATATGTGGGTACTTTTAGGGCCAGACATTGGGATATTCCTGTATACGACAGATGCATACGAAGTAAGTAGGTACAATAATTGTATTTTCCTCATCAGAAATCGCGTATAAGTGTAAGACCGCGGCGTACACATAATAGTAGTTATTATACAGTTTATTGTAGAACATTTTCTGGTGTTTTTAATTATAATTGTTTATTTTAAAGGGCCCAGCAGATAGTTCCATTAAATTTTATCGATATCGATTGAGCTGTTTTCAATTTATGCCTAAGCATACTCATGAAAATCTTTAGAAGGAATAGATTACAGTTTTGTAGACATAATCTGTAATCTATTCATTCCAAAGCTTTCCTTATTCACAAGAAAAATTCAAGTGTGACTGACTTTAGCTCATGTTATTCCAATGAATCTCCAAGTTAAAGATTTTCAACTTGTATGATGAAATAGAAAAACTTCATGTTGATCTTGAAAGTTAAAGAAAAATATTCTTTGGAAGAACTATCTCTTTGCTCCCTGTTCTCGATTATGCCGACGCCAGCTATCCTGATATCACCGAGGACCAGCTAAATAAACTTGAGAGACTTCAAAATTTATGTATAAGGTTCATATTTGGCCTTCGCAAATATGACCATGTTTCCGATTTTCGTTCTAAACTCAAGTGGCTTCCTATCCGCCGTCGCCGGGATGCTCATATTCTATCTCTTCTCTATAATATTTTATTTAACTCTACTTCTCCACATTATCTTCAAGAGCGTTTTCAATTTCTTCAAGCTTCCCATTCCCTTTCTCTAAGGTCGTCATTGAATTTGATGCTAATTTTTCCACAACATAAGTCTTCTTTTTACGGCAAGTTTTTTACAGTTAAGGCCATCCGTCTATGGAATGCCTTACCTGTTGAAATAAGAAGCGCTCCATCTTTGAATGTTTTTAAGTCACGTGTACTTGCACACTATCTATCTGTATAACTTTAGCTGTTTTCTTCTTTGATCTTTCCCGTAATCTTACTTTTGGAGGTACTTCACTCAACCTGTATCCGTTTAGTATAATATTAAATTATTACTATCATTATTATTAAGCAGACAAAATAGTATATATTTTAATAGTATATAGGTAATATTATGTAGGTATTTATTTTTAGAGTATATAATATTTATTGTGTTGCATTATGTATGTATTATATTATGTGTATTGAATATATAAATAATAAGTATTTAAACACCTTGTATCTTGTAAATTTAAACACACCACCTAACCCATGTGAATTACAATTGCTCTCCTCTCCTTGCACAGTTGTCTGGAAGAGATCGCTATTAGCGATAAGACCGCCAATTGTAACACTTAGTTTTATATTATAGTTTTAAGTTCTTTTTGTACATTTTTGTGTTTCAATAAAGGATTATCTATCTATCTATCTATCTACCTACTTAAGTTTTAAAGTTAACAGTATCTCATAAGGATGAGAGAGCTGACGGATGTCATATAATAAAAATTGAAGGGATTGAATAACAAATAGGATCAAGGGGCTGTTAGCTTGCTTCTGTTAAAGTTCAAGGCGTTTTCCATAGCGTTGGAAGACTTTGTATTTAAATTTTAAAGATTTTTATTACGTTGTCTTTAAAAAACATATTATGCGAGAGTTATAGTCTGCCGCGAGGTATAATAATACTATGATTTTCGGGATCTTAAGTCCTCCCCAATTCCCACACTGCTAGAAGGAGTGAAGAGCCCTCCATTTAATACCTGCATAAAATTATGAAAGTTTGAAGTGGAGAGAATATTTAGGTTCTAAAATGTAGAATAGTTTCTAAAAAGTTCTAAAGTGGGGAACTACTAAAACATGTGAAACTATTGTATAATATTGTAACAAACAGAAACCTTACCACGTAAGCCTCTTAACTAAACAACGTTACCGCCACTGATGTAACTTATTCGAGGAAGCAAAACGTGCTTTTGTACTGCACGGTCATGATTCACGAGTCCTACTTGAAGCCGTACAAACTTTGATTGATGACAACTTCTTGTAATTGGGGCACTGCATGCTTGTTTCGATCAGGTTTATATCTTGAACGGTAAAGCCAGTTGGAAATAATTGTTTTTTGCTATAGTAAATATGTCGATTAGTGCCTTATACCAACCCCTTAAATTCTATTTGTGCTACTATCAGATTTTCGGTCAACGATATTGTTGATTTTAGTAAATAGAAACAAAAACTTGAAGAACTAAAAAGATGTCCTTTCTTTTAAACTGCCGAACAACATTATTCTGCATAAACAATGTCTGCGATTTTTTTTTCCCGTTCCGTAACAGTGTGAACGACGGGTGTGAGTCGGGAAATACCCTGTTAGATTTGTAGAGTCCGTCCTCAGTCAGTCAGTTTTATGTTTGTCTGAAATAAGGTTTCCGTCGTAAAGCGGGATGGCTCTTCAAGCAGAACGAACTCAAAATTAAAAATACGCCAATTTTCATGTTATATAAGTTAACTAATAAAGCGAGTTATATTCTTTAAATTTTGGGTTCAGAGACAGAGTTCATTGGACAGACAAGCTGACGACACAAAAATACAATTGCATAAAGAGGGGGAAATTCCCCTTGTTGTCGATGTTGGTGAAATTGCCTCATACATTGCCCTATATGAACAAACTAACCCTCTGTATAATACATACGTACATACTACGCTACGTATGATTGTACGAGTACGTAGCTACGCGGCCTACGGGAGTTGAACAAACTCAGATTTTTTTTTTTCGGTTTCTATTTATGTTATATATTTATTTATTTATTATACATGAAATCAAGACAAGAAAGAGATCCCTTTTAGCGATAAGACCGCCAAGTTAAAAGTGTTTTAATTTTTTTGTTTCAATTGAAAGTACCTATTCCATTTTATTCTATGCAATAACATTTCGAATAGCAGCGTCCTGTAGCTCTACCTGCTGAAAAGTAGCGGCTCTGTATTCCAGGATCTAAGCTTCGTATCTAATAATAATAAGAGGTAACAAAAAATACATAATATTCATTTACCTGTAATATTTATTACAGGGCGAGCCGGAAATTATTTTAACGCTAGGTACCGTTCGACTACTCTTATTTTATTTTGTAAAAAAATACCAGGAATATGTACCGACTGGTGATGTACAAGTACTTATAGTAAGTAAGAAGTTACATGAGCAA
Organism: Hemithea aestivaria; assembly: GCA_947507615.1. NCBI lineage: Eukaryota > Metazoa > Arthropoda > Insecta > Lepidoptera > Geometridae > Hemithea > Hemithea aestivaria. The sequence goes on along the minus strand of OX382329.1, from coordinate 10,610,141 downwards.
GTGTCTCAAATTGCAGGGACGACCTTTATTACTACGAAAATTTTGCGTTACATCTCTACTTCTACATTAAAGGTAGATAAATGCATAATATCCAATGTTAACAAAGATTAAAGACGAGAGTTTAAATGTTGACTTTACATCATAATTTATGGTGATCGCGGCCACCTTTTTAAGTAGGTTACCTTTATCGTCCAATTTTGTCTCATTTATTCTAATTTATTCTGCGCCTTAATTGTGCAAGGAAATGAAAATCTTAATCGGTCCCATAAAATATGATTATATTATTATCTGTCACAAGAAAGTTATAGGGCTTCATTTGGCTTAATTAGTTCAAATCGTATTAAGCTATTATAGGCGTTTAACCATTGACCTACAGTAGGAAAATTTTATATTTATTATTATATGGATTGTTTAATTTTTTATACAATGAAGTAAGAAGGCGAGCAAGACTCCTCTAATAGTGAGAGACAACGCTGAATACAAAATTATTTAAAAGGCATATAATTAATTAAAACAGTGTTACCAAGGATTTCACAATGATGGTTGGTGGTAAATTCTCTTCGGTCAAGGACTATGGCTTGTCCAGCTATTGCACATGCAGTCTATTGCAATAAAAATATTCCACAAGTTTTACAAGTTTTTTCACCCTAGATTTTATTTTTCTTATATTAGCATTCCAATAACTAAAGCTAAACTTGTTGAAACAGTCCTATACTATGTTTTACCCCTAAAGGGAGATGTTTTGAATAGCGAAATGTCAAGAATATTTTGCAGTATTAGGTAATTAGTAATTAGCACAGAAGGTAATTAGGGTGGTTTTACAGTGAACAGTGCCTAAACTTTATAAATTATTATAAAATAGCGCACTAGTACAGGTATATAATAACATGAGAAATCAGGAGAAGCAAACATTTCTTAATATTTAACTTTCTCGTCTTTTTTGTGCATTCGGGAAACAGAGAGGGTTCCAAGAAACGCTTCCAAGAAACCCCTCAAAATACTTTCATAACTTTATGGCTCCCTTCTATAATTGGATTTTAGTTATTTCATTCTAGAATGTAATAAGATTAGCATCACAGCTGCAGCGGGAAACCCTTCCGTGTTTTAATGAATTATATTATTTTATACCTACCGCTACCTCTCCCCGCTTTTCTGACATTCTTGATTATTCGCTGAGAAATTTCAACTCACCTGTTCGTTGGGTTGTCTGGAAGTGACAGCTATTAACAATAATTCCGCTTATTTCAGGCTTATAATTTATTATGTTAGTTTAAGTCCTAAATTATTGCGATGTTTAAAATAGCGAATTATAACATTGTAAAGTCTTAAAATATAATTAACTATTTTGATAAAATTGACCTGAAAAAATTATAAACAGTGAAAAGTTGTTCTTTGATGTGTTTTTCTCTAGTATTATACTAGCCTGTTTAGTTTTACGTTTACTTTGTGATTCTAGATCCTAGTCTCTAAATAACAGTATTAGGTAAGTTAGTGCTAAACTTAGCAACCTGCTGCATTCCACAGCCTATGCCTTTCGCTGCACCGGCTCGGCACAGCTCACTGAGCCAAGGTCTCGTGACTCAGATATAGAATTAACAGACTGTATCATGTGCAACAAATATAACTAATTGTTCCAATTCCCTTTATGACATAAGGTTACAAAGTACAAAGCATTATTAATTTTGAACTTAATTCTTGTGGCTACGACCAGTCAATTAAATCAAAATCGAAGAGCATTTCTTCAAAAAAGCTACAATGGAGCACTTGTGCTAGTCAATTTTTACAAAACAATTTGTGGTAGGACTCTATCGCCCATTCGAAAAGTACCTCTGTGAGAAGCACGGCCAAAAACATGCATAATTTTTTTTTCTGAAATGAAACAATAAAATTTTCACAAAAGATTTTTTATGGTGAGTCAAAATGTAGGGCTATGGTAAGCAGATAACAAAAAAATATATGATCGTCGTCAAACACTAACCTAACGATTCTCACTTGTAAGTTAAGGTTCACTCTACTGAATTATTCAAATTTTAATCTAAAACTTCCTCTTAAAGATCCTAATGATCCGATAGAATTCCTTCAGAAATTAGTTTGGAACCGTTGTCAAGAAGTCATTATTACAGACTTACCAGAACCTAATCGGACAGGTAACGGGCGAATATATACCAAAATGGCGTCCTTCCGAATGACATCGTAATTTTATTCTATCAGGAATAGCCTATAAAAGCAAGGCCAATAGGTAATTGAGTAAAGACTTAAGACATAAAAGCTGAAAGGTATAAGAAGCCAATTTGCAAAGTTTTCGCCGACCATTAGGGGACCTCTTAACCCTTTTTATGGGGGTTAGTACTATCTAAGTAAGAGCAGCTGTAACACCAATCAAAAATGAAAAGTGCCGCGGCGGTGATCGTTAAGTGTTAAATATTTAGTATCTCGTCTAATTTTCATAAAAATATTCAAAGAAAGTTTTGGAATATAGGACACTATTTTACCCGCTGTACTGTAGCTTATGTGTTTTTCCATGGTTTAAGCTTCTTTATACCAAATTTCAGCTCAATCGATCCACCCGTTTAGGTGTGAAAGAGTAACAAACATACATTCAGACATCCATACATTCTTACAAACTTTTACGTTTATAGGTAATATTAGTATAAGATTTTCATGATTTATTTACAACTAAAAATAAGAATACAACTTGATACTCGCAGTTAAACATCAAATATGATCCAAAACATGATATAAAAATGCAAACTCTACCGGAATTTATTCTTTTTATTGATTTTGGGTTTAAAGCCATGAAAATTTACCTGTCCGTTATTTTCTTGGATGGGTGAATATGTAATTTTGCAAGTAAATTGGAGATCGTTTATTGACAATGGCTGGCAAAATATACCTCCACCAATTCGTATAGAGCTAATGCATTATTGAGGGTCTATTTGCGCATTGCGTTCACCTGATTAAGTCGAAATTAGGGTAATTCCGTCGGTCTCATCGGATAACGATGGCGGGTAAATGGGACAGTAAGCGAGCTTCCAGAGGTAGGGACTAAATAATAGCTCAATTATTACACTTATTAAATTTTGTTTCCCTTTCCACATTCTAACTAATAAGGTGCTTATTATAAATGCTAAAGTAAAATTGTAATTGTATTATTTAAATTGATAATTAAATGCCAGGTTAGTCAAATTAAATAAGTAATATTTGAATGTAAGGAAGGTTTGTTAAATGTTAAGTACCTACGTACGGCGAATCTTCTTAAACGATTGGACTGAAATGTTGTACATAATGGTGTACCTAGGTGTAAGAATATATATAGGTACTAATAAATTGTCTTATTCCTATTTTAGACCCTGAAAAAATCGTGCGGTGTCATAAATTTTATGTGTTTAAATTCTTACTTTGGGTGTTGCTTGAGTCTTCAATTACCTGATAGAAATTTTAAATTAGCTAGATGTTATTATATAATCAGAAAATCATCAATAATGATTCGTTTTATTAAGATGTTGGTTGTCTAGCAAAATTATAAGTTTATCGACCACTTCCTGTCCGCTTGACTTACTTTATAAAGCAAAAATAAATTAAAGCGATACATCAACGTCAGCCACTTATCTAAAAGATTTAATTCTTGTTAAAACATAATGAAATCAAATTAGGTGGCAGTGAAGTAGCCGCTATCTAAACCAGGTTATTAATCACACTTTCAATTCAAAAAAAATCTGGAATCAGTTTAATAGATTTCATCTGCAGCTCTAAAACGAGTGCATCGCAAAATAAAATAAATATGATTAAATGAATTAGTAGGACCACCGTTAATGTTCAATCTCCCATGGTACTTACTACCAGACAGAATAATAGTACCATGGGAAAAAAAGGGCAATAGTTATTTGTTATACAAGAGTGCAAAGTTGCTTTTTTACCGCGTGCTCAGTTTGTATAACCGAGCTAGCGAAGGATTCTAAAATTAAATCACGAGCGTAGCGAGTGATTTAATAATTAGAATCCTGAGCGTTAGCGAGGGAATCAAAAGAGCACAAGGTCAAAAATCTTTGCACTCGAGTGTGACACGTAATTTTTCACCCCCCCTCAGCGAGGAAATAACTCAAAGCTAAAAGTTTTTTTTTTTTAATTATTCTCACCATGGTTTTTTTTTTTTTTTTTTTAATTTATTCTGACCATGGATACAAGTCCTTCAGTCGAAAACTTTATTATAATTTTAAGTTCCTTGTTTATTGGAGGATATTCCCTCCAAAATTCGATAAAGAGTGGGCGTTTATCGAATCACATCGATTCATTTTGTGACGATTCTTGAAAATAGCAGACTGTTGAACTTTTTTCCATTCTTCGACAGTAAATCACATTCACAAACACTCAACGTTTATTAAACCCACTATTAATACGCGTTTAGCACTTATTGCAAAATTATTATCCAAGAACGCAAAAAATTTCATCCGCTTTCCAAAAGCGCGGCAAAATGAATCTTCTCACCATGGATGCGCACAGTGTAGCCAGTGCACTATCTTCAAAAGTAACCAGTATTCAATTTAAATTTACGTAGGTGTACGCTTACTTAGAGTCCTTTTCACGAAAGAGGTTCCACGGAATTTAGCGGAACAATTTTTTTTTTATTCGATTATTATTGGACTTCATATTATAAATCATTTTTATTTGTTACATAAAATAAATATGTACCTATTTAATTAAGATATTAAATATGAGAAATTATGAGGCGTTTAAAAGTTACAGGTATTTAAACTTTTGAAATGTGCAATAGTGGCGTCCCGCAAAAAGGTCTACTTTCGTGAAAAGCACTCTACCTATTCGTTTTAGTGATTATTTCCTCATTTTCAGTTTATTACAGTGAGAAATCATTAATAAAAAAGTTACTAAAAAGTAATAGTTAGAAAAAATTGGCTTAAGGCGCTATGGTAAGTGAAATGTATGTTTTTCAAAGCCTAATATAGCAAACTTTTAAGAAGATCTACTACTTTATATTTTAGTATGTGTAACTTCAATCTTTGAACAAGAGATCTTTATTAACAGAAACATGATAATTGTTTTTTTTCTCGATAGTTTTATTTTTTTTAAATATGCCTAATTTTCTTCCTTCCATTTAAATATTTGTAAAACTAGGACAAAAATAAACATTGTAAGCGTTTTTACCTTTCCACGGTCTATCAATCACTGGACGGCCCGGCGTGTCGAGCCGGGCGGCTGACCCCTCCCGCGCCCCGCGTTCCGCGAACCGGTAGTGGGCTTATTCTAGGAACGCGCCGCGCGCTGGTCGCGCTCGGCGATATCGGAGCGTTAACATCTTGGGGCCCCTTGGAAGCTGTGCTTGGAAGCTTCCAAGAGTTGAAGACCGGGGGAGTCGTAGTAGTGGTGCACGACGCTCCTGTTTCGCTTGCAGGTGGAACCAGTGGCGTGCTGTTGTGATGATGTAGTGTTGTAGTTGTTGATGTAATGATGTTGAAGTTGATGGTGAACACTCGGCGTTTTTTGTAGCCGGTGTTCGGGTTACTCGGCTTGCATTTAGTTTAAATTTAGGCCGTCGACCGACGCTGGAACTGGTGCGGCGGACGGCGTGTTATGTTGGTTGTCTATGGGAAGCGGGCAGACGCGGTTAACAGCGCGCCTCTCTATCCCACGGCACGTCTTAAAGTCGGCTACTCGAACGATGCCATCTGCTCCAGGGTAGATGCGTTGAACTCGTCCCAGCTTCCATAACAAGGGAGGTAAATTATCGTCCTTGAATACCACGAGGTCTCCCAGATTTATAGTAGCATCTTGTTTGCGACATCGGTATCTCGACTGTAGCTCGCTTAAGTACTCGGAGCTCCACCGGCGCCAGAAGTGTTGCCGCATGGCTTCCAGGCGTTCATATCGTGTGAGCAGCTTCTTCTTGCATGACACCGGAGGCGTGGGGTACGACGTCAGGGGACGACCGATGAGGAAGTGCCCGGGAGTGAGTGGGGAAAGGTCTTGTGGATCCGAGGATAACGGTGTGAGTGGTCGAGAGTTAAGGATGGATTCAATTTGCGTAAATAAAGTATTTAAATCTTCAAAGGTTAGACTAGCATTGCCGACTATACGTTTGATATGATGTTTTGCGCTTTTTACACCGGCTTCCCAAAGTCCACCGAAGGTGGGGGAATACGGCGGAGAGAATAAGAACTGTATGCCTTGATCGGCAGAAAAGTTTTTTATATTTTGAAGGCCGGACCGCAGTACCCTGCCTAATTCATTTTTTGCCCCTACGAAATTTTTACCGTTATCACAATGAATTATACTTGGTTTGCCTCTTCTTGAGATAAATCTTTTAAGACATGCTAGAAATGCCTGTGTACTGAGATCGCTGACTGTTTCTAAATGTAGCGCTTTTGTAGCGAAGCAAACAAATAGACATAAGTAGCATTTTGAGATTCTATTGCCTCGACCTGTACGTGATGATATCAGAAATGGACCAGCGAAGTCAGTACCACAGATTTGAAATGGATAAGACTGCGTAACTCTGTTCACAGGAAGGTTTCCCATGAAAGGTGTGACTGTCCTACCCCTCAGTTTGGTGCATATTACGCACTTACGAACTGTACTTCTAGCAAGGTTCCTACCGCCAATAGGCCAGAATTTTGCTCTAAAATTACTGAGAAGTAATTGTGGGCCAGCGTGAAATAAGCGAAGGTGTTCATCTAGCATAAGTATTTTAGTAAAATGGTGCCTAGCGTCTAGTAATACAGGGTGTTTTTTATCATAACTGCATGAAGCGTTCTCTAAGCGACCACCTACTCTTAACAAGCCTGTGTTATCTATGAAAGGAGATAATTGTATTATTTTAGAGTTTTGATGAAGTGATTTATTTTTATTTAAAGCCTGAATCTCCTCAGGAAAGGAGTAGTTTTGAGCTATTCGTATAAGTGATGCTAAAGAGTTTTCTAATTCTGAAGTGGATAGTGAGTCTGTATGTTTGATGTCTGTTCTACAATTGTTAATAAAGCGCTGGACATAAGCGAATATGCGTGTAAGTTTGGATGAGCTAGAATAGTTTTCAAATTTAATAAGCGGTTCTTTTGTATTATTAATCATTGTCGATTTTAATTCTGGGAGTTCTAAAGTCTTTGCGGTGGGCGTGGTTGGCCATTCCGATTCCTGCTCTTTGAGGAAGGATGGGCCGTTCCACCAAAGTTGTGAGTCTACCAGTGACCTAGGGTCTACGCCTCTCGAGCCTAGATCAGCCGGGTTGAGCTCTGTGGGGACATGTCGCCATGTGTGTCTGTCTGTCAGTTCTCTAATTTCATTTACTCTATTGCAAACAAATGGTTTTAATAGCTTAGGTGAAGTCTTTATCCAACCTAGCGTGATGGTTGAGTCGGTCCAAAAGAATTTGTTGTGAATAGTGTAGCGAAGAGCGTCACAGACTCGCGCAGCAAGTCGGGAGCCGAGCAGTGCTGCACATAACTCGAGTCGTGGTATTGTGACAGTCTTCAGTGGTGTAACGCGTGTCTTGGCGCATAGTAAGTGAGCAGTGTAATTGCCCGCATGGTCAATACAGCGTAGGTATATACAGGCCGCGTAGGCGTCTTGTGAGGCATCTACAAACACGTGGAGTTCGACCACGTCCTGAGGGTTGTTATATAGTGCCTGCCTAGGGACAGATATCGAATGAAGAGTGTTTATGTCTTTTGTGATTGTAATCCATTTTTTGATTAAATGATCTGGAATTGGCTGATCCCAGTCAAGCTTTATTTTCCATAATGTTTGCAAAAATATTTTAAGTGTGATAGTGTAAGGACTTAATAAGCCGAGTGGATCAAATATTTTACAAGTGTCGGATAGAATTTTTCGTTTAGTGAGTTTGTCTGTGTGAGCTTGTGAGTCAAGTTTAAATCTTAGAGTGTCACACGATGGTGACCAAAGCACACCTAAAACGCTCGACTCTTTTGACAGATCGAGAACTTCTGACTCAGATGTGTTTGCAATAATTTCAGGGCAGTTGGTACGGAATTTATGGATTGGGAAACATGCTGACTCAAGTACGCTTGTTACAGATTGAGCTATGTGTTGTAATGATGATTTTGTTTCTGATCCCGTTAATATGTCATCAAAATAAAAATCCTGCTTAATTACTTGAGCTACTGTTGGGTCAGAACATTCTAAGGACAGTTGGTACAAGCACCTTGTCGCGAGAAACGGTGCAGACGCTGTACCGTAGGTAACTGTGTTCAGTTGCAAGACGTCTAAAGGCAAATATTCGTGTTCTCGCCACAGGATGAGCTGTAGATGGCGCTGCGAATTTTGGATATCAATTTGTCTATACATTTTAGAAATATCGCCTGTAAGTACATAATTATGTTGTCGAAAACGAATAAGGATATCGAACAGCTCATCTTGTACTACTGGACCTATACACTGTATGTCGTTCAAAGAAATATTTGAGGTTGTTTTTGCGGAAGCGTCAAAAACCACACGCAAACGGGAAGTTTCACTACTTTCTCTTATAACAGCGTGGTGGGGTAAATAGTACCCGAACGTCGGCTTGTTGATTTTTGTAAGATGGCCGAGGTCGGCGTACTCCTTTATGAAATTACTATACTGATCTTTGAAGTCAGGATTAATTTTAAATTTATTTTCTAAATTATGAAAACGTCGGGCTGCTATGCCATAAGAATCTCCCAGCACTTGCTCGGGTGGAGATCTAATGGGCATGAGAACAGAGAATCTGCCACTATCTAATTTCATAGTATTTTCAGAGAAATGTTTTTCACAGAATTCCTCCTCCTCTGATAATATAGGTTTTACGGAGGGGATTTCCTCAAGGTTCCAAAATTTAGTTAATTGCTGACTAATTTCTTTACTAAAATTACAATGTACCTTCTGAGTAGTGTGAGAGTTAAGCGGTGAATTGAAAAGAGGCCCTGCTACTAGCCAGCCTAGCTTGGAGGATTGCAAAGTAGGTTTACCGAGGCCGAGTTGCAGTTGATCTGGGGAGATAACGTTATAAAAAACTTCTGCACCCAGCAACAGGTCTATGTCAGCTGGTCTATAAAACTGTGGGTCAGCGAGCTGAATATTTGCAGGTAAGTTAAGTTGCAGAAGATCAACTGGAGCCGTAGGTAAGTAACCTGTAATTTGTGGTAATACTAAACAATTGATTTCTGTATTGTAATCTTCGGTTAATGAATGTAATGTTAAATCACAAACATCTGTGATAGGTACTTGAGCATTATTTATACCTGTAACAAGTATTGACTTTGTGTCACTAACTAGTCCTAATTTTTGTTTTAAGTGTGTTGTAATAAATGAGGATTGACTGCCTGAATCGAGTAAGGCGCGTGCGAGGTGAGTATCCTTTGTTTCAGGATTGACTACCTTAACCAGAGCTGTACCCAGGAGGACTTGGCCCGCGGACTGGGTAGACAGCGTGACTGGAGAGTTGTGTGAGTTTGTATTAGTGTTTTGTTCATATTGATTTGTTTCATTGTGTAATAATGAGTGATGTTTTTTATTGCAGTGTCTGCAGTTGGTGGAGCGACAGTCAGCTGTGGTGTGACCTGATCGCAAACAGTTTAAGCAGAGGCTCAACTTAACTGCTTCAGTCAAGCGTTTGTTAATATTAAATGATATGAATTTTTTGCAATGTATGATTCTGTGTGATTCTTTACATAAAGGGCAAGGTGAAGTGTGAATTGGCTTCGAGCCGTATAGATTAGTTGATTCATTATTATGATTTGCACTGTTATGTATATTATTTTTATCTTCTGCCAAACCGGTATGACTTTGTGTAAGTTTTTGTGATGGTGATCGGTGAGACCATGTGTTTTCTGATTTTTGTGTGGGTGGTCTATGTGACCACATAGTTTCTAACATGTCAGCACGACTACGTAAGAATGAGATAAAACTTTTTAATGAAGCTACCTTTGTTTTACTGTGCCTATTCTCTTCCCATTTTCTAAAAGTTGTGGAATCTAATTTTTGTGACATGAGATGGATGATAAGTACATCCCATTGATCTACGGGTTGGCCTAATGTTTCTAATGATCTTAAATTTTTTGTGATATGGTCTATAAGATATCTTAAAGATCTGTGGGACTCTTGTGTCATCGGCTCAATGTTAAATAATGTTTTCAAATGATTATTTACTAAAATTTTGTCGTTATTGTATCTCTGACACAGCAAGTCCCATGCTACTTTATAGTTGTCAGAAGTAAATTCTATAGCTTTAATAGCATTTGTTGCGCTGCCCTCTAGGGACGAACGCAGGTAATGAAACTTATTGATATCAGTGATAGACTCATTGTCATGTATAAGGGAAACATATGTATCGCGGTATTCTAACCATTTTAAATAGTTACCATCAAATAATGGAAGCTTTATAGTTGGTAGCTTTATATTAATATTTTCTTTACCCGAGGCCGAGGAACAATGATGCTCCTTAGAAATGTGTGTTTGTGAAAGTGAACAAGCTTCTAATATTTCCTGCGCTAAAGCAATTAGATTATAAAAGTGTTGTTCTGTAACGTTACGTTCTAAGGCCTGTTCTTCGGACAAAATTTCTAAATTTGTTTGAATCTCATCAAATTCTGTAAACAATTTTTGAATTTTGTCAAGTTTAAGCTGTAATTCTCGAATTTGCAAACTAGTAATTTCACTGGTTGGTATATGCTTCATGACATTGATGTAATCCCTAAATGTGGTCACCCTAGCTTTAATAGTCCCTCTTAGTTTAATTAATCTTTTGTACTCGAGTTGATCTGAGCTAGTATTGCTAATACCCGGGCTGGCACTACGTGTAGCAGCACCTACATCAAGTTTTAACGGAGTCTTATCCATTTCAAATTAATTTTTTAAAAAACAATATTTATAAAACACTACTTGGGCGATTAAAAAATGAATTAAACAAGTTAAAATATGTGCATCGAACCAATAACAGGCGTGTCTGCGGTCCGTCCTCCTCGAAGCACGTGGCACGGCGTGAAGCACGCGGCACGGCGTGCAGAACACGGCACGTGCAGCGGTAGCAGGGCGGCGCGGCGCCGGCCGGTGCACGCAAGGTCGTGCAAGGTTACCGCGTGTCGTGACACACGATTTTCTGAAATAGTCGGCAAATCTTATGAAAGCCGTGTATTTGGCTTTTATGGCACGAGCGTTGTGCTATTCTGAAGCTTATTTATGCAGTGGAAATCGTATTTTTGAAAATTATTGCAGAATGAATAGGTTATATTTGTTGGATGACGCAATGTGTTTTTATGTTAAATTTTATATATTTCAGTGGGAAGCAAGCCGAGCTTCGAAAAAACCCAAATTATGAACCGATTGGCGTAAATTTGCAGATGGCAAGCAAAAATAAAAAAAATAAAAAAAACAAAAAAAAATGTAAACCTAAAAATAAATGCGAAAGATGTGTGAAGAGTGATTGAAATAATAGGAATTTATTCACAAAGCACTAAACAATGAACCGATTGGCTTGATATTTGAAGATTACATCAAATTATGCGCCATGACTTGCAAAAATGGCGGCACAATTTTTACAAGCGCTTTTTGTATTTCGTGCGATGCTAGTGTAAATCTTGCAAAAAAGGTATGCGTGAATCTGAAATTAGGTAGGTAAATGCAAATTGAAGAGGTAAGTTTTGGAAAAATAAGGATAAGAAAGAAACTCCCCTTGCCGTGTGTGAATCCCGTCGCGTCTTCGTGCTTGTAGTCTTGCTTTCTTGAAGATACCGCCGAGCGATGCGCGAGCGAACGGGCCGTAACTTGGCGTCGAAAAAGTTACTTTTATGTATTTTTACTTGAAATATGATGCGCGTGAGCAAAAGCCGTTTCGGTAGGCGTTGCTGCGGTTCGCGTGTCCTGTCACGGTCGCCACGATGTAAGCGTTTTTACCTTTCCACGGTCTATCAATCACTGGACGGCCCGGCGTGTCGAGCCGGGCGGCTGACCCCTCCCGCGCCCCGCGTTCCGCGAACCGGTAGTGGGCTTATTCTAGGAACGCGCCGCGCGCTGGTCGCGCTCGGCGATATCGGAGCGTTAACAAACATTAAGAGTACTTTATTTGATACATAACATTCAAACGGATGGCTATGGCGGGTATTTTATCGATAAGTTTATTTAATGATTTTTAATTGAATTTTAATTCCCACGGAGCATTACCGCACGCACTCAGAACGCCGGTGACCACTGTCAGCGTCGGACCTGTGCACTTCGATCTCACCTCCACTACGATTACAGCGCGCGGGCGTTTGAATTATTTAGGAGTACTTATATTGTGAATTTCCAAATCTCAGAAGCGTGTAGGGGGTTTAATTTATTTGTAATTAGATAATAAATATTATAATCTTTATTTTGTCCTTCTAGTCGATTATTAAAAAAATATAACACACTCGTACTATATAAAATAAATATGATTAAATTAATTTAAATTAAATAATAATATAAATCTAAAATTAGATTAAATTAATTTAAATAAAATATTTATTATTAAATTAAATTAAATTAAATGAATTTAAATTATATATTAATTATTAAATAAGATTAAATTTAATTGGATTAAATTAGAATAAATTAAATTAAATAAGATTTAATTGGATAAAATTAGAATAAATTAGATTAAATTTGAATAAATTAGATTAAACTAAACTGAACTAAACTGAAATTCAGATAAAATCAGATAAATTCGAAAACATCAGAAAAATACGAAAAAAAATCAGATAAATTCTGAAAAATTCTGATAAATTCAGATAATTTCGAAAAAAACAGATAAATTCGAAAATAAATCAGATAAATTCTGAAAAAATCTGGTTAATTCTGATAAATTCAGATAAAATCAGATAAATTCTGAAAAATTCAGATAAAATCAGATAAATTCGAAAAAATCAGATAAATTCGAAAAAAAATCAGATAAATTTTGAAAAATTCTGATTAATTCAGATAAATTAAAAAAATCAGATAAATTCGAAAAAAATCAGATAAATTCGAAAATAAATCAAATAAATTCTGAAAAAATCTGGTTAATTCTGATAAATTCAGATAAAATCAGATAAATTCAGATAAATTCAGATAAATTCTGAAAAATTCTGATAAATTCAGATAAAATCAGATAAATTCGAAAAAATCAGATAAATTTGAAAAAAAATTAGAAAAATTCTGAAAAATTCTGATTAATTCAGATAAATTAAAAAAATCAGATAAATTCGTAAAAAATCAGATAAATTCGAAAAAAAATCAGATAAATTCGAAAATAAATCAAATAAATTCTGAAAAAATCTGGTTAATTCTGATAAATTCAGATATATCGAATTTATCTGATTTTTTCGAATTTATCTGAATTTATCTGAATTTATCAGAATTTTTCTAATTTTTTTTCGAATATTTCTGATTTTTTCGAATTTATCTGATTTTATCAGAATTTTTCAGAATTTATCTGATTTTATCTGAATTTATCAGAATTTACCACATTTTTTCAGAATTTATTTGATTTATTTTCGAATTTATCTGTTTTTTTTTCGAATTTATCTGATTTTTTTAATTTATCTGATTTTATCTGAATTTATCTGATTTTATCTGATTTTATCTGAATTTTTCAGAATTTATCTAATTTTATCTGAATTAATCTGATTTTATCTGAATTTATCAGAATTAACCAGATTTTTTCAAAATTTATTTGATTTATTTTCGAATTTATCTGATTTTTTTTCGAATTTTCTGATTTTTTTTAATTTATCTGAATTTACCAGATTTTTTCAGAATTAATCAGATTTTTTTCGAATTTATCTGAATTTATCAGAATTTTTCTAATTTTTTTTCGAATTTATCTGATTTTATCTGAATTTACCAGAATTAACCAGATTTTTTCAAATTTATCTGATTTTTTTTCGAATTTATCTGATTTTTTTAAATTTATCTGAATTTACCAGATTTTTTCAGAATTTATCAGACTTTTTTTAGAATTTATTTGAATTTATCAGATTTTTCTCAATTTATCTGAATTTATTTGAATTTATCAGATTTTTTCTGAATTTATCTGAATTATTGTTTTAATTTAATTTAATTAATTGGTCCAATTTAATTAATCTAATCTAATCAATTAAATGTAATCTAATTTTGTTTTTTTTTTTCAACAAAAAATACGTGTATCTATAATATTTATCTCGTGTCTCATTTTTTCGATCTTGTCCAAAAATTTTAGCACATTGTAATCCCCGACGCAAAATCGACGGGGTTTTATAAGTTTGACGTGTTTGTGAATGTGTGTGTGCTAACTACATGCAAAGAATCACGAAGGGTTAATGACCGCGCACGTTTTACGATAAGCGTACGCCACACGTTTCCAACGGGCGTTCTGAGCAACTTTTGCCCGCACTAAATACCTAATCTGCTCGTAAAGCCCCGCCTTAATCTATTAACTCTGCTAAATTAACTCAACAATTATTTACTATTACAGTACTATATAATTAATTAAAAAACACTTTTGCCTCGAAATGTAACTTATATCTAAACAACTAACGTAAATAGTTCAAAAGAAACGTAAAATGTTACAAAAGTAACTTACTGGCAAGGCTGATGGTGCGCCCAAAGCAAATTAAAAAAAAAAGTTTACCAAAGAGGTTCTTACTCCGAGTTTTTAACAAATTTAAAAAAGTTGTATGATAAAATCGGCACCATAGAGGTGGAAGTAAATAGGTTTAATTATGTTTTTGACACACAAACTCGGTCCACACGATGTTCTAAATTCAATTTTACTTTACCCTCTAGAGGATAAAATGGACTTTTCCAGTCAGATATCGAAGACTAAAAGCTAAAAGTACACTTTCCGAGGTAGGGGGATGAAAATATATTTAATGTTAATGTGCAATAAAGAGTTATCTATCTACTTTAGAAATTACCAGTAGTTCCATCATTAGTGCCTACCACCGGTAAGTAGGTAGTGTTAATGTATAGAAATTCATCATCATCATCGTACTGTATAGTTCGCCACTCAGCTAGGTCTCTTGTTTTTTCTTACATAAATATATTAATAATTCAAGTTTTTACGTTAAAGTTATCTCACTCGCGTGTATAACCCGACTTGTGACGCTGTCTTACAGCCGCATAAAGTATTATTTAGATTAAATCACATTTCACGCGAGATATATGTCGACTTGCGCATCATAGACCTACAGAGAACAATATACCATTTTACTGTGACAACAATATACAACATACAAAAAAAATGTTTGGCTCAGTGCAGTTTTACCTAGAAATTCTTATTGATTACTATAAAAACTACCTGCGTTCGGAGTACATGTCCTTAAAATCAGACTGACACATGTTCGTCTTGTTCATCAATGAATAAAAAAGCATTTCGTATTCTAGTAGAGCGCACGTTTTAGGGTCACCAAAGGCAATGCTATTAGGATCGACGCGTTGACCAGCGCCGTTTGTGGTCTCGATTTCCTGCGAAACAGGATATTTCCGACCGTTCGTTCAGAAATCGCAAATACTTATTTCGAGTGAAGGCATCGCTTGGTTACTGCGAGTTTAGTGTTCGTTTGAACCCGGTTTATGTAACTGTTACGGGCATTTTTATCAGGTAGAGATTTTTGTTCCGCCCGCATTATGGCTTGTATCGATAAAAAGAATCGTTTCATCCGGTGTTTGCTTTTGAGAGGTAGATTTTGATAATAATATGAGTTTGCACGCTAAGCTAGATTCATTGCAATACTTTGATTGTTATGAATCATCGAAGGCGTTATTATAGTAACACTATACCTAGTTAAGTTGCAGGTCGCACATGGACGAGATTAGCGCTGGCATCTCATGAAAGAAGTGGTCAGCAGTGGGGCGTACCTACAGGGCTGTGAATAATTACGAAGTACTCATAACCGTATAATCGCAAGTATCTCATAAAACTTCCACAACACTTTGTCACGCCAAGCCACGTCGTATCCCCAAATAAATAAGAATTCACATTAAGGGCCACGCAACGATTTGTTTAAACTTTCACCATAAAACGAAGGTAAAAATAATCTCATTTTCCCACTGAAATGGCACTTAACTTGAGCCTTATGGCACTCTTACAGGACTGTTCCTTTAAATCGAGCTTGCAATAGCGACAGAATAAAAAATAACAGGGCCATACGCGCGGGCTGTGGACCACGAAACATTCGACTATTGGCTGTTTATTTTGGAACATAATTAACATACTCGTATACAACCACAATGTAATGTCTAAACCTGATCAAGAATTAAATATGTAAGAGATTTTCCTGTTAAAATTTTGCCTTTGGAAATCATTTTCAGGAAAATTATGTCTTTATGTTATTTAATTGCGAGTAGAAACATAACATTATTATTTACATATTTAAGTTCATTTTAAGGACTCCATTTCAAGAGGGTTGGTGAGATCGCGTGGAGCGGGTGGAGGAAGAAAACGGATGATCTTGTCTAGGCTGATGATGATGGTACCCAAAGGGTAAAAACTGGACCTTATTACTAATTTCATACTTCTTAAAATGTCAGAAGTAATTTGTGATTACAATTTCTGAAAACTCTCCCTTCTTCTTTCTGATTGAAAGTCAGTTTTCATTTACCGCGGCAGCATATATAATTTAATATACCTACACCTATTATGAAACATAGTATGTATTAAAGCTCATAATGTTCACCTACATGTAGGTATGTACCTTAGTAAACAGATCCATATTTGTATGCCACAGTAATTGTGTGTACCTACGTACCCATATTTTATTACGACACACGTTATGTTCTCTGAATAGCAATTTCTTTTTCATTTTGTATTATCAGTTCAGTGAGGCGCACAAATAACTTCATGTACCTACGATGTACTCATTGGCATTTTATTGGTTTCCCGCAAACATGTATAAAAATACTTTGATATTTTACTGCCAGTCATCTGAGGGCAACAATTTGAGACTTACTTATTACGAAGATGTCTTTTTGGAGAATCATCATATTATAGGGTTTGTGACCTACTTTACAGTAATATATTTTCGTTTTAATATTGTTATAAGGTTCTATAGATAAGTATTCATTGTTTGTGACGAATTCATCTTGACGATGAACGTCAAGATGAATTCAAAGTCTTGCGTCTTAATAAACAAGCTTCCCATAGAAGACATGCTTTGATAAATATCTGATGAGCCATCAGTATCAGGGGAGTTTAACTAGAGCATTTCTTATCTCTTTTCTCTATCCTATGAATTCTTCCTAATGTTAGGGGAAGCATTGCTGACCCAGTTCCGGATCGCTCCGGGAACACTCCAAAAGGTTTACGGTTTCAATATTTGGAAGGCTCTCTATGCGCACTTAGCCCCCTCGTATAATGCACTGCGGTTCGAGTTACCCAAATAAATAAAGGAGTTTAGGTAAGTGTAGTAATGTCTATTTTTAGTGCTAGCCTTTCAAAAGATTAGACCGCGGCGCGGTTTGTTGCGCAATCGATGTGGCAGCCTTCACAAGGTGGCCTATTCTAGTTCACAGGGCTGATATCCAATTTGCCGCTATTGTGGGGCTTCAACCGCAGCCCTCGTAATTGACACCGAAAGTAAAACCACAACTTGTAAAGCGGAAAATGTTGCCCAGACGACGCGACTCGGCGCAAAAACGTGAAATTGCCACACGCGCTATCCGCAACAATCTCTAGGCGGCATATCCAATTTTCTAAATGCTTTATTACTATCGTCCCGAGCGTGGACGCCTCTCATAAAAATAATGTAATTTGCGGACCGAACACACCAGCCTTATAGGTTTAGTTTAGAATGTTGGCATCTTGTCTGTAGCGGTTATTCCGGGTTCCCTCCGTAGCCACTACTGCCACCGGCCGGCAGTCGGCAGCGACGTATCGGACAAAAAGAAGGCTCTATTTAACGGGAATCGAATTGGAAAAAGCGCCCTGTGAGTATCTGTGCGAAGAACCGTATTACTTTGGCCGCGCTGCAAAACAAATCCACTACGATTTACGCACCGTAAACTCGTTACGCGTTCGAAACGAGGCGGCTCGCGGCGAGGCGTTCGCTTGGAATTTGTCTCTTGTTGTGGGCAGGCGAGGGTTCAGATCGGATTTCTCGGGGGGTGCGCTAAGTGCGTCGACGAGCGTCGAGCGGCGAGAGAGAGGCGAGCTTACACTGTCTATGAGAGGTTCGCAGGTTAGTGCGGAGGAAGTGTCGTTATCACAGTCGCTGTTCGGCGGTCGGACGGCGCGCTCGTTGCTCACTTGCTCCACTTTCGCCCCCGCTCACGATACGCACGTTCCGAGAGAAGTTTTGCGAAGATCGCGTTTCGATATTCCATTGACGGCGGCCGCTCCCGGCCGGTGACTGATCACGAACGCAGATGAAAGTGAAACTGCGTGTTGACACGTGATAATAACTAATAACATTGTGTAAGGATTTAGAACTCGGTGATAAGTTGAGTGTCTCAAGTGAACCTACCTTCTCTCGTTGAAAACTTTTGGACTCGTTTCGATATCAGCGCAGTTTTGAATTAAAAACTGTGTCTCGATTATTGATACGTTGAAGATTTTCCATTAACGGTAAGTTTCTTTTATTATAAGAGAGTAACCTAGAAAACTATACAATAAATTGCAATAGTACCTTCATTTATTATAATTAAGCACTGAGGTAATAATCATATAAGTACTTATTAATTACCACAATTTGTTAATAGCTGTGTTAGTATAATGTTTTATTTTTTACGCTTCTAAACCTATTAAAACCTTCTTGTAAGTAACTTCTACTTTAATTAAGCACCTCACGTGGTATAGCGGTACAATCAGATGATTATCTTAATAACACATTATGAATTTGGGCGATGAATGTAGGATTATTTTATCCTTATTTACTTCTAAACAAGCCCATAGACTGAAGTATCTACTACTTGGAGGTTCTTAAATGCTGAGTTGGGGACCGATTTGTGGCGCACACTTATACGAGTATATTGTTTTTATTTATTGTGTTTTTTTTTTTAATTTTATTAATTTTTATATGTGTGTGTAACAAATAAATATTTTCTTTCTTTTTTTCTTCTTTCATAAGGAGAAAAATCTTACTAATATTATAAACGTGAAAGTTTGTAAGAATGTATGGATGTCTGGATGAATGCTTATTACTCTTTCACGCATAAACAGGTGGACTGATTGAGCTGAAATTTGGTATAGAGATAGTTTTTACCCTGGAATAATACATAGGCTACATACAGTGCAGTGGGTAAAACAGTTGGGCGCAGCTAGTGAATTAATAATATTATTATGGTACCGACTCGCTGTCGAGTTTTACTTGCTTATTATTTTTTATAACGGATTTTTTTTAGATGAGTATGAGAAATGGAAGTATAGTAGTCAAGTTTTTACTGCGATCCAAAGTAAAAATTGTAAAACACACTAGTTTTCTCAAAATACCCTCTGCAATCATACCTGCTGCTAGATGTCTAATTTTTTATCCCCTACATTTTTAATTAACATTGACGAAGTTTTCAAATTTGAATAGGACAGGATATTAATATTACATATTATTATTATCTTTTATTATGTATGCATTAATATGGGTATTTAATTCTAATCAGAATGTGTTATTTGGAGTGATTTAAATTATCTACTTGCTTACTTACAATTACACTATCTGAGTCAAAATATAATAATTATAGGTCCAGGTTCTATTAAATAATTTCTATTATAATGTTGAAGTTGTAGTTTCAGGTTGCCAAGCTTTCAAGGTTTTCTAGGTTGCCTAACAGGACATAATGACTGCATTCATGCATAATATCTAAATATTTCATGATCGGACTTCACATATTTGTTAATACGATGTTTTGTACTTGTAAATTAACCATTTCCTATGTTGGTCAGACCGCTTATATTTGAGTACATTTTTAGTTTAGGACGTTCATGTACTTATTATAATATGTTTAGAAGAGCATAGAGTACAAGACAAAGATATTGATGAGAAAATGTTATAAAATATATATAAATTCCAAAGGGAAGCTGTTAGTTCAATTATTACTACAAATAAAAACGTTAAATTGATCTCGGTTGAGTTACACATTCCCTCAAGACTTATTTAATATTCCAACTAAGTCTACGTAAATACCTTTTCCCGAAGATCTTAATTTGTAAGATCTCTATCGAAAATTCTTTCTCGCGTACAGAATATTTTAAAATCGAATTACGTTCGTAGTCATAAAATCTAATAAGCGATAAGATCTGTTTAATATTTAATATGCGTGTTCTATCGTGCATATCATAGGCGTTATTGTGTAATAGTAAAGTTTTGTATCTCGAATTTCATACAATATTTGTAAATTCAATATCGTGTGGGAAAAAAACGTGATCATAAGAGTCTTGACCTCTTAAGTTAGTAAGGTCTCTTCGTTCCGTTTCTTAATTAAAAATATTTAATAATTTACATCGATATTTACATTTTTGCATCATTCAATCACGGATAATTTGTTATCATCATAATTAAAGAATTATAGAGACCCGTTGCAAAGGAATGTTTAAGATATTGTGGTAGGTTAGTGTCATAGAAGAATTTTGATTATTCAGTAGCTTTACCTCATCGTGTACCCTCTAAAAAGTTGTATAAGTTTAATTTGAGTCTAAATTACCTACATACATTATTTCAGTTCAATCGGTTTAACTGTTTTGCCATGAAGCAGAAAAACAAACACCTGACATACTCAGATCTATATAAGTACTCATTACAATATTCGTCGGAAGTAGGATGTTAAGACCTAAGGGTTAAAGCGTAACATTAACTGGGAAATAGTATAATAACTGTAAATAAAATCAGGAAACTTCATAAAGAAACGCAATCTAAACAATATTACTTTTTCAACTTGACTGGAACCTTCCAAAATTGCTGGCTCATATCTTTTTATGTAGAAAAGAGAATAAACTCACAAACTTTCTTTTCCAACAGAATGGAATTGCCTATTATTCTGTAGATTAGATAACTTGCATCTTTAATGCCGGACATCGCATAAAAAATGTAAAAGCAAGTGCAGAAGTGAAAGATCGCAGAAGCGTCACTCTGGTGCGATAAAAAAGTTGAAATGTTATGATTCTGGTACAGTATACATAATTAATTTATGATAATGCCATTTATACAGCGTCAGGGGTTAGGATGAGTGCCCACTTATGGTTTTCGAGTTCTTTTGGGCGAGTGTTCGGCTGTTTATACAGGAGGGTAATATTTTGAAGTTGTTTGAAGAGGGAAAATTGGCGGTGTGAGGTATTTAGGCTTTTACACGGGTCTAATATAGGTTTGTTTGTGCTCTATAATGTGTGTACGCTTGTACCTTTCTAGTAATTAATTCATTTTAACTAGATCCTCATATAGAATCTATGGCGAGGTTTTGATGAAGATAAAATTGAAACCTTGGGTCCTGAACATGGGTGGTGTGTGATAAACAGTGGGTTCCGGCGGTTTACTTTAAGATACCTACTATTATGTTGAAAGCAGTCCATTACGCCGACCTGAACGTAGGTTGGACACACAATGTAGTGATTGTGATTTGACTCTGACAGTGTAAGTAGGGTAACCTGTTCTGATGGAGTGTAGGTAAACCTCAATTATTATTAAAATTATAGTAACGCAACCTTGAAAGATTTGAAAAGGGTTATCGTACAAATAACGTGAAATTTAGTCAATAGAACTTCATTATGGTACCTACTTTATAATGGTTATTTTGAAGTTGGTTCTCCAAAGTTTAACTTTTATGTTCAAAGTTAATTATAGTAAAGTTTAAAGTTTTAAACCAACAGACATAATAACAAGCTTAACAAGTTCCCTTCCTCACTCGTACGTACAACGAGTACCATAAATGCTGGGATTTTCAAAACTTAATTTTAAAAGTCCTTGCGTTTCTGTTATAGCTGTGTATGTACTACAGAAACAGGAATGAAAAGATGAAGATGATAACTTTTTAGTGAATTCATGAATCTACGTAAAAGTTAACGGCGAGGTTTAAATTATAATACCTAATTAGAAATTTCACATTTTTTAATATGCAGTTCTATTAAATAAGTAAAGGTTACAGAATTACAGTGGAATCAAAAACATACAGTAGTCTATATAATTATGTTATTCCAGGGTCTAAGCTATCTTCATACAGAAATCCAGCTCTATTGGATGACCCGTTTAAGCGCGAGACTAACAAACATACATCTATAGATTCTTACTAACTTTCGCATTTTATAATATTAGTAGGAAGAAGGATGTTATGAACAATTCACGAGCCAAGTCAAAACTGCAAACGTAACAAATGTAGGTCGCTAGCGCAACGGTCAAATGTCGATTAAAAAGACAATAGTATACATAATAACATTTTGACTCAGACACAAAAGTAATTAAAAGATATTGTCTAGTCTTAGATTAAAAGAAAATAGGAAGATGCGGCATAGCACTATCGTTGCTATTTGCTATACCAAACTTGGGCATGTTGGATCGGAAAGTGTCGATTGCGGCGCCGACTCGCGCCGAAGTAAAATTGTGCCCTGAGCCCAATTGAAGCGGCTCATGTCAGAAACGTCAGTATCGCATCTTCCTTTTATTTTAATCTACGTGTCGTAGACTAGCTAGAGAGCAAACGTCCAATTTAGAATTGAATAAAAGTTGTTGATGATGTGTGATGTGACCAAAGACGCCTACTCATCATGACGGTCATTCACATTGCTATCATTTTACTAGCTAGGTTAGCTATGTTACACGATTTCACTCGCATTAAGCATTACTGATAATAATAATATGATTCCGTATGTGAAAGAATTGAAAAAATGTGTTATGTACGAGTACAAGTAGCTGTTCTAAAGTTTATCTATAGGTACTCGTATCTTATTAAAAAAATAATAATAATCTACAAAATTGGTAATTAGAAAATTGATTAGTTTATAAATTATGAAGCTATCTATGTATATAGAGTTCTAAGAATTCACATCATCAGATATTTGGTTAATAGATGTAGTTTAAAACTGACTGAACCCTAACAAGTCAAGTAAAAACTTAGTCATATTAGAAGATCAGACATTGCTAGAGAATTTTCGAAGGCATTTTAAGCGCCGAAATTTACAAATCATTCGCAAAGTGCCGTTTCAAAGCTGGTTTGTAATAAAGTTTGATTATTGGCTATTAGGATTTACAGCTCTGCAAGTTAAGCTAAAAATATATAATTTCATTAGAATTCGTGACTTTCATCTAATATATAAAATTCTCGTGTCACAGTTTTCGTTGCCATACTCCTCCGAAACGGCTTGACCGATTTTGATGAAATTTTTTGTGCTTATCTGGTATCTATGAGAATCGACCAACATCTATTTTTCATCCCCCTAAATGTTAGGGGTAGTCCACCCCTAAATTTTTTATTTTATTTTTTAGACAAAATTTTTAAATTCTATTTTTTTATGATACAACATACAAAAGTACATACAATCCTCAATTTTCACCCTTCTACGATCAACCCTTATTTTTTAATAGCCATTTTAGTAATTTAATCATTTTTCCTCTCCGGTCGAAAACTGATCAATCGTCATTTAATTAGTTATCCCCGCCAGATGTCTACAGGTGTCACTTCTGACCCAGTAAACAGCATGGAGTAGGGATGAGAACGAAGCCGGTCTCCTTTCTTTCTCACTCCCTACACAGTTGTCGGCCATCATTATTGTTTATGCATCAAGTGTAGTAGTAACGTTGACAATTTTGCTATCTCAGTGTAACTCTCATATTAACTTTTAATCATTCCTATTTTATCAATAATAATTAAATTATCAATTTTTTACTTATATGGCAAAAAAACGTTTGCCGGGTCAGCTAGTAAACTTATATATTTATCAGATAGAATCATACTAATATTATAAAGGCTAAAGTTTATGAGTGTGTATGTTTGTTACTTCTTCACGTCTAAACGGGTGGACCGATTGGGCTACAATTTCGTATAGAGATAGCTTAGACCCTGGAATAAAATATAGGCTACTGCACAGAGGGTAAAACCACTGGATAGAGACTGACGTTGGAATGATAAATTATAGGTTACAGCGGGTACAGCGGGTAACACCACTGGGTGCAGCTAGTTTATTATGAAAACACGTAATATTTTGTAAGACATTACATCACTGTCCTTATTTCACGATTTAGCAATTTTACAAACAATGACTGTGTTAAATTTGCATACTCGTAATTTTCGCTTTTGAACGGCTGTGGCATTGAAAGTATACTTGTGTGGTATCGAGTGTTAATATAAATTAAAAAACAATAAAAGGTAACTAATTAAACAATATCAGACTTTGAATGAGTTTTACAACCTTGTTCCTCGTATTAAAAATAATGAGATAATATAAAAGTACTCGTGAATATATCATAAGTTGCCTAAATGCTCTTGGACCTAATGTACAATTTCATAACAATTTGTTCTCTGTTAAGCATGAAAATTCTTAAAAAACCTAATGCTGTGTAATTAGATGCCTTTTTTTTGTTTTCGCCGGGAAAAAAATGCATTACGCATACCCTCCCATGCGGGGGTATGGGAGGGTTATGTGGGACTCCCCGTGCAGAGCGTCTGCACGGGTATATGCCCACTAAAACAACACAGCGGCACTCCCACGTCATCCTTGTGACGGAGGACTGGGAATCGGCAGAGCCTTGCATCCAGTCCAATAAGATGCCTTAATTGAATCTAAAAATTATAACACCTCATTCATTTGATATCATTGGACCCTGAATATTGTGCCTAGATAGTAAGTCTCAAGTTCATATAATTTGTTCGTTTTACACCAATAATTACACCATTAAAGTCACCAAAGATGAATGTGTGGTGGCGTGTTAAAGTGTAAATTGCTCCTGAAGTGAAGTGAACAATGTATGTGCGTAACAACCGTTTAATTAAAATCACAGGAACTTCAAGTAGCATCGAGCGTCCGATAGATGTTTTTGCTCATTCAGTTTTTGTAGGCAGCCGTGCCAAATAATTAAGTGGCAATTAGATGTAATGTATTCACATTTCACATTAGTGAAGTTTGCATTACAAGTATAACACCATTATGTTAACTAATTATATTAAAGAAGAATAATAAAAGTGAAATAAAAAAAAAACTTATTAAAAAAACCTGTTATTATTATTACCATCTAGCAGCAAAGTACTCGTCAAGACGAATTAAATGAGAACTTGATGGGGTTGCGTGGTTTATTTACGAAGTTCTTATGGCCACCTTCCAGCTCCATCATCAGATCAGCTCCATGTCATAATAATATTGCATTGTCATCCGATTTAATATTTAAATGCATGCAAAATTTCAGCTCAATCGGAAACCGGGAAGTGGATCAAATTTAACTTGCAAGATTCTCTTGCAGTCTGTTGTCTGTCTGTCTGTAAGACAAACAGACAGACAACGGACAAGTAAATAAAAGCTTGTAAAAAATTCAATAAATTTTAAATGAATATATTATCTACAACAAACCATTTTCAAATGGATTCAGATAACTTCGAGTATTCGGTAAACATCAAAAGAACGTAAGAACAAAAATCGACGAGATTTTTGTAAAGAGGGTTAAAAAGTCGTAGGTTCCCACATATACTCATATCTAACCACAAGTACCAATCAATGCTATTACATGATCTTTGTGTCAGAAGAAAATCATTGTAAAAATAAAAAATTAAAAACAAAATATGTTGCAATTGGTATAGTAAAGGAATTATTCAACGATTTTTTTTCAGTTCGCTTTAATTCAAAACTTCAGATTGTATTAAAGCTAACCAAGTTATTGTTAATTTTCGTTAATGTAAGGGGCTTAGGACGCGATATTTGCAATACAAGCTAACTTTTGTGAACTCTTCGAGCCTTCGATGCGGTCTTCCGCCACGCAAAGGAAATAAGTTCCACTTTTTCACTGAACCACTCGTATCAAAAGGGCATGGCTTTTATAAAACCAGGAAAATATAACTGTTGTATGGAATAAGAGTCTAATGTTATACTATTTTTACGAGTAAACTAGTTGACCCGCGCGCACTTCGTAGCGCGTGACAGTCAATTAATAAAGCGAAAGTTTGGTGCTGCCATTTAGTCTGCGATGTTTGTTTAGACTGCGATTGTATTTCCATCCCCGCGACTTTGTAAGTGTAAATTAGGTATAGGTATAGCTCATGTTATATTATTATTTATTATACCATGGCTATAATAATAATTGCTCCCACTCTGGGTAGTGCAGAATATCGAGATGGGTATTTCTACGCAGTTTTATTCGCTACCGTAAAAATCAATCCATCTCTCCATAGTTAATTACAACTTAATCGGTTTTGCGGTTGTTGAAAGCCTTCACAAACTTACACGCCTCTTTTCAGGAATTAAAACTATTTTTCGTCCTTTCCCGGTAACTCTTTAACTTATCTGTACTTGTCTGTGTAATGTATAATATTTTTATTATTTTTTGTTACTTATTTCTCACACTATCCTTTCCGCAACCTTTCCCGCGACTCAAATCAATTCCGTGGTTCGTGAATTCCCAATAAAACTCTGACCCTCCTTTTCTCATACTGGTTCACCCTAAAAATTAATTTCTGACATAAAAAAAACAGCTCATTAACAGAACTTAAACTATCATTTAACAAAAAATCAGCTTAATCGGTCCAGCGGTTAATGATTTAAATGAAAACGTTTTTCGAAAATAAATCCCGTTCTTGTGGGAATTTCACAAAACTCCTTATTATCGGTGGCCTAAGTTACATAAAGCAGCTAAAACAAAAAAGCGGTTACCGATATCCTACACAAACTGCACCCCCCTTCACTCTTCTTAAAGGTTGATTTCTGGAATAAAAAATATCCCATATCATTTTCTATGACGCAATCTACTACCTATGTATCAAATTTTAATTTAATAGGCTCAGCGTTTCTAAATTTCCCATACAAACTTTGACCAAGATTTACACCACCCTCCTCCTTAAAAAAATTATGTTCCTAAATACAACTCAAGTACTAATCGTAGTAGTCGTGGTAGTATAGTAATCGTTTTCCAAAATCCCGTTTTATCGGTCGCTTACATTACCTAAAGAATACACTATCCAAATTTCAGCTAAAACAAAGAAGCAGTTAACGATTTCCAATTCGTAACATGTGTCAACATCCCTATTTAACCTCAAATTCACGATCCACATAATTTACACAGTTCAACTTACCACCTTAAAGACAAATGCCTGCTGTTGAAATTTAATAAAAATTTGTCCAAGAACACGCTTTTTTTTTGTATTTATTTTTTTTATAAATAATATGGCAACATGTGCATTTTGCCAGTGTCGAGTAAAATTCGTGAATGTTCACGGGATATTAAATTATGGTCTCCACTTTCGTGTTTTGCCAGTGTCAAGTTAAATGTTATTTTTTAAGTAATAAGTTAGTTAGTCAGGTCAGAGTCAGAGTGAGCTTAATAGCTCGTCTAGTCACGTGAGTCTTCCAGTAAAATGGGTGGAATTTTACTGAAAGTTCGGAGGAGTTTTGGAGGGGGCACCAAAATTCATATTTCAGCACCATATCACTTGCCTACATCTGTGCACATTCAAAAACACTTAACACGCAATATTCCACCATTATTACACGCTAACAATCAAATTCTACACGATTATTAAGCAAAAGACGTGGAGCTAATGATATGCTCAAGGCTTGCCGCCAAAAACCTCTTTTTTTGTATTCATCCAAGGAGAGCCATTGGCTACTACGTTGCCAGTATTAATTCGAAATAAGGTTGCAATAAAACTTATCAATAACCTCCGCGCCGACACGGCCATTACCACCTTAAAAACAAATGCCTGCTGTTGACATTTGCCCAATACGCGCGTGGTTTCCAATTGAATAACTTTATACATTATTTTTTTTACTTTTTTTTCCATTTCTTTTGAAATTTTTCCTGAATTTTCTTTGCTATAAACCTCGCGGAGCCCGAGACCTTTCCAACGAATGCAAAACCGTGGAAATCGGTTCGTGCGTTCTGGAGTTATAGCGTCAGGGAGGAAAACCCGACTTATTTTTATATAGTAGATAGTAGGTGTACTTACATCACAAGCTTCAACCGAAAAATATAAATTGACAATTGAAAATTTTGTGTTCGAAATGACGGCAAACCAGCATCAGTAGGTATAACAAAAACTGAGTTTAAACTTTCGATATTTCTGGTACAAATTTCTTATTAAATTAATGTTAATAATATCCATTTTTACTAAGCTCCTGAAATAACGCAGAAATAATATTTTGTGAATAATGGTCTATTTTAATCTCATTTGAAGAGGAAAATTAAATGCAATTTCAATTTTGTTTCATATACTCGTAAATTAGATATTCATGTTACTGAACTTTTATCAATGGATTTGATTGAGTGCGCAATTGTATTAATCACGGCTTTTGCGGTTGTTTGATTGATATTTTGAAAATGATATCGATATCCTTATAAGCGCCTTCAGTAATAATGCGAATAAGTTATTTGGAATAATTTGTGTTAATTCGGTTTACTGTTTTTAATTAAGCATTTTTAAGGTATATTTTGTTAGCTGATAAGGAATCATAAAAGTTTTTGGACCATGATACCATTTTTAAAATTCCTTTCCATGTTTAGAGAAGAGCGAAAGACTACAAAGAGGAATGATTTGTTTTTTTGTGTTTGTTATACGAATAAACTGCAAATCAACTGGACGGATATTGATAAATCATCCGACATTATATAATATTCCTGAGTAACATAGGCCACATATTTTACAAATTGTTTAAATTAAATGAATGTACACCCACGCGAAGCCGGGATGTGCCGCTAGTTAAATATAAAGAAAATGTCAGGACCTACGTATAATTTTAACTTCCTATTTAGGAAAAACTATTAATAATAATGGTATTTACTTTGTATTTGTTTTACCACACTTAAGAGTCATGGGTCATGGAACAGAGCAGCTGTCAAGACAAAATTAATGATTGGACGAATTATAACAGTATTTATTACCGGTTCGACCGTTATGTATTTCAAAATGTTATAATTAAACTCAAAATGTATTTAACGCTTAACACATAATATTAATTAATGCTAAGTCGTAAAATATAGAGGTATTTTACTGTATAAGTGTGAACTTTTTAAATATTCTGATATATTTAAAAACACCATCGCTTTAGTTTTATTATAACCTAGCGGCTGCATCCACTAATAATAACATAGGGTCCCGTTTTTAACCTTTGGGTACGGAACCCTAAAAACTACCCATTGTTTTCTAAGGATATGTGGATATCTTCCACATGTGATTTCTTATTAAATGGAAATAATAAAACGCTTAATTTCATCCTCTATCTTTTTTATATTGGTCGGAAAACAATTAGACTATAGGAAACTTTTTTCTTATTCGAACTAAAAAAAAAATAACGTACATATTGTGTTTATTTTAGATTTTACCAATATTGTAGTCAAATCGGTACTTACATACCTAGTTATGTTAGACTTTGAATTAACACAAGCTACTCTTTTTCTTTCTTTTTTCAGTAAAACCACTGGACACGTCTAGTACATTCCTAAATGAACTCGTAAAATGACTCATCAATTTAAATTCTAAAAGCTTTAGTCGTTGCAAGGATTTATTCCATTTGAATATCCGGCAGTTCCAGGAGCATAGATTTATACTTAATATCCTAGCCAGTCCCGTAATGTATAGGAATCCATTCATAGGTCAGGAGGTAATTTGGCAAAAGCTTTTTCGGAGAGTCGTTTTATCTGTCGAGTTCACCCTTAAATCGTGGCTGGCTTCAGAGATGAGATTGATGACAGGGGCGGTGCAGAGCATTAAACCTCAAATGAACAGACTTTGCGTTTTCAAACTGTGATTTTAGGTTTTTAAAGGCGTTTGACATGGAATACTTGGCTTTTCGAATGTGATTTTAGGGTTAGAGCGAAGTATGTTGCGTTTTCAGGTTTGAATGTAAGTACCTATTGCAAATATGTTTTAAGATTTAAAGAAAGAATGCCTATTTCCTCCTTTGCTAGAAGGTTATTTTTCGATGTCCTCATCGTCTCATTGTCATCAAAAATTTAATGATTCTAGTAAAAGAAATATATTAGACAAAAAACCGTAAAATTAAAAATTGCTGTGCGTTACATAACGTGGAAATCTTCTCATTATTTCTTAATTTATCAAAAAAATCTGCTTTTTTATCGATCAGCCGATTAGATTATAAGGACGTCGCAAAGTGGAAATTATATTAACTTGTTTTATTATTATAACGACTAGGTGAATCAAAATAAGTTTTATTACATTTTACAATTTAAGTGTTGCTCACATTATTGGTATCTAAACCAGTACCATACATTTCACAGAATAGATTATGACGATGTTAAATGTAAAGAATAGTCCGCGCCATGCATCAAAAGATTGATGGATGAAAGAAGTGAAAGGGGGAAGTGACGCTCCATCACCTCCACCTATGCCTTAAGGGATAAGCCGAGAAGATACCACGATGACTGCCTTTTGAATCTACTATTCTTAAGATAACTTAAAAATTTCATGAATCATGTTCTGATAGACCTTACGTCGCATAAATTTTAGTACATTGACTTCCAAATGCCTCAGATTTGAGTCTAAACCATGAAGAAATGGGTGCACGTTCGGATGTGTCCTTAAACTTTCTTATTGGTACATGTTGTTTCTGATAAAAATCCTATAAAGTCAGATCCAACATACAAAGAAGTCTGGACAAAGTTAGAGATATAACACAAAGGAATATAATAACATCCATTTCACGCTCTGGCGCTGGACTTTCGGCATAAATACTTAACTGAAATCTCGTAAATGCATAATCAATTCTCGAGAACTTCATATCTGAGTTTCGAGCCCAACTGTAAAGCTGGGAGTTTTGTCAGTTTGTCATAAATTCTTTCGTCGGGAGCTATCGTAGGGACATCAGGGGGGCTGTCAAGTTTTCCGCGGCTACATTATAACAATTTGAATAGGTAAGCCTGAAGGAAGTCCCGAGGTGGTAAGTGATTTTGGTGGCAATTTGCTGGGAAACTTGTATATCCGGGGCTTGCTTAAATCGGTTCGACTTGGGAAAGTCGAACCGATTTTGGAGTAGCTACTCAAAGTGAACCTTCTGTATTGGACTCACTTGCTAAACTACTTTTTGGATAATAAATGGTCGGAGGTACCTACGGTCTGAAAGCATCGAAGTCACACATATCTATTTCATTTACACCAAATTCATAAATTTGATAATTATTTTATATGGTTTTTGTTGTAAAAATAACGTAAAATGTTTTTTCATTTTTCGCTGAACAATTAAAAATTCAAAAATTTGAATGATGCAGTTGTATTATTTTATGTATTTACCGTACATTTTATAAGGCACTAAAAGATTTCGATTAACAATGTGAACCTTAAAATAGCAGTTATAAGAGTAATAACGATTCTAAAGTGTCAATAAATCCCACACTACATTTTAATATCACGACATGCTGTCAGACGCATTTCGTCACAAGCACCTCATTAGCACGAATGGATAGACAAGACAAGTGAAAGTTATCGGCATATTATGACATAACCATATAAGCAAACTATAGCTATTAGTTAGTTATATTACAGCTTAGAACATAATCGTATCTAATGGCAGCGTATAACGTTCCAGAGTTAAGCTCCGACGTCTAATATAACATAACTTATAATATTATTAACCTTATATCTACTCGTAATACAATGTATCGTAATTTCCCACCAACTTTGCACAGAACATCTTCACTAGTGTGAAAACCTTTTTAAATGCAAATTGAAAAACATGTGTAAAATGTAGCGTTGGCAACTCGGCTCCGAGAGCAAAGTGTCTTTTGTTCTGAATTTTTAAATAACCTTTGTAAAGTAGAGAGCTTCTCACCTACATTTTGTGGTTCGCGTACGCAGCAGTTTTTGCCAACTATGTGCAAAGTGTGAAAATTTTCAACGCGATATTACGATCTGTTAGTAAAATGGAACGTAACTTTCCCCCGTATAAAATGGTTAAAGACCTTTTTACGAATTCATAAAAGTTGATAAAGAAAATCGGAAACTGATAACAGAAGTTCATTCCGAATCGGTCCTGGGACCGATAATGTTGGAGCGGCGGAAATGCAAAGCATAAATTCAGACTCGCTTTTCACAAAGTTCACGGAGATCAAATCGCGCGATGTGCTTAACCCGGATCGTGACTCGTTTGGTTGAATGGGAGTTACCTGTTTTGTAAAAAGTCGGAATGATCGTGTCTTTGATTACGTTGTGTTGGTAACGCAACTGTTGTCAGTTTGTGACGGAGACCCGGCAAACTAACCCAGTCACGCGCCGCTCCAAAGGCCGCTGCCGCTGGTGACAATCTCATTGTTCGTGAGGAATTGTTTACGCCACGTAGCATTTCAGGTCTATCGCTTGCTGATTTTGATTATTTTCTCGGTTTTTAAACTAGATGATGCGTTTGACTGTACAAAAGTACACGATAATTGCGAGCCGCGGATTTTTCCCTACACCTTGATATCATTGGGACCTTGGATTATAAATTTTGAAGTTTGAGAGGATCAACGCTTGGACCAAGAACGATTTGTATGAATCAATTAAGACCCATCATTAACTTGAATTCGCTCATTACTGATTTTATTTTTAACCCTAATGTTGCTAAAATATCTTCTATTTTATTATCTTTCATAGAATGTACCTACTATTCGAAAAAAAATCGAATGAATCAATCTCTTTACCATTCTTTTACGTGGTCTTGCAACATTGGCTTTTTCTTGCGAAAAGTAGAGCGTTATTATCTTTTCTAGATGATGGAAGAGTTTTTACAGAGATTTTAAAATAGGCTGCTTAGGAAATTGTGCTGAAAGCGTAATCATCTTTCTTTTTAAGTTTTCTGTTCCAGCATTTTGAAGAAGCACGTAATTTTGAAGATTACTTTTATGATCCCAGATATATGCACGTTTATAGTTATTTGTTATACAAGAGTGCACTATTCGTTTTAGTGTGTTCGTTTCCTCATTTTCAGTTTATTACAGTGAGGAATCGTTAATAAAAAAGTTACTAAAAAGTAATACTTAGAAAAAATCTTGTTACTAACTAAATAAAGTTATAAAAAATTGGCTTATTCTATTAACTCTGCTAAATTAACTCAACTATTATTTACTATTACAGTACTATATAATTCATTAAAAAAACATTATTGCCTCGAAATGTAACTTATATCTAAACAACTAACGTAAATATAGTTCAAAAGAAACGTAATATGTTACAAAAGTAACTTACTGGCAAGGCTGATGGTGCGCCCAAAGCAAATTAAAAAAAAAAGTTTACTAAAGAGGTTCTTACTCCGAGTTTTTAACAAATTTAAAAAAGTTGTACGCTTATTTCGGTACCATAGAGGTGGAAGTAAATAGGTTTAATTATGTTTTTGTCTCTAGAGGGTAAAGTAAATTTGAATTTCTCTAGAGGATAAAATGGACTTTTCCAGTCAGATATCGATGAGTAAAAATACACTTTCCGAGATAGTGGGATGAAAAAAATATTATTTTACTTCCAGTATTCAAACCTTCTGGGTTTGAATGCTGGAAGTAAAGAACTCCTCGAGTGCAGAAGATCACTTAAGCTAACCGCTTACTTGTTGCAGTATATTATTATTTCACAAGATATAACCACTATCTTTGAACATAAATAATTAAAATTATTAAGAAATAAGTCACGGTCCACTATTTTTCGTGATTGCAACGAGACCGAGTTTCTACACTTTAAGTATAATTGAATAATTTAATTGTTAACTTTTTCGTTTTTCTACGAGACTGTCTAATATTTCTAAATATTCCTTGCTAAATACTGAAATCATTAGAATCTGTGCCAACTGGCAATCGTTGGTATATTTAATGTTTATTTTTTAAGCTTTTTATCTTTCATATCCAGATCACCTGACATTTAGGCTATCACTTAAGCAGACGTATCAAAAGACATGACCATTAAACTTGAAGAAGTATAATCTAATTCTGATGTTCTTAATTGTTTTCTTCGTTGCTGAGGATCGTGTCCTCGTGGTGTTTATCACTCTTCTGAGAGTAAATGCTCTTCTTCTTATTGAACAACATTCAAAAGCTTTCCTGTATCTGATGCGACTATTTCGTTGACGATTGTTCTCTCTGACACTAATTATAGTACTTAATGGATTGGCGCGAGAACCCAAAGTGGGTTTTGGCCTCCGTTAACTTGTCTCTTCAACTCGGTCTGTCCTGCGCCACCTCCCGCCATTCTTTCACGTGGAGACTGCTCAGGTCCTTCTCGACCCCATCCTTCCAGCGATACCGTGGGCGGCCCACCGGACGTCGCCCACTTGGTCGCTTGGACGCTAATTATAATTGTACAAATACAAAAATAACTGATTTATTAGACTCTTTGCAAACATGACCGACTTTAAAGCCGGAAACACATTATTAAAACGCGACGTGACGCCACGCGATGTCAGCCGTCCGGATTGGGTGGCGTGAGGTCACGTGACGCTACGGACCAATCCGGACGGGTGTAGCAACGTCACGGACCAATCCGAACAAGTGTCGTCGCGTGTCGTCACGTCGCGTTTTAATAATGTGTTTCCGGCTTTAAGCGTGTAGTCAGTCAGTTATATGTCAAAAGACTCTTTTGACTGTAAACTATGATTCAGTATTCGTTTAAGTCATAAAATTGTACCTACTTTCTTCTTTACAAGCGAAGATGTTAACCCACTGAAGCACACGACAGCCGGACTCACAAACTATAGCAAAAAGCAGATTCCGCACACCATATCACGAAAGTCAAGTTTTTTTTTAATATAATAGGTGACAAACAAGCAGACGGCCCACCTGGTGGTGAGTGGCTACCGTCGCCAATGGATACCTGCAATACCAGGGGTACCGCTGTTACGTTGCCTACCTTTCAAGACTCTATTCACTTGCCTTTTGAAGAGTCCCATGTTAAAGCTCATCGGAAATACCGCGGGCGGAAGTTATGTACCTATATCTAAAACAGCAAACATTTTGACATTTTTAAGTTTAGTTTTTGCTGTAGTTAATACTGGTTGGTTTTCATTAATATTCGATTTAATAGTAAAATGTGTAAATAATGTTATTATTATAATCCGCACTGTTCATGTTAACGTACTCGTACCATACGAATAAGATTAATTTTCTTTCTCCAGATAAATTTCAGTGTCAGTATTGTATTTGGAGCAATGTATCTGTTTTTGTTATAGTCACTGGTAATGCACAAAGAGTCATGAGTCATAATTTGAATGTGAAACCGTATTTCTTTAGTACGCGCGCGGCTTCAGAATTAACTCTACAGCGCTGTATCCACCTTTATTAAAACAGTCAGTGGCAAAGAGGTCAGTGTTTTTGTGTTGTCGATTATAATCGATAGCTTTTATTTGGGCAGTCGATATTGCATTCTATTAACACGTGCCAGATGAGCTTGGAACTTGGAGGTGTAATGACAAGCATTCGGGGCCCGTTAGACGACGTGACGTTATCTGGTAAAGATATACCGTTAGTTGACTTGACGGACCTTTGCTAATGTCTGAAGATACTATAATATGTATGTGTGTATATCTATGTATACCTGTATTATAATAAATGTGAAAAGTTAAAATAATTTGAAGACTTCCTGCTAGAAAAGCCGTAAAATTTTCTGTTTTAAGTTATTTTTCTAATAGATCAGTAAGTGTAAGTGTGATCAGTAAGTAAGTCATATTCAGTTTGAGATGTGTCATATTTATAGCCAACAAAGGAGCTACAAGAATATACAAATTTAAGACCCTAACGTAATTTACTTTTTAAGAGTGCCTATATATTATACTAAGGCAAGGTTCTAATTGATAACTTTTGTTAAAATGTGTATTATTGTGAATAAAAAGTTATTAATATGAGTACATTTTAACATTTTTTATGTCATGGAAAAAGGAACACAGAATAAAATACAGCGGATCCGTTTACTGTTCGACTTAAACATGGACAGTTTTACCATCCCGGCCTTGTAACCTCAAAGTTAAATTGATTTGTGACATTCCCGTTATGTTAAATGATTTATTGCTTTTAAGCTTTTTGCAAATATTGATGTTATTTGTCATGGAATCATGGAGTAAATAGTATGAGGAACGGCCTCAATAACCTTCCAAACGTGCTCTAAGTGTGAGCAAACCACAGACCTAATGTCACAGAATAAATGTCCAAAAGCTCACACTTCACCTGGGGTACACTTCCTTTGCAGGAGGTTGAATAGGTCGAACCCAACGCGGTGATGTACCAACATTACTGTGCTTCGGTAGGAGGGCACTGCAGCTTGTGAAGTTAATGGGCTGAAGTGTCTTAATATTTTATGACTCTTGAGTAAGAAGCTTTGCCGCTATTCACCTAGAATTTTACATTACCGCTATCAGCGCTCTCTTAGACGCAAGCCCAGAGTTCGATATGTTTGCAGACAAATGGAGTACTGTTATGACAATCTGTCAAGCATTTTGTCATAATTTTAGATATTAATTTGACATTTATTCTTGATTATTATTGTATTATTTAGAAATTTAATTATTATGTAACTATCATAATCTTCTAATTGTCATTAAATCCATGTATGTACGTAATGTGTTAGATAGTGTAATTGGCATTGTAATTCCGTGCTAATTATCAATAAATAAATTATTGTGAAATTCTGGGTACTAGCTCTAAGCCTTATATCTTCACCAAAAGATTTTCAAGATAAAGATCTACGAATTATTAGGTCAAAATTAGGCATATCTAGACGGTCTCGTTGGCATAACATTTTATATAATCGGTGCATAGAAAAAACTTAAATATTCTCCATAAAACTTCCGCTACCGGTTTTCTATTAATATTTCCGAAGTTGAATAATTTTGCCATTAGGTGAATGACCTCGTACATAATTCGTATGCTTGCATTAGTTTACATTCTTAAGTTTAGGCGCAAAATTATCATATAAATACGCATTATGTCTATAGAGTTATTCAAATTTCATTCCGTTAAGAGATATAATCTTGTAAATCTTGTGATATCTTGTAAATTTAAACTCACCACCTAACCCATGTGAATTACAATTGCGCTCCTCTCCTTGCACGGTTGTCTGGAAGAGATCGCTATTAGCGATAAGACCGCCACACTTAGTTTTATATAGTAGTTCTAAGTTTGTTTTTGTACATTTTTGTGTTTCAATAAAGGATTATCTATATAACTATCTATCTATAAAAGTATCTGGAAGACTATAAATTATTGTAATCAGATGTTTCTACTTTTCTAAATTGTTGTTTAACCTAATAATTTTTTTTTTTTTTTTATGTTATGAAGTAGAAGACGAGCAAGACGCTCTCCTGATGTTAAGAGATAACGGCTGCCCATAATCAGTACAGGTGTAACCTAGGATTTCACAATTATGTGAATTAATTATAGAAATAATTAACCCTATCAGAACTGGCGTGCACAATTGTAGACATAAGATACAATGAAAAAAATTGCATACCTTAATCTTAATACTAAGTAGAACGGGAGTCCAAATTTATGCACATTAAGAAAAACTAGATTTTCCGAATAGTTGAAGACTAAATTATTTTTTATTTATTTTTTTAATAGTCTCCTTACTATACTCTAGACACACGGATTTTACCAATTCCACAGGATGAAAAAAAAAATTCAGTTCTAAAAGGGTTAAAATGTGTGCCAACATAAACAAAATAGGTGACCCTATTTACACTGACAAAGCCAATAATATCAATAAAATTGTACAGCCAAGTTATATGTCAGACTTTCATGTCACAAATATTCCAACTAGGCTTACTGCCTATAGTCGGCCAATAGTACCTTAAGTCCCCCCTACCTACATAATATTATCCCTAATATGCTAACTGGATAATAAACAAATAGAATACACGGATTTCAATATAAATACGTTTTCAATTACAAGATAATAGCAGTTTAACCTGGTTTCCGGAGCACTAAACTTTCCTAATTTACTTGTAAATTGGGGAACTACGTCTATTCAGGTATGGATAGAAATAGTTTACACTGCGTTAAGAACACATGTGACATAAACTTGGTACTCGTATGAAAGACTTTATTCAGAAGTTGTAATAATAATGTTAACAAATAACAGATAACGCTGTCCATAATTTGTGCAGTTCTACCTAGAATTTTACAAAGATGTAAAATTCTAGGTGCACTGCGCCAACGCTTCTTACATAAGAGTCATAAGATGTACCTACCTAATCTTATGACTCTTATGTAAGAAGCGTTGGCGCAGTGCACCTAGAATTTTACATCTTTGTAAAATTCTAGGTAGGACTGCACAAATTATGGACAGCGTTATCTGTTACCATCAGGAGAGCGTCTTGCTCGTCTTCTTACTTCTTTATATATCTAAATTTAAAAAAAAGCAACTGTGAACAATGTACTAAGGAGCAAAGCTCAAGTTTCGTAGTATCGTTCGTTCTTGGCTAGTAACCTACTTGTAATATGCTTAGTGAAGCTAGGTATGAGGGAAATTCCCCTAGGATAAATATCCTGCCTACTTGACCGACAACATGTCGGCAATACTAGTTTTGTAGAAATCTCTAGGCGCTTTTAACCATCATCACTAAGGCCTGATGGTTGTGTGTTTAACACTAAAAAAAAAATCACCTGTGATTGCCGCCTGAGCCTACTTCGACGTCATCTAACGGTCCTAGTGTCTTACAGCTTTGGTATATAAAACCATATTTATGTAAATTAAAGAACTAATAACTACTCGTATATAAAACGTCCAAGTAGATAAATCAGATGTTCTTGATAATGAACTATTTATCAAAGAAGTCCATGTGTCTCTGATAAAATATAACAGTATTTTGTATACGTAAATACTATAAGACATCCTTCCCATTGATTGAATTTCTTCGCTCGTTTAACTTGCTTATCTAAGATCAACGTCAGATCAAATCAGGAGTAACATCTCTCAAACGGATGCGACCACAGATTAGATAGCATCTCGCGCCAGTTGACCGTGAAAATACAACGTTTTTAAACATCTTATAGATTTTAACAAAAAATGGGGGTTTCAATTCAATAGGCCTTGAATTCTGTACGAAATTAAGTGAGAGTAGCAACATGCCTTGTAACTTGTATATATCCAGTATATATCCATGGTATATATCCAAAAAACAAGTTCTTGAAATTTGGAACACACCCAGAAATAGATTTATTTTAAGATCTATCCGTCAAGAAAGCATTTTCTGGTGATCAAAGTCGTGAGCATAAGCTAATAATTAAGTGCTATATGTGTGACAGGGTGCGTACGAATTCGAATGTTACAAAAACTCCGTCTCACATCGCGACCGCTTTCTCGCAGCAGTGTGGCTTCAGGTTTAGTGACAACCGGGATGCACAGTTTAGCTTTGAATATGGCCACAGATTACACAGTATCTCTCACCAGTTGACCGTGAAAATCCATCGTTTTCACCGCTCAGCACGGGTGAGACTTTCATCTACGCTGCGAGTGGACCGTGACTTGACACTGATCTACCGAGGAAACGACAATTACATTATGGATCTATAAAACTAAGTGCCATATAACGTCTTACAAAAAGGTGGAAATATATAAGAAGGTAGATTTATAATCAAAACTTCATTTGTGTTCTGTTTCCTTGTTTCTCTTATCTCAGAGTTTCTTTAACTGGTGCCAATCGTTATTAGCCGCCAATAATTACAAGTGAAATTTAAAAAATACTTTTTAAAAACAAGCTTTAATTATTGTTATCATCTTGCATCATAAAGTACTCGTCAAGACGAATCAAATGAGCCCAAACTCGATGGGGTTGCGTTGTTTTATGACAGAGTTCCTTTGGCCACCTTCCAGCTCCATCATCAGATCAGCTCGATGTCATAAAAATATTGCATTGTCATCCGATTTACACACGCATGCAAATTTTCAGCTCAATTGGAAACCGGGAAGTGGGTCAAATTAAACTTGCAAGATTTGATTACAGACAGACAGACAGACAGACAGACAGACAACAGACAGGTGAAAGTAATATAAAGCTTGTAATAAAATGTGACAGGCGTTTCCAAACATTGTCGCATATAGTAATAGTTTCTATTCTTTGTCAATGGTAACTATACGACAGAATTAAACAACTCCTTTAAACTGTTCTATGTCTCGAAGAAC
This sequence comes from Hemithea aestivaria, assembly GCA_947507615.1. NCBI lineage: Eukaryota > Metazoa > Arthropoda > Insecta > Lepidoptera > Geometridae > Hemithea > Hemithea aestivaria. The sequence continues at coordinate 10,569,986 of OX382329.1, read as the reverse complement.
ATTTGATTTTTTATTGCCTTTTTGTGATTGTCACCAACCTCAGTTGGTCAATACTGTCTCTGGTCTACCACTTTTAGTCTTTTACTAATATTCACCATAATCATTTGGCTTGTAGAGACGACCGCTACCAGATGCAGTGAAACAAATAAACAAAACACTTTCTTTGTTATTTAATCTCATCTATTCATCTCTGCATTCATCAGACCTTACATTAGCAATCAAGGATTACAAGCCAAAGATTATGAGGCTGTCCATCAGTTGAATGAAATACAACCTTTCCTTAACCAAACTTCTAAGCGATGACATCATATACAAACCATTTTAAAAATGCATTCGTCCGCCAAACAAAATGTTCCTGCGTCTGTAAAAACAATCTCCAATTTCAGATTGGTCGTACTCTGTAACAATTAGGTATACTACCGGCCTTGCCTTCACACAAATCTGGCAACAGTTTAGCGGCCTTCATTTGGAATAATGATCTTCGTGTTATCCTCATTAGAGGCTTAGCTAAAGCTACAACGTATCTCTTTCTTGTCGTGCCTTTGTATGGAAACACTTTGTCACTTGATCGCAGTATTAATCACACGTTATGTATGTGCTCATACAGTAGAATAATTAGTTTAATTAATTCTTCTTTTTCGAGAATTGCGGAGTATATTATGTTATTGGTTTCCGGAGTTCCTGCTCAATTTTTCTTTGTATTAAAAGAAACTTGTCTCAAAATTTAAGACTTTTTTGTTATGATTAAAATAATCAAAATTTAGAAGCCCCCACTCTGCTCTACTAAACCCCTATATAAAAAAAGGAATATCATTTTTCTCTGAAGAAATGTTGAGGCTATAAATACGAGAGTAAGTTGCATCAAAATTCGTTGTAAAATATGCAGTATCAAAATTCGTTGTAAAATATGGATAACTGAAACCAATGCAAAAGCACGAAGTGGAAAGCTAAGACAACCCAACTGCCTTGAGAAAGTAAATGAACATGCAAATACGTGCAAGTACCCACTAAATAACTAAAATTGCATCTTATAATCCTAAAGGCCAAGTTCATGTCATCACGTCACGAACCGTCCAACTTCCAACACTGTGATTATCGAAAGTGACTGATGAATCGCTGATCGTGATAACAAGTAATAGATTCCGATATCGGAGAATAATTTAAATTGAAGTTTCATTATAAGATGAATAGAGTACTAAAATGAAATAATTATTTTATTAATTATTTTATTTTTAACATTTTGTTAACTTTTACGAAGACGTCTAGATGTTTTTAGAGGTCGCTTAAAATTATGTGTTATTCTAGGGTTTAAACTACCTAGATAATATAAAGTTTCCAATTAATCAATTCTTAAGTTTTGGTCCTGGTGTAGTAAAAAAATAATACATACAAACTTTCGCATAAAATGTAATATTAGTAGAAAAGTTTAATGTCAATATTAATGAGAATTTTAAATACCTTCCATTAGAAAATTATCTATAAGAATTTCTAGCTGTGTAATTAAAACTGAAAGAGTGATTTTGTCATAAAGCTCATCGCAACAAAATCAACTAAGCGACCAGATTTCAAGTCAATTGGTTAAATATCAGGTAGGTATATCTATATTTTCCGAGCCACAGACGCTCACACAAAATCAATGGATAATCTGGTTTGGAATCAGGAATTATTTATATTTATACTTTTGATTTATTACCAGATCAGATTTAAATGATAAATCTGCTCTACTTGGAAGATATTTACTTCTCGTATTGAAAGTAATTGGTGTGGTAATTGGTAAACTTTGATATTATTCTGTCTGACCTTCATAGAAACTAGACGATATTGATTAATGTTTATTGGAAAAGACAGAATTGAGGAAGTTTTTTTTCGCTTGCGTAACTGAGAGTAATAAAATTTAGTTCCTTATATTATCTTACATAATATGATTTTAGGACTGATTTTTATTAGGCTGACCATCTTTGAGCCGAAATTAACAAGGTTAAACTTATTTTAGAAGATGCTGTACCTACCTATTAGATGCTACATTAAATGTTTTGATTATCTCCTATTTTCAAGGAGCCATTTTTGAATTTAGATTTTTAACCTTCATAGCAAATTATATAGCTAAATGAATTCATTTAGCTTTATATTAACATATATAGCTAAGTGAATACCTATAACGTAATAGTATTTATTCTTTGAATATAGTGAGTAAACCGGTTCTTCGAGTCACACAGCACTTTAAAGATTTTCCTTAATTTCTGCTTAATTGTTTTATCTGTACTCGTACACATATAATATAGCTATATCAATGTTGTTTAGCTCATCAACAAAATATGTAGCTGCATAATAAGTAACAGTCAGGAAGATTTTGCAGATCTGGTTAACCTCGTTCAAATTCGGTTGCTTCACCTAAAAGCCACACGCCTACGCGTATTACATCTAGTATTATAATAAGTCTATTCAATTAGGTGTGTCATTATTCGTAATCCTTGACATAACAGTTTCTATTGCAGCTTTTGAATATTGATGATTCGATCTATTGTAGTTCTAAAGGTGTTGATGTGTGTTGTTGAAATATATTTTAAAGGTATTAAAGTTGTTGTAGGAGCAATTAAATATATCAGAACCATTTTGAAATTGCATCTGGTAGGCAATAAACAATTTGTGATATCTGTGGAAAATATGTACAGAATGGATGGAACTCCAAAACTTTATTTCCAATAAATGGTGGTAATAAGACAATACCCCAAATAACCACAATACATATAATCTATGCTATTTTAACAGTATTCAGCAAGGCTTTTTCAAGGCTTTTTAGGCACCTTCTCCATAAAATTTTTAAATTATCGGTACAGGATGTCATTAGCATTAGGGATATTTGAAAACACTTTGTAAGCCTCTTCACATATTCTGATAGCCACTGATATCATTACTGCGTTAACAAGCAGTAACAGCTTGTGTTGATCACTATTTCTTGGCGGCCTTACACATTCAAGCTGCAAAGTTGACGTAAACTTGGTTTTCTGGAGGTTTCTAAAGTTCAACAATGTAATTCGTAGTCTATCCACGACCGTTTGCACCTACATCAGTCTTATTTAGTTAATAGTGTACGTAGAATTTCCCCAACAAAAATACGTGAGAATGATATGAAATGTCACCACTTTTCTTTTTAATGTTCGGTGCTACCTTAATGGGTTTTTATTGTTGTTTCTTGTTTACATTGTCATTTCAAATATCTAGATGTCTTTTCAGTTTGGAACAAACAAGCAATTTAACTTTGTCACAACAGCTTTTAGCTGTGAAACTTGGCTCCTCAGGGAGTGTTTTCATCAGCGATTATTATACAATAAATTATTTTAATTGTGTTACTCTTTGGACACAATAATTTGTTAAGTTTTATCAGTTTTTCATTTACAACTTTAATTTTCTGTTTTTGTTGGCCATAAACAGAAAATGAAAGTTATGAGCTTGAAGTAAAATGATTTATAAATATTTGTTTGGAAACGCAAAGATAATATGAAAAGAAAAACTAAAATTGCATTTAATTTTTAACGTACCTTTAAACTTAGAATAATATAAAAAAATACTATGCACGCATGATTGAAATGCGGCACATACTTATAGTATTACAAACCTGCTAATACAAAATTAATTTGTGAAGCATGCTCAGAAATAAAAGTGAAAATAGCCATATAACATTCTGGAAACCACCTGTTACTACAGACATGGGTCACACATCTATAGTTCAATAACATTATCCAGTTTTGTCTATAATCGGAAATGTACTAAAACGAGAACTTAGAAGCCGCATATAAACGCTTAAGCAGTGACTCAGCTCTAAACGGTTCAATTCAAAGAGTGCTATAAAATTTATCACTAAACCATTCGTGAGTATTTAGATTCATCTAAATACTCACTACTACAAACTATTAGATACTAGAAACAGTTGGCACTAAGTCAAAGTAAATACAAGTGAGTTAATGCCTTTAATTTACAAAGATAAGTGCTATAAAATGTTGCTGATATACTGTATCAACTCTATTGAAAATTGAATAACTACTCTACCTCTTTCTACTAGTTCCTAAATTAGAGGTACTATTAGGTGTTGTTTTTAGTAATATTTTACTCTCGTCCACTGAAAAAAGCAACTAAATTACTTAAGACCAGACTTGCACACATTCTTTACAAATACGACACGGCTGTAATCAAGTAATAATTTTTGTTACGATTTTCTTAACCACAACCGAGGTTAAGAAAACACACACGACGCACACATTCATCACTACATAGTATAAAATAAAGTTGCTTTCCGCATCTGTCTGTCCCTATGTATGCTTATACCTAGTCAGGTCATAAGTATTGTCACACAGTAAAAACTTTTCTTTTAGAATGCTGGCTACAAAAAAGTTTATTGAATTCGAATTTAGAATTGTTCATGAAAATAAAAATGTATACTTTTTAGAATTTTACTCATTTTTAAATATGGAGTGGACGCTTAAAGAAGACCGTGTTGCAGTTATTGCGTTGCATCGTTGCGGTTACGCGCCAATTCAAATTTTTGACATACTGAAAAATTTGAATATAACCAAAAGATTCGTTTATCGTACCATCAAACGATACAATGAAGACTCTAGTGTAGATGACAGGTCAAGAAGTGGTCGCCCTCGGTCTGTTAGGACTCCAGCAGTGATAAAAGCTGTGAAGGCGCGAATTCAAAGAAATCCCAAACGTAAGCAGAAACTGTTGGCCCTTCAGATGGGGTTAAGCAGAACCACGGTGAAAAGGGTGTTAAATGAAGACTTAGGGCTTCGGGCATATCGAAGAAAAACAGGACATCGTTTAAATGCTCGTCTAATAGACCTGAGACTGAAGAGATGCCGCGCTTTGTTGAAGCGGTACGCGAGAAAAAAATATCGAGAAATTCTTTTTTCGGATGAAAAAATTTTTACCGTAGAAGAGAGCTACAACAAACAAAATGATAAGGTGTACGCACACAGTAGTGAAGAAGCGAGCAACCGTATTCCGCGTGTCCAACGAGGTCATTTTCCATCCTCGCTCATGGTATGGTTGGGAGTTTCTTATTGGGGCTTAACAGAGGTACATTTTTGTGAGAAAGGTGTAAAAACGAATGCAGTTGTGTATCAAAATACAGTCCTGACGAACCTTGTGGAACCTGTTTCTCATACCATGTTCAATAACAGGCACTGGGTATTCCAACAAGATTCGGCGCCAGCTCATAGAGCGAAGAGCACACAAGACTGGCTGGCGGCGCGTGAAATCGACTTCATCCGGCACGAAGACTGGCCCTCCTCCAGTCCAGATTTGAGTCCGTTAGATTACAAGATATGGCAACACTTGGAGAAAAAGGCGTGCTCAAAGCCTCATCCCAATTTGGAGTCACTCAAGACATCCTTGATTAAGGCAGCAGCCGATATTGACATGGACCTCGTTCGTGCTGCGATAGACGACTGGCCGCGCAGATTGAAGGCCTGTATTCAAAATCACGGAGGTCATTTTGAATAAACTTTATTGTCATAAGAATCTATGTTTTGTTAAGTTCATTTTGGTATATAAATAGTTACATAATAAATAAACTTGTTACAATAATTTTATATTAAACATGTGACAGAATTTATGACCTGACTAGGTATATTTAAAACTACGCAACGGATTTTGATTAATAGCTAGAATTTGATTAATAGTTTTCATTAATAGTAAGAATGATATAAGAGGAAGGTTTATATGTATAATACATGCATAATTTAGTAGAGAAACACTGATGATTTTCTATTAAGCGCGACGAAGTGCGCGCGGGTCCATTAGTCTGTTATAAAGTGAACTTATGTACTGCTGGCTAAGTCTATCCACCAAAGCAACTAGGCAATAACGCGACAAAACCGGACACCTTTCACTAGCGTTTATGGTACGTTGACTTGGATAAACTTTTACATAAGTCACCCGAGGTCTGGCCATTAACTCTTATAAACTTATCATCGGTTTACCAACGTTATTAACTTCAACTTCGTGCGGTCGATCTGGACATTTGTTAGGTGGTTATCGAAATTTCTAATGTTTCTAAATTTTCTGAATAAGATTTTTTCTCTCTCCCGTTGGTTTTTACCAATTTTATCTTTTGATAACGCTGCCCATAAATAACAGTGCTACTTAGGATTTCACAATGATATTCCACATAGGTAAAATTCTGGGCGCACATTACTAACGCTTCATGCTCACCACCTTAATTTCATAATTGCTGCTGTAAACATGGATTCGACATTTCGGTGCCATGTATCGTATCCATTTAATATTATCGATAAGACTAAATTCGGCTGCAGCGTTAAATTCGTGGCAGTTAATGGAATTTCCGCATCACGGAGCTGGCTCTGCGTCCGGCTCTGGATGTGAGCTGCTGTCCTGCGTTCTACGCGGTTTCGACAGAGCCGGATCAAGGAATGAAATTTTTGAACAATTTTTCATGTATTCGATTTCTGGGCATATACCAAAAAAACTGGTATAACTGGGCTAAAGTGTTAACTTCTTATGACTCTTGAGTAAGAAACGTATTATGGGCAGCGTTATCTCTTACCATCAGGAGAGCGTCTTGCACGTCTTCTTACTTCTTTATATAAAAATATCTCACCAAATTTCTAATGACTACACCTAATTTTACAAAACAAGCTTGCAGCGACTTGCTTGAAAAAAGAAATCCGCGGCGACTTTCCCATAAATGCAAACTAAGATAAACGATACGTCTTCCTCGTCTTGTTTGATGAGACAGCAGACGGGTTAACTAACCGTCGCTCGGTAATCTGATGATTCACTTTATATATTGCCAGGTTAGCTGGTAAATCCAGCTCTGGTCGGCGCCACGTTCCGCGGTAATACACGCCATCCCTTACCTCGTGCCGACATTAATCCTATTAATTCCTAAACGCATCTCTCCACGGCTCACGGCACCGCGATGTTGTTACAACCATTTTTGCATGTGGCATTTTGACGTCCCCTAAAGCTAAACCTCTCCTGAGAGGGGTGACGCTCCATATAATTGGACCCTATTTTGTTTTACAATGAGCAATGAATATTAATCAAATCCGAACACCTAAAGGGAATCCATCCACCTCGATCAATCTTATTCACAACTTTAATATTTTTCCCTCTTAGACAAATGATGAAGTAGAAACGAAAAAGAGGGTAGGCCATAAAAAACCCTCGAAATCGTTGTCAACCTTTTTCCGCAGATATGAAGGAAACTTCCGTTGCGTTACTAACTTCAATTTCAGTAAATGGGATTCACAAAAAGGCGAGGAAACAAAAAGTATCTGGTGAATCTAATTTCAAGATAACAAGAATAGAAGACGTTTTTAAAGTTTAAGTAGGCAGTAGCAGGCAGCTTTGAAAACAATGTTTATATATATGGCATAATGGGTTTATGTAGAGGTACACAAACTTACACTGAAAACAAATAGAAAATTAGAGTAGGGTGGTGCAAAGTGGTAATCGATTGTATAAACACGGATTGCTGCAATCGTAGTTTCTCAATCTGAACATAACATACGGAGTTCAAATAAAGATATCCGCATTCAGTCGGAATCGGTGCTCTGGGTTTGCTTGATTTTAATCAAAAGTTTCGATTGGACCGGTAACGTTCGGTCGAGTGCAATCGTTCCGCGCTTCGTTCCGATGATCGTAGTTTAATAGCTGCACCCTAAATGTGTGCAGCTATTAAACTACGATCATCCAATCTAATTCCTATTTGCACTTCCATAATTGTTGAGAGTTGTCGAGTGGTATGACGCGCGGTGCGGCGCTTGTTTCTCCCCGAGACACATGTAACTCGTTATAAGTTTGCCGGGGCGGAGCAGGCGAGTAGGCGCGTCACTCTACTTGCAATATGCGCCGCCGAAGCTCGGGACTCCGGCCCGCTAACGAGAACTGCATAATGTAGTTTCAATCCTACAATACTGGCCGTAATTGAGAGACTTCGCCGCCACACTCGGCTGCGTGCTGCATCACGTTCATTTTCAAGAAATCCCTAATGAAAAGTGAAGGTAAATCTCCCGAGGTCTTCGAGCCCACATTTAAGTGAAATAAAAATAAATTGAGCCCAAAGTGGGATAGCCGCTCAAATTAAGCACCTGAATAAATTGTGTGATAATCCGCAGCAGTCTTTTAACCCTTAATTTGGCAAGAGAGTAAATATTTATATTTTGTTGTAATTAATGTATTTTCCTCTTAATATGGATACATGTGAGTCGAATAAAATAAAATAAAAATATATGAAATAGTCCAATTCGCGAAATATATATGTTGATATTTTACAACATTGCCAAATTAGGATGTAAAAATGAAACAATTGAATATGAGGAAAAAAATATTTATTTTTGATGAAAATCACAGAAACAGTTTCTGTTTTTAGTAAGGCATAGACGGGTTTCGCATTTTACGCAGGATATTGTGGTATACCCAGATTTGCATAGTCGGCAACGACCTTTCACCACTATATTGGGTAGGTGGTTCATTCCATCGTACCGCACGTCAACGTGAGCACCGACAGTAGCACGAAGAACGTGCTACTGTCGGTTTATTTATTATCTCTGACGGTCCCGAAGTCTCTGTTCTCAACACTTTAGGGGATAGTGCCAAGGAAATTTGCAACCTGAACTCATTCAAACTGAAAATCTTTTTGATGTTTTTTTGGCCACAATGGCGACGGTATAATATCCAGGCGTTATTGATTGATATGTCCAGGAGTTGAGCAAAAATTCCCAGGTACCATCGCCTGGATTTCAGTTGTATCCTGTAAAGGGCAGTGAGCATGTCTGATAAGTCAACTCCACCCATATGGGCGTTGTAGAATTTCACTACTTGAGGACAGGTCACATCAGTTCTAGATCTTTTCTCTTTTGAATACCGCTTTATTTTGCTTAGCGGATGCGCATCTACAAAAGAGCTTGTCAAAGTTACAACTTTGTTATCAAACCACTTTACTGTAGCTATTTTGTTTTTATTGCAAACAATTTGCGAGAAGGAGCCCCTTCCTTTCTTTTTAAGTTGCTTGTCAGAGTCAAGTAGAGCTTCGCATCCTCGCAGGCGATTGGCTTTGATTGTACCTAGGCTAAATATACCCAGCTCATTTCTCAGATATATCACTAATTCTAGTGAAGTATAGTAATTGTCAAAATATATAAAGCATGGTTTGTTTTTGATGGATTTACATAATGCCACAACAACTTTCGCACCAAACCCCAATGCTTCTTCTTCATTAGTAAATTGTATATTGCGAAAAGTATCTTCTCCTCCATATAGAATATAATCGTAAATGTACCCAGAAACTCCAGCTCTGACAAAGGCTTTAAACCCCCACTTTTTCGGTTTTCTGGCGTTATACTGTCTTCTGTTCCCAGCCTTTTTCCCCTTGTATGGGATAGTCATTTCGTCTACACTAAACTGGTTTTCTTCCTCTGCAACTCGCAAACAATTCAGACGTACGCTTTCAACTATTGGTCGGACTTTTTGAAACCTATCAGTGCTTTCTTCATTATTGTCTGAAAAATGAATGAATCTGCGGATTTGTTGGTATTTTTTCAGAGGCATAATGTCTGCGACTTGTGCATACCTGAATTGTAAGCTCAAATAATCTAAATAGCTCGGCATTTTCACCACACCCATTATGATATTAATAGCTATAAAATCTTCTATATCTTTCTTTGTTATATTTATAGATCGGCCCAAAATTTCAACAGAATATATGTTTGTTTGTTCTACGATGTTATCGATTATATCGTCAGAAAAGAATAAGGTGAAGTATTCACGTGGAGTCATATCATCAGAGGGTGGATCAGAAAATGGAATAGGTTCGACAGAAGCAGCATAAAATTGGTCTTTTTCCAAAAAAAAAATATGGGTTTACGTTTTATCTTTTTTGCAACCAAGCGTGGACGGGAGCTTGGCTTTGTTCTTGCTGAGCGAGTCCTTTTTCGTGAATTTTGAGATGTGGATGGAGTAGCAGCAGGTGTAGTTAGAGCGGTATTGCAAAGAGGTGATGGTACTACTGGTGACGGGGTTGGTAGCAGAGGAATTGCAGATATAGATGGTATAGAGTCGTAGTTTACTTTGTTTGCAGAAGGGAATACAGATTGTATCACAGCAGACAAATGAACGTCTTCATGGTCCGATTCAGAATAATGAGTTTTATCAGTGTCAGTCTCTATTTCACTGTCAAGCAGGTTCAAACGTTCAAAAGATGAATCAAGTGAAGGTGCCGGGGAGCTGAGATATTCATCTTCATCAGGATGTTTGTGCGATGGCAAAACAACCTGATCCTCTTCATCTGAGTTGTCACTTCCATCAGATCTTGCATTAGCAACAGGAACTAAAGCTAACATTCGATTAGTCCTAGCCCTCTGAAGCGCCTATAAAAAAAACAAAATACCACTTGCAACCAAACACCAAAGCCAAATAAATATACTAAAAAAAATGCGTTATACAAAAACATAAGTACACCATAACATCACAAAGTTATATATCAGGGGCTTTAGCGAAGTTGCTTTTTTACCACCAACACAAAATGCACTAGTTTATAGGATATTGAGCAATGATGCTTTTTTACCACAAACACAAAATGCACTAGATTATAGGATATTGCGCAATGATGCTTTTTTACCACATTGATGTTAGGAAGCTTGTTATGACTCAAAAAATACATTATGATACAATATTTGAATAGAAAACGTTAGTTTGCTTCAATGTTAGTAAAATTAAACCAAAAAACCAATATCGTTAGCTTATAAAATATACAAATTCAAAAACTTACCGAAATCGTGTTTACGCGTCGAGACATGTTGGCTGACTGACATTAATAAATAGTGCTGTGCAAGTAAAAAAATGAAGTCGATTATTTTTTCTAGTGTTGTTCATGAACCATTGATTTTATTAAATCGGTCGATTTCATTAAAAAATATTTATTGAAAGCTCCAGATTTACTTAAAATACTTGTTGCCTAGAAGTTACAATATCAAATTAAGGGTTAATGCTTTACGGAGCCGCCGGCGACGAAGGCGCGAGAAAGAATAAACGAACGAGATAATGATTACTCTCATTTCATTACTTCTCTTGATCCCCGTAATTGAGGAAATTGGGTCGGAGTGTGATAAGAGTGGGAGTATCGGGTGTTATTGGGGCAGTGCCATTAGAGACCTCTTAATCGTATTTAACGCCTTTATCACCTGGGGGTGCGCAATGGCCCGGAACTAGCGAACATGGGCGCGCGATCGACCTCTCTCTTAATATCTTTTTAACCTAACTTTTCAGTTTCATTAGAAGCTTTAGACATTAGCGATCTAATTACTCATAACTACATTTCTTCATACGTGTATGTTTACTATCCCTTTCTATCAGAGGCTTTCAATAATCAAAACCAAACTTCCAAAAGTTATGCACGGTCTATAGATCACCCCTTATTCAGGACATAAGCTGCAATTTTTTATTACGCTTTTTCCTACTACAGAGCAGAGTTCATAATGGAAAGAACATTAGCACAGCCTACTTTGAAAGCTTTCAGGTCGTCCCGGGCAGGCAGGTTACGGTGCTATTAGATAAGTGCCCAAATAAGGATTAAGGGGATGCAGCGTTTCCATAACGTTCTCCAGTGGCCGTTTCCTAAAAGCTGCTGATGTACTTCTGGTATTTAGGATTACGAAAATGTTTATCTACAAAATGAAGGGATTTTGCAACGTTGTTTAACAAAGATGCCCTATGCACATTTGCTTGTACACCTAGTAAAAAGAGTATGTGTCAAAAATTAATAAATAAGTTTTTCTCTACAAATAAATTATTATTATCTCCGAATCTATGCTACTTACATAAAACTTACATAAATACATGCCTAATTTGAGCCCTATTTTTTCAGTAGTTTAAGCGTGAAGAGGTTACAAATACATATTTATAATAAAAATACTTAGCAGTACTTATAGGGCTTTTTGCTAAAAACAGTTGCAACTAATTTGCTTAACGGGAGAGAAAGTCTAACAACGACGGACTAAACTTGAAAAATGCAACCTAATCACTTTCTTACACATAATGTCGTCCAAACTGGTTCAAGTTTACCGATTAGGTACTAATCTTGCTTTTTTTATAGGAGATGAATGAGTAATAATTGTTGTTTTGACAACTTTCCATTGCGTTACGTAAGGCACAAGTGGACATTTAAAAAAGTACTTATAATCGAGTTTGTGTACTTGTTCAAGTCGAAGGCGTAACCTGTTCTATAAATTACTCATACATAATAAAAATCCGCTTTGAAATGTATTTGCAAGTGCAAGTGGTAAACTTAAGATAGTTCTAGGACAATAATAATATTGATATCAGCATTATATATTCGCATTTTAATAATATTAGTAGGAAGTAGGATAGAGGAAGTAGGAAGTAAAATAGTAATATCATCTAATGACAACAAAACTTAGCAGACAATTTCTTTCAGAAAGATTAATAAGAAGAGTAGCGTTAGTAGCAGTATTTTGTCTTTGGTACATTTTCCTACGATCATGTTATACTGGAACAGTTCCCCAAAGGACTTGAGAGGTTGATGACAGTAGATCTAGCAGGTTTATAGGTCTAGCAATGAAACAACGGTGTATTGCGGTGAGCGGACAAGACCGCAGTCGCAGCGGTGTCGACATTGCATTGAAAGTGCATGGTTTGAGACAAGCAAAGCGCTTGGAATTCCTAGTTCCTGACGAACGGTGAAAACCACTGTGATTGTCTATTGTTTTGTAATGTGGTGTAAGACTTGCTGCTCCATTTCCGAGCTGATACTTTGACATTGTCTGTTCAGGTTCAGGATAATATCCTGCATTACGATGCCGTATTTTGTGAATTATCCAACTAATTATGTGCTGAAAAATATACGAAAAAAACTAATTCTGTAGCTATAACGACTCGTAAGACGCTATAATTGTAGGTACTGGTACTGGGGTAAAGATACAGAGTTTATATAAATAGGTAATGTTTCTTCTTTCTTATCCTGCATTCGATAGGTACTTTTGAGTCAAGCCAAACTTTATTTTCGAGCAGTTTATCTTTATAACCAATTTTCAAGGCTGCTTAATATTATATTTATTTAAAATGCGCCCCGTCAAGCATTTCGTGTGAAAATTATACATAAAGGTACTAGCTATGAATCATAATCAACCTTTTCAGACTTCTGTAATTAGATTTTTTTGAGTTGTGGCCCCTCGTTCACCCCGGCCTTATTTCCATTCTAATTTATATGTACAAAGGATTCCAATGATAAAATCGTTTATTTATTCTAGTGACTACTCCATAAATTGTTTGGATCCGGTGTTAGGGATATTTAGTTACGATGTTACATGAATTTATGTTATCAATTCATTTGTTACGATAAAATGTGGACACAATTTCAATATTGACAATAAATTAGTAGCTTTACTGAATAATAATACCGAGAGTCCATTTGTATGAGCTGTTATTTCCGATATTGTGTTATTTCTGTGGAAAATATTACTGTATTTATTTCATTTTTATCCTTTTTCATATTTCAAATAAAATACAATAAAGTGGTTTGAAACAGGGGCTTACGTTTTTTGCTTGCATCGTTTTAATTTTGTAGTTTAAGAGAATTTCAACATTTTATGTTTATAGAGGCCATATTAAAAGCTCTGAAATAATATTTTTACCGTGAAGAGCAAAGGTAAACATTATCAGTTATCACAAAAGCTGTCACTATGCTATTACCGACACCTTTTACCCAAATAAATTTCAAGTGCCTATCCCAAATTTGGAGACAAATAAATCGATGGGCTTTATCAGAGTTTGGTCATAAAGTGTTCGATCAGAAATAGCTTCGGTTATACTAGTGCGTAGGAGAATCGTGAATAGAGGAGCGTCCGTTCAATTTAAGGGCGCGCTGTTCGCTTATTACTTGGCGTAATGTGCCCTTTAACTTTTATGGGACGAAGTTTGGAATGAGTCCGGTCCCGCCCGGGACTAATATAGGGCGAGAGTTTTATCTCTAGTTGCTTCCGGTTAAATTTGTATTAATTTTATTGTGACACAGCGACACAGCTGTTTACATAATTTGGAATGAATTTATGGAAAATCGATTAATTTTACGATCTGTAGAGGCGTGGTTGATATTATATGCCGTCCTACTTTTCTCGAGATTTTATCTACGATGTACTATTAAGAATTGCCTATTTTATTCACGAATCGGCTATCTGTGTACCAATATATTTTAGTTTATTCGGTTTAGCGCTTGTTCAGAAAATATGAAGAATTTTCCTTTTAAAAAGTCCTAGTTCCCTTTTTAACAAAAAATACCAAATGAACACACGTTTTGGCACATAAAAAACAATGTGCTGTTTAAAAATTTTGACAATGATCTTCATAAAACTCTTGATTATTATGAATGAGATGATGTCCCTTTTATTAATATTTTTCTGCAATAACGATCCGTTCCTATAATATCAGTGTTCCTCAACGGGGCCAAAAATGTCATCCATGTCGTCTCCACTGGGGGGGTATTGATATTACATTATATTTTGTTTAAAATTAATTATAAACTGCTGTGAGTTTATTTTTCGTAATTTATATTTTTTATTTTTCAGGTAAGCAACCCATATCAACATTGAAAGCCAGACAGCGGTAAACTGGATTACTTATAATAATGAATGCACCTATCACAAAAGTGAATAGTGAGCATTAAAACGTGTTGAAACTGAGAACCGACCAAAAATTATGAGACAGCCAAGAATTTTAATTAGCCGCAGTTTCAACAGGCTCTGAAATTCTTTGTTTTAATTAATTAAATAGATTATTATCACGTGTAAGTCTGATGAAAGCGGTGTGCGGTTACAACTTGTCCTATAAATAAAGACCTTTACACCTTATCGGGTAATAGAGGGCCATAGACAACAATGGGGAATATATTCATGAATTGGTTGAGATAAATGGCAAGTTATTTGATAATTACTTTATAGATTTCTCTGGGTAGGTTTCTCTTGGTTCTCTTGGTTTCTCTTGGTATATGGTAGCCTACTGTAATTTTACAAGAATTAGTAGCAAAACCTTTATGTTTTGTTAATTATTATGTTAGTGTTCTATAATATCCATTTGAAAAAAAGCATAATAATTGAATCGTGCCAATTTGCGATATTTTTACTTGTACTTTGAAACCCATATCACCCGACTGCTGCAAAGGTCTCTTGGCAACAGGTCTTGCCAACGATTATTATTTGAATCTAAACTCTTTTTGAATCACATTTAATTTGAATAAAAAAAAACATTTATTTATTGCAAATAAAAAAAAATCAGAAACAAATTGCAGAAACAATGCGTCCAATACGATTCCTGATAATATTATAAAAAGGTGTGGTAATCAAGGCACAAGAGCTCACAAAGATACATAAAAGTTGGAAGATAATTTGCAAATGAACCTACTAATTCCATTTGAAATTCAAAGGCTGTTTCATAGCTAATTAATCCTTAAAATAAATAAAATGAAACCCTCTCGAAACTAGTTTATTTCAGCCAAAATTAAATAGGTTATAAATTCAAACGAGTGCCTTTAATTCACCGATGTTATAATAAACATAGATGCCGCCATTGCGTTAACTTTGTTGAACAAACATTCAAAGACACATCAAACATCAGCTATTTTTGTAATGGCACGTCAAATGTTAGATAATAACTACTTGTGTCGTATCATATTGCATTCAAACAAACAGTCCAAGCCAATTAGAGTAAAAAAGTGGTTTTGACTTCATAATTAATTATTGCGGAAAAAGTAAAAAAAAAGTGTCACGCGGGCGCGCGCGCGCGTGTCAAGCGTTGGTGCAGTGCTCCTAGAATTACACATAATTGTGAAATCCTAGGTAACACTGTACTGATTATGGGCAGCGTTATCTCTTAACATCAGGAGAGCGTCTTGCTCGTCTTCTACTTCATCACTTAAAAAAAAAAATAAAAAAAAACGTCACGCTTGATTTTCATACAAATTCCTTGGGTAGGCACATATAAAGCACTCATGGCATGTATTTTGATATAGATCTATGCCTTAATTGCTCGCATAAACGTTAAACGGAGTCACCGCTTCACTAAATTTTATTTCCGTGGCCTGCAGACGACCATCTCTCAATTAGAAATTATTTCGAACTTGCTGTGCTCCACGGATTTCCTCACTGTAGCATGTTTCACAGGATATACCTATATAGGTAGTACTAATCTGTACTCATACTAATCTTTAGACTCACTTCCTATATTTCATTGCGATGGATGGATGGAAATATCGATGGCTCCTACGTAAACTATCGTATGTTCGTTTTGCTAACTTTTCAGGAGGGGCCTTTTAAGATATTTTCTAGCACGGTATCTTTGAATAGAAACATTTTTATTTGAAATTTATACCACGGTATACTTATTTAGGGGGGAATAATATGGACTAAAAATAAATAAAGAATTATTTGTATTTTTTTAGATATTGTTGTTACGATTTTATACTTGGCTCAAGAGCATGTTAAAAAAATTGTAAGTGATATTTACGATCTTATTCATCGTCTCAAAGAATAAAAAAAATATCGTATGTGGAACTTACGATTTTATACAATGGCTGTTTAAGAAAAAAATATGTCGTAACATGCACATACCATGATTTACCTGGTTCATTTTAATTTTATTTGATATAGTAAATGATAATTACATGGTAAAAATGCAACATAAAGTCATTTTAATCAATTTATTATAACAAAATAGATAGATTTGAGATAATGTATTTATTTTTAAGTATGTAGATGTATGATAACATCTCATCAAAAACATAAATGTGAAATTAGAGCCAAGTTCAATATTACGATATAAGTACCTATTTGTTGGTTGTATGTTGACTTCAGCGACAAAAAAAGTGAGATCCAAATAGTTGCCAAGGTCAGTGGTTAGTCCTGAAATATATTTGTTTCATAAAAAATATTTTATTACAACTTTTAATGATTATTTCTTCTTATAACGTAAGATAAATATTATGTTTTATCCTAAGATCTGATTTTGCTACTTATCTTATACGAAATATTATATATTAAGTTGATACCTGCCTACAATTACTGTCTCAAAAGCACCCTATGTTTGATGGCTATGATTTCATCTAAAGTTTTAGTAGGCAAGTTACTTAATAATTCACTGTAGTAAAGAAATTTACTAACAATTAACAGAATTAATTTAAAGAAAAAATAAAAATAAATGGAGATATGTAGATTGTAATAGAGCTTATTTTCTCTTATCATCATCTCAGCCGTAGGACGTCCACTGCTGAGCACAAGTTTCCTCTTGTTTTTAGAATCGAAGTGCATCCAGCACCATTCAACGTCCTATTTATATAGGACGAGACCCTTATGGTTGACTGTCGGTCTCACAAAATAATATTGAAGTTATTACACATTTCAATATTTTTCAAGCATTAAAACATAATGATTGTACTTAGGATAATATCAGATCACTAGTCATCAGTCAGTGTAAGAGGTCTAGTTACTTTTATAATTAGGATCAATCAGTATAATAATTAATAAATGTAATGTACTCGCATGTACGAAATAATTATAATAAATCATAAGACTTATTCGGAATTAAGTACTTTGAATATTCAGAGACGTTGAAGGTTCTAAAAGGAAAATTTGTAATGAATTGCTAGAATAACACCTCTAGTATGTACAAATACTTATCGATTCATTTTTGCTATCGCTTGATGTATGGACATTAAGTCTCGATACCTCAACGTTTTTTTTTGTAGGCGCGGGGAATTTTTTGTCGTGACAATTTATAAAGACGTTTGCGCTGTTGTCTTGCAAGCAATTATTCACTGACCAGTATTTGTAACTATTTTTTCCCCTAATGTTTGTCATGTAGCGTGGATTTGAAGTCTTAAAAATGGGTGGTTATTCATCTCAATAACTTGGTATGTGATTCCTTCTGTTTTAGCATAATATATCGGACTAATGTGAACCATTGAAAAGATGTGTATTATTATAGTTAATTTATTCGTCCATTTTTCTCAATCAATGCAGCCACGTTGTTAAATTATTATTGTGTAATTGTCTTTATAAACTGTGTTTTATTGTTAAGTTATAAGCTCTCAGAAAAAAAAAACATTTTATATGCTGCAAGCACGATACGGTTTATGTTGTATTACGGCTCAAATATTTTTACCTAGATTTTCAGTGTCTTTCTTTAAATGTTAACCCATTCTTTTATTTATCTTCTTCAAATATTGCGTTGAGGTGTAGTAATAACAAAATAAATATCAGAAAGGTGGGACAGTGGTTTGTTCTAGTAGAGTATTTGAGAGTAGAGTATTAATACAGATCAAATACGGATAAAAATCTTTGGTGCAATTAAAATCCAAATGGTAAATGAACAGCTACGGGGAGAAGCAGCGTGAGGTGTTGAGCTATCTTCCAGATTCTTCTTCTAGACATTAGACCGTAAAATTATTCCGTAAAATATATTTTAATCTTATATTATCAGAGAGGTAGATCTTTATCTTAGAAACGTGATCGTTCTAATGACATAGATATTCATTTTATAAACGTGAAAATTTGAAATAACGTATGGATGCCTGTTGTATATTTGGTACTCTTTCAAGCCTAAACGGGTCGACCAATTGAGCTGAAATTTGGTATAGGGATAGCTTAAGACTCTAAAATAACATATAGGCCATATAGCACAGCAAGTAAAACCGCTGGGCGCAGCTAGTATGACATAAGATAGCATTATTGTTATGAAGTCCCATGTATACTATTGTATTGTTTAGTTACGATTATTGATAGTGCCACGTAATTTGTTGTATGTAGTAAATACGACAGAAAACAATTTTGAATGAACCAGGTAAAATGTTGTATGTATAAGTTACGATAAAAAACTTTTCATGGTGAACGCAGTAAAATACCGTATGTGTTTTATACGACACATTTTTATAAAAAAATTATAACGTACATGGTCGTATGAGGTACTAACCATAGTCTTAGTTGACTTCTATCAAAATCAATATTATAAATTATATTCTTTGCTTAATATGAGAAAATAATGTTACTATTATGAGAGTGACTTACCCAGTGGTCTGTCTTCAGTGTTATAATTTAAACTGCTGCTATATTCATCGTTCTTACGAATAACATCAAAAAGTCATCATTATTTTGAACATGAAATGCACATGTAATTTCTCAGTTTTTGTGCTTGTGAATACTCTCCGACATTCAAATTACTCATACCTAGCTAAATCTAACATTAATTATAACAATATATAAAAAATATTGAATAAAACAATTGCAGGTTATAACATGCCTAAACTCAGTGTAAATGCCGGTAAGTGATACATACGATTATTTTCTCTGCTCAAAAAACAACATACGATAGAAAATTGAAAAATAAAATGCGTATTTTTTAATATTTTCATCTGAAATTTACACAGTTTATAGAACTAATCAAGCTCATTTAGAAAACATAAAAAAGTGAAAAACTCAAAAGTGTGGGTTACGATAGTTTACGTAGGAGCCATCGATATTATGTTTGTATGGTTATTATTGATTTGTAGTATAATAATTATTCTTCTTTCTTCGTTAGATTTGGATCGGATGTAGTGCGGAGCACTGTAACACGCGTTGTTTTATTTTTAGTGGTGGTCTTTACTCTATTCAAACTTTCAATCTTTATTTTTTTTGAAAGTTAGAAAAAATGGGATCCAGAAAAAGTGTATTCTAAGTTCAAAAATATGATTCAGGAGTCACCATTTATTATGTTTTTCCTCAGAGCAGAGGAAAAAGAGCAAAGGCTCTACTCAACCTTTATCTACATTTTTAGTCATGTCCTCGCCCTCAACTCTTCGAGTGCTTACACGACTAAATATACGGATTTAACAGTACTTTAGAGTTAGTCTCCACGATAAACCGCGACGAACATCACGATAAAAGTCTCCAAGAGTAATTAATTGTGCTCGAAGAGTGGTCGTATCAACATATCCAATTACCGCTATTTATATGGATCGGACGGTGGTTCTCTTATTTCCTCGGCTTCGCCTAATTGTACACTATTGATGTTCGACAAAACAACTAGCTTCCAATTTGTAGACTTTGAATGCATTCGAAATACAACTGGTTTTGACTTGTATTATACCTATTTGCGCAATTCAAGTTCTCGCTGCATTTTCAGTTTTAAATTGTTGGATATCTTGCTAAAAAGTTGGCCTTTATTTACTTGATGGTTCAAAAATTCAAATTGGCTATAGTTGACTCAATGAATTGAGTAAGTGAAAATAACATTTAGTAACATGTAGTATTATAATTTTTTTATTATGGATAGTGGGGGTTAAAAACAACTGAATTAAAAAATTCCAACTTAAAAAATAAGGTCATTGTCATTTAAATCTATTTGATCGTAAAATGTAGGTATATGCATGTGTTTCGAGTTGCATACATCTATTGTGGCTTCATGTCTCGTCTGGGTTAGGGTCAACGCTCATTACACCCACCCGGGACCCACTCAGCACCGCCTCGCCTCGGCGTCCACCCGGCGTCAACGCGGCGTCCACGGGTGGACGCCGCGTTGACGCCGGGTGGACGCCGCGCGGTCAACCCGTGAACGCCGCGTGACCAACGAGTGGACGCCACTTATCCACGAATTTAATTCCAAAATAAAACCTTTTAAATGTTTAATAAATAGTTGAATTTATAATTAACTTAATTTTTAATATTAACTTCGGGTTAAAGATCTTTATTTCTCATAAAAGAATTTACATTCACTTACTATGAGACACATACTAAAACTAAGCATAAGTTATAATAGGGCTAGTCGTACAAAATTTTGCAATGAACTTATAAAATATAAAATGTAGGTAGTCTAAGAAAAAGTTATAGGCAAATATTGCAAAAAACACTTAAACAGGTCCAACGCCGCATCGCGTCGATTGCATTGTTTTGTTGACATGCAGTAAACCACGGAGTCATAAAGTAAGCGCATCAAATCTGGATATGGCAAAATATTCAATTTCAATGTAATTTATTGTTATTACATCATTGTATTCCTTTATTTTTTCTCTTTGTTTAATTTATCTTCTTTGATAATATTTATTTATTTATTCATCTTTAATTCATTTCTTCTGCCTTTTTTTCTATAATATGTATATGTATATAGTATTTTTATATGAATATTGAAGTAAGTTTTGAAGGTTCTGGTGTATTTCTATAATATTATTTGTGTTTTTATATATTCTTTAGTTCCTTTCTTCTGCCTTTTTGTATAATACATAATATGTATGTAATATTTTTATATATGTATGAATATTGAAGCAAGTTTTGAAGGTTGTTGGTGTATTTCTATTATTTGTAAATGTTTCTGTTATATGTGTTTTTATTTTCTTTAGTTCCTTTCTTCTGCCTTTTTGTATAATACATAATATGTATGTAATATTTTTTATATATGAAAATTGAAGTAAATTTTGAAGGTATTTAGTAAGGAGTAAGGGGTGTTAATATTACTTATTTGTTAAATGTTTCGGTTATTTGTGTTACATTTCACAACTTTATAATCTCAGGTACGCCTTTTCTGTAACGTATGATAAGGCCTTTCTCTCCATCATCACACCGACGTAACATTTCATTCTGCAGAGTTTTAATGTAAGACTGTTGTTGAGGCGTTTGATCAGAATATGTTTTAACATTTGTCAAATTTATGTTATTTCTGTTACGTAAAAGATTAATAACAGTGCCCTGGGTTTTATAATATACTTTGATAGGACGATTTTTGTTCGGATCATATTTTCCGATACGCATGATTTTTTTTGGTTCTGGGCACTGTTTGTTCGCCATTCTTGTGATTTTTAAAACTTCATTGGTGTCATTAGTTTTTCTATCAAACTTATTTCGTGAGAATAATTCTGGAACGCCGGTCACTATAATATTTTTGCTTCTATCTTCTCGCTCCTTCACTTCATTTACAACGGATTCTAGGGTAATGGATGAAGGAGTCCGTTTCGAGTCATTGAGTTTAAGCTTCACCATTTCTGTCTTGAGAGATTGTATTTGTTTTTCTGTATTTTCGTTCTTTATTTTTAGGTCTTGTATTTCTGATTTTATAGTAATTTGCTCTTGAGTTAGGTGATGTGTTAAAGCTTTTATTTCACTCACTTGATCTTTAATCGAAGCAACATCCATTCTTAGATTTTCTGCGAATTCCTTCTGACCAGCGATCATTACTTCCATCATCTTCATCATCTGTGATAAACAGGTGCGCATGTCTCTGATATCTAGGCTTAGAGAACTTTGCGAGTCACTGCGTGACATACCGCATCCAATAAGTTGATTTGTTGATCCGTGGTCACTCATTTTGACAGTAGAGCAGGCACGATGTATACTTGTCGTCTCCTTCGTTTGACTTGTTTTGCGAGATTAAATGGTGTAACCGGCACAAAGTAATTTTGAGTCTAATTATGATGGTTTTAAAGTTGACTTTGTTTTAATCACATGGTAAAAAATTTGTAACACGACTGCTTCGTACGACGCCCAGTGAGCGTATGAGTGAGTGAATCTAACTATTGAAAATAATATTAGACCTGAAGTAAATAATAATTTATCAATTTAATTTACCTTTATCCTGCTTTTTTTCATGGCGAATTGCGTAATTTAAATAAAACTTTCGTTATAAGAAAAAAATCGTAATTAAATTTAATATTTCGTATAAAAAACTATTACTAAGTACATAATCTTACTAATATTATAAAAGCGAAAGTTTGTGTGTATGTGTGTGAGTGTGTGTGTGTATGTTTGTTACTTTTCACGCTTAAACGGATGAACCGATTGACTTAAAATTTGGTATGAAGATAGCTGAGACTCTGGAATAACACATAGGCTACATTTTATCCTGATAAATGAAACAGTTTCTGTAAAAATCAAAAATATATTAAAAAAATGACAGTTCTGAAATTTGACATTTATTTTTCAACCATGAAACCATTTATTTTTCAAATAAGGCACCCATAGTAAGCCCATTTAGTTTTCAAAAGAAGCACCCATAGTAAGCCTATTTAGTTTTCAAAAGAAGCACCCAAAGTAAGCACATTTAGTTTTCAAAAGAATCACCCATTGTAAGCCCATTTGATAAAATAAAGCACTCATAGTAAGCCCATTTAGTTTTCAAATAATGCACTCATAGTAAGCCCATTTGATAAAATATAAATGAAGCACTCATAGTAAGCCCAATTAGTTTTTTAAATGAAGCACCCATAGTTAGCCCATTTGATAAACCACAAATAAAACACTCATAGTAAGCCCATTTGATAAACCACAAATGAAGCACTCATAGTAAGCCCATTTAGTATTCAAATGAAGCACCGATAGTAAGCCCATTTGAGAAACCACAAATGAAGCACTTATAGTAAGCCCATTTAGTTTTTTAAATGAGGCACCCATAGTTAGCCCATTTGAGAAACCACAAATAAAGCACTCATAGTAAGCCCATTAGAGAAACCACAAATGAAGCACTCATAGTAAGCCTATTTAGTTTTTTAAATGAAGCACCCATAGTTAGCCCATTCGATAAACCACAAATGAAGCACTCATAGTAAGCCCATTTAGTATTCAAATGAAGCACCCATAGTAAGCCCATTTGATAAACCACAAATGAAGCACCCATAGTAAGACCATTCGAGAAACCACAAATGAAGCACCCATAGTAAGCCCATTCGAGAAACCACAAATGAAGCACTCATAGTAAGCCCATTTAGTTTTCAAATGAAGGACCCATAGTAAGCCCATTTGATAAACCACAAATTAAGCACTCATAGTAAGCCCATTTGAGAAACCACAAATGAAGCACTCATAGTAAGCCTATTTAGTTTTTTAAATGAAGCACCCATAGTTAGCCCATTCGATAAACCACAAATGAAGCACTCATAGTAAGCCCATTTAGTATTCAAATGAAGCACCCATAGTAAGCCCATAATTTGATAAACCACAAATGAAGCACCCATAGTAAGCCCATTCGAGAAACTACAAATGAAGCACCCATAGTAAGCCCATTCGAGTAATCACAAATGAAGCACTCATAGTAAGCCCATTTAGTTTTCAAATGAAGGACCCATAGTAAGCCCATTTGATAAACCACATATTAAGCACCCATAGTTAGCCCATTCGATAAACCACAAATGAAGCACTCATAGTAAGCCCATTTAGTATTCAAATGAAGCACCCATAGTAAGCCCATTTGATAAACCACAAATGAAGCACCCATAGTAAGCCCATTTGATAAACCACAAATGAAGCACCCATAGTAAGCACATTCGAGAAACCACAAATGAAGCACTCATAGTAAGCCCATTTAGTTTTCAAATGAAGGACCCATAGTAAGCCCATTTGATAAACCACAAATTAAGCACTCATAGTAAGCCCATTTAGTTTTTAAATGAAGCACCCATAGTAAGCCCATTTGATAAACCACAAATGAAGCACTCATAGTAAGCCCATTTAGTTTTCAAATGAAGCACCCATAGTAAGCCTATTTGATAAACCATAAATGAAACACCCTTAGTAAGCCCATTTGATAAACTACAAATGAAGCACTCATAGTGAGCCCATTTAGTTTTCAAATAAAGCACCCATAGTAAGCCCATTTGATAATCCGCAATTGAAGCACTCATAGTAAGCCCATTGGATAAACCACAAATGAAGCACCCATAGTAAGCCCATTTGATAAACTACAAATGAAGCACTCATTAAAAAAAATCTACCATAAACTATCATTAAAATTTCCAGCATTTTTCTAAAAATAAAAATCGAATATGTCAAATTTCTCTAAAAAAAATTAAAAATCTAATGTCGAATTTCTCAAAAAAAAAATGAAAATCGAATACCTATGTCAAATTTTGCGAAAAAAAATTAAAAATCTCAAATGTCAAATTTCTCAAAAAAATATTGAAAATCGAATATGTCAAATTTCTCAAAAAAAAAAGACAATCGAATACGTCAAAATGACAATTAATTGTCAATTTTTTCAAAAACAATGGAAAATCGCAAATGTCAAAATTACAATTAATTGTCAAATTTCAGAACTGTCATTTTTTAAATATATATTTGATTTTTTACAGAAACTGTTTCATTTATCAGGATAAAAAGTAGCCTATGTGTTATTCCAGAGTCTCAGCTATCTTCATACCAAATTTTAAGTCAATCGGTTCATCCGTTTAAGCGTGAAAAAGTAACAAACATACACACACACACACACACACTCACACACATACACACAAACTTTCGCTTTTATAATATTAGTAAGATGAAGTAAATTATAATTTAGTTTACCTTTATCCTGCTTTTTCCCATGGCAAAAAAAATCATTTTGTTGTGTTTTGTTTCGTAGGCTTGTTTTTGTACGTATAATTTAATAAAATCATAGAAATATTCCACGCATTTTTTTCTATTCTAAAAAATGCAAAAAAAAGAAATCGTAGTATAATATTGGAAAAATTGTATAATTTTCATTTCCAAGACAATAATTTTGTGATGCTCTCAATCCGACCCTGCTCATCAACTCGGGACCGACGCAAGGCAAGCATGCGAGCCGCGAGTTGGCAACGGGTGGCCCACCCGCCGTCCGCGCGCGGACGCCTCGCGGCCGAGGCGATGCGGCGGCGTTCCGGAGTTGATGTAGTGAGCGTTAGCTCATACATATCCATATAAAGAATACTAACCGCGCGAGGCGAGGCGGTGCTGAGTGGGTCCCGGGTGGGTGTAGTGAGCGTTGACCCTTATTATAAACCACGACCTTGCCTAATATTTCAATCAAAATTGAAACAGGCTACTGCTATTCAACGGCCGTTCTGTCAATTACAGACCGGTCAAAAAGATTTGTGTGAGCTGTATACGATTACACAACGCTTTTTTACTTTCTACACTGATTACTTGTCACTACACATTCCCTTTTCACTTTCACGTACTTCTACCGCCCTTTTAATACATATGTAAACATGATACGTAGATACATACTATACGTAGGTACAATACCTCTTATCTCTGAGCATAACAGCCTTCTATCGATACCTACCTAACATTATACGTAGCTAACACACGAGTAACATTTCTCCTAAGAACTTATCTGATAAAGCCGAGGACATTATCGGAAGGAAAATGGCACTTCAGACGTCTACATGGGAATAGAATCTAAAGGATAGCTGTATGAAACGAACTAAAGTTTATTGTCTCTATAGATACGAATGTTGAGCTTGAGTGACGAAGTTAGATCTTTATGATGTAAAAACCTAATGACAATACTTGTATATTTTTATGTGTTTAAACAAATCAGACTTAAAGCAGTGGCTACACTTGCAGTATACACTTCGTATCTATACTTCGTTTCTAAAACAAAGACTTTTTAAACGAAGTATAGGTACTCAAAGTTCAAAATCCTATGCAATATTGCTCTGTGCGAAGGTGCAAAATATATTAAGAAAATAAAAAATAAAAAAAAATAATGGAGAAAGACCCTCTATATATGTCGTAGACTTTGAGGTTAATGAAGAAACCAGTAAAGCTTAAAATCCCATAGATCCCACATAAAGTTTTAAGTAACATTTCAGTCACATTGTTACGGCTGGTAAGGCTAGTATCATTCTCTATAACTACCTATAGAATTACTTAACCGTTAACTCTGTAATCCTGCAGATTACTCTAACTCAAAATCTCTTGTCCATGGCATATTTATTAAATGCAGACACCGCATAAGATTATTTTATATCATACAATATTTTAAATTTCAAAGAAAAACTGATTCTATAAACCAGGGATACGCTTTAAATGGCTTTTAGAACTCAGAACTACATTCCACTCGAAAAAAAGCAGAAAAAAATATACAAAAATATTAAAATTGAGTAGGTACTTATACAAATGCGACTACGACTGGACATTAGACGTAAATATAACCGGTTCGACAATTAGGTTCGGATTACGATTAGTGCCATTATTATGTAATAGCAGGTTGATTAGCAGAGTCAAAATTTCAAAACTTTTTCTTTTTCATTTATTACTTTTGGGTGGATTATTGTTTGGACTTCAAAACTATTTAAACTGTAACTTCCTCGTTTATTTTATTTAATATAATATATATTTATTTAATTTTATTTTTACATATTTGGGAGGGTTACAGCTATAATATTATGTTCTAATAGTAACAAAAAATAGAAACGAAAAGCCAATAACAAGCTTCCATATATAGAAACAAAATGATAACATAATATACTTGTGCAAATAGAAATATGAATAGGTAAAAATGAATGAGATGTTATCTTATTAAAAAAGGATACAGAATTGTTGTCGTACGTACTAATATTTGAGTGCTACAAGGTTAGTTTTAGAGTACACAGTTGAAGGAAACTGCTATTTTTTTATAATATTACTATCAGCTTTATTTAGTTGACGTATTTTCTACTATATTTGCACGGCATCAATTTCGTGATTGCAGGGCGTCTGCTTTTTTACTGTAGTATGTCCTACCTTAGCTCCGAGGTTGATTTGAGGGCGAGACAGATCGATCTCGAAACAGTTAAACTTAATATTACTTTAGTTGATAGCCTACTAAAGTAGTTAGTTTACTGCCTCGGAAGCCTTTGGGCTTGGATTATCAAGGTTCAACGTCAAAATACGAGGAAATAGTAGACAGTGATAGGTCTTATGGTAAGTTTCAAGAAGGTTAATTAAATTTAAAGGCTATTTTTTCAATGTAGCCACATTTCTTTAACAAATTAATTATATCCAGGTATGGAGGGGTCTTTGCCTGGTTTCACTAACTATTTATTTATTTTATTATTCAGCACAACGCTAGGACTAACTTAATGCTAATGTAGCATTTTCTACCAGTTGCCCTGTAACTGGAGAAAAATGTACTGGACAATGGGAGGAGTGCAAACAGTGTTAGGGAAATAAATCAATCTTAAAACTAACTATCATGCAGGACTCGGAACATGATGTTCAGTGAACCCAGATCACAATAACTGCTTAGTGATAAAGGTTTGTCCAGTGAAGATGTAAGCTTGTAACCACCACTACATTATATACTAGCTTATGCTCGCGGTTTTGCCCGCGTGGCAAAATCCTTTCTTAGCGGAGGTCAAAAAACATTCAATTTTTTTTTTCAATTCAAAATTCTTTATTGCGAATATAGGTAAAGAATACATGGTAAGTTAAAAACCTACCTATGTATATTCATAATTTTACCCGAATCCGTCCAGTGGTTTGAGTTGTGCGTTAATAGATCAGTCATTTAATCAGTCACACTTTCCTTTCATATATTTTTTAGATTAAAAACAGACAGAGGATATTTTTAAAACAAGTCTTAAGTAACTGTCTTAAGTACTTGAATACAAATAACTATAAAATAAGTCATATTCATTGTATAGGTAAAACAAAATGTATGTTGAATGGAATTTATGTGTTTCACTATATTATGGTTGCATGCCTTTTTAGGGTAAGTTAATTGATAGACTTGGGTAGTTGATTTTAAAAATTTGCATGCCTCGAAGAGGCGGAATGTCTAGACCTAGAGAAAAAACAAGACCAAATTGTACTACATTTCTGCAAATAAAGCTTTTCATTTCATTTCAACAAATAAGTCAAAACTTTGAGGATACATTAAAGTTTACGAGTTTTTAGTTAGTCGAAAATTTACCAAGTTACGATCATGACGTTTAAATTGCTTAATGGTTTTGGCTCTATAAAACAATTCGGCACTAAACTAACCGTAAAATTGATATAACTTTAAAATTTTTATTACTCTCTCACCACAGAAGTTTTAATCATCCTCTTATCGTAAGAAACGTTATTGACCACATAGGAAAGATTTCTTATTACTGGGGATCTACGGTTTTAATGTGTCTTAAACCCTTATGAGATATACTATCCTTCTGAAATAATAGCTTTACAAAAATAACAATGAGGATTTAAACTCCAACAGGTTATCTACTGTAAAGACTCTGTTAGAATAAATTCTACCTATTAAAGCAGTAGTGTTACCTAGGCCTAGGTATTCCATAGGTACGAAGACCTACGTAGTTATCTGCACTCGTCATCCTGAATGCTGAGTTTCATAAGCCCAGTAATTTCGGATTATAGTAGAATATTGCGCAACGTCCTGATAACCAACCCAGGCAATTCACGGGACTTAAAGGCACAAAATACATACACTGTACACATGCTTACAATAGCAAAAAGATAGAACAGACTTCCTCTAGTAATCTTCTTCTTGGTCATAGCCTGATGACTATAAAAAAACCCCTGCCAGACAGTGGTAAACTCGGCTCTCCACAAAGGTCACCTTAGTTGGTTGCAAACGCGCTGCGGGTTGATCACCGCACGCAGTGTGGACACTCGTTTCCTACCGCGCAAAGGTATTCAAGTGCGTGCGGCATTCCACCCGCGGCGTAGTTTGCAACCAAACCAAGGCCAAAGCAGATTTTGTTTAGAACAAGTCCAGTTTGCGGCAATCAATCAGCTGTGAGACCACTACTTAGTAACCCACCTACACACCTAACTACCGAGTAACATAGAAACGAAGACGACGAAGTTGTTCTAAAAACAACCGCAATATTATCTGACTAGTTATTACAAACTAAAGTGCGTCCATACAAACTTGCCCAAGTGCTTTCATATTACCTGTTACTTATACTTATAAACTTGACGGAACTTCGTCATCTTTGCATTGAAAAGAAAAACTTTGTATCGACTGGGCGGCGAAGTTAGATCTTTCATGTTAAAAGACATTATTTACTTAGCGAAGGGGCGTTCTTTAGGAACAATGTTCAACTCCATAAATTGTGTGGAACCTCTTTTTGTGATATCTTTGTTATTATCAAATACTAAATTAAGCCAATCTAGGCTTAATCTCATTCTAAGATTAATCGTTTTGGTTTAAGATAACAAGTTAATTTATTTCTTAGATAAAAAGTATAAAATACGTAGTTAGATATCAAATTGTTTCAAGTTTGTCCACCATGCTATTTTATAAGTGTCGTATATGTGTGCATTGTGCATGTATCATGTATCTTAGTGAAATATGTATATTATATTTATATTATACTAGTTTCTCCCAGCGCTTTTACCAGTTGTACTGTAGCCTATGTATTATTCCAGGGTCTAAGCTATCTCTTTACCAAATTTCAGCTCTATCGGTTCACTCGTTTAGGCGTGAAGAAGGAACAAACATACACACTCAAATCCTCACAAACTTTCGCATTTATAATATGAGTGTGATTAATGTAGAACCAAAATGAATATACTCTGTATAGCTAACACAGACACAATAATTATTTTAAAACTTGGTGTAGCATATTATAGAGAAAACAATTACTATTGTCTAGACTCAAGACTCTTACTTACTAAATATAGAATACAAAGATAACAATCATAATTGGCTCTAGACTCTTTACATATTTCAAACATCAAACGTCCTCAATTGACAATACACAAATGTAATTAAAACAAAAGAAAACTCTTAACAACACACGAAGTTCCCGCAAATAGCGGAGAGTCATTGCCTCGTCTTAGAGTAAACAACCCGATGTGTTTACGTAGATCATAACCCGAGCGAGCTTCCCCGATGCCACCGCAATCAGCCAGATAAGCCTTCCACTTTACCACCCTCTCCCTTTGCCCTCCATTCCTTATTTAAAACATTACCTAATTTAGCTTGGTGGCAAACGGGCAACTTTTGCGTCCAACACTCGAGAGATTTCGAAGTTTCTGTTACATTTGAAGGGCTAAATATAAAGGCGTTTCCGCGTACTTTCTGGAAATAATGCACTAACATTTTAACGTCGCATCGTACTTTTACATACGAGTAGTTTTATAATAGAAGCGAATGTATATAGATGCACAATTAAACTAATTGTGGAAACGGTTGATGTGTGTATCTATCGTAGGTACAGTTTAAATATTTTATTATTGTAATTTAATTTATTTATTAGATTCCAGGACAAAATTTGTGCCCAATAAAATCACCTTTAGCCTAAAACAAGTAAAGCGTACCTATAGCTCTACTAAAGCTAATTCAGGGTTGTAGGACAAAGGTTGCAAACAAGCAACTAAATAGTTGCCGGGTCACTCAATAAGTTGCCGGTTTGTCTATGAACTGGGATTCTTTCAAGTAATAGTATACGACCGGGGTCATTGAACCCTCGATTATGTTCTGAGTGGTTGTTTCAACATAACTTTCGCTGCGATGGCTCCAACACTTTACGTAAACAGCAATGATTTTTTGTATTAGGGAAGTCAAAGGCCAAGTGTCGCCGATCTATTAAGATTTGACCGCGTTAACTTAATAATAAAATGAAATGCATGTAATCTTATTAACATAACTAGCGCCTAATCGAATACATTTGTCATTATGCAATAGACTTGTTTCGTATTAATTTAACATAATATCATTTCATCCTAAGCTTTTAAACCAATGTATCGCATTGAACCGGTCGTATTTGGAACACGTTACTTTCATCCGTGTTTCCCAAGCGATACAACTTGGGAATCTTCAAGACTCGAGTGAATAGGTACCAGGTACCTACCTAGGCATCTGCATTTTCCATCAGGTGGGTAATATAATCAAACGCAGGCCTATTTAGTATATTAAAAAAAATACAATGATGCGTTTGAAACTTAATTTTCTTTACAAATTTCAAAAATAAATAAATTAAGCAGTTCTCTTAAATTATGACACGGAAATGAATACTTAAAAGCCTAATTTTAAACTACACCACTAAAAAATTTCTTTGAAATCCGTAGACTTTGAAAAGAACTCGTTTTTATAAACTGATTATTTCCATCCGGTCTTCATAAATCTGGCAATTATTTATTAGGGAGCGTGACTGGGCAATATTCTCCTTTAGATTTATTAGTCATTCATCGAGGCCAAGTTTAAATTAGCAAAGTATAGGTTTCTCAAAGGATAAACCGAGCTTAGTCAGCCGAGACCGGTGGATTATATATTAATTAAGGAGTACAGTAAACTTTCCAAGTTTTAAAAACCTCATAGGTATCGACTTCGTACTTTAAACCTTTAGTTTGTGCCAGGTTTTTAATTAAATAAGCCTATATTTATGCGTTTTGAGGTAACAGCTGAGCTATGCGGTCAATTATTATCTGCTATTCCAAGGTCTTAGATTCTTTTCTAAAATTCAACTTTATCAGTGTGTAAGTTTAGTCGTAAATAAATAAATAACAAGCTTAACACATCCACTCCAAAATTTTATGTAACATACTTGTATATTTGCCAAATTTTAGTTGTAAGTTTTACGCAATGGTAACGCTTTTTTGCTTTTGCGAATACATTGCTCCAATTCTAAGGAACTAGCATCTATTCGTGCACATTACAAAACATAATAGTACAAAACGTCAGAAGCATTTTTGGATGAGAATTTGACAAATCCGCGCGAGGGTATGGTTTAGTACAGCCTGCGCACATTGAAACTTTTTCCCTAAAACTCATCCCCGAAGGACAACTGCGTACTGCGTACCTACATAACCCAATGTTGTTCCAAAGTTCCATGAACTAATCAACAAATTGTGCACAGCTTGCTGGCTATGTTCTAGTTCTCTGCAGCCAATTTTGTGTTGCCAGTTGCCTCGTCACAGGTCCCAAAAGCACTTCGCAGTTTTTACCCCGACAGATACTCTCGCAGGCTGCGTTTAATATAGCAAAGTAGGGTGGTCGCATTTAACTTTGGCCCGAGTTGGTCAGATTGGGAGAAAAACTTTTTGTTTACTGTTTATTTTGTTTCGGAATGTTTGTTGCGAGTCGAGTATTTTTGACGGCGCGGGCCTTATAATTTTAGTTACAATCTGTGAACCTTTAATTCAAATTTAGTGCTTTCCAAATATTTGATCTAGAATTATAAGTAGGAGCCTTTATTTAGGACTTTGTGAAGCTGGCATTTTGCTCGGAGTGCGTATTTATTCAATATATTATATAAGTATTTATGGATAAATTTAAGTATCTACTCGTAAGACAAGAAGTAGCTATTTTCGTGGAAGACGAAAGAAAGAAAACCTCTTTATAAACTTTTCTTTACAGCCTCGTTTGCTATGTCTATTGAATACAATGTCCTATTGCAGTGAAGACTCAGTAGTAAGTTTATAGTTGACAAACAAGCCCCTAATAAGGAAGCGGCAGTATCAACTCGTGTATCAGAAACACAGCTCAAGTCCCCGCTCCGCAGCACAGACTATAGAAATAAAGATAGACTCTGCGCACCCAAAGACAACACCTTGTAGTTTAAAATAATTAAGGGATCAGAGGTTGAATAAAATAATCCTATCGCGCTAATCGTACGCTTCATGTACGCCACCAGTTTTGTCAATATCATATTTATTTATTTAATATAATTAGCAGGAAAAAAATCAATTTCATTGGTTATAAAAACAATTTTCATAAACTGATTTGTTTAGGAACCCATTATTACCACATTGTGCATCATAAATGTTTAGATTTTAGAAGACTGTTTAGATTGACAATTAAGTGTTCATGGACAATCCTGTGGATATTTTCCTCTATGACAATCCTATTATCCTACTAATATTATAAACGTGAAAGTTTGTAAGGATGTATGAATGTCTTTAATATATTTATGTATTTTTGTTATTCTTTCACGCTTAAACGGATGAACCGATTGAGCTGAAATTTACAGCTGAATAACACATAAATTTCAGTACCTCTGGGCGCAGTTAGTTTTTTAACAATACGATTCCATTCTTAGTGGTACCTACCTAATTGAAATGGGATTCACTTTCCTCTTTGTACGGGGTGTCTCTCGTTCATTATACAGTCTGTGCGTCGGTAGTATCGTAGCCTTAATGAATGTTTCCTCGAATGTCACCATTAAGTCGCGTCTACTCGCCTGAAACAATGCCTCCAACGAGCTTTGTTTTGAGAGCCCGTTGTTAGCCGCAACCGGGTGCTTCCCACTAAAACTGTTCGGATTTCTGTTGTCTTTATGTTTTTGTTATGCGTCGGATTTTCGGAAAGAACTTTATGGCCAGCAGTTTTACCGCTGAATTCAATTCTATGTTTTAATTTATTTTTGGGTCTAGTCTATCTAGATTTTCACTAAATTTTAGTTCCATTAGCTAAGGCGTTCGGATTGTAAGGAGGATTGTGACTACCAATACTAAATACAAATATTTTACTTTCATAGTTATTACAAGCTTTATATTACTTTCACCTGTCTGTTGTCTGTCTGTCTGTCTGTCTGTCTGTCGGTCTGTCTGTAATCAAATCTTGCAAGTTTAATTTGACCCACTTCCCGGTTTCCAATTGAGCTGAAAATTTGCATGCGTGTGTAAATTGGATGACAATGCAATATTTTTATGACATCGAGCTGATCTGATGATGGAGCTGGAAGGTGACCAAAGGAACTCTGTCATAAAACAACGCAACCCCATCGAGTTTGGGCTCATTTGATTCGTCTTGACGAGTACTTTATGATGCAAGATGATAACAATAATTAAAGCTTGTTTTTAAAAAGTATTTTTTAAATTTCACTTGTTATTTTTTTGATGAAATATTATTTAGATAGTTCATAAAATTTAAAAATAGTAATTAAATTGGATTGAGAGAGTTTCAGAAATTACAAAAAATGTTTTAATATTACCGTATTTAGGTAACACACATCTATAACATTAAGAACACCAAATGCGCCCGAGCTCAAATTTAACCTTAATTTTTGAGCAAAATTCTATAACATTCGATACCCCTCTATACACGTTATGTAATATGATACTATATTTATATATACAGCTCAATTCCGCAATGATAATTGGGATCACAACACTGGTACCTCGCAGATAACGCCTTTTGTTATCACTGAATTATGACTATAGCCAATTAAGAGGGGAGCGACAAGCCTTGTTAACACATCCCCAATGACAAATCGTTGGTAAATAAGCATTTGGCACTGGGTACTCGATTTACAGTTCATTTTGGAACGATACAAAGGGTTTCGGAAATAATTAAGTTTGGTAATTTAGTTATTTTCTGCTGTTTACCTACTATATCTCGTCCTACTAGTTTTTAATTGTATGGATGGATGTGTGTGTAACCTCTACATGCTTAAATCGTTGAAGCGATAAGTTGAAAAGAATTGGGGCTTTAAGAATAACTCATTCAGTTACTTTTCAGTGGGTAAAATTACTAAGTATATGTAGCTTTTTTTTTTTATACTAAATAGGCCTACGTTTGACCACATCCCACCTGATGGAAAGTGAAAATGCGGTCGACGATGGATCACGTATGACGCCTAGAAAGGTACCTATTCACTCGTGCCTTGAAGATACCCAAGTTGTACCGCTCGGGAAACACAGATGACGGCAAAGTGTTCCAAATGCGACCAGTTCTCATTAGAAACGACGAAGCAAAACGCTTGGTGCGGGCTGTTGGTAGCGCCACTAAGTAGGGATGCCGCATTGCCGTCTGCCGTGACGTCCGTCGATAGAATGGGCAATGGTAGCTCTACCTATGTATATATTAAAAAAGCTTTAAAGTAAAGTCCTCCTAATCTTGCAGTTTTTGATGTCTCGCTCTATATTGAAACTATCTTATGCTCACGGCTTCACTCGCGCGGCAATATCCTTTCTTAACGGTGGCCTACAAATAACAAACAAGACACACATCCATAGTTTTCAATTTATAATATTACAATAGAAAACTCTTTATTGCACACCACAAATACAATAGCTTTGAAATGAGATTACACATTAGAAACAAAAATTACAATTGGCGGTCTTATCTCTAATAGCGATTTCTTCCGGACAATCAAGCAGGGAAAGGAAAGACATCGAATAGAGCGACGGTTACAAAGATATATAAAGAGACATGAATACATATTATGAATCATAGCTTTAAAAATAAAATATTATTATTTTATTATTATTACAATTAGTTCAAGGGGTTTTTGTCGCTTCGACCATTGCTGATCTATTGTGACGCCATCTTGACCTATAGTTCACTCCCTACACCCGTAGTTTCTAAGAACTTCCAGATCTTCAAGGGGGTGATTTGTTGTATCTCATCGGGGAGCATCATTTGTCATCCTAGATGGATACTTCTTTGGAACATGAGTGGTCCGCAGCTACAAAGGATGTGCATTGCAAAATAAAATAAAATAACAGTACCTATAAATTAAGAAGTAGTTAAGAAGGAATTAGGATTTATATCAGTAGTAAATAGATAAAAGTCACTTAGAGTTATACATAAACTGTAGGTACCTCTATAGTAAAGCAATTCCTTTGCACAGCCACAATCATTAGAAAAAAGCATTAAACCTAGTATATAATGTACCTAATACAACTGCCGGCCTTAAGTACAATGGCTATAAACTTTTACGTGCAACAAAAGAGCATTTAGTGTGGTTAAATACGTACTTATTGTAGGAGAATATTGCTAGCGGAGGAAACAAAGATGGGGTAGCTACGAGTATATTTGGCAACGAACAGCAGAACAAAATCCATGCGCAGAACGTATAATGAATAGGCGAATTCTTGCCGATTCTTGCCCTACTTACATAACATTTCGGATAGGAAAAAGAAAATTAACATAGTAAAAGGGTGTTTAGTACGTACATTCGCATATATTATGAGAATGAAGCGATAACTATTGATCTCATTACGGATTGGGCATCTGAATATTTTGGCTTGGCTATTTAAGCTCAAATGAGCTTCTAATTTTTCTTATCTGGTAATGCTCTAGAATTAAGAGAAAGAAGGTAATTTTAGTATCAAGAATTCTATCTACACAGAAGAGACTGCTCTCTCCTTTCTAAGTTGTTTCTTCTTTATATCTCCTTACTATCATATTATACCCAACAAACATTTTGGTGCTAACGGCAACCTTTTTTAAAGCTTATAGTTACACAAATGTTATATAAGAGCTCCGGCAAGAGAATTAAGCGTTATTGAGGTGTTAAGGACAAATAATTAAACCTTCGAGAGAAGTAATGGTATTAAAAAAAAAAAAAAACCTTAAGGTGATAATATGGAGTTAGTCGAGACCATTATATCACTACTTTTTATAGCTTTAAAAAGTCTAAAACACTAAAAGAAGTTTTAAGGTGTCTACTACCACTTACTAACGACTGATGTCATTGAACAGAGTTAGTTTAATGTCTTGTAACACTTTTAGTGGTACTCTTATAACTTAAGGAAGAGTAAAACACTAAATGTTTTTGTCAGGTGTTAACTGACACTTGATGTTCTTAAACAGAGTTAGCCTACGTATCTTGTAACACTGTAAGGGTTAATGTTATAGCTTAAGGAAGAGTATACCACTAAAAGTTTTTGTCAGTTATTCACTAACACTTTTGGTTCAAGAACAGAGTTAGTTAAATGCTGTTTACAACCTAATAAGTTCAATGGAGCTCTTAGAGGTATTAAGAATGTTATTCGTTTTAGTGAAGTATTTTTATTATAAACTAGCTTATAATTAATGCTGTAAGAGTTTGATTCCACCTTAATAACACTTAAGGTTATATATTGCGGTTAATCGGTAAACAACAGGTCATACAGTGGTTCTTATTTATAGTATATACTGCGGCAAGCACTATTTGCAAACTTTATAACTATTATATATCACTTTAAGTGGAGTTACAGAATTAAAATCCCTTAAATAGGCACATCTAATATCTCACCCACTCCTCTAAATT
This sequence comes from Hemithea aestivaria, assembly GCA_947507615.1. Classification (NCBI taxonomy): domain Eukaryota; kingdom Metazoa; phylum Arthropoda; class Insecta; order Lepidoptera; family Geometridae; genus Hemithea; species Hemithea aestivaria. The sequence goes on along the minus strand of OX382329.1, from coordinate 10,532,287 downwards.
TCATAATATTGACGGAAATATTATTTTTATCGATCAGGCACCCATGGAAACATAAAAAAGGACTTTGACTTTATTATAAATACAGACTAAATGCTATATAATATACATAATCATTATCAAAAATGGGTTTTCAAACAATAACAGCGGAACCCTAGAAATATTCAGCGAATGGCTCCAAATTAGACTTTTATGCAAACTTAACATATTTTTTCTGCTTTAAAACCCTATTGTAGAACTAAAAGTGGCTAAGGAGTGCTAATTATCATTCTTTAAAAACTTTGACTTGCATAACAGAGTTAACAGAAACCATAAGTGATTGAAAATTGACTCCATTAAAATAAAGATAACCTATAAAAAAAAAATTGGATGAAACCTTGTTTTAAACATTATTACTTTACTTTTCAAAACAATTTTTCTTTTCTTTTCTTTTAAAACCCTATATACACTATTAGAAACTATTATTTTCCATAATTGAAACAAAAGTATCTGAGACTATATATTTATTTTCTACAGAATATCATCAAAAGTAGTTTATTTCAGAGGCGCATTAAAATTGAGATGAAAACTAGTATATGTTTTTACAAAAAACTTATCACCGCAGTGAGATTTAATGATTATAATCAAACAACGAATCAAAAATACATTGACTTATCAATTAATTTTTATTTGTCGTCTTTACACTTAAAAACTCAATGTTGTGCTGGACATGATATATAGTTACTCTGCTCAATATTTAGATGCTGTTGGGGTAACAAAATCACAAAAAGTATGTAAATAAATCAAACAGTTGGCGCCTAATGTTGTATAAACTGCCACTTAATATCTGCGATATATTCCTAAGATATAAATTGTTTCAAATAAGCACTAATACACAAACTAAAAAGTTACAAGAGTAATTCATACCACTTGTGTACCACTCTAGGGTTGCGATTGTAACCTGACAATAACTCATTAAACACTTAAAGTGGTAACAACAGCTCAAATAGCACCACTCTAACTCCTTACTATCACCCAAATATTACTCCTCTAGAACTCTTAAATAACTTTAAGTTCTAAATTCGTGGGCCCAAATCAGGGTTAAAAGGTAGTTATAGCGGCTTATACCACCTATTCTTAGCGCCTTAATAGCGCCTTAGATTTTTAAATTCTCTTACACAGCTTTTGTAGCACTAATTCTTATCACCTAAATGTTAGTTGGGTAATATTGATATACTACTTATGACTTCTGATTGCGTGAAAATTGTTTCAAACAGACAGTACGTAGGTACCGCAATCAGTTTAGTGGTTTTTGCGTGAAATAGCAACAAACATAATAATATTTACGAGTACATAATATGTACACTACATTATTTTCCTTTATAATATTATTTTTAGTATACGATATCAGCACCATTTTGAGCAAATCTACATATTTAATCAAAATATAGTCTCTTATCAATACGTAAAAATATAAATATAATATGATGGTATTTTTCTTCTAATTTTTCAATGCATGTTCCCATTGTGTTCTGATACAAAACATCAAAAATTCCAAATAATCTAATTCCCCAGGCCCGCCCCGAAGAAATATGCTTTCTGTACAAATTCTTTATCAAAATTTCTATACAAAAGTAGCGCTGTGGGACTTTCTCATCCATCATTTTCTTTCAGTTCATTAGGCATAGCGTTCAAATTGTAAGCGTGTTGTCCAATATTGTATTGAACGTCCGAATTGTGAATAGGTTTAGAAGGTATAGAAAATTATTTGTGTTTGTGTACCCAAAATATTTACATGCCGACTGGCAACACTAAGGTTAAAAGGTTCCTTAAAGTAGGGTTGAAGGTTGAATAAGCTCCGATGATTGATCTATTAACCTTGGTCCAGCAATTCAAGCAAACGTGTGGCCAATAACTTGTGGAGAATAATTATTGGGGTCACGTTTTATTTCGGAATGGTCTGAATGGGTTGTAATCATCGCCCACTTACGAGAAATTAGGTACAACTATAGGAAAACAATAATTTGTACGGATTACACATAGGTATATAATATTTTATTTTGTATATTATAGATATATTGTTCGACATTAAGTTTATATTGAATGTAGTAAATTTATAGACTGTCGTAAGATTTTAAACCGAGAATAAAATAGAACCCTCAAATTTAACTAACCTTGCCTTCACGGTGCAATACTACCGTCTTTTTCAGCTTATTTACTATCTTTTATCGCCCGTGAAATTGTGAAATGAGCAAGGGGTTTATAGTAAAAGGCCTATGCAATAAAATAATATGTACTTGAAGATCAAATAAATTTAATAAAAAATGGATAAATTGTTAATATTATGGTCACTTAATTAATAAAACAGAGTTAACTATTACAAACTACAGACAAGACATTGAGTCAATTGCGATTTGCTATTATATAAGACGTACAATCCTATTCAATTTCAATAGGTGGGTCTGTATAACATAGCGGGTGTATGATATTTTATGACTTATCTATTCATGGAAAATGGAAATCGCGAATTGGTTTCGTGTACTCCTACATATTTTTGAAGCGAATTCAATGTTTTTTGTCTTTACTGAAACATGGAAGCTTGGCATGAAGAATATTTTGCATTTTACGATATGTCTTATCAGTGTACTTGGTTTTTCGGATGTTCTATTCTCGTGGTGTGGGAAAAATGCTGATTTGAAAATAACCTATTTTCAAATCTTCTTTTGTCAATATTCCTCATGGCTGACGGTCTTATTTTTACTCGAAAGGCTCCAGAGGTTTACTTTCTAGGTACTATGCTTTGTCTAACGGTATGAGCAATTATCTAAAACGTGATGAATTAGAAATACTCTCACTTAATTTTACTTACAACCGATAGCAGCAGCAGACCCTATTCTTTGCCTTGATGAGTTTCTAAAGCAGAATACAGAAGCTTCAAATTCTTATCTAAATGAGTTTCGGAACATGCACGTGTGTATCCAAACCAAAAACAAAGAACTACGTGATACGCCTGTCAATATAGAGGAGGCGTTACTCTTCACTGTCTTTTAATTTCTTTTTGTTGATAAATTGCCTTGGAATTTTACACAGAACACTAGTGAGTTAAAAAAAACGGCTTTAAGCTCACGCCGGCACGATGTTCAGTGAACAGTGCAGCCATGGTGGGATTTACCTTGCCTAATTGACTGACAACGCCGTCGTTAATACCTGTTAAATTGGCATTGCAGACATCTATAGGCGGCGCGACGGTAACTTACTGATCTCTAACATAAATCAAAAGATAACGAAAGAAACTTAGATTATCTATTTAATTTAATTGAAGATGAGACTAATTAGCTGATACCTATTTCGTACTCTTTTTGATTGTACTGCTGTTTAAGCATAAAATTTATATAAATCATAAAAAGCTCTGAATTTGTCACTCAATATTATCCCGTTTTGTTCGACAATTTCCTGAATTGGACGTGTTTTCCTACAGATCCAAACAAATTGTCAGAATTGATATCAATCTGACACGACTTGGCTCATAGTGATTCTGTTATTACAATGCTGATATGATTACAGATGGGAAAATGTTTTTGTGTAAATTACTCGTAATATTTTTTTGTTTTTGTTATTCAGTTTTGTTTCATTGCTAGTCTGTTCAAGAACTTAATGTACACATACGCATATGTTAACAATGCAAGGATATGTTTTTCTTCTTGCAAATCTTCTACCTTGCTTTCTCTTGCAATCGTAAGTGAAATTAAGTCTTAGATATAGAGTAAAAACATAATAATAAAATAAACACTAAGATTTTTTAAGCTATTGCATAGTGTGATACTTTTTAGTTTTTCCATCTATAGATAAAAATGCTATGCAATAGCTTTACCGCGGCAGTCTCCGAGTGCCACACGTCTTTTTTAAAATTAAAATGATGATGTTCTATTCTATCTATCTGTATAATAATAAAATACTAATTGTTAAAACACACATTAATACAACGTTAAAAACTCAGGTATACCGATATTTCATAAGTTCAGTTTTTATAAACTAACGAAAACTAATACATTTACTAACGAAATATTTTACTTGTAAAGAGTAGGAAAAAAACAAAAATACACGAAATTAATTAATCGACACAAGAGCTGTAGTCTATAACTATAAGGATCTCTAAAATCTTCCTAGAGTTCAAAAGGGAGACCGAAACTGTCAAATTCAAAGAAAACCATCCAACACCTAATCCTATCCGAATTTATCCATATCATTAAGCACGTTACACACAAAGAAGAAATCGTTTTCCGAGGCGATGTTAAAAAGATAGTAGCCCTCTCCGGCCCATATACGACTCCTGAGAAGGGTAACAAAATTTTATTTCAAGTTAAATTGTGTTCGCAACTCAGCCAGTCCTTAGTCCTTTACTTATTGGGGTGGGTATTGTCGCCTCCGGGTAACTTCAGTTCAAGCTTAATAACAGTCAATGGACCCCTTGTCATCGCTAAGGCCAATTTTCAAATGCATTTTGCGTGAGTGAGTATGCCCTGGGGTAATAGAAACGTAACAAATGAAATTAGCACCTACTTTGTAAAATTATTTTAGTGTAAAAGGGTGTACTGCTTTTTCTTAATGGTGGGGTGCCTTGGTAATGTGGCTTTGTTACTTAGGCATGTATTTGAAGGTAAGTTAAGTAGTACCAGCTGCTGTTTGGCGCGCTAATATTTATAAATGTCTTTTACATGTAGCTTAATGTTTGGATATTTTCTCTTGATTAAGAAAGTACGTACTATCTGATTTCCTAATGAATTTAGTTATTATTTAATTTAGGCAATACGTTCGTCATAAATTCAATACTAATTAAGTTTAACAAGAAAATGAATAAAGTTATGACGGAGGCACATCTTGCGGCATATTGGGTCCCCGTGCCTTGTTTTATTCATAGGCCTCTTTGAATAAAGATGAAAATATTATTAGGGCAGCGACAGGCCAAAGAAAACGGCGACTTCGAGCTAATGTGGCCGGGGGTTAATAGTCATACATATTAATGAAAAAAATATAATACGACCGCGCAGTCGGATGTTGTCGCTAAACCTAATCCCGCCATTGAGGAAATATCTGCTGTTTCTTTGTAATCGTGACACATTAACGTTATTACAGCTATCGGCAGACCGAACAACATCATATTTAATTCATGCGAGCTTAATGCGAAATTATATTACGTCGGTCTCTTTGAAAATGAGAGCTGCAAATAAAGCAGGAAACGCTCAGCGGAAACGTGACTGCTTTGTTAAAAAACATCCAAAACAAATGTGATCGCGAGCTAACTCTAATTAGTTACCCGCTGTATAAAAGCAGAACCCGCCGCTTAAACCGGGAACGAATGGTTCAAACTTTTGACATTTTACATAGAGATATTTCGATGAGCAAACTCGGGGCTCGTTTATTATCAGATGTTAATAAACGAGATTTGGGTACAAGTTGTATAATCGTGGGTCAACAGGCTTAGCAGAGAAAGTTGAAAAAGGGTTAAATTGTTAAGCCTTTACAACAACAGAGTTCGTAAGCGTATCTCAGCGTGCCACCTGGCGCATCAATCCTCGTTTATGAAAAAAATAAAGCGTGAGTCGGAGTGGTCTTTACCGGTGTTGGGCACTTTTACAGCTTCTCACGCCGCTCATATCTGGTGATAAATGAGTGTTGCGAGTTACGCACCGAGTGTTCGTTACGTTCCATAGCTGAGATAGTAAGTTTGGGTGTAAACAGTTGGGTAAACTCTCACCCGATGTTGTCGGAAGGGTCAGGTCGGTAACTTAGACGGTGCCGACGAGTAACCCGAGATGAAGATGAGTTAGAATAACTAACATTCTGCTGAAGATTTCTACTAAATAAGCTCCTCATATTATCTGAAAATAATACATTTAACCTTTGAACAAACATACATAATATGCAATAATAGTAATACCTCTAGTCAGTAAAAAACTTCGCTGTATCATCATTTTAATCCCCTTTTATATAACTAACTCTGAAAAAAAGATGTAACAAGAAAACAAAGCCTCTATCGAATGCATCTAATTTCTGACATCGTCGCCCCCTTATATTTGACAATAGAGGGAAAACAAACGACCCAACGAGCCACTTGCGTCCCACTTCACGTACCAGTGAACAATAAAACTAAACAAACGAATATCGCGATTTACATAAAAACTCAGAGGATACACTTAAAACGGAGACGTCATTCTTTTTCATTATTTTCCGCATTTTCAAAGCTACGTGTACAATGCAACGCCCGTGCTGCTCGCTTTTTTAAGAGTCAACATTTTTGAGCTTGCAGCTTTTGCATCGTTTGAAGAAATTTGTAGAGAAGCTAGAATTTTTTTAAAGCAAACGTTGCGTTACTCATTTGTTTCATCATGTGAGCGTTATTCATTTGTTTGGTTACCTTATATACATTTATTCACTTGTTTTTTAGTATGGTGTAATAATTAAAAAAAAAACTGTAACTTAAACCCAGGGCGACTGCAAGCTAGGGTTTCGTGTCGAAGTCCTTAATAGGCACTACATTGGCATATACATATATTTATCTTTTTACAAATAATTATAGTTATACTAGCTGTGCGCTGCGGTTTTATAGCCTAAGTGTTATTCCAGGGTCTAAGCTATCTCTTTTCCAAATTTCAGTTCAATCGGTCTACCCGTTTAGGCGTGAAAGAGTAACAAACATACATCCAGACATACGTTGTTACAAAAATTTCACGTTTATAATATTAGTAAGATAAGCCGTTAGTACATCGAAAGAAAGTTTAAAAAGTTAAACCTTTTGACTTCCTACCGACTGATGATAAATTTTAATCTGCATTAATCTTGTCAAAGAAGTCCTTTCTCTAGGGTTTTAGGTCTCTTTATTCTCGCCTCGTTAGGATAATGATCCAATCCTTTTTGTATTCAAACATAAGTTTTTAAGCATTAATTATTTTAACGTTAATTGGATATGCAACAAGTAAAATAATGAAAAGTTCTAGAAATTTTGTGGAAATTTTCAATATGACTGGACGGTTTTTGTAGCTTTGCCCGCCCTTTTCTTAGTGAACGCCATAAAATCAATTTGTGTGTAGAAGTTTGCTCTCAATACTTATATTACGGTTAGAGCTGTACGTTGATAGATCAGTCAGAGAATAATAAGACACGGATTATTTGTACATTTAGATAGACTAGCTTATGCTTTCGGCTTTGCCCGCGTGAAAGAATATCTGTAAACCTAGTCATTTCAGCGGTTATGGCTGTGCGTTGATAGGTAGATCAGTGGACCAATAATATAAGTTTTCCTTTTACATATTTAAATAGATTTAGATAGATAGATAACGCTTTTTTGTACACTAAAGTTACAGAACAAACAATCTAACATTAAATTAATAAATTTGAAAAAGTGTTACAATTGGCGGTCTTATCGCTAATAGCGATCTCTAGGTAGTATATTCAATAACTACATAGTTTATTTTTACATTACCGAGGTTAACTTCAGCTTCCGATACGAGGATGTCTACACGCCATTTACCCAAAGTCGTAGCAACAAACTTTGAGCAACAACTTATAAGAAAAGTTCCTCCAAAAGAACTCCGAAAAGGGTTCTGTTTCCTATTTTCCTTAAAATTCCACAGAGTAATAATTTTTCGCTTAGCACACCCCGAAGAGTCATTTTGCTTTCACATGGCGTATTATAAAGCTATTTTTACGTGATACAAAAAGAACTCATTGTGCTAGTTCATTGTGTTTGGAAATAATGTTCGTTGAAAGGAAAATTGGTAGGAGTTTTCGATTTGTCGGGCGTTCATTCAGAACTGTTTTGTAAAGATTGCGTTAGAAAAGTAGTACACGGTAAGCGATGGGTCTTTCATGTTTATTCAAACGGCGTTCATGAATAAGGCAGTGGCGTAAATACAAGTCCCGCGGGCTCGACGCTTGTGCCACTGATAACACGCAGCTGCGGCAAACGATCATGTTGGAAACGAAGATACCGCGTTTAAAAACAAAAGCTACACCTTGCTGATTTTATAGAAAGCTACACTTTTTTAAAGCGATTTCATGAACAAAACTAGCCTGACGGTTATCAAGCGAAACGCCTGGGTCGGTCTAGCTGGTCTAGAGTTCGCTCTAAGCGATAAGGACCTTACACAATTTTGACATTTAGACCTTAGTATAGTTTAGTTTTTAGTCTTTTGGTATCAATAAAGAGTATTGTATTGTAATACAATAGTTACGTACGAATTTTCACGCAACATTAGTTAGATTCTTAAGTCTATAAAGATATATGTCTGTAATAGGGTCCATTTTAGTGACTATGTTTTACATATTCTTAATCTAGTGTTAATATATGGTTTTCGGTGGGCGGCATCTGCCTGTATGACAATAATCTGTGAGCTACGCTGTCGCGGCAAAACGTAACAGTAATTCACTCCAGGATCTTTATTAGACCGACTTTCAGCTTCGGGCGGATAACATTAGGCTAATACGAGATTACACTTCGGTTAAATTAAATGCACATATTTTACAAATGGATGGAGTATTCGGATCACGTGTAGGCCAGGTAATAAATGAGAGATTTGTACACGTTATTGCTTTGGGCCGTGAATTGTGGTAATCGATTGCGTCCTATTATAATTTCTGGTTGGGCGTTCGACTGGGTGATTTAATATTCATTGTAATTAAAGTGTGAGTGCAATGCAAATGAAAAGATTTTGTTGTGGCGTTGTTTCTGACGTATACTAGAAATAAACTTAAATCACACAAAAAAGCGAGAAGAGGAAGCGATAATATATTATAGTAATAGTTTCTTAACTTATCTTAATATTATCTAATCCTTTTTTCGCCTTCATGCCTTAAAATGAAAAGTTATTTAAATTGCCAAGTCCACCATTAATCAGTATCATAAATTTTGCGAGTACATGTGTATTTATGTTTCTTAACTATGAACGCAAACAGTCTAACGCAATATATTTTTTATTAATTTCTTCCTTAATAATTTTTATAGACGATTTTAAACCATTGGAAAACGGTGAAAAAGTTCGATGCAAAAATTTCAATATTCGCTTCCCTATATGAGAAGTTTATTAATTTCCTTTCAGTGAACCATATGCGCAGAACATTTTCGATAGTAAATCATATTTTGACTAGCACAAGGGCGTTATTAAAATGTAAAATTTTAAGGGAAAATTCAATTTTAATCGTGTTAATTAATAGTGGTTTCATATCACTGATGGTTTAAATATTAGGTAATTACAAAATACTGGATAAAATATGTCTATTATATTACGAATATATTAAAAATAAATCAAGTTTAAAAACTGAATTCCAAACTTTCACATAGTCCGAGGTGTATTTTTTCTTTAAATTTATGGACTATCGACAAAGTATTATTTTCCTTTAAAAAAAAACAGGATATTTAAAAAGTGTAACATGAATTGTCACACTTGTCCTTTTTACTTACCTAACGAAGTAGATACCTACATATGTAAGTACTTAAAGTTTATAAATCTGGAGTATCTCTAATCTGTATAAGATATCGTCTTACCTTATTAATATTTCAACGAAACTTGGGAATCAGTTGATCTCTCTTTAACGGGATATTAGACAATTTTATGATCGCAATCTAAACTTTACTCGTTATTCCACGCAATGACGAGACATCCGAATTTCCTTGACAAATTCTCATAAACTTGAAGACACTGAACGTTTTCCCAATTATTTTGAAAGGATATTAAAATACCAATCAATCAAAACTTTTCTTTATTCACATGTAAAGCAATTGGCGGTTTAATTACATAAACTTAAATTCGGTAGTAACAAATACTGAAATAGCTATCTAACTAAAACATAAAAATCAAAATTGATGAAACGCCGGAGGATGGTAAATGGTATTACATCCTGAAGGTTTTTTCCTAGCCCATAAGTACTTTTTTTTAAATATTAATCGTTCTACCTCCATCCTCTGTTGTTGACGATCAAAAGCATGTTCAACACTTAGTCCTTTTATAGCAGCTCTGGATTTTGCTGCTCTTGTACTTTCATTTTCTATTCTATTCTCTCCTGCTTCTGGGTAAAGATCACCTTCGAATTCCTCCAAGCATCTCTTTCCTGCGCCACCTCTTGCCTAGTTATTAGGTAAGCGAATGTTAAGAGTTAGCTACGAGTACATTACATCTCTGTATGGCTAGTTTATACGTTGGTCGAGGTAAGAGCCAAATTATTGGTCAGGTGGTTTCTATTAGACATCTGGATAGCTCCCTCAATAATACCGTTATCAATCAAAATATTTTTAATCGCTCGTGGAGCACCGAAGATTCTTGATCGAATGCCAAAATCGTTAGGCTGCAACGTATTCGATACATTTAACAATAGCCTACGTTGCTATGCAGTAGTATATCGTGTATTGGTTTGGCGCAGTGCAGCGCTAATAAACTGGTGACAATGTGGTGAATCTTTTTTTTATTTTCCTGTTTTACTTATTTAATAATTTAACTTGTCTAATACATGTGCGGTTTTTCCACTCGCTGTACTGGTCGTAGGTTCTGATGCTAGTTGTCACCCAGTAGACAAAATTGTGTTATTTTGCATTTCCCGGCGAATATTCAGCTGGTTACATATTTTATTACAAGGCAGGATAACGTCCTATTTCAAGGCCAAATTAGAGGTTAATCATATTATGTTAGTTAATTCTTTAAGTCGTCTTTGCCTATTCAAAAAACACAATTTCCACAGTAAGTTGTATTATTATTAGGATAGTCAGCAAACAGTAAGTTGTCAGTTGTTAGCGGTGGTGAGCGGTGACCGCTGCGAGCTGACGGGGCTCGGGAAACTTTCGCCGCCGCCCGCTCGTTTGCATAGAGAAAGCGCCGTTTTGTTTCAACTTTTCCTTTTGTAAACTCTAAAGTGCTACCTTACTTTTCATAATTCAGACAAGATTTTTCCTTTAAACAAACATTGCTTTTGGATTGAGTAGAAGCGTCCAAGTGTATATAGAGAAGATTTAGATTATATGTTATTCCTCTTCATCAAAGGTATCTAGCGCCGCACTAGTTTAGTTTTCCGTATTGTTTATTACTTTTTGGAAAATTAAGATCCTGGATGGCCTGGTGCAAATCTCACATTGACAAGCACAGTGCTTATAAAGAAAAACACACGTTTTTCATTTGGAATGAACAATGATAATATCATCTTATCAATATTATAAAAGCGAAAGTTTGTGTGTATGTGTGTGAGTGTGTGAGTGTGTGAGTGTGTGTGTGTGTATGTTTGTTACTTCTTCACGCTTAAACGGATGAACCGATTGACTTAAAATTTGGTATGAAGATAGCTGAGGTTCTGGAATAACACATAGGCTACTTTTTATTCTGATAAATAAAACAGTTTCTGTAAAAAATATAATATATTAAAAAAAATGACAGTTCTGAAATTTGACAATTAATTGTCATTTTGACATTTTCGATATTCAATTTTTAACTAGTGGCAAATGCCTTTATTGAGAAAAACAAACTAACAATACTACAGCTACTACAGCAGTAAAGAACACACACATTAACCACAGATCGGCCACAAGCCGATCTACAGAAAATCCAAGTGCTCCAAACCACTGTCAGTTGGCAGAGTGCCCAGAATGCTGGCAGCATTGCCACGTTGAATGGCAATACTTATACGTTGGGCCAAATATACCCCAGCATTTTGGTCACACGTCGCCTCGACCAAGCGCTCAGATAAATTTTGGAAAATGCGGTGAGCTCCCGGACCCCAAGGACCCAAAGTCTCTACCCCAAACGGCTCAAAAATGTAACCGCTATCGAGGTTAGCATATTTACGCCGCTTGAGCCGCTCAGCAGAAACTGCCGCCGCACCAGCCGCAATTTGAGTCTCTGGAAGATGTGAGGGCGCCAGTGTATCAACGCAAGTCGCGTCCCACACTAACGGCCGACCTAACTTCCAGGGAATCAAAGTCATACCGTCAGGTCTTTTACCATCGTCACGCATCAGACCATTCGGTTCGAGAATGGCTGCTACATTGGCGCTGGTAAAAGCCCGGCGAATGATGTCGTTGAGACTGGAGTGGCGGGAGATTCGGCCAGCGCTCCGAGAACATGAGAGACCATGGTGACCGAGTTCGTCGACTGCAGTACCACACTGACAGCGGTGACCTACATAACATGCTGCACCTAGGCGCAAACTAACAGCTACACGAAAAGCAGATGAATCTAAAAGATTACCAGTATTAATGGAAGGGATGGCTTGCAACCAAAAACCAGATTCCCTAACAGAGACTGCTAGAAGTCGGGCACGGTCTGACGAGTTGGGACACGTTTGTATTAGACTATTCCGTGCCAACTCGCAGAGTGGCCCATCCCACAGTCTCTGTGAAGATGGTACTTTTTCAATTGTTTTTGAAAAATTTGGCAATTAATTGTCATTTTGACGTATTCGATTGTCAATTTTTTTTGAGAAATTTGACATATTTGATTTTCAAATTTTTTTTTTGAGAAATTTGACATATGAGATTTTTAATTTTTTTCGCGAAATTTGACATCGGATTTTCAATTATTTTTTGAGAAATTTGACAGATTCGATTTTCAATTATTTTTTTTAAATAAAATAAAATAAAATAAATTCATTTGGGGTTTATCAAATGGGCTTACTATGGGTGCTTCATTTGAAAACTATATGGGCTTACTATGAGTGCTTCATTTGTGGTTTATCAAATGGGCTTACTATGAGTGCTTCATTTGTGGTTTATCAAATGGGCTTGCTATGAGTGCTTCATTTGTGGTTTATCAAATGGGCTTACTATGAGTGCTTCATTTGTGGTTTATCAAATGGGCTTACTATGAGTGCTTCATTTGTGGTTTATCAAATGGGCTTACTATGAGTGCTTCATTTGTGGTTTATCAAATGGGCTTACTATGAGTGCTTCATTTGTGGTTTATCAAATGGGCTTACTATGAGTGCTTCATTTATGGTTTATCAAATTGGCTTACTATGGGTGCTTCATTTAAAAACTAAATGGGCTTACTGCGGGTGCTTCATTTGAAAACTAAATGGGCTTACTATGAGTGCTTCATTTGTGGTTTATCAAATGGGCTTACTATGGCTGCTTCATTTGTGATTTATAAAATGGGCTTACTATGGGTGCTTCATTTGAAAACTAAATGGGCTTACTATGAGTGCTTCGTTTGTGGTTTATCAAAAGGGCTTACTATGAGTACTTCATTTGTGGTTTATCAAATGGGCTTATTATGAGTAGAAATTAGACTTATTACTTATTAGACCAGAAACATGTAGGAGATGTTCGGCTCATTTCGTGAAATTCCGGTGAAGTTTGGATTTGACAAATGACAAATTTGACGTGTTCGATTTACAATTTTTGATTTGAAATGATTTCTTCGATTGGTCGCCTTCTCTAATCCATGTTAAAAAAATATCAAACAATTGTACAATTTATTTTTTTTAAATAGAAAGACATTTGTCAAATCCGAACTTCACCGAAAACCGAATCTAACCGTATCCGAATTTCACGAAATGAGCCGAAAATCTCCTACATTTCTGGTGTCCTGGTACTTCGTAAAAGTTTCAATACTCATAGCTCAAGAACGCCTGGACCGATTTTGATTATATATATTTGATGGTTTTGGATGATCGATTTTTATGGTTTTTTCGATTCGTCTTCTTCTCGACTATATGCATGTTAAAAAATATCAACCAAATTATGTACAATTTTTTTTTTAAATCAAAATAAATTTTTAAAATCCTAATTTCACCGAAAACCGAACCGAAAGGAATCCGCATTCAAATTAAAAAATATCAACCAAATTAACTACGAATTTTTTTTTTAAATAGAAATAAATTTGTCAAATACTAACTTCACCGAAAACCAAACCGAATAAGAAACCGTTTCACAAAATGAGCCGAACATCTCCTACATGTTTCTGGTGTTAGGGTACCTAATGTAGTAAGCTTATATAAGTGAACTAGCAAACCCGGCGAACTCCATTTCGCCACCAGATGGTTTCCTGAAAAAATCCTGAATTTTCTTTGCTATAAACCTCACGGAGCCCGAGACCTTTCCAACGAATGCAAAACCGTGGAAATCGGTTCGTGCGTTCTGGAGTTATAGCGTCAGGGAGGAAAACCCGACTTATTTTTACAAGCTTTATATTACTTTCACCTGTCTGTTGTCTGTCTGTCTGTCTGTCTGTCTGTCTGTCTGTCTGTCTGTCTGTCTGTAATCAAATCTTGCAAGTTTAATCTGACCCACTTCCCGGTTTCCAATTGAGCTGAAAATTTGCATGCGTGTGTAAATCGGATGACAATGCAATATTTTTATGACATCAAGCTGATCTGATGATGGAGCTAGAAGGTGGCCATAGGAACTCCGTCATAAAACAACGCAACTCCATCGAGTTTGGGCTCATTTGATTCGTCTTGACGAGTACTTTATGATACAAGACGATAATAATAATTAAAGCTTGTTTTTAAAAAGTATTTTTAAAATTTCACTTGTTATATAGTAGAATAGACCCATTTCATAAACGTATATCATATTTTTATGCAAAAATATATGAAATTTCAATATAAAAATACGTAAATAAAAATGATTTTTTAAATACTGCCTAAAACGTTTCGAACTGTCATCTGACAGCGCGTGACGTCATCCACTGGCTGGTCCTTACGCTTCCTATGAAATGTTCCTGATTTCGACAAATTTTAATTATTCATAACTTAAAAACCACTAAACCGATTTTGATGCAACTTATGCTGTGCCCTTAGTTGGAGCATACTTAAACCAAAAATAAAGTCAATAACCAAAATGAATCTTATATTTTCAGAGAGACATTTTAGTTATTGACTTTATTTTTGGTTTAAGTATGGACCAACTAAGGGCACAGTATAAGTTGCATCAAAATCGGTTCAGTGGTTTTTATGTTATGAATAATTAAAATGTGTCGAAATCAGGAACATTTCATAGGAAGCGTAAGGTCCAGCCAATGGTGTGACGTCACGCGCTCTGATTGGCGTTCGCATTCGCGTAATAAAAGGAATTTTTTTTGAAATTAAAATTGATTTTATTCAATTTTGAAAATGTGATTTTATGTTTTTAAATACTGTCTTTTATGTGAAAAACATAACTTTATATCAATTCGTAACATGTGTCAACATCCCTATTTAACCTCAAATTCACGATCCACATAATTTAAACAGTTCAACTTACCACCTTAAAGACAAATGCCTGCTGTTGAAATTTAATAAAAATTTGCCCAAGAACACGCTTTTTTTTTAATCATCCAAGGAGAGCCATTGGCTACTACGTTGCCAGTATTAATTCGAAATAAGGTTGCAATAAAACTTATCAATATCCTCCGCGCCGACACGGCCATTACCACCTTAAAGACAAATGCCTGCTGTTGACATTTGCCCAATACGCGCGTGGTTTCCAATTGAATAACTTATTTTTTTACTTTTTTTTCATTTCTTTTGAAATTTTTCCTGAATTTTCTTTGCTATAAACCTCGCGGAGCCCGAGACCTTTCCAACGAATGCAAAACCGTGGAAATCGGTTCGTGCGTTCTGGAGTTATAGCGTCAGGGAGGAAAACCCGACTTATTTTTATATAGTAGATTTAGTTTTTAAAAGTTAGTTAAAATTAGAGCAATTATTATAAACAAGTTTTATCGGTATAATAACTGTGGCGCGGGTAACACCGCGGGTCACAGCTAGTTATATTATATTTGCAGTAAATCGAAGAAAGTTTTGTTCTAATGAAATAGTATAGAGTACAGACTAACAAAGAATCTAAATACAAGTTTATTTTATGACTTAAAAAGCCTTTAAATTCTTTTTTTTTCTTTAATTCCTCCTCCATCACTCGTGGTCCTCATGTCTGAGGGTCGTGACCTCCTCCATCCATGACCTTCCTTTTTACGATGTTACGCCATCTTGTCCTATCTCCGGCCACCCGGAGAGCATCGTAGACGGTAGGGTCGAGAGTGGTGCGGATCTGGTCCGACCAACGCATCGGGCTTCGGCCACGGGGTCTTTTCTTAAATTACCTTGCCTCTAAATTTCCAGTCGCTTATCAGACGCCGTTTTCACTGTTTCTCTTCAATTCTCGTCTGCTTTTCTGTCTTTTCAAAGATAACATTTCTCGCAGAATTTAATAAAGAATGTACTTGTGTGGCGTTAACCCTTGAAAGCGCACGTGGGTAATACGTCTCTCGTAAGATGTTTCATTTCCTCCTTCATGGTGATAATAAAGAGGCAGAGACTGCGCACTGAAACACTCTCTTTTATTGTGAGGCCATGGTTTTATACAAAGATCTCACATGATGAAAAGTGCAGAAGTAGTCGATGAATTACGTAACGTGGCTAGAAAACTATTTTAAACCTTAAGTGCTACTTGTGCCTTGAAATTTCCCAAGTTATAAAGCTCGGGAAACTGTAAAATACTAAAATAATTGTTATTGAGTATACAAATTGTTGCTCCTGTTGTATTAGCCATATTACTGAAACTATGTACACATGAATAATGAAGCAATATTAATATACACACAACAACAAGTACGTCCCGTAGTGCGTCCCCGTGTTATCCGCGATTAAACACGATCACGTGACCTAGCTCTATTCCAAATTTTATCTTAAAATATTTAGTGGTTTAGGCGTGAAGATATAACACAGATCACATACACATTTGCATTTTATAATATTAGTATATGTACAAGGTATGGTCGAAAAAGAGCCAGTTAAGTCTATGGAGTGCGGTGTTTGCCTTCCTCAGTCTATGATTAATAATTAAAGCTTCACGAAACTTGCCAGATTTCATTCGAATCTCATAAAGCGGGGAAATGAAAAACGTCGGTTTATTGTAAAAGTTTATGCAGTTTAACTTGGCTGCGTTTAGAACGCCTCAGGTAAGGTTTAATGAACGTTCCGGGATTACACGCTTACCGTCCGCCATTAACTCGTATTTAACACAGATTATTCTTGCTTTGGGTCGGAAATAAATAACATTTTGTTCTATTTACGTCTCATTTACCCCTACCTTCTACTACATTAATATGTATATATCTCTTTATTATAACACTCTTCTCTTTATTTTATAGTCGTAAATAAATGAGTAGATTTGTTTGTCTACCTAGAGATATCAAGAATATTATAATAATATGTGGCTGATAAGTACCTACATTTTTCAAATAGTTTATGCCTGACTGCGTATAATAACAAAAGTTGCCTAGAGTTTTATTAAGCTTGTGTGACGAAAGCCACTTCTTTAATATAGACTCTCTCTAAAATACAGCTTAATGATCTGATTACTAATTTTAGACAATTTAAATAGAAGTATGAAATGTTTTAAAATCAAAAAGTCTAAACAATATAGAAGAAAAAATATACGGCCTAAATACATACAGTGAGATATGGTAATTGAGGTAGCATGGTAATTGTACGTCAACAACGTTACGTAGATTGATTTGAAGCCTCAGATGTTGGTAGCAGTCGACATGACGCGAGTCAATAAACGATTTTATGCTTGAATAACTATGCTAATAGCACCCAACAAAAACACAAGCCCCAGTGAAACGGAGGCTTTCTGTTTATGGAATTTAGAGAATTGTTCCAAATTAGAGAAAGCTGAACCACCAATCAATCAATAACACGTATTAATGGCGCTAATATGATAGCTTTTAATTAAAATTAATGATAATCTTTATAATATTATATCCAAAAATTTATAAATTAATTATTCAGCAGCATTTATCAAAAATGAGGTTATAAAAGTAACAGTTTATGTTTATACCCACTTAAAATGTTCGCAAAGTTATAAAAAATAAAACATGATCTAGAAAAGTATTCTTAAATCATTTTTCTTATATTTCCAGGTAAGCTCCAGACTATAAAACTTAGCTAAAGAAGTTCTGCCGCAGAATTTACTACAGAAATATTTTCGGGTAAGTTTATTTTGTAAGAAAAGAAACTGTGTTTCTTAGTAAAAAAAGCTGGTATTTTACAGTTCATAACGTCGTGATGGACGCTTCAAATTAAACTGTAGGTGTAAACAAAATTATATTAAAAGGTTGTGTTGTACATATAAAAATACGCCTCTGTTTATTAAAAAAGATCCCTTTCATTTGAAATTTCATCTAGTAATTAAGAGAGATATAAAGATAAACACTCTACATTATAAAGCAGTATATCCTCTACCCTCATTCCATTTTGGCAATAAATCCTAAAAGAGTGCGTATTAAAATAATATTTCTCGCATAGATTAAAAATAAATTAACGCCTCGATAAATATGTAAATTTCTCCTCAAAGGATAGCAAAATGCTTAATATCTGTTTTGTTTCGCATAAATTTGGTACATAAATATACTTTGGGAACCCTTTTGATAGACGCTGGCTAGGGACTGTATTAATTTACAAAACCAAAGCGAGTACAATAAATGATTAGGTATTATTATTCCATTTTTGTTGAGAGGGTCCTGTAGATCAGATGAAGATCTTGAACAAAGTTGCTACTATAAGTGGTTGCATCAAAAATTCAATTGAATGTGTAGTCGATATCACCAAATGTGTCGATTTTCAGTCTACTAAACATCATTTTAAATTAAACTAAGAGGAGATCGGGGATAGTTAGCTGACTATAAAAGTAAATAGGTTAACTGCTGAAATCTCGTCGGCAATGCGAGCGTTGCGTTATTCACAGCCAAGTATTAGTAGACTCCATACTACGTATATTAGGAGTCCTATGTTACTAATGAGGTGGATGGAGGTCACATTTGTCAAAAATTAAGATAGGTTTGAAACTTAAATCGAAGAATTGGAAGAAAGAAATTACTCAAAAATAATTAGAATAGAATAGAAAACTCTTTATTGTACACACAAATACAACAATATAAACTTAGAACTAAAACAGAATGAAGTGTTATAATTGGCGGTCGCTAATAGCGATCTCTAAAATACATCATTTTTTTTATATTTTCTGCCTTTATGGATATTTTCACACACATTATGATATAAGCTTAAGTACTGCAGGGGTCGTTTTATGTGAATTGTGTTTGCGTCCAATTTAACATTGGTAAGTAAACAGCCGTTTAGTACTACTCGTACCTTTTGAAACGGTGATATATTTAGAACTTCACAGTATTAAATCGTTTGGGATTTCATTTTACGTAAGAACCTATTTACATTTGGTGTAAGAGTTTTGGGTCATTTTATTGCTTTTATGACCCCTGGGGTTTTATAACTGTGGATATATGGGCGTTATAGTATAGTTATCTTTAACATCTAAATATTATAAGAGGAAAGTGTGACTGATTGATTGACTGGCTGATCTGTTAATGCAAAACTCATTCAGCTGAACGTTTTTAGTTGAAATTTGGATAGTATTTATGATGTAGAGAAAGGAAGGATTTATGGAAGCAAAGCCGCGAGCGTGGGTAGGCTAGCTATTATACAAAGCTTATTTTTATCACTATCCTAAGTAAGTGTAAACCTTCCAAGTCCCAAGAAAGTACGTCTACTTAGATTTTATAAAGAAAACAATTAACGTCAAATAGTTTTTGATAAAAACTTTGGAAAAACACTTTCCCTGTCGACAAACTAAGCGAAAAGCCTAAAACTTTGGAATTAAGTTTGGTATCTCAGCGTAACTTGATATTCTAGTATTTATTTTGGGATCTCTTGGAAGGCTGTTTACGCTTCGTTAATCAAGAGCTGTAAAAGGAGAAGGGAGCATCCATGTCAGTGCTTCGCCGGTTACGATGTAATTAAACTTAACGACTACTCGCTAGAATTACATCTTGCTGGCTTGAGTACGCGACTTCTGTGTAACATTTCTTGCTTTCTATGGAAGTTTTTTTTCCATAAATTAGCTATTGTAGATATGATGTTTAATTAAGAGTTATCTAATCTAACATATTTACATCTGATTAACTTTTATTATGTATACTGTTATTAAACAAAAAATATTCTACTTAAATATCTTATACTGGATTCTTCTCCCTTGGTAACAACTCAGTCGTCAATATCTACTGTTCATATTAGGTCCCGTTGTTTATACCAAAAATCATTTACACTCGTTAATAATAATATTATGATGACATTAAACAAGGATGCGGCTCGTCTATTTTATCTGGTTACATTAAAAAGAGAAGCTACACACTCACGGTTCTAAGACCTACCTACTTTATTAGTGATACCTATAGCTAGACATTTCTAAGTTAATACTGAGAACAGGCGTAAGAAAATGCCATTGTTCTCAGCCGTTCCAAATCCTCACCTAGATTCAATTTCATTTACATCAGAGTTCGCGGTAAAATCATTGGAGTTGGTTGACCTTTTGACAGAGTGCTGTAATGGATCCACTTTGATGGCCCAATAGCTTTCCAAATGCATAATTTACTTACCGCAACTCAGTCGGCGAAAGGAAAAGTCAATTGTCGCTCGACTTTGACTCTCAATTTGCATGGTTTAGACGAATTTAGGTACATTTAAGTGTCAATAATGTTATTATGACTTACTTCTTGAAAGGAAAGAATACAAAGTAACATGACATAATAATTGTAATATCACTGTGTTTTATAAAAATCACAATATATGGAAAAGCAAAGAAAAAATGCCATACTTTTTTAAAATATAAAATAAGCGCACATGTTATTATATTAATTTCAAATTAACTTATATATTATCTTTGCGCAACTTTTTTTTTTTTTGAATGACAAAACTCTACGACTATAAGCGTTCCTATTGATAAGGCGCGGTGAAGACCGGAACAGAAATGACCAATCGCAACGCTTGGAAAATTTTGAAATCTCCATTCGGCCATTATGATCGGTTAATTTTAGCTTGTTCTCGCGTCATTGGAAATGCATCTCGAAGCTTCAAGTTCAGTTTTGCCGCAGTCATATAATAACAGTCAACAACAGGAGCAGTTTGAATGAACCCTGATGGGTCACACAAAGGGAACCAAGCAGACATTCGAAGCCAACATCAATATCCGGAATCCAATTATAGGCACATTGTTAGGAATGGTATTAACTTATGTGTTTGCTTACCTTTGGTGTTTATTGCTTGTTTTATGTTTTGGAACTATTCGGGTCAATGATGGGGAACTAACTTAATTAGGATGGTCGTACGTAATAATACAATTAACAATTTGATATATTTGGTAATATGATTAACAATTTGTAACAAAAAAGTTAATGCTTAGCGCTTCAACTGCGTCCAGCGGATTTAGAAATCTGAAATGTCTCTTAAAGCTAACTGCGTACCAAATTTTAGCTAATCTTTTTTAACGTTTTTAAAAATTATTTCTTAGCGGAGGTCTCTGTTGAAAAACTATTTATTGTATTCTAAATTTCAACCTAATCTGTTTACTGGTTTGAGCGGTGCATCGATGAATAAGTAAATAAAAGAAAAGCGTGACTGATTAGTCAAGCTTTTCTTTCATATACGTATGTAGAATTAAAATACCTTTCGTTTACCAAAACATGGACGTTCTACCTTTCCTTGTATATCGTAACAAGCTATAGCTACAAGCTTTCAAAGTTTGGCGTCTCTCAGCCGACCACAACACCTGTCTGTGACGTCAGGGAAAGGTCGCCCGCACTATTTCTCATGAGTAACGAACACTGCATGAATATGGGAGAAGAATGGTCATGAATTCGATTCAGGCGAGATCGTGGTCAAGGGCTAACCTATACCGAATAAAAAAAAACCGGTCAAGTACGAGTAGGACTCGAGCACCGAGGGTTCCGTACAAACCTACGGATTTCTACGGAACCCTAAGGAAAAGTGGGTATAATATTATTATACTGCTGTAGGTTTTGATTCCCTTGCGAGTAATTGCGAGTTTGAAAATATGCGGCTAAAATTGCTGTTTCTTTTGATTGCGTTGACATAGATGTTTGATATTTTACAGCTTAAAGTTATTATAAAGCTGAGTATTGGGTATGAATTTCAATTTAATACCTGTACGCGTTCTTGAGGAAAAGGGTAGTAAATACAATATTATTAAAAATATTTTTTTATATGATGTAGGTAACTAAAAATTTACAGTTTTCGCAATTTTTCCTGTGCCTATGATTTAAGACGTTGCTTCGTACCAAATTTCAAGATTCTGAGTTAACGGCAAGTACCCTGTAGGTTTTGATTCCCTTGAGAGTAGTCGCGAGTTAAAAAATACGGCTTAAATTGCTGTTTCTTTTGAATGCGTTGAGATAGAGGTTTGATTTTATTACAGTTTAAAGGTATTATAGACCTGAGAATTTGATATGAATTTCAGTTTAATACCTGCACGCGTTCATGAGAAATAAGGTAGTAAGTATGAAATTATTAATTTTTTTTTTTTATATGATGTTACTAAAAATGTACAAATTTCGCAATTTTTCCTTTATCTGTGCTCTAAGGAGTTGCTTCGTGCCAATTTTCAAGATTCTAAGTTTGCGGGAAGTACCCTGTAGGTTTTGATTTTTTGAGAGTAGTTGCGAGTTTAAAATTGCGGCTAAAATTGCTGTTTCTTTTGAATGCGTTGACATAGAGGTTTGATTTTATTACAGTTTAAAGTTATTATAGATTTGAGTATTTGATGTGAATTTCAATTTATTACGTTCACGCGTTCATGAGAAAAGGGGTAGTAGGTATAAAATTATTCAAGATATTTTTTTCATATGATGCAAATAAAAATTTAAGGTTTTCGTAATTTTTCCTTCATTTGTGCTCTAAGGAGTTACTTCGTGCCAAATTTCAAGTTTCTGAATTCACGGGAAGTGCCCCGTAGGTTTTGATTTATTTGGTGATGTCGAAAATTTGCTGAAATTTGCGACATATTCGACTATATCTTTTGATTGCGTTGGCCTAGAAGTTTGAAATTTTCACAGCTCTAAAAAGCAATGGACTTTAGTATTTCCTATTAATTTCAGCTTGTTACCTCCACTCGTTCCTGAGAAAAAGGGTCTTGATAGACAGACAGACAGACAGACAGACAGACGGACGGACAACAAAGTGATCCTATAAGGGTTCCGTTTTTTCCTTTTGAGGTACGGAACCCTAAAAACTGATCCTATAAGTGTTCCGTTTCTTCCTTTTGAGGTACGGTTCCTTGGTTGTCTGGAAGAGATCGCTATTAGCGATAATACCGCCAATTGTAACACTTATTTCTGTGTAATCTTAGTACTAAGCTATATTATTGTATTTGTGTGCGGAATAAAAAGTTTTCTATTCTATTCTACGGAACCCTAAAAAAAGCTGAAATAGGTTCAAATAAGGCATCTAAAGCCATAAAGAACAATGTAACCAGCGAAAGATCAGCTTAGGTTAAACCTGACCTGATTTTGAGCTAGTACCTTATTTCGGCATGACTTACATACTTCTTATTTAAATTATATTTTTTACGTCTTATTTAATTTTTGTAAATATATGTATGTCGTATGTTAATTTCATTTTTCCTTTCAAATATGTAGTATATCTAGTGTAATCAACCTTTCAGAATTCATGAGCTCTGTCTTAATCGCTCGCTTGTAGGTTTGTTTAGGTACCTATATGGAAACATGAACGGGACGAGCTTGCCTGATGTTAAGCGGTAATAACCACAATGTTATCTAGGTATTCAATAGTATCTATAAGTCCTACGCAACACGACACTGCACTTGGCACCCAGAGACATAATTAAGTCCACTAGTGTTATAATTGGCATAAAATTTTCGTACCTCCATATTCATTAGTGTACCTAGTTAGTTTTGACACATAAGGCTAATGACGACCGTTCTATCTATAGTAAGTATGCGGCGGTAACGACCACCGAGGGTCAGAAAATTGACTACTTCATTGTGTGCCACGTCCCGGTCATCTTTTAGCTAGCTCATGAGTTTCGGAGCTAGAGAGGTATGTTGGGCACTGAAAGACTACAAAAATTTAGCTAAATAGGACTTATTTAGAATAATTATACTGTCTATCTTTGAATTTAAGATATGTCATAGTAGTTATATAAGATTTTAACGACATCTGCCAAACGGGGGGCAATGGTGGCTGTAACACAGTTTGATTACTAGCACGGCCACCATCACTCCTAAACTATAATGTGTCACCAAATAAATTAAATAGTTAGTAGAATGTCCACAAAATTTTACTATGCATGTTATGAAATAAGCCTCTAATAATTGTGAATGCATGATACTAAATAAGCCTTTTAAAAATTGTAAACTGTGCAATTTTTTCAAAGTCAATAAATTATTTCTTCTTTCTATTTCTTTCTAATTATTATAACACTGTTGCTATTTTCCACTTAAGCAATAATATATAAAATATTTTATCAAGATATTCTTGACTAAAAAAGTCAGCCCTTATTTATAACTATTAATTAATAAGTCCTTTGCGAGCTTTTCCTCGAAAATCTAGTAAGGTTTAAGTTATCTGACTATTTTATTCCTATTTTAATGTCGATGTTTTTGACCTACTTACGACGAAAAACAGTAACTTTTCAAGTTCTTCGGTATACATACATGTACTACTTGATTTTTAAAATTATCTTTGCCCAAATTAATTGTATAATAATCACAAGTTGGCTTTAATAATATTTCAAGGCTAAAGTGGTTAATTTTACGTGTGAATAAACGAGGTAAATACATAGACTAGAAAATTAATTTAATAAGCATAGATTACACAGGCCAGCGAATTAATTTAATTAAGCTGTAACTTTAGCATTACCTACAGCCGGTACCCATTTGGTAATTTAATTTTATCGAAAAGCCGTACCGTGTGTATCTGGCGTAATATCTCGCGATAATATGGGATCATGGAAGCTACATACACTTTATTATGTGAAAAACAAAGGTTCGAGCTATTTTCGCGGTATTGTAAAAGTTGAAAGTCATTATTCGGTCTTTATAATATCTGAAATTCATTTATTGAGGAGCTCTAAAATAATGTTTGCGGTAGGGCAAAGATGCGTAAAAAAATACGATTTTATGTCACGTTTTTCGTGAAACTTGCAAAATTTTCTTGTTACTAGCATGTGTAAATTTTGTGGGCTAAGATTTTGTCGTTTGACGCATATTAGTCCTGCATTTAACACACAATGATGACAATACGACATGGCACCTGCGACATATCGGACATAAAGTTCAAATAGATCAACGTATATCCTTAAATAAGCATAGCATCGGATCGGAGCTCTCAGAGAGACCATACTGACGTTTATATTTATTTATCGGTCCCGACGGCACTCCGAGAAGGCACAATTATCTTCCGCGGCTGCAATCTCGCAAATTGCTGATTTTACTCCAACCGGCGGCAATGATGCCGCACCACGCGAGCCTTTTAAAATTGCATGTCTCTGTTGTACTGAGTTACAGAGACAAGTTCCAGAACAAAATATTCAAACTTTCGCATCGTAAAACGTTTACCGACGAGTTGGTATATTTAATAATGTATAGTTTTGAGCAGCTTACATCTTCGAACCACTTGTGGTGCGAAACAGCGAAAGACCCCTTAATATCATGGTTTGGACTAATTCAAAAACTGACAATAACTTATAACATTTTAGACTTCCGCGATTTAAACTCATATTAATTATATAACTCGGGACTTATCGCGTTGGTATTTAATGCTAGTTTTACAAAAACATCGTTCAAACAAAACAACACATCGTTCGTCAAAACATCGTTTTGTGTATTCTCGTGACCACGATACATGCAACTGTATCGAAACGTCGAGGTTAGTTTTATGATGTTTTTGTAAAACTAGCATTAAATACCAACGCGATAAGTCCCGAGTTATATAATTAATATGACAATAACTTTACAACCAATTGTTAGAACCAACTCAAAAGTTTGACATTAGCATATTATATTTATTATGTTTATGTGTGCATGTTATTACATGTGGCAAAGGCTATTATACACATAAGATTATGGAAACTGTTTTCTACACAAAAGTGTCAAACAAACTAAGCTTTGCTCACATCTTTAAAACTATATGGTCTGTTGAAGATTAAAGCACAGTTTTATTCTATTGATAGGATTACTAAACGCACAGATTACTAAACAGTATCAAACCAGCTCCACAAAGTTCCACCAGTAAAGCGAGTAAGGTTAGGCTATAAAATAATAGCTGCCATAATATGGCTTGTGATGCAGTTCAAGCAGTTATTACATCAAATAGCTCGTAATACTGTCGACAGCACGCGAGAGCAAGGTGATTCTCATACATGCGGCCTTTGCATACATAATGCACTAGTTGAGCTCCTTAAGTACAATGGATGAAAAAAGCTCTTTGCGAGTATACCTACTAGTTAAGACTTGATGTTTATGTAGACAGACCATATTTATTGTATAATGAAGGTACAATATTTTTGAACTAAGGATGAGCAAAGGATACGTTGGGAGTGTAAGTAACAGGGTTCACCACAAATTACAAGTAACGAATCATTGTAGCACAAATGAAATCGTATGAGTTATTAAGGAAACCTCAAAAGGACCTTAAGCCGCTTCGACCATTTCTGATCTTTTGTGGCAGTCCAGATGAGTTAGTCCAGTTTAGCAGTAAATTGTACTGCTTAAGCCCGTGGCCTCTAGGAAGTTACAGATGTTTCGGGGAGTGACTTCTTGTATCTCTTCTGGGAGCATAATGGGTCGCCCCAGATGAATACTTCTAGGGAGAAGTAAATCGTAGTTCGGAGTACGAACATTCATCGTACTACTTTCATTGAGCACTAAAGCATTTACTTTTTTGTTTTTTTCTATTCTGTATATCGTGATTTTTTAATCCGAAGATGAACCACGTATATTTATATTCAGTCAAGTGTTCATATCTTGCTTAGGAATTAGGTTGTTTCGTATTCTTTGCGTGTATTATTTTAAGAATCGTCTTGTCGTTCATACTTTAGAAATTAATAAAACTTTGAAAGCATTGCCAGTTTTAAGATCCTTTTGTAATACTGTGGTAGTGCACTTATTAAGACTTTGGCTTAAAATAACGTAATCATAAAGTTTATATATCTAAATTAAGATGTTGAATAAATCATAAATTACCGTATAAGTTAGTGCTTATTAAATGCATATGTCAAGGGCAACTGGATTAAGTTGCATACAGGTTTTGCATTGTGGAATGTTAATATCGTAAACATTACTTAACAACCCACTTAGTTTTTGTTTTGTGCAATAAATACATTCTGAATTATTGAAATATGGAAGTCATTTAATGCAGCCCGAACATCGACAACAGCTTTTTAACTTTTTTCTGTATTCTCTCTATATTTTTTACAACAATCTTCGAGGCTCTCTTAACCAGAATGTTTCTGGAATATCTAAGATATTGTCGAGAAAGAGTTCGCTCGAACATTGCGACGAATTAACTCTTTCTCGACAATATCTTAGATATTCCAGAAACATTCTGGTTAAGAGAGCTCTTCAAAGTACATAGTTTATTGCTATTTTCGAAGGAATCAATTTACAGTGAATTCGCCCATCGTGGACACGGTCTAAAACACTACCTACACCAATCAAAAACCTTTATCTCTATATCTACTTGTACCTCATAATATATCATTTCTACGATTCATTACAAATTTACGAGAACCGGTGTCAAGATGTAAAGTACCTTTAGGAAAGCTAAGATTTCGTAATTCCCCATTGGTTAATGTTAAATTCCTGTGAAACATGAAGGCCGGCCATTAGTCATGGTGTTACCGCAGGTGGATTTGTGAGCTCATTCGTTAGTGGTGATTTATCATTCATGTCAAAATTTCAATTAGCGTTTGATATTAATGCATTAGTTTTCAATTTGAAAATAGAATCTACTGTGTGATATTTTTACGATAATATAAATGCAATAAAGATTCATTTCATTTCATAAAAAAATTCTTCAGGATATATTTTCACGTCTGGTCCTGCAATCAAGCATTGAAGAAAATATATTTATTTTTTTGCCTGCTATCATTACGGTTATTATGGTCTCACATAGTCGTGTATTTATACACGTATATTTTTTTACTTACATTGAATAGTTTAGTTTGAATAGTACTTACCTACATAGAATAGTTTTGAAAATTATTTTAACAATTTAACTATATGTATATATGTCAAACTATCCAAATAAAATTTCTATTCTTTCATAAATTCGAACCACAAAAATAAAAATAAAAAACATTTCCTTAAATAAAACATATAGAATTTTATTAACATTGCCTTACAATTAATAACACACCACCAGATAGATAAGCTATATTCATCTGTGATATATCACTTAAGTCTAATAGATACTTAGCACTACAAAAATTTCGAAATGACGATGTGTAGACGTATCATACCGTTAAATTATACATTACAACACACTTGCCAATGTAAAATAAGACATAAAACAAATCATAACCTATAATAGATTTATGCTTGCATCATCTGACGAAATGATCTTTGCAATAAAAGCTAAGTAGAGTTATTTGTGTAATTTGACAGACAAATTAAGGCGTGAGTGGCGTGATAATTATACCTGTATATGACACATATGGGTTGTAAAGTTACTTGAATAGCTAAAATTGGTCACGTATAAGTCGCATATAAATAGAGAGTTCCGTACACTTTTTTAAACAACGAAGTAAGAAGACGAGTAAGACGCCCCCTGATGGTAAGAGATAACGCTGCCCATAATTAGTACAATGCTACCCAAGATTTTACAAAGGTAAATTCTGGGTGCACTGCGCTAACGCTTCTTACTTGAGAGTCATATGATGTTTAGACTCTTCAGCCCAGTAATTTCACTAGCTACAGTGCCCTCCTACCGAGTCACAGTAATGTGTTTGCTCAGGCGGTAGAATAACTGGCACTGTTGGGTGGTACCTAGTCGACTTCCTGCAGAGGAAATCTACTTCCGGTAAATACGGTAAGTTACTTGAATAGATAAAATTGGTCACGTGTAAGTCGCATATAAAATATAGTTCCATACACATTGAAATAAATATTTAATGCTGCTTTGAAGCCAGGTCTTAGCTCAGGCCAGTATCAGTCTAATGTGTTTATCGGTCGTGGGTAAATCCTTTCTGGCTTCAATGAACATCGTGCCGGAATACGGCCATAATAATGGTTTTGTCCAGTGGGTGGTAAAAGTAACTAACTAGTCACAACCGAAACCTACCACCTGTATAGCGATTGGAAAAACCGCTAATAACGAATTATAGTCTCTGATGTGGATTCAAACCCGGTAATCTAGTAGTATGCGAATTCATCTAAAAATATTTTTGATAAAAAATATAAAAAAAATATTTATTATCAGTAACAAGTGAATTAAATTAAAAATTTTAAAAACCCCCAACGCAATACGTAATTCACCATTTTTTGATGGCGGCCATCTTGGATTTTAAATTTTATATAGTGGGCTGTATTCTACTCGTTAAGCCCTTTCATTTGATACCCATATTGAGGGGGTCGTGGAAGAAAAAAGTAATCCGTCATTTTGTAGCGGCGGCCATCTTGGACCGATTTTCACCAAACATAGCTAAGAACACTCTCGACTAACTCTACTTTCAAACAAAAAAAACCAAATCAAAATCCGTTCATCCGTTTGGGAGCTACGATGCCACAGACAGACACATACACACACACACACACACACACACACACACACACACACACACACACACACACACACACACACACACACACACACACACACACAGACAGACAGACAGACAGACACGTCAAACTTATAACACCCCGTCGTTTTTGCGTCGGGGGTTAAAAAGACATTATCGCTTCAAAAATACTACTAATAGATACAAATACTAGGTATCTAAGTAGCTCCATCTTACAACATAAACAATGTCTGTAGGTTACAAAATACATTAAGCTTCTGAAAGCTAAAGTAAAGTTAGTAATACTTCGTTATCTCGCTATTATCCCGTAGCACGTAGCTAAAGAAAAAATACAATTTAGAGCCGGAATCCCTGCGAAATCCTGGTGCTTCTGTAGGTTTATCCTTATCCAAAGAAACTCCATTTGATAAGTTCCCTTATAGAGCTTCTGGGAGTTTCATACAACGAATTCAACAGGCCTCAGGCCTTAGGTTCTAACTCAGGATTGATTTGTGTTAGACAACGATTTCTATACTATGCATAGAAATTGTTGGTGTTAGATTTCATTTTTGGACTATGAAGAACGGCCCATCTACTAGATCGAAACTTTTTTATGCAATCAGATGAACTAGTTTAAAACCCGACGTGATGCTCTTACTATAAAAATCCTATAGGTATGCCTATAGAGCATCTCGTATGAACTGCCGATCTAGTAGATGTACCCTTCTTCAAAGTCCAAAAACGAGGTTTAGTACACGAACGACGTTGCGCGCGTCATAATAAAAAGTATTCTTAGCTTAGTAATTTAGCTAGTCATTATAAAGCGTGCACATATTTGACGTGTGTAATAGGACAAATATTTTGGCATTCTCTGAAACATATTAATTAAACAAATACGAGTACAATCTAATCGCATACATATTTTATTCCGCATGAATTCCGTATCACCTATCAATCAATTGTGATTGCTGTTCCGGCACATTCACTACCATTTATTGGAATGCCGACAGATACGAGTAACTGACATAGTCTATTTGTTGAAAGAGTATTACAAAGGGCTCAATTAGTTTATAGAGTAATAGTATTTTTTTATGAAGAAGAAGTAAGAAGACGAGTGACGACAGCGCTCTCCTGATAATAAGAGATAACACTGCCCATAATCAGTACAGTGCTACCCTGGATTTCACAAGAAAGTAAAATTCTAAGTCCACTGCATCAACGCTTCTTATTTAAGATTCATAGGATGTTAAGACTCTACAGTCCAGTAATTTCACTTATACTTAAAATTATGGTAATTTACATTATAAATATAAAATATATCATTTGTCAACGAAAAATTATCTAATTTCATAGAATTCTCAAGTATTTGCGATCAAACATTGATTTAATCCTTAAATTACCCTGGGCGAAATTTGCAAAGGACAGGAAGATTAAGTGTAAACATGATGATTAATACAATCTTTGTTCTTAATAAGTAATCTAGAACCTATTCAATTTTCTTCCAATCCTTATCCTTCGCAGAATTTACACACTTAATTTTTAGAATTCATTATTATTATACATATTTTTTCCTATTCATGCATTTGTGACAACTATAAAATAAAAGCAACAAAGTGCAATTGATTGAAATCACTGAAATGAAACGCCATTATTATTTTGATTGAGGTATAATTAACGGTAAATGTAGCCTTTTGGCAAATTGTTTGTATTTGTAATTCATCCGGTAAAATTGGTGCAATTTTCATGGATTTGCATTCAAAATGCTTCATGCATTTTCAATATTCAAAATCGTTTAATTTTTAATCTATTTATAATACAAAATATTTCTCATTTGTGACTTTACAAATGTAAATTTGTTGATGTGTGTTTGATTGTAACTTTTTTACAAGAAAGTCTTAGTTATCTTAAAGCAACAAAATATAAGTAGGTTTTCTGGAGAATGAGCATGCGGGGTACAGTTAATATTATTATTGAACGTAGCTATAATACAATAAATATTTAATTATGTATAGTTTATTTTTCAAGACTTGTTGATCTCTGTGATTTCACTTACTGGAGAATATAATAGATAACCATAGCCCCATGAATTCACATACCAAAATCATACTGAGTTCTTTAGCTTTGTCATAATGAGTTATCATCACGCTTCCATCGAAACCGTATTTATATTATTACATAGTGAAACAAAAAAATAGGACTCATAAAGCCAAAATTGGTCGATTTCGCCCAATATAATCTATGATAATACCCTATACCCCACAGCAATAGCCGTCTATTATTTTCATAACGACAATTCATAAAACTAGAGGAGCTTTTTCTGTAGCACCGTTCCCTTTTACATAATATTTGGCAAAAATACAACCTCTGATGGTCAATAGACGTCCCAATAAATCCTTGATTGATGTCCAACTCGAGCGTATTAAAGAAACTTTATTTACAGCGAAAACATCGTATTGGAACCAGTTTTCCTGTTACTTTATTTATTTAGGAAACGGACTGTCCTGTGATTGAAGGGATCGATTTCAATAAAGACTAATGTTGCTATAATTAAGTATCAGTCTATTTGTAGCTGTGAGAAATTGAGAAGCTATTTCTGATTGTTTAAAAATGAAGATTGTATTGTTTTCTTACACTAAGTGTGGTAATCTGGTCTGTTGGAATATAAACTCCAATTATTTGTTTATCGTGTATTTCTTTAAATGTTGATGGAGTCAAGTTCCAGAGATCACAATCACAATTCATGATAATCAATCACCTCCTCAATCGCTCCTTTTCCCATATCGTCCCACTGGTGGACAAGGAGCTCCTTTCGTGCTTGTAACTCTGTCTTGAGCGGTCCGCAGTCAGGTCTTACCTTCGATCTCTGCGATGTCATCGAAAATCGGGCAAATGATCTGGTGACAATCAGAATTATTATAAGTCATATCAATATCACAATAGCAAGTTATGTGGCTAACCTATATGTTGTAGTTATGATATGATATTATGGTATATCACATGCATTGTTCAACAGAATTGATCACAAGCATTCGACGCACGGCGCGCACTGAGCGCCCCTTTGGCAGTAGCCGCGAATATTAATGGAATGATATGCTTTAACGCAAATCACGGTTGAAATGCTGCCAAAAGCAGCATAGTTTGTGCGTACTCAAGCTGTACGAGCGAGCGTACATTATAAGTCGTACTATATTGTAATAAGTACTTTTAAGTTTAGCCGCCCCTGCGCGCGCGGCCATCATCAGTGTGTCGAATACATCGAAGCAAACCACATCTTTGTTTTATTTCGGCGCGCTCCGCGGCACACAGCCGCTCTCACATTTTGGTCCTTCGAACCTACAGGACCTTACGCGCGCGTTCGATACCTCTCGACGTCGGGTGAGGTCTAACCAGTGCATTGGATAGCAGCAGCACTATTGCTACTACCTGTGCGAAGGATACATAATTACAACACAACACAACAACATTTGAGTAAGAAAATTCCATTTCTGCACCGTACTGCTTCACTTGCACCATGGAAGAAGTAATATTGGCACAAACAGATGCCATTAAGCGGTTAGAAAACATAATTGAAAACATCAGCACAGATTCCACAACAAGAAAATCAGTAGACTTTGTCCTAGACTACGTCCAGGAACAGGTGGAAGCTCTCGATTCCCAATGGATCGAAATCGAGGGTAACCACAACATATTAATAGAAATAGAAGACCGATCCCATGAATACTTCAAAAATAATATCTACCAAATGATACGTGAAAAGTATAATACCATCAGAAAGCAATTATTAGCGATCCATAACCCAACTACACCACCAACTACATCCATTTCGCAAAATCCATCGCCATCGAAGGCTGATGAACTGATAAGGGCCCAAAAAACAAACTATCGGGCATTGGCACGCCTCATTAATAGCATAGACGTAGACAATATTACAGAAAAATGGAAACTAGAAGATAAACTAGACACATTAAATGCACGGTGGAAAACAATAGATAAGTTGCACTGGGAAATCGATAATCTATTAGGTGGGTTAGAAACAGCTTACGAAACAGAATTCACTGAATATGAACAAACATACGAAAACATAAAAAGCAAATTAAACACTAAGCTAAATAACGCCTCCATCCAACAAACTACTACACCACGAGTAGAGCTCCCAACATTCTCGGGAAACTACACACAGTGGCCGACATTCATGGATCTATACATAGAGACCATTCACAAAAATCCACTTCTTACAGATGTCCAAAAAATGCAACAATTAAAATCAAAACTACGAGGCGAAGCAGACCGTCTGGTCCAACACCTGAACATTACCGCGCATAACTACTCTACATGCTGGAACATTCTTTTACACCGATACAACAACAAACAACTACTCTTTACAACACAGATTAAACTATTTATGAAACAACCTAACATACAGAAACAAACATCTTATGAATTAAAACGGCTTCATGACGTCAGCATGGAGACGATATACGCCGTCAAAAACCTAGGAGTGGATACCAGTACATGGGATCCCCTACTAGTACATGTCTTAGCCGAAAAACTAGATCCAGATACGTATACATCGTACATGGAAGCACGAAAACACCCACGCGAGCTTCCAATATTCGACGAGTTTATGGAGTTCTTAGAAACTAAATTTATGGCACTCGAACCTTTGAACAGTAAGGCTAAAACTCAAGCACCAACCCTAACAGTGCCAAGGACGCAACGATAGATTCCACATTACGAAAGCATCCTCACAAATCTATGCATTCGAACTATGAAAGAACCTGTCCCATATGCAAAACCGGGCACATTTTATACTATTGCAAAACATTCCAAACAATGACAACTGATAATAAACTGAAAACCCTTGATAATTTAAAAGTATGTAGAAACTGCCTTTACTGTCACAATAGCACACCATGTACATCAGAAAAACGTTGCAAACAATGCAATGCCCAACATCATACAATGTTACATGAAACGCTGGCAAATCTTCACGATTGTCCATCGAAACAATCAAAATCAAACCAATGGATTACGAAATCGGCACCACACAATATGACGAACAATGCGATTTCGCAATATAACGAAGTACTTTTACCGACACTTCTGCTTCAAGTGAGAAAAGCGGATGGTACTTTTACGCAACTAAGGGCACTACTAGATCAGGGCTCACAAGTCACATTGATTACAGAGAGAGCCGTGCAGCGTCTAGGGATAAATAGACAACATCATAGTGGTACAGTTTCGGGAGTAGGTAACTCTGCCAATCAAAGTAGGGGGATAGTGGAACTATACTGTCGATCAATATTTAATGACGGCAAAGCCATGTCCGTACAAGCAGTAGTGATGCTCAACGTCATTGGCAATTTACCTAATAGTGCATTTATCAAAGAAACATGGCCACACTTACAAACAATTAAACTGGCTGACCCGGACTACAACGTGTCCCGGGATATAGACATATTGCTAGATGCGAGCGTGTACTCAACAATTATACTGGATGGAATTATTCGTGGGCCAGAAGGCGCACCTATTGCCCAATTGACAACGATGGGATGGGTAGTTTCTGGAAAGGTCATGAAAACATTTAACTGTTGCGTAACATTAAACAATTTAGAAGAGATTGCGAAGTTCTGGGAAATGGAAGATATTTCAACAAAAAATGATGATTCCACACCAGACAACGACTATTGCGAACAACTCTACGAAGAGACAACAGAGAGGTCTAATGACGGAAGATATCACGTCAGAATTCCTATGAAACAAAATTTCGAACATAACCTTGGAACATCCAAGCCACAAGCCGTGGCGCAATTCAAACAACTTGAAAGGCGCATGGCACGAGACAATCAATTCGCTGACAGCTACAAAACATTTATCGGCGAATACATACAACTTAAACATATGGTCGCTTGTAATACAACAAACGAACTAAAATGCTACTTACCACACCACGGTGTCATACGAAAGGAATCCACTACTACTAAACTGAGAGTGGTTTTCAACGCTTCTGGGAAAACACAATCTGGACAGAGCCTTAACCAACTCATGTTGTGTGGGCCAAACTTACAACATGACCTATTTACACTGCTCTTACGATGGCGAACTTTTCAATTTGTCTATACAGCTGACATTGAAAAATTTTTTAGACAGATCTTTGTGAAGGAAGAAGATCAAACATTACAGATGATAGTATGGAGAAACTCTCCAGCACAACAATTGCAGGAATACAAACTTTGCACCGTGACATATGGAACCAAAGCCGCGCCGTACCTTGCTATGCGGACAATCCAACAACTAGTGAAGGACGACGGCAAAACATATCCATTGGCTACAGAAATGCTGACAAAACAGCTTTATATGGACGACCTCCTAGGAGGTCACAACGACATAGAGCTCGCGAAAGAAGCTCAACAACAAATATTGAACATACTTCAGGGGGGGGGATTTAATCTTAGGAAATGGACAAGTAACGACCCACGACTTCTTGAGAACCTGACACCAGAACAACTCAGCACAAACATGTACGATTTTAGACATGCAGAGTCCAACAAAACACTCGGCCTACAATGGAACCTATGTACGGACTCATTCACTTTTAAACGGCCAAAAATTGAGACAAACGCCGACAAGCAAATTACAAAAAGAACGTTTTTATCTGACATCTCTAAAATTTTTGATCCACTGGGATGGCTTTCTCCTATCACCGTTAAGGGAAAGATGCTGTTTCAAGAAGTTTGGGCCGCGGGTATAGGATGGGATGACCCTGTACCAAGTAACATACAGACAGAATGGATGAAATACACACAAGAAATAAAACACATAAATAACATAACATTGCCAAGACATATTGGCCAGACAAACCAACACATTGAGCTACATGGCTATTGTGACGCGTCCGAAAAGGCTTACGCGGCCGTTATATACTGCAAAACTAAAGAAGCCAACGGAACAACTACGACTCGCTTGGTGGCCGCAAAGACAAAACTAGCGCCACTCAAGAAACAACTGTCGATACCACGGCTAGAGCTGTGTGGAGCGCTACTTCTAGCCAACCTTATAGAAAAGATAAGGGAGGCTCTACAAGGACTTGACATGGACATTATTGTAAGAACAGACTCAATGGTCGTCTTAGGTTGGCTACAAGGCGAAACGTCCCGTTGGAAATCCTTCGTAGCGAGTCGAGTCAAAAAGATTCACAACATTATACCCGCAAAACATTGGGGTTACATAAAGTCCGAAGAAAACCCCGCTGACATCGCGAGTCGCGGAATAAAGCCAAGTCAACTTTTAACTACTGACATATGGTGGAGAGGCACACAAAACATGGAAATAGACAATGAACAACAAAAACCATCGGTACCAACACCCATCTTGGAAGTAAAACCTAAACAGACCTGCGTTACACAAACGCAGGAATCGACCTTCGTGAACGAACTTCTACAGAAACACAGTTCATTGAACCGAGTCACTCATATCATTTCTTGGATAAAACGATTCATAACAAACAATCGTACGAGTACACGGCACGTGCCGAACTCGTCACCGACAATGCACCTAACAACAACTGAAATTGATGACGCTTACAAAACCATTGTAAAGACAATCCAGTCGCAGTCATATTCCGAGGACATTAAACTACTACAGACAAAAAATAAATTACGGAACAAGAGCACACTTCTAAACCTGAACCCATTTTTAGATAGAGATAACATATTAAGAGTCGGCGGACGGCTTAACAATTCCCTATTGAACCCGAATAGGAGACATCCTATTATTCTACCGAAAAATAACAGGTTAAGCGAACTATTAATCGAACAAGCCCATCAAACCACATTGCATGGTGGAGCTCGCCTAACATTAGCCCACTTACGTGACAATTATTGGGTCATAGGTGGACAAAATACAGTTAAGAAGGAAATAAGAAAGTGCGTAAAGTGCCAACGCTACAACAAGATCGGCAGCAATCAATTGATGGCGGACTTACCTGAGCCAAGGGTTACTCCATCGAGACCGTTTACTCACTGCGGAGTGGATTTCACGGGACAAGTCGAAGTCAAGGCCAACAAAGGCCGCGGCATCAGGACAACAAAGGGCTACGTCTGTGTTTTCATCTGTTTGGCCACGAAAGCAGTACACCTTGAGCTCGTGTCCGACCTTAGCTCACCATCTTTCCTAGCCGCATTTCGACGTATGAGTGGTAGACGAGGTATGCCTAAGCACATGTATAGCGATCAGGGTACCAATTTCATTGGAGCAGCTAAGACATTGCGGAAAGAGTTTGAGGAAGCACTTACTTATTATAAAAACAAGGATGTACTAAATCAGCTGACAGATTTAGGAGTAGAGTGGCATTTCAACGCTCCCTCCTGGCCCAGCGCTGGAGGCTTGTGGGAATCAGCGGTGAGAAGCATGAAATACCACTTGAAACGGGTGATTGGAGAACAGAAACTTACTTATGAAGAGTTCTCAACTCTCCTCACACAAATTGAGGCTTGCCTCAACTCAAGACCTCTTATGACATTAACTGAAGACATTGATGACTTGGAGTATTTATCACCCGGACATTTTTTAATTGGCGAACCAATTCTATCTTCTCCACTTCAATCTGAAATTGTTACAGGTGACATTCGTTTGAGGTGGAAACAAAATGAGAAAATGCAAGTGGATTTTTGGAAGAAATGGTCGACTGAATACTTGAGCATCTTGCAAGCAAGACCAAAATGGACCTTGATAAGAAAGAACATAGCAATGGATGACATAGTTGTGATAAAAGACGAACTCCTTCCACCCGCCCAATGGTTATTGGGTCGAGTGTTACAGACACATCCAGGTAAAGACGGCCTAGTACGCGTGGTCACTCTTAAAACTCGGAACGGCATCCTACAACGTCCGATTACAAAATTGGCTATACTGCCAGTTCACGTCAAAAATGATTCCGCAGCACCACCGGCTACGAGATGATACACATTCTAACGCTTAATAAGCTTCTACAAATGCAACAAAAATACACATTTTAGTAGATCTATCGATACCCATTGTAACGCAACTACCCACATACACAATATGCTATTTGAGCCAAACATTACAACAAGGAAAAGGTTCCAGCGTCCAGCGGCGACATACCACATGGAGTGAATCTGCGGGCGCATTGGGCCCTGCAACACCTCAATGAACAATAAATAGTGCGTTACAGTGTAGTGCAGTGAAAAGTGAACAACAGTAAACATATTATGTAGGTTATTTCAGACTTTGACTTTTCCATATTTTTTCTTATTTTCTATACATTTTGTTTTGTTTTAGTAGTAGTTCGCAGTATGTACGAGCGAGCGTACATTATAAGTCGTACTATATTGTAATAAGTACTTTTAAGTTTAGCCGCCCCTGCGCGCGCGGCCATCATCAGTGTGTCGAATACATCGAAGCAAACCACATCTTTGTTTTATTTCGGCGCGCTCCGCGGCACACAGCCGCTCTCACACAAGCATTGATTCCGTTTGTTTAGATCGTAGACAACATTTACACTTCTAAATAACGGAACGAACGAATGATAATCACAAAATGTGCAAATAAAAAAATAATAATAAATAATAATAATATTGCAAATATTTTTTTTTTACTATGGCACAATAAATTATTATTTGCGCTTCAATGAATATTCAAATTTCAACCATTTTAAAATTGTTTTACATCTGTTACTTTTGCCTCACCAAGGGCACCTGCGAGTAAAAACGGTTTACCTAAGCCTATTGCAAGTTTTCAGAAAGATGTGGTCCCATTAAAATTAGATACTTCAAACATTTAGGAATCTTTAGAACTATAAAATAAGCTCTACTGTAAACTGTTCTTAACACTTATTTTGTCTCTATATTATACGAATCTAAATACATAATATATATCTACATAGGTATATTTAATTAAATACCTACCAGTATAATCAGCTACTAACTTTTTACCAACAGCAGCAATCAAAAGAGAATATTGGGCGTAATACCCACCCAGATACATTTCTCATTGCGATACCTCCCACAGTTTAACTCACCTACTTACAACTTACATGAGCATTATTATAATAAAAAAGAGCTAGAGTTGTACCCTTTTTTAATTACACTTCAATTGCATAGATAATGTGAACCTTTTGCTAGGCTAAAAATAGCAATTTTAAAATGTTCAAACTTTACTTACCTATATTGAATTACTCAGCACTAGTTCAAACGTTAACAACGTTGTTCTACAAACAGCTTTCTCGCGTGTTCCTCCGTTATCAAGCGACATCGATAACGATCTACAAGTAATTTGAACATAGTTAATTACATTAATTTGACGATGCAATTGCCACAACTGTAATGGTGGACAAACATGCCAAGCTGTCTTTTGGAGAATATATATTTCAGTTCAATTTTGAAGCAGTGCTCAGATTGAGAAACTTTTTTCACTGTTTGTAAAGAAAACTTCCAAATAATTCGAATATTTATTTTTAAAAATATACTAGTTAACAATATAAATCAGGTTCCTCAACCTGGTTCACATGGCAAGCGTTTATATAACGAATTTATATAACGATTATATAACAAAGAATGTCTCAGTAACAAATCTATTTTAAATTATGCCTCGCTTACTACCTAGCTTTGAACCCTGTCATGTAAACGGACCCTAACTTAAACAACATTGTCGAAGATAAACTAAGAATCAACAGAATATTACGTTGGCAACTTAATGAACAATACAAAGATATTCTGGAAGCATCCCATTCATAGCTCCCGAAGTTCCAGCGGAGCGGCGCAATGAAGAATCAAATTGACTTCTGGACAATTCAATTAAGCTGCACGTTAAGTGCAAGTTTGCAAACAACCGTGCAAGGAGCCAACTTCCACGAGCGAGTTTATCAAAGAGATTGTAGCGAACAATTTACCCCGAGAAGAGTTTGGGCTTCGAGCGGTGCTTTAACGTTTCAGATTCTATTGGCAGCGAATGCAAATTTAATTTCATCTAGAAACACTTGCAATAAAACTTTAAAGTCTGTGGAACTTTTTGGTCACACTACGCGAGTTTATTTTATACTCGATATGGGGGGACATTTGCATAACTGCTACGTAAGTGCCGAATTGTGGTTTTATCTGCACAGTTATTACTATTGCACTACTCGTACTAGGAAAGGACCACGAACATGAATAAAATGCTGTAGTTTGCTTTAAGAAAGCTTTATATTTTTGAGCACCACTTTCCAAAAGAGCAAAGAGTGTACATAATCAAACCAAATAGGTATATTTTCTTATCCGCTCTTCAATAAAGATCTACTTCTTCCCGGATGGCTTGCAGAATCATTAATCATTTTATTATGTAGAGCTTGACTTGAAAAGTTTTAAGGCCCATTTGAATAAATGAATTTTGAAGTAACTTCGGTTATATTAAAGTTAATCTAAAGCTAAGTTGACAGCGGCTACTGAAGATAGTCTCCCTTGAAACCGACATCGGCATTATTTACCCGTATTTTACCGGAGAGATAAAGAAATAAGGACTCAGCACTATCCTTACCCTACTCAAGATTCCTAAACGTAAGCTAATGCCAATTCTTTTCTATATCAATGGTCGAAATTGTGTTATATTAGTTTGGAATCCTTTGGAACATTTATTTTCGGACGAAGGTCTAAAAGCTTTTAATAAAGTAACTTGCTGTGTTCTGTGGTTATACTCGCATTAAAGAATGTGTTTACTGCCATATTTTAAAATTATTTTTCTATATCCAAATTTGCACATAATACATATTCATCTGTAACGACTTCAAAACTTCTAACAGACTAGAATCTGTAATTTCAACCGAAAACGACCTTGACTGATTTATTAACACACAGATTAAATCTCTAAGCGAATTACATGTTGAAATTTTGGCTCTGAGATAGATAGACGACTAAGACGTAAACTTCCACTAAGAAAGGATTTTTCAATGGGAACAAAGCGGCAATTTTAAGCTAGGAAATCTATAAGACTGGTTAATTTTCTGCAACTTGTCCCATGTGGTCGTAGGCTTGTAGGACGAGTTGATGAATTACTCAATCCTTTGTTTCATTGAACTTTAACTCGGAACACCGTTGATCATTCGTCCAGTCCGTTTATCAAAGAGTGACTTCAGCTAACTGAGCACCTCCAAACGACCCGCAAACT
Organism: Hemithea aestivaria; assembly: GCA_947507615.1. Taxonomy (NCBI): domain Eukaryota; kingdom Metazoa; phylum Arthropoda; class Insecta; order Lepidoptera; family Geometridae; genus Hemithea; species Hemithea aestivaria. The sequence goes on along the minus strand of OX382329.1, from coordinate 10,490,589 downwards.
TCTTGAACACAATCCAGTTATGTAACCAATCTCAATACCACTACAACGGTAAGTGAATCACCGAATTAAATTATAGTCCGCCTTCACTTCGCTCATCCAGATATTATACAATTCAGCTTGTTGAATTTCAATTGGGGCTTACGGGATCAAGTACTGACAACTAAAACAGATTCTCACCCTGAAATAATACCTACATAATGGGTGCTTCAACTACTGGTTACTAGGTATGGTTAGTTTCATTAATATTTAGGTCGAACGGGTCGATTTTGTAACGTGAAGTAAATCAGTCAATTGGTACTCATTTCATTTTAAATTAATTACATTTCAAGTTTAATCCACTGAAAAGTAAGTGTGTGTATTTCGTAAAGCACAAAATAGTGTGGGTCCGTTTCCTAAATGATATGTAGCAGACAGACATTTAGTCATGTTGCAGGCTTTGTAGTAATTTTGGCGACCTAAAACTGCAACATAAGTATATATAATTGTCAATCATGATTTAACTCACACACTAAATAAATATATTAATAAATATATGTATTTATATATTTATTTATATAGGAATGTCCTATTTCTATGTCAGTAATTGTATCAGATACAAAGCCTACCCACAAGTCGTATTTAATCCAACATCTATAAAGTTCACAGGTAATGCATCTTATCAAAGTTTTACCCCCGCCGCGCCAGTTAAGCAAAATATTATTAAGCGATGCAAGTGTAGCAAGTACCACTGAAAATTCAGAATCAACCGATTTTCATACTTATTACTATGATATTAAGTGATAGGGAAAATCAATGGAGCACTTTATCGAGTATATTATGATATAGGAATGTAAGTTCACGATGAAACCATGTAGTAAAGTAAAAAGTTCTTCTTGCAAAGTCCCCAACTCACTTGATAGGCCAAATTAAATTTAGCATTTATGGTGGCCACTTACTAAGTTAAGAGAAAGTTTTGAGATAACTTTCCTTTCAATTTTCTTTCTTTTTGGCACGTGAGGCTTTTTAACTTATGGCGTTTTTAGTGTTAAGACAGTTTTATATTATTTTTAATTTAACAGAATATTTTATACTTAAAAAGCTGTCTTATATAGGTACATATAATATAATATATACTATACATTTTTGGCTTTATAATCTCTGACATAATATTATGTTTACCGTGCTTATATAGTGAGATTAGGATCGTTTTGTATATGTTTTAAATGTAAGCCTTTATCGCCTCCTCATTATATTCGATCTAAATCCATGAAATGATGGTCCGCCCTAGAACATTTTGTTTGGTTTACTCATACTTCTGATCTGTGGTTTACCCACTACACTACACAGCCATCCAATTTCTATTCGTGATCAGACTAGACGGACGGACTCAGATCAGATGTAATGCGAAGCGCTCTTAGTATGCACGTAAATTACTTATGTAATGTTCCATAGAGTACCTAGTTAAATCTCTATTGGTATAATGGTTTATATGATGAAACAACAGCTACAAATCTGTGGGGACGAAATGTTTGTGATCGATTATTAATGGACTGGAAGCTCATTAAAACGTTCGGCAACCATTTCTCTCTGGACATATTTGTTAGGGACCTTTCAGGCACAGCGAAATGTGGATATGATTAAACCGTTGTGGTACAATAATATAATACTAGGAATTTGTTTTATTTACTGAAAATTCTCACTGTAAATATTCAACCAATTAATGAACTTTAATACTCAGTATTTAAAGCAAAAGGAAAAGAAAAGGAAACTGTGATAATATGAGATCTATGAATCTTTTAACTTAAGAAGACTTATGTAGGTACTTTTCCTTGTGATGTTGCCTAAAGCTACATTAATCACTTATGACGTCATTTCATCATTTGTACACACAATAGGCCAGTGGTATCTCAATCTCAATAAAAAGTAGTAATAACTAACAAGTTACACCGGGATCAGTAGCCCCTGGGCTTTTGGAAATGTTCAAAGGTTATTCGATAGTCGACATGACGTCAGTGCTAATACTACCCTACGTATTTGAACCGAATGACCGGTGTAATTAAATTTTCCTCGATTATTGCCGAATACCCCAATAGAGTCGAAACGCAACGGATGTTTGAGCTACGGAATTGGATATACATTGACATTATTATAGATCCCAGTTCAACGGTTCTGCGAACTAAATTATTCTGTAACATTGGAGTAGAATATCGTATCGTCAGAGCTTAAATTAATTAAATATTATAAAGCTACATGATATTCTAGGAAAATATAGAATTACTGAAACGAAGGGAACAGTTTGATTGCTCAACGTGTAGTTAATATTTGATAAAGTTAATAATATATTTACATTGTATTAGAGAAAGATTTCTGTGACGTACTCTGCTAAAGCCAATCTATTATGAGTCATGAGTGGTAGATATATTATTTTTTTTAATCACTATGTTTACTAAAAATAGCCTTCTACTAAACCTAATGATTTAACCTTATCTAATATCATCGGTCAAGAATAAGGTTGTAAAGATTAACGTACAAAAGAGTTTTCATTAAGGAAATAGAACTGTGTCCCTTAATTTGCGATCATATCTACACTCGGTAACCAGGTAAAGTCCTAACGATATCCATCTAGCCGAAGGCAGCTTCAAGATTAAATTTCTCAAGCCAACGTCGATACTAAATCCCGAAAAGCCTCGAATTACCGGAGGCATTCGGAGTAATGCTCAATTTACTTGGCGCAGAGAAAGTACAGGCTTCCCGTGGTGATAACAATATCCAAATGAAATTACTCTTAAAAATAACTCGGGGCTCCCTTTTGTTTCGCGTTTTTATGATTTTATCACGGAAATGATAAAAATAAAGTGGAAACTCTCCCGAAACAAGATAACTGGAGCGTACAATGGTTGGTCTTATAAATTAGGCGAAAACGTGCGCTCGTTTCTAACGCCGCGTCGCTGATGATGAAGTGACGTTATACTTACATTTTGTTTCCTTACTAATATTATAAATGCGAAAGTTTATATGCAAAACTGTGCAATTATATTACATTACTTGAAAAAAAATTAGAGTAACGTTAAAGAAATGAGAAAATACATGTAAAATTGTAAATAGCTTTCGTAAATACGTAGCTTAGATAAGAAATAAAACAAAAAGAAGAAATTAGTTATGTGAGATGCTGTTATTAAAAAATATGATTAATACAAAATACTTGAAGTTGGTCCATGCAATTACTCAGAGTAAAATAAAAATGTTACTTTACAAAATAAACTTATTGTAACTTTTATTTCGTAAGGGACTGTTTATCTGAGCATCAACTTGTTAATTTTCTTTACAACCCTTAAATTTTATAAGGGCAAAGCTACAAAAGTTTTACTACAATGATGAAGAGTTAACATTTTAATAAAGGTGAAAAGTAAAGGTCAATATAAACATTGTAAAGCTTATGTTAGATTATCGCGCCCTTTCACCGAGCACGGCCGAGCCAACTACTGCACCTATTATAAAACAGGAGCTAATAAAAGTACCAGACTGAGTTTCATTATAAAATAATGAAGCACATAGAGCAAGCCCACAGGTTCATGCGTAGTAATGTTAGCATAAACGGAATCATATTTAGCTACTTGGCTCATATTTAGCTACTTTGAAAGACCAGCAGTTAGCAAAATAGATATTCTGCCTGTCATATAAAGAAATGGTCACGTGTTCAATTCCTGGTTATGACAAACATTTGCGTGCCATGTTTGTTTGATATATAGGTATAGGCCTGTGTGTAACAGCTTCGACTACGTCTTCACTTACCAACAGGTGAGACTGTGGTCATACGGATTCCTATTTAATATAAAAAAAATCGGGGTTAAAGGGATTATAATATAAGGTACATTTCCAAATGTCTCCTTAAAACCGACTTAAAAGCCTGTTGATGTGTATGCGCCTGTATGTACATTGTACATACATACAGGCGGCAAGCGATACGGCCCACTATAGAGGCATCATTTATTTATTCAGCATCCACAGTCTAGTAGTTTTGTCAATGAACAGGGGTTGTAAAAATGTCCGTATAATGGAGAATGTGAAGGGGCCTTTAATTAAAAGTCCGCGCGACGGTCTTTGGCCAACAATAAAGCTCTATTCACTTTGAATTGTTAATAGTTTTTTCTCTTTCATTAGTAAAGGAGTGCTGCAGTACGTTTCGATTTTGTTTTGGTCATGTTTTGAATGTATTAACAAAATGTTTAATTGTATCGAGTGTTTTTTAACAAATGGAATAAATTAATCAATAGCGTGTTCCGAATATTATTTGTTCAAAAAACTTGGCTATTAGACTAGAATGGAAGACTCGAACTAGTAGATGACGAGAACAAGTAAGTAGAATTAGAGAATAGTCTCGAAAGATAAACAACTTAACGCAACGGCAATACCTAGAGATAACAACTTATTTAATAAAATAGATATTAGTCAAATAAGTACCTTTCTTTTTTTATAATTTTAAGATAAAAACGCAAAAATGTACAAAAATTCTTAATAATACAGTGTCAGAATAAATACGTATGACAAAACGCAGTTCATATTCAATAGGGCTCAAGAGAACGGCTCGCATCTTTCACCAAATTTCCTCGTTCGCAAGTTGCCATAATCCTGGCCATATTTCACGGTGAGCCCCCGATGAAACACGGCTATGGCGACGACATATCGTTTTGATTTATGTACTGTTTAAGTACCGCTTTAAACTGAAACTAAGGTCTATAATCAGTTTTATTGCCGTGTTTTCGGAAACTATTGTCTGGGAGATTTGGGTTTGATATACTCGTACATTTTGTTTTATTTTTCTATTGCTTTTGGGTTAGTAGGGCGCGTCACGGTTTTAGTGTTAAACGTTCGTACTCATTTGACTCTCTTACTTTATTTTTTTTAATGTTAGAGACAGAAACAAAAGCGGACAACCCGCTTGATGGTGAGCCAATATGACTACGTTTCCAAAAGCATCGGCAATACCACAAAGTGGTATTGCCGATGCGGTGTCAGTCCTTGCCAACGTGTTTTTGTTCAAGTAGTTTTATAACACATACTGCGTCTGGCGAGCGTGCATAGTAGTTCTCAAAGACCCACAGCTTCAACGACACCCCAAGTCTTGGGGGAATCAGGGGTATAAGGGCTCGTACATTCTTCACAGTAAATTATAAAGGTGACGGTGACCTTTTGCAGCAGGTCTTTACAGTCGACATGTTAACCGCACGTACATCTACTATATATTGGTACAACACTCATTCAGAAATGACTCGCTTATACCTATTTTAAAAATGCACCTATCAGTTTAAAAAATGTTTCTCATGTCTTTAGAACCGATCTACAATTTATAAGCGGTCGAAGTCTACTAGCCTGCTCAATAAGTGCTGGGATGGGGATTTCAAAAAATTTCAAGCACTGTGATTGACCACTTCTATTTCGTACCGTACAAGTGGAAACGCACCCGCATGCTCATAATTTACACAAATATAATGCATAGTTTGAAACTGACATTAGAAACCGATTCAAAAGTGAAACGTTGCATTCGAAAAACAAAAGAGCATCGGAGAGCAAAGTTAAGTGAGCACGCGTCGCACGGCCATACGTGACAGCGATTGCGCGCACCTGCACCAAATTGCAACTTAATTCAAACTGATTAAAGGCGGTATGAGTGTGAAAAGCAGCAAGTTTCATTTAGTCGAATTCAGCTGACACGGACGTGCGCCGCGCCGTCGTGCAGAATACATTACACCTACAGACTATAGGAGCAATGACAGAAAGCGTGCGCCAATGACAAAACTGACACTGCCATGTATATACCTAGTCAGGTCATAAGTATTGTCACACAGTAAAAACTTTTCTTTTAGAATGCTGGCCACAAAAAAGTTTATTGAATTCGAATTTCGAATTGTTCATGAAAATAAAAATGTATACTTTTTAGAATTTTACTCATTTTTAAATATGGAGTGGACGCTTAAAGAAGACCGTGTTGCAGTTATTGCGTTGCATCGTTGCGGTTACGCGCCAATTCAAATTTTTGACATACTGAAAAATTTGAATATAACCAAAAGATTCGTTTATCGTACCATCAAACGATACAATGAAGACTCTAGTGTAGATGACAGGTCAAAAAGTGGTCGCCCTCGGTCTGTTCTCCAGCAGTGATAAAAGCTGAGAAGGCGCGAATTCAAAGAAATCCCAAACGTAAGCAGAAACTGTTGGCCCTTCAGATGGGGTTAAGCAGAACCACGGTGAAAAGGGTGTTAAATGAAGACTTAGGGCTTCGGGCATATCGAAGAAAAACAGGACATCGTTTAAATGCTCGTCTAATGGACCTGAGACTGAAGAGATGCCGCGCTTTGTTGAAGCGGTACGCGAGAAAAAAATATCGAGAAATTCTTTTTTCGGATGAAAAAATTTTTACCGTAGAAGAGAGCTACAACAAACAAAATGATAAGGTGTACGCACACAGTAGTGAAGAAGCGAGCAACCGTATTCCGCGTGTCCAACGAGGTCATTTTCCATCCTCGCTCATGGTATGGTTGGGAGTTTCTTATTGGGGCTTAACAGAGGTACATTTTTGTGAGAAAGGTGTAAAAACGAATGCAGTTGTGTATCAAAATACAGTCCTGACGAACCTTGTGGAACCTGTTTCTCATACCATGTTCAATAACAGGCACTGGGTATTCCAACAAGATTCGGCGCCAGCTCATAGAGCGAAGAGCACACAAGACTGGCTGGCGGCGCGTGAAATCGACTTCATCCGGCACGAAGACTGGCCCTCCTCCAGTCCAGATTTGAGTCCGTTAGATTACAAGATATGGCAACACTTGGAGGAAAAGGCGTGCTCAAAGCCTCATCCCAATTTGGAGTCACTCAAGACATCCTTGATTAAGGCAGCAGCCGATATTGACATGGACCTCGTTCGTGCTGCGATAGACGACTGGCCGCGCAGATTGAAGGCCTGTATTCAAAATCACGGAGGTCATTTTGAATAAACTTTATTGTCATAAGAATCTATGTTTTGATAAATTCATTTTGGTATATAAATGGTTACATAATAAATAAACTTGTTCCAATAATTTTATATTAAACATGTGACAGAATTTATGACCTGACTAGGTAGTGCTACGAAAATGCCGTGTTCATGAGTTAAAAAAGTTTATCATAGGAAAATTCGCTGCTTTTAGGCAAAATTTGAGTATATTATGATCTAAAGAATATATATTTGACTCATATTTACCGGACACATACCTATGTAACATTTTTCCTATCAGCGCGATTAAAATATCCCAAGTTCTAGTCAATCCTCTTTCACGTGACTGAACATAATATATAATATTTATCTACTCGTATATATGATGTATTTGTTATTGATTATATCAAATGTGGCAACAATCTCTATAAATTCTTTAGTTAACGATTAGTAATTTTCTACACAAAAGTATTATTAATTGAATTTGGTTTCACATTTATTTCTGGTGGTATCTGCCTTCCCTACTAGCCGGTTACACCCGGAACGCAATTTGTACGCGGCCTGCAATTTATGTCTGGTTCCCACTTCGTTTCCAGGAAAAAAGGGCTTCGTATGATCTGCTCTCCGTACTCGGTTACCCACTTATCATTATTATTATAAGTTTGGTTGTGTTGCGTAAATAAGAAGGGAAGGATTTCCTTTCGGCTTAATAAAGAAGGCTTAGAATAAACATACTATATATCCATAAACTATGGGTAACCTTATAAGGATGGGCGAGTGCTACGTAGCGAGTTTGTAGCGCAGTGTAGCAATTACATCATCATCATCATAGGAGCCTGTTCGGGATCCATTGTTGGATGTAGGCCTCTTCTCCTTCTATCCCTTTCCGGCGGTCTTGTGTCCTCTGCATCCAGTTATGACCTGCGCGTCTCCTGATGTCGTCCACCCAGCGTTGTGGTGGCCGACCCCGTCCTCTAGAGTCAGCTCTGGGTCTCCATTCTAAGACTCGTCTCGCAATTACATAGTCTTTTTATTTATTTATTGTAGGTTAGCTTTTGAACACAATCTCGCGTTATGTTAAGCTACGATGTGGCCTTAGATGGTAGCAGACTAAACATAGAAGGCGGGATCATCCATGGCTTCATCGAACACTGCATTTAAGCTGATAGGATTAACTTTTTTAAGATTAGAATATTTTTTCTTGTGAAACGTTGAGTAGTATAGAGAGGCAGGGCACGACTAAAAATAGTGTTTGTTTTCGATAGGTACCTATATTATTTTATACCACAAGTATTACCTTTATGAAATATAAACATGAGTAACTGTAGAGGTAATATATTTTCTAATTTTACTGAAACATGTCAGTACAACCGTAAAACCTATCATAAGTTTAAATTAGCAGCTTTTACGGGTAGGGAGAAAACTCGTTATAACACGAAAGGGTTCAATAAGATTAAACTTCACAATACTCGAATATCGTGCGGATGTTAATTAGTTATGAGAAGTGTCGTAAAACAACGTAGATAATATTCATTAACTAAATTATTAGGAAAATTTCGACCTGCCCTCAATTCGCCCGTACCTGTATTTATTTTATGGATGTTTTGTATTAATCGTTATTGTTCTTCCTACCCTTATCCCGCACTACCTTTAGTTAGGGTCCGTATTAATCGTATATTTGACTCATTGACTGTCACATAATGCTTTGTCTAATCAGTAACATAGCTGTTACAACTTCGATCACACTAATTTTGCAAATGCGAAAGTTTGTGAGTGAGTGTGTATGTTTGTTGTATACCGATTGAGCTGAAATTTTGTATAGAGATAGCTTAGACCTTGGAATAACACATAGGCTACAGTACAGCAGGATATAGGGTAAAAGCTGTGCGCAGCTATTTTTACAAATAAAAGAGTAAAAAAAATACGTTGACTTGTAAACCTCAATTTTTTTTTATTCGGTAAAAAAAAACTTATCTGAATGATTCCTAGACTAAGAAAAGATGCTGATAACGAGCTAAAACATAATGTAAAAATAGAGTAAGCTAAATAAAACCGTTTAACAACTCTACCAACCCAGAAAATTAGGAATAAGGATTCGTAATTGAATTGCCTACCATTAAAATCTAAGGTCGCATGTCACCGCAAAACCACGTCGCACCATTCAAATCAGTAACTTTCACCAACAATAGCCTTTCCAGCTTAAATACCGTTTAAGTCTCACCGGCTGGAGCAGATATGCAAACTTCGAGTCGCGGGGTCACTCGAATATTGCGTTAGGTCAGACAAATTGGGATCAGCCAGCGAATATATTACGGTCCCGCACTGCCCATCGGCTTGTTAATCGCTACCAGTTATTTATGGCCGTTGTATTGTTTATCTTGGGACCGCGTCATACACCCGCTGTGATAACAGTTTGATTACAGCCAACTATAATTTAGGCTGCGACTATCGATGGGTCGCTTGGTCAAACTTAATGAAGTTCATTAGAATTTACATATCTATTGTGTTTGCCTCTTTGATTGCTAAACCAAAAACAAGTGACTATCGCGCACTGGTCAACTACTATAACGCGGCAAACATTTTCTTATAGTCATAGTGCGGTAAAGTTCAAGACATTTTGTCGCATATTTCAGTATCACCCTCTACGCAAAATTTAAGGTCTTTTAACTTTACCGCTCTCTATGACAAAACACCTTCAGCTTTTGTCGGTTAATAGCTATAGGCACCAGTGCCCGATAGCCAATAGGCCTTCAGGTCGAGTTGAAAGCCACGCTTACAGTGTTATTTATTTAAAAGCTGGCGCGGATGCACCAAAGCCCGCGCAGCTAAAAATCGGAGGCAAAAACACAATCTATAAACATTGGGTAAAAGGGGACAGTTTCCAATCTATGTTCTGATAAGCCGCGCCATACTGGACAACCACTTACTGTTATTTAGGTGCAATATTCACGCCATAGAAGAATCAACCATAGAGTACACATTACCGAAAGGTATGATATCACCGACCATACGCATTAACGCTGCATAACACACGTTAATAAATGTCTTTGAACCAAAAAAAATTTACTTTGAACGAGCCAATCAAAACTAGCCTTTTGTAAAAAAATCTTCGTACCAAAGATTGTTTTATTTTGAACGAGCCAATCAAAACTAGCCAACCGCCCCCAGCTCCCTGCCATGTTTTGGCGATTTTGTTTTCATAGAGAAAAACACTAAAGCGGGGTCTATTTTGGTTATCTTGTCTATGGTTCACGCCCATCTGCCTTGACAATAATGATGATAGTTTATATAAGCACTGTTGACTACGAAGTCCAGATAGACGAAATTTAACGCAACTTTCATTACCTACGTATATTACGTGCTTGGTCGAAACTGTGATAACAAAACTGTTACAGCAAGGCAATATAGGTTCTTAAACTTACGCTGCCAACTTCTGAGTTTTATATGCTCACTTTAGTTTTAATCGTGTAAGCACACTGACCACTGAGCTTTAATGTTTAATAGCACCGTTGTTTACATAAGGTAGTAAGTAATAGTAGTTAAAGGCTATTATTATAACCATTAAATGTATCCATACGTCTCGTCGTGCAGGAGAATGAAAAACTTGCTATTAGGTAGATTCTTTAAATATTTTTTTTTATTTTCTGCCCGGTAAATCTCTTATTCTGAGACAAACAACATAGATCAAAAAATTTTTTTTGTTTAATTAAAAGAACTACGTAAAGACGAAGTATTTGCAAATTTTTTCGTCAAAACATAAGTCCTAATACAAATGCAAATCGGCCATCAGCAGCCTCTTATTTATTCGATCATGAATATTGATGTATCTAATCGTTATTTGCGACCTTCGGGTCCCAAGCGATTGTATTTTACGATAATTCGATGCATTGCGATGCGTGTGGGCAGCCCACAGCCCAACCCGTTGCAAACTTATGAATGCAATTACATAGGTCGTTGATATTAATTTTAATGCCTTGGCGTGGGGCCAGTGGCATTCCTTTAATTTACTCACTCAATATTAATTACATTAAAGTGGATTGGCAATACTTTGAAGATAATTTTCGCTAGTGGATAATTGCTACATTACAAAATTAACGGTGTCTAAAAGGTGAAATAGTATTTCAAAATGGTTCGCATCAATAATATTTTCGTATATCCAACAAAAATAAAATAAAGAAACCATTTAGTATACGATGGAGATGAACTGTATAATTACAAGCTTTTATTTACTTTCACCTGTCTGTTGTCTGTCTGTCTGTAATCAAATCTTGCAAGTTTAATTTGACCTACTTTCCGGTGTCCGATTCAGCTTAAATTTTCCATGCCTGTATAAATCGGATGACAATGCAATATTTGATTCATCTTGACGAATACTTTATGCTGCTAGATGATAATAACAATAAAAGCTTGTTTTTATTTTAAGTTTTTTATGTCAGATGCTTTGAATTTTTGTCAGCGGTGTGCTTTTTTTTGTTTTTTTTTTTTCAATTCTTCTGATACTGATCATCAGTTTCATTGCCAGACACAGAATACTTAATAGTACAAGATAATTCTTAACGGATAACGTAATGTATGATACATTAAGTTATCCGACGAACGATTATAATCCTACATGACCTATCACGATTATTTAACTCTGAATGACAGACAACGTGGAGCCCAAAGCGAAACTGATATGTTTCGAGATACGTATTAAAGCTTTGGATTCTATAGCATGTTTAAAAAATTAGGTATATTTTACAAGCTTATGTTCAGCTTTGCCCGTTATATTATTTTTAAGCGGATATCTACAAACGTCATAATATCTATTGTTGTGCCAAATTCCAAATCAATCCGATCACTTCTAAGTTGCGTTGATAGATCAGAGTCAGTCGCACCTTCCTTTTCAATTATTTAGTATCTATAAGTTACTGTGTCTTCTAAATCGAAAAATCCCGTATCCCGAAAAACAGTCTTTAAATAAAGATATTATGCTACTCGCATGTGTTTTAAAATCATGCCACAAACACTAATGAAATTGTTCTTCTTAAAAATAGCTAGGTACTTCATAACAACAGGAAAAATCAATGTTCTATCCATGTTCATCCAAATATAGTAGCCTAATCCACTTAATAGCCTAAAGTATCGACGACAAAGCATTAAAAGAGTGAAGACTACAAAAGCTGGACGTCCACAATGACTTGCGCTTTAAGTTCACAATACACGCTGTGTCCCACCTGGGTATTGCAATCATTTCAAACTACTCACATTTTTACAAACAAAAATCGATCTTTATTCCCAAGTAATAAAGCTTAAATTCCAAGTTTGTTCAAAGATACGTGAACGTAATTTCGAATCATCGCTCTGACCACAATGAGATGTATGCTTTTAGCGAAATTAAAACATTAAGTTACGGTCCAATGTCCATGTTTTATTGATATTAATGGATGGGAATGGAGACCGTTTAACCGTTGGTTGAATGGTTTTGGTATCCTGTCATATGATACTAATGTGGTTTGTGGATCAGATACTAGAGCAAAAATTTATTGAGCTGAAAGATAGCTTAGGTCTGCTGTTCTAAAATTAGATTAGATCCGTGACTACAATAGTATAGGCTTAAAATTGCACATTTGGAAAACGTGTTAGAATTTGATCTCTTCCAGATAACCAAGCAGGGAAAGAAAAGATAGAAATTAGAGCGAAATGACGGTGGTTTCAAAGAAATAAGATAACTAGATGTTAATAGCCCAGCTTATGAGCGACATCGAATACAATATTATAATCCGCGAGACCACACGCTCGCGGTAACTGGTAACCAGTCAGAGCGCAATTAGTATACTCAACGTAGTAATTCGCGAAATATAACCATGAGCCGGCACAGTCGTCACCTCGTAATTAAAAGTTGCGCATATTACCAACTCATTAAAATTTTAAATGGAATATTTTGGCGCGATGCAAACTATGAACTGACGCCAATTTGAGCTTTAAGCTGATTACCCACTGCAAATTCGATTTTGATTCATTTTAAACCATGATTTTCGATATCCGAATGTGGGGACAATGCAAAAAATAATAATTAGAGATTAATTTGTGAAATATCGAATGTGTTGTGTCCGAATTCCGAATCCACCGCAATCTAACGTTCTAACATTGTATACACAAAGTGTAGCTCTAACAAATACAGGGACATTGTATTTGCATAAATAACTTGTCAAATTTGACGCGATGAAATGTGGCTCCTGATTTTCTACTATGAGTTATAATATTAAAGCTACAATAATTGGGTCATGTTTGATTTAGATCACTTAGCCAATGATATGAATGAACCTTAATTTTTTTACAGATTAAACCGAATTGTAGCAACCAAACATAATTTACTGTTATGTCGCAAAAGAATCTAACGTACAAACAAAAGAATATTAATTGAAAGCTTACCCAACAATCCTTTATTTCTTAGAAGTTAAGCTCATTTATATCCCTTATTAAAGTTAACGTGCGCCTTTTCAGGTAATTCACAATCTTGGCCAGTAACAAGAAGTGATTTGCTCCGGAAAACATCCAAAAATATCGTAAGTAATGCCCAACCTACATTAATATTTTAAGTAAGTAAACATCGTAAAATCCATTCAACTTATAAAAGTAGAAGGACGAAATTCGGGGCCACAGAAATTGGAACAAATGAATATTCATGCAAGGAAAATATGCTGAAGAGCTTTTTGCGAACATTACTTTTCTACAAAAAAGTTCTCGAGAGAGTTCCGATCTAAAGGGTCCTATGTCCAATTATGTCCGAATTAAAATCATTTATCCTTAATAGAATTCGCAGAAATAATAAAACCGATATACCTATTACAATAATTTTTTTTTAAGTTTCACTCGTTGTGCTAAGCGGTATTACCCGATGAAAAGAAACATTTGTGTTTTTAGGGTTTACAGTCTTGGCTACTTTACCAAAGAATTAGCAGTTTAGAATTGAATAACTAACAAACATACATTCACTTTCGCCTTTTTAATGTAATGGTGATAATTTGCAGGCGCCTGTATACTGTATAGTTTGGCTCACGTTCCCCACTGTATTCAGTAGACCGTGAAGCGTCATGCTTTGAAACCATTAACTGTAACTTTTTTATAAGCTTTGGAGTTTAAAATATGGCTGGTAGCTCTGCTTTATTATTGTTTTTAGTTTTGAATATTTTTAATTTGCTTTTTATGTTTGCACAACGTGGTGTTGTTTTCACATCGATGATTGTGAAAGCTATTCCGTCATACGAAATAACATCTAGCTTGTTTGTCCATCCGTAAAATCAAAAATAACTAAGCCTTGAAAATAGTTGATATTTTCTGTGCCAGTTTTGTCTCCAAAATGGTATTTAAGGGAATTATTTCAATAGATGTCCAGACAAAAATAGTAGAACAAAGGGGAAAGTTGGAAAGTATTTTGAGCACGTTCGTCCTGGCCCGGGCTATGGTCCCCGTTGTGACTTTTAATTAATTTTGGAAAAAAGTCAATCGGTAATCACGTCCGAAATGCAGCGAGTCGAACTTCGGGCCGTTTTGCCTTTTTTCCTGAACGCCTCAGGTCAGAAACTGTTGGAGTTTTCTAATACCTAATTAAGGTGCTCGAATCAATGGAATGAAACTTTGTCTGTAGCTGGTCGGTGACAAAACAAGAGAAACTTCCGCGTATTCATTAAGTATGTGCCTTGACTTCGGACGTCCCGATACTGTGAAAGCATCTACTCATAAGCTATACGAGTAGCTGTACGTGGAAGTTCCCGCGGTGTTAATTAGAAAACAGGATTGGATTACATGAACACTCTTCATTAGGCTAATGAAATAAGATAGGATTTATAAACCAAGCCTCTTAAATGGGAAAATGAAGGAAATAGCTGCGTTCGGGTTCCCGGACTTCCCTTGTAAATGAGGCTGTCCAATTTGTATTTAATTTATTTTGTAGTGTTCGGAGTTAAAATTTAAATGGGATTGAGGTCCTTCGCGTAGCTACATAAATTTCAATGAAGTTAGTTAGCTACCTAGATTTAGCCGGATAACTTCGGAGGCGGTTTCGGTTGAGT
This sequence comes from Hemithea aestivaria, assembly GCA_947507615.1. Classification (NCBI taxonomy): domain Eukaryota; kingdom Metazoa; phylum Arthropoda; class Insecta; order Lepidoptera; family Geometridae; genus Hemithea; species Hemithea aestivaria. The sequence continues at coordinate 10,475,583 of OX382329.1, read as the reverse complement.
AAAATTATTTTAGGGGACCGACTGAATATTTATTAGTTGATTTTACAATGTGATGAGACTACGACAGGCTATTCGAGATTTTCACTGTGAAAAGCATTACGACACTATAATTTAGTGCACCTAAACTACTATTAATATATTCATCATTCTATTGTATTTTCTGTAATTATTATTATCTTATCTAATCTATTCCTGCATTGCCCGCCTTCACCCTATAAAGCGATCCCAAAACTCCATCTACACACTACACAATAGTAATTGAATTTTTTATCGTATTTTAAAACCAAGTTAATATATTTGAATTTGACTGTACACCTACTATTACACATAATATTAGTTTAAAACTTAACACTTATTTACATTAACTATAAAAGGATCACTTAAAAACACTACTATAAAAAAAACGTCGTTGAGGTCGCGTGTTATGCAGGAAGGGTACCTAAAAAGCTTCTCTGAATGGCCAAAATTATCGTATTTCAACATCAATAAAATCGTTACAATTAATTAAATAACCACACAGTGTGCAATCGTATTACCCTCGATATACGAGTACGATTCGGTACGTTTGTATCTTGTCGGTGCGTTTCAAATAAATGAGTCGGACCGGTTTGATTCATGTGAATAGGGATCCGAAAATACCCGCCAACAAATAAAACTATCCACTATAAAGGGGGAATTCAGTATTGCGAACGCGAGTAGGGTAGCAACGGATACTTTTATTTGGAACTGATAAAACTGTTTTTCACTTCTCAGCGCATTTTGTTTTCTGTCTCTACTAACCCACTACTGGGAAAAGATCTCCCCCAAATTCCTCCATGCATCTCTTTCCGCCACCTCGACTCATGCGGCCTGAAGGCCTATTGAGATGTCTGACAAAAATAAAGTTTTTAAAGATATAGTGCGCTTAAGTTAAAAAACGTTTTTTTTATTAATTTTGTCATGTAATGTTCTAGTGGATTACGCCACAAAGTTTAAAATGCCTTTTTAAGTTTAGAGCTCTATGATTCAAAGAAAGTTTTATTTTTGTCAGTTAATAGTGATCACCAGCGCGCCAATATTCCCTCAAGTGAGCGTCTAAATCTTCGCGCCACGTTTTTTCTGGGCCAGCCTCGGCGACGGTCTTCTTTCTTTTGGTATCCATTCTGTGAAGATATTTGCCCAGCGGTGTCTATTCAGGGCATATTGTTTCATAATTTGTAATGATCATGCTCTAATAAACAACGTAAAAGCTGTTATTATGTTTTTAAATTGAAACGCAATGCAATTATAAGACGGCTATCGCAAGTGCAAGATCAATGGCTAGGGGGCAATTATTTTTGTCCAGTTTGCTTTTTTTCTATGTTATTGATTATGTGGCAAGTATCAATAAGTCGCAACCGTTGAACCGTACTGCACATAATATCCGCTCTGGGGTTTGGTACAAGATTCATTTATCAATACTAGAGTATTAATACTAATAGTGATTCTGTGCTTTAAGCTCAAAAGTTAAAGAATGCTCAAGGTCAAAGATATAAAAAAAATCGTGGTAATTGCGGTATGCTTGCATTTAATATGATAGGTGGACGAGATTTCCATGATATAAAACTATATTTTTACCTATGTACATACCTTTCGATAGATTCTCTTTCCCGTTTAGACTATTTTTTGTCTGGCTTTGCTTTGCTCCTCTATTTATAAACCTATGGTAAGAACAAAATTGCAGTGACAATGCATGTAGACATGATAATAACTGAAAAAATCATCTTTAGTCTCTAATAAAAAAAAATACAATTAAATAAATCATCTTACAAACTAAAACCTATATAATCTAAAACTTAGAAATACTCATAAATCTAAATTTAAATCTATTACTGAAAAAATTAAATACTATCCAAATATGTTCCACCTAACACTTGAACCACAAAAGGCTGGAGGCAATTCAGTCCCTGACATAGGGTTATTGCGTTTTGCATCGCAACACCTGTATTTGACACCGCAGCATCCGATGTTACATTTACAGAGTGCCAGCCCTATTCAGACTACAATTTGTGCATACATACCTCACTACGATTAGGCAAGTAATGGTTCTTAGTGAAAATAGATCAATACAAATTTATTACAATAACCTTTATTGCTTACCAATTTACAGGAAATAGTCATTAATAGACAATATTCACTAAAATGGCTTTTGACTTTTTGTTTTAATAAAAATTTGATATACAATACGAGTACCTAATATATTTACTTACAGGTCCCATAAAAAAAAGCTGTTTTTATGTTACGTCTTCACGTATAGGTGTTAAACTGATTTACTTCACGTATAGGTGCTAAACTGATTTAGTTGAAATTAGGTATAGAGATGGTTAAAGCCTCGAGAAATACCATAGAAGGGAGTTGTCCCGCGTTATTCGTTATAACGAATAAAAAAAAAATCTCGGGAAGGAAAGGAAGTCCTCGGGATAAAAACTTTTCTAAAGTGGATAACACCGCGGGTCGTGACTAGTAATAAATATTTTATATTCTCAGTAAAGGAAACAGTAACATAATCATTATGCAGAATCTTTGCTATATTAAAAGCTTAGCACAATACGCTTACTAATTACTATTACAAGTAGATAAACGACAATCATTACAGCTTCATAACGAAGCTACATAAACGCTATCAAACAATAATTACATTTTCAGTAACAGAGTTAATAAAGGCACTTAAATTTAAGGACAACATTATGTTGTTCAATTAGATTGTGTAGATAGAAACTGTTTCTTTAAGGCTCAATTCGCGCCGAACGGCTGTAAGCTAGCTGTAGATAAAGCTACGCGACGTTGTTGGAAAAGCGCAAGTGTGTACCCTGTATAACTATTTTTCTTGCGGGCAGTCTAGGTACCTACAGTATACAGGCAGTGAAAGCGCTACGTCTCAGATTTTTTTCAAGATGTACAAGCAGCCTTTTTATGTACTATGTATTGTATATATGTACTTTTCCTTACACACAAAGCGATCGCCGCCGTACTACAATTCTAGACTGTAGAATGAATAAATAAATCTAATATTCTGATCAAATTTTTTTTTAGTTAATTAGTCCGCCGAACACAGAAAAGTACATATAGCCCAGTCAATGAGTGCCCAAAATGGGTATGTGGATAGAAAAGTCGAAAGCAGAAAAACTAACTTAGTAACGTCGATGAGACTTTTTCATTACACTTGCTGTCGAGGGTCTGATAATGGACCAGGAGGTGCCTACGTCTCATCAATCCGAATGTAATGAGCCTAAACTCGCCGGTTTTACTGATAGCCATTGATGAGTTTCAGTAGACACTTCCTGGCTCCATCATCACATCAGCTCAGTAGTACCAGATTATTAAATTGTCATCAGATTTCTAGATATTTGCAAAGTTTCATTATGATACGACAACCAGAAGTTGGTCAAAGTTTATTTGTAAGATTTTTTTACTGACTTTGTATGAAAAACTAATTTAAGCGTTTTCAAAATAGACCATGTTTGGAAGCTCATAGCTGGACAACGATTAGAGATAGATAAAAAGTGTTAAGGCCGAAGTTGTAGAAAATTTTATGAGGTTTAATAATGTAGCACAACAAAATATCGTACAACGCACAGTTTTTTACATATAAGCAAAAAACCTAAAAATGGGACCTTCTTCGGCCTCCCCCCCCTCGGGCTCACCTCGGAGGGGTGGGGACTTTTTGTATGTTTATCTCCTAACTAGTCCAAACAAAGTTACTAAGTTAGTTTTTCTGCTTTCGACATTTCGATCCACATTTCTTCTTTTACTGGACTAATACACGCGGTTTTGAAATGACAACACTTGAAATAGTGCGTGAAATCATCCATACAAATACTAAATAATACCTACCTGTATACTATGTGTTCTATGATTATACAGCAAGCTCGTCTTCGCCTTCGCCTCTCTGTGTGTAACAGCTTTAATTCCGATTAAGGACTGTTTAGAATTCAGTGTGTCGTCGGCCGATAAACCGAGCGGACCTAATAACCAGTGGTAATGCCCACTGAGCACCGCCATTGTCGGCCAGACTGTTCCTTTAATTGAATATCTATTGTTTACTGTTGCTCTGTTTGTTTCTCCATTAACGTCTGATTTAGGTTTAGATTGACTGTATAAATAATAATGTTTTAAACATTATGCTTTAAAAAAAAGTACCCAATAACACTGTTAATGTACAAAGGCATACTACACACACTACATGTATACTATCTCTATAGGTACACTGAACTTGAATTAACGCTAATGTATTAAACATTCGGTCGCATCTTTACTTAACATCACGCTAGATTATGATCAAAGATAACACTAGACACACACAACACACACACTAGATAACATAAAGTGTTATCTAGTGTGTGTGTTGTGTGTGTCTAGTGTTATCTTTGATCATAATCTAGCGTGATGTTAAGTAAAGATGCGACCGAATGTTTAATACATTAGCGTTAATTCAAGTTCAGTGTACCTATAGAGATAGTATACATGTAGTGTGTGTAGTATGCCTTTGTACATTAACAGTGTTATTGGGTACTTTTTTTTAAAGCATAATGTTTAAAACATTATTATTTATACAGTTACACACAAAAAAATGACAAACAAACAATATACTGCATTTAATACATTTAAAATTGAACAGTGTTATAATTAGCACGGTTTATTCTAGCTATCTTTTTTATTCATTATAGGTTAGACTTTGACATATATGTTTTCATTCCTGCTTGGTTGTCTTGAAGAGATCGCTATTAGCGATAAGACCGTATATATACCGACGATACTTATCGCTAATAGCGATCTCTTCAAGACAACCAAGCAGGAATGAAAACATATATGTCAAAGTCTAACCTATAATGAATAAAAAAGATAGCTAGAATAAACCGTGCTACTTATCAGTAAGCTTGTAATTTTTTAAAAGCGCTAAGTATAGTTGTTTGTAAGAAAATAATAATATAATTAACTGAACGATACGAGCTCATCTATCACTAGTATCTTAGCAGTATTTTTTTAATCTATCTCAAATATCATCAGAGGAATATTAATATTTTTCCATTTATTTAACTCCTACAAACTCCTTACGTAGATCGAGAATAACTCCTTACCAATCGAAATGATACGCCTGAAATTGAAAACTTTCAACAAGTCGGTCCCCATTGCAGAGGGTCTGTCAGTTGTCGTTATTGGTTCCTTAAATATCAGCAAATTGCTCCGCTAAATAATAATTATTGATCAGGGAGAAGACATTCTTAGAATCATCTACAAGAAAGTTATTTGTCACCGGCTGGAATTAATTTCAAGTTTAATAAATATTTGAGGAATACAAAACTTGGTAATTAACTCGCTTTTGGTATTTAAAGTGCTTTAAGATAAATATTGGACTTTGGAAAACGCCGGTGACAACGCTATTGTGTTACAAGAACAACATTAAACAATAAATGACAGAGAGAAAACCAAATCGTCGATGATGCTCAATAGGTGTACATATTTTTGTTGCTGTATTTCACAGAAAAATAAACTAAAATTTCCATGTTGCGCATTGGGAAATCTGATCAAAAAGATTAAACTACACCTATTTCACGTCAAAGATCGTGATATAATTTATTTTGATTTTCCCATGGGTGTTTCCTATGTCATTTGATCACGATAATAGAGGTAGACTATAGCTTTAAATCGGGTGCAATTCTTCACGATTTAATTGGATGTTTTCCATTGAGACTTGACGCCGCTCTTGCAATAGATAAGAGCAAAAGTACGTCTGTACTGTTATTCGATACGGCGAAGATTCACTGCTAGGGAGGAATGTTATTCCCAAGAAAGCGACCCCGTTCTAAGAATCGCTCTCAGACGTGGTGCGTATTACAATTTATTTTTTCTCTGTATTTATCCACCTTCGCTTTGTATTTACTCTTTGTCGTCATATCGTGTAGTTATCCAAACTTTAAAAGAAAATCTTCGCTGTCTCATTACTGTGCAAGCACCGAAACGAAGACCGTCTGACTTTGCACAACATTATTATTGGCGAATTTCGTAACTGGATCGTTACGTCTGGCTGAATGAATACGTCCTCGCCTTGATATTTTATAATAAAAAGCTCTTGATATTTTCTTCCAATTTGCTTTGGTGCCAGTAAAACAAATTAAATCAGTAAGTTCTATGATTTTCCATTCACAAGTAAAAGGCCAACCAAATATTGATGTAAAAAGTTTTGATAGCTCTCCACAAGCGGTGACTTTTTACGACAAGTCTCAATTTTCGTAGCGATAACGACTTCCGATTTATTTGTCTCAGATTTTCATTGTAACTTCTTTTAGCATTTTTCAAAGATTCCTTGGTGAATACTGAAAGTATTTGAAGACTCAATAAACTGAAGGGTCTCTCTACTTTACAACTACTTTACCATAAAGCGACTACGGATTTTTGTTACGAGATAGAGAAATCAAAACGAAATCGGTGCGTTTCCATACTTGTAACGCTACCTAGCACAGACGCTCACGTATGCAAAAAAAACCATCTTGTCCCTTTTGTCTTTTATTTAGGGCCTCCTACAATCGTATGTACTGTAAAGGCAGCTGCGCCTAACATTACAGGGTGGCAGCGAGTTTGCCGTGCTCGACTGAGCTCACAGAGCTGAGTGGGCAAGTGGTTCCGCTCCCGATTCCCTTAATTGGTAAATCTTAGCTGACGCGGCTCTTTGCAATTAAACCGGCTTCTATGCAGCTTGGATGGGCCCGATTTAATGCATCAGCTCTATATTAGAGTGCATAGTTAATTAATTACACGCTGAGTTGCAGTGGGTTGATATTGTTGGGCATGATAAATTAGTAGATTTACCGTTTTAACATCCTTAGTAATGTCACGAAATATGGTAACATTTAAAAGAGGAAACACGACAATATTTAATACTTGAGGAATAATATTGTCTTGGAATATTACCACTATAAAAGCTTGTTAAAACTTATGTGTAATTAAAAACAACGTTATTTAATAATAATTATATATCGAATACCATTTTTTTAAGTAGTAAAATAAAAATCATGGTTATCACAGATAACGTCATATTTCGATAACAAACAAAAAAAACTCGATTTTTATATAGTTTAATATATACACCTATTTACACCCTACGAAGAAGGGATGCCTTACTCGTTGCCTATATTTATGTAAACCGTATCAAGTTTCCTTTCCTACATCAGATTTTCTTAATATTATTTTTACATCTGCTTTTATAAACTTTTTGATTTAGCTAACAGTCTATCGAATGTACTACGAACACATTCGTCTTATTGATATATTCATTACACAATGTAATTCTCGAGTCACTCGATATCATTGAACTCGGTACACCATTATTGAATCGATTCATTCCAAGTCTCATCACGTCTGGAACTTGTCTACGTGTTTGGCAACCAATCTCGGTATATATTTTAGTTATCGGCAATCAATTATTGACACGTGTTTGATACTAATCGGCATAGTTTTCCTGGGGGATGTTGTTTGCTTGGGTTTGTGATTTGTTAAGGCGGTTGGGCTATTTGAACTTTATTTGCCATTGATTTCATATTGTTGACGCTCAAGGTTGATATATACCTCTATACTTAAAATACACTGAAAAGCTTTGTAGTTTAGATTTTTAATAATTGTAGCAAATGTCTTTATTAAGAAAAAAAAACGAGAATAATACTACAGCCTACAGCAGCAGTAAAAACACAATTCGCCAGCTACGGAAAATGTAAGTGTCCAGCAAATTTACCGCTAAAGTTGCAATGTAAGAACTGAACTAAATATAACGAATTCAGAAGTATCTATACCCAGTAACAAGAGTTATTAGTTAAATATTCAGAATTCACCAATTTCTAATAAAATTTTATTCATGAAAGAACACTATTTTCTTACTATTATCTTCGCTGCCATATAAAATTATGTAGTTTGGTTTATAGACGGAGAAGTTTGCACTAACTTAAAGAAACTTTTTCAGACTTTTTTTACGTTAGATAAAACACGTATTAAAACAAGTTCAGATGAAGATGTTTATTTTGTTCATAAAACCCGCGCCTTGTTTATATTATCAAACAACTCACGCTTACAAGTAAATTGGATAGAGGTATAAAACACGCAAGTAAGTACGCACTGATACAATCTTACTCATAAAACTGGCGTTTGCGAACTTTTGCAGGCACTCTGGATGGATTTGCAATCTATAACGGTAATATTGCGTACGTGAACAATCCCGCATGTCAGAACTAAAAAGCAGGGTAGCATTTAAACTCTCAAACTGCATGTTCTGTTTCTTAAAAGCTCCCGCATCCCAGATCCATACTGGAGCTGAATAGAGGTAGGGTTTTCTATATACGCGCACTTGTATTTGATTTTAATCTTATGCGCAAGATTTAAAACTCAGTAGTATATTCTTCTTATTTGTCGTATCCTCATGACTGAGGGACGTGACTGTGATGTGTAGTCTTCGCCACTAGTTCCCTCCAGATGTGTTGCGCCATCTGTATGGATGCTTGCAAGGTGGCTCCTGTAGCGTCCTGGGTCGTGTGGGTCCATCTTGTAGGAGAGCGCCCTTTGTCCCTCTTCCCTTCCACATAACTGGTGATAATCTGCCTTTCTAGACTACCTGGGTTCATAATTAGATATGTAGGTACCTAATATATTTTTAGTTTTAGTTTTTTATGGCAATTGTTGACAAAGCGAGCAAATCAGGTACCAAAGGTATCATGTTACTGCTTGGTGGATGAAAGGCTTTCCACTATAAATTTATATAAAGACAATAGTTTTAAAAACAAAGAGTTATTGTAGAATTAATTTTATTTTTAGACATAAAAATTTAAATCACAAGCTATAATATACTAGCTATTGTATTGAAAATGGAAATAATTCACCGAATAAAAATATTCAATAAATGTATGGAAAGAGTTCAGCTATTCATCATGCAGCAAAAACGGGGCAAGTCGTAAGGTCGCACATCAAGTTTTTCTCGAGTTCTGATTTCCAAGATATTGGATTTGGGAGCGAGATTATTGGCATACATTTCCCTCTTAACCGTATATTCATTGAGATATGAACACGGCGATAGGCGCTACAGGGAAGTAAATATTACCCATGTTTCGGGAATTTCGTTTTTTTACGATCTGATGAAAGTACGAGTACATAATATATACGAGGTACATACTTTCAAATTGATTTCTGGCTGCTACTGCTGCTATGACTTAAGATGTAGGTACAATAGGGTGTCCCGAAAAAGTATTTTTTGGATTTTGAAAACGCAACACCCCTCGAAAGTTGCGTAATTTTACGCAGATTAAGAAAATATATTTTTTTTAATTTTGAAAAATTATTTACAGGGCTCTCTACCAATCGTTAAAGTTTTGAAAATTTTAAATTTTTTCATATTTTTTTCCCGGTATTGAAACAATAAAATATGATTATTTTTCTAGTTTTAGGTATAGTAGATATCCGATATTATAATTTGAAAGCAAATTAAACTTCATAATATTCGTGATTTATTTACTGAAACAATCCGCAGGTACCCTCAAATTTTAACTTGTTTTTGATACTTCCTCTCATTGACACTTGGGCCTTTATTTACACACCTAAATATTTTTTGTTATTTGTATTAGTGACTATAATATGTTATTAGAAGAAATATAGCGATTTTTGCAGTGTAAACGACTTTTTGGTTATATAAAGCTCGAGACGAAGTTAAGTACATGTGCTGTATTGTGACCAAAACTAAAATTCCATAATCAGCTACAAACTATTAATGACTTAATTATTTGTATTTTATTTATTATAAATTCACGTAAAATTTAAGTGGGTATGGTATATTTACATTTCAGACCCTTAAAATTCAGGAATATATACGATTTCTTATGATTTTTTACACTTTGACCAAAATGCGTGGAAATCTTTACAATAGGGGGCTTCATATGCCTTATTTAGTGTTTTCATTATTTATTTTGTGCCTTGATGTTGTATTTCAGGTCCTTTATGATTGTTAATCAGGAAATAAGTGTCCACGAGATGGTTATCTTCTGCTAATCGTACTCTTAATCTAACAGAAAATTGACAATTGCTTGTCAAGTATGTGGTTCAAGCATACGTCCTATATGCCTCGGATTTGGTTTCTTATGAAGCAAAATACAGTTTATAAAGACAAAAATGAAGACGACTAATCATTACATTTATTATTTTGATTAGTAACTCTCAATTTTAACCTGAAAAAAATTATATTAGTTGTCTAAAGAAACGCTTTCAAGAAACCTTCTCGTCAATATGTTATGTATCAATAAGGACTACTTTCAGGATATGGCCATTTGAAAAGGAGTGAGAAATTGAAAGAAATATATTTAACACACACAATATAAACTTATTTGCTAGAGAAAATTTCATAATTATTATAAGGAATGAGTGCTAAGCTAGAGCATCGTCGGTTCTGCGTCATCTTTCTATTGACGGCCTTTAAACCATGATTAAATAAAACATCTGAGCAAAATTGAGTTACCAAGACATACACTATCTGTGTATATGTATAATTAGCTGATATTAAATTCCTGACAAAGTATAACAACAGTAATTCCAGTGGTATTTTTTTTTAATCAAGTTGCCATCTGAAGCAAAAATTATAATTTTTTGACACAATATCAAGTTCAAATTTTCAATGATAATAATTTTTAATAGACTTTGTTTTATGCAGTTTTTTTATTTGTAGTTTATTTTATACATTTTAATAAAAAAATATCTTTTTACATAGATTTTGACTTAATTTTAAATATACGGATCAGGACCATAAAAATCGGCAATTCTCTAAACTTCAAAGTGAGGTAGAGCCCTCAAGATGGCCAAAAAATACATATTTTTTAGATTATTCATAATATGTGTTTAATTTCGCAACTTTTGACACCTATTGCGTTAGCATAGCTCCAAAAAAATTTTTTCCCATACATCGACGGGACACCCTAAGGTACAATATATTACTGTATTTCATTTGTTTTTCCTAGTTTATTACAAACAAAAGACTATCCTGCACTTTGCTTTTTTCTCGTCGAGTTGGGATTTGCGGGCAATTTCAGTGTAAATTTTTTAAAGTCGCCCAAAAGCCGGACCGGTTTCATCAATGACAACTGAGACCTTTGAAGGCTTAAAATGTCTTCACCAAATCACCGTAGCACTTAGATTCTATGCCATACTAAAGAACGATCCTTTACAAAAGCTTATGTTTTATACAGTTCTGTAGTGTTGTGGTTATCTTTAAATCTTATTTTTAAAACATTTTTCACGTGAAATTATCCTTACTCAGCTTTATTCGCCGGATCCGATTTCTTGATATTTATATGAAAGAAAAATCACAAATAATATTCTAAAACGGCTACACCATTATCCTATCTACCCTATCTCATCGGCAACCATGAAAAGTTCTTTTGCGGAATAAACGAGTTAAATCAACCATAAATTTACCCCAAAATGGGCTTTTCGAATAAGTTATCATGGGCTGCTATGAACACGAAATGTGTAATTTTATTTCTCGATAACATTGAGAATACACTGATAATATAAAATTGTTTCACGAACATCGTACAAATTTACCAAACGTTTTAGAACCTCATAATAAGGAATGTAGTCCACCCTTTCATAGAAAAAAAAACACTTATAAACGCAGAGTTTTTATAGATATGTTTGTTATTATTTCACACCTAACTGCTGGACGGATTACTAGTATGTAAAAAACTTAGATTCTAGAATAATGCATTGAATTATTTGTCAGTTATTTAGTTACAAATAATTATAAATAGTAATTGGTCAGTTGTCCCCTTGCCATTGATATTCGTAGACATACGACAGGAACAAGTTTAGGATTTTGTTAAGCGAACGTTTAATTTAGAGAAAAAAGTGTTCTCTTCTATTAATATATAAAGTAATCGATTGCTATAAAGGAATTGTGGTAATCAATTTCAATAGCATAATATGGTGTTAAATAAATCAAAAGATGCTAATGAAACTACTGGTAATACTGTAGTTAATTAAGATTGCAAGCTGTTCTTATTCTTCTGTTAACAAATGTAAAGTTACGTAAGTCGCTTGAATAAGGGATCAAGCTTTTTATAAAAGATGGCACGAAGCCAGATGGCCCGTCCGATGGCTTAGGCCATTGAAAGAGTATAGCCTCCTTTATTAAAATTTAGTGCATGTTTTCGGTACATATTAAAATCGAAATAGGGACGATTGGTGGTATTAAATACTAGGTACGGTTTTTTTTTGTTTTCACCGGGAAAAAATGCATTACGCATACCCTCCCATACGGGGGTATAGGAAGGTTATGTGGGACTCCCGTGCAGAGCGACTGCACAGGTATACCCACTATAACAACCCGGCGGCATTCCCGCATCATCTTTGTGACGAAAGACTGGGAATCGGCAGAGCCTTAGCATACAGTCCCCCGTCGACTAGGTACGCCTTGCGATAACAAGTACTACTACTACTACATTGGCGCGAGAACCCAAAGTGAGTTTTGGCCTCCGACAATAAGAGCCTCCAGCTGGTTCTGTCCTGCGATAACAAGTGTAATGGTTAAAAGCAAAAGGATTTCAGCTCCATCAGGTCAGCCGTTTAGGTGTAAAGGATTTTCAAACAGTGGTCGATTCAAATTTTTTTTGGAGAGGGGGAAAGGATGAATTTTTAATTCGTTTTTAGGTGTCCTCCTCAGGTCCTCCTCACCTGTTTACTGGCACGTTTATAGCCTAAGATTTTCAAAATAGTATTTATATTTTATTTAAACAGATATTCGAGCTATGAACTGGCATGAAATGCCCATGAAAGTAAGAATAGAATAGAAAACTCTTTATTTAAAGAAAAGTATAAAGTCTCTTAGTATAAAGTCTTGCTGCCGATACATTCATATTTCCTTTCGATGAAGCTTTTTATAGCTTTCATAATAAACTCCGCAAGAGTTATAGCATTTCTTATTTGTGCTGTTAAAAGAATGACGTATATAACAGTATGATGATATTTACATGATAAAATTATATGAACGATGTTGGTAGGACCAGTTAAGATAGAAGAGTCTTTTTGTACAAAATTTTTATTAAATTTTCACTGCATATCTGTCGGAAATTTTAATAACGACTACCCAAATTGCTCAATCAAATCTTTATAAGTATCTGGGGTAGACTTCTTTTGCAGGAGGTCGGCTAGGTGGGTACCCCAACTAGTTACTGTGCTTCGGTAGGAGGACACTGTAGCTAGTGAAATTACTGGGACGGAGAGACTTAACGAACTATCAACAGGAGAGCGTCTTGCTCGTCTTTTTACTTCTTTGCATATAAAAAATCATATTATTTAACAAATTGAAGAATCCTTGTTATTTCCAGCCTTAAATATTCTTAGATATAATATCAGCCAGAAGAAAAACAAAGCTGAAAACATTATTACGAGCAATTCATTATCTTTTTTCTGTTGATTATTTCTCTAATAAAAAAATAATCCAAATGTATGTAGGTCATTAGCCGCGGGTGCGTCGCTTCCGATAAATTCGGACGTGGATTACTAAATCATCCGTGATGGAACAAATGTAGCTATCGTCTGCAAACGAGGCCGTTGAGGAATTATCTTGGGAACGGGAAATAAATGGCATAAACACACATTGTTACGTTGGCTATGAAATTCGAAACAGTTTAATATGAAAATATTTGGTCAAATTCATACAGATTTAAAGTGCGCACCATTCTACTAAACCTCAGAAATATTTGGGAATAAGAAATAGTTTATAGATTTAAGGTACATTTTTATATTAATAAATAGGGCTACGTTGGACCTCACCCCACCTGATGAGGAAAAAAGGTATATGACTGACTATGATCAACATACAGCTGAAATCGCTGAACGGACTGGTTTAATTTTGCATAGAAAGTTTTTTTAAAAGCGGGAAAAATCATAAGCATACGTTAGAAAAATATACCAATATAATAAAAGTCTATGCTGGTGGCTTCAACCGTGGCCATAGTTACCATTCAGTGGACATAACCGTGTCGCCAAGCGGTCATTATCACCGTGTTGCGCCATGTTGTTTAGTGAAGCCAGGGAAGGATTTATTCCGCCTTCTGGGTTCAGTCTGCTACCGTCTACGGCCACATCGTCGCTTAACATCACGCAAGTTCGTGGTCAAAGGCTAACCTACCAAATGAATACAAAAAAGTAGATTATAAAAAAATCTAGTAGTTTGCCTTAATTATTTATTATTGTAGACGGAAGACATCATAAGCCAATTTCTAGGATCAAGGTTTTAAAAAGATCAAGCTCACACGGCTGTTACTTTGTTATGATTTTTATGTACCCATCAAATTACTCGTATTCGTCATAGTAGAGTTATTTATACTAGAATACGGCTCTCTAGAATACGAAATATCCATTTAAAAAAAATAGCAGATCATTTATTGTCCATAACTTTTCTATATGTACCTTTATATGAGTCTTATATTCAAAACCGGATCTAAAAACGATAGCGTGAGCATGAGCGTCAAAAAAGGAATTCTCTAGTATACGAGTACTTCAACAAAATCCTTAATTACAATGTATAAAGAACAATTTTGCGACATACCGTGCAGAATTAACTAGTACAAGTTAACAATAGAGCAATTCGTTATGTAAGTGCAATAACTAAATGTAATACCAAAGTCGTGTGAAATGAACGCGTGGCGAACGAGCTCAATTAAAAATTTCCCAAGCTTTACTAGTTTCATTGGCATACGAGAGATGGTGGATAAATTAAATCGCCCGCTGTTTCGTAACTGTAACAGTTTGAAATTAATTTTTAATGTCAGTTATTGTGTGAAATCTATATTAAGTTTTTGTGACCCATAAATCGGTTGGGATTTGGTTTGAATGTAATTTCTATGACATCCGGAGGCATAGGCGTACCCAGGGGGGGGGGGGCAGGGGGGGGCAGCTGCCCCCCCTGGAAATCGATTGTCTTGAATAAAAAATAAAATATTCTGAAGAAAAAAAAATGAAATTTTCTAGGCGCACGCAATAAGTCGACCACTCACGTTTCATAGTCAGGATTATATATTTTTCAGCTTTTAAGTAAGAATATTTCTTTTTTTTTCGCTCGAAATAAGCCGTTCGTACACTCTTCATAATCAAGATTTTGAAATTTTCTTGGCTCGCAGTAAACTGCTCGCGCTCTTATTAGTAAGAACATTCTCTCAAGTTTTTTGCAGCTCGGAACGAGTAACGAGTAGTTAAGCTCACCATTCGTAGTCAGAAATGTAAAAAATACTCGGCGCTCGCAGCAATTTGTACGCGCTCTTATAAATGAAAATATTTACATATCTAACCGCTCAGAGAAAGATTCGTAGTTCAAAATATATAATTTTCTCGGCACTCGCGCTATTTTTAATAATATAATGTTTTAATTTTCCTACCGTTTGGAGCAAATTAACCGCACTTTTTTCATTGCCAAAAATATAAAATTTTCTCGACGCTCGCAGCGAACTGCTCGCGCCATTGTAAGGAAGTATATTTTAATTTTCCTACCGCTCGAAACAAACTAACCGCACTCTTTTCGTTGTCAAAAATATTTTTTTTTTTCGGCGCTCGCAGGAAGCTGCTCGCGCTATTTTAAATAAGAATATTTTAATTTTCCTATGGCTCAGAGCGAGATAACCGTACTCTTTCGTTCTCAAAAATATAACATTTTCTCGTCGCTCGCAGCAAGCTGTTCGCACTATTTTATGGAAGTTTATTTTAATTTTCCTACCGCTCGAAACAAACTAACCGCACTCATTTCGTTGTCAAAAATATTAAATTTTCTCGGCGCTCGCAGCAAGCTGCTCGCGCTATTTTAAGGAAATATATTTTAATTTTCCTACCGCTCGAAACAAACTAACCGCACTCTTTTCGATGTCAAAAATATTAAATTTTCTCGGCGCTCGCAGCAAGCTGCTCGCGCTATTTTAAGGAAGTATATTTTAATTTTCCTACCGCTCGAAACAAACTAACCGCACTCTTTTCGATGTCAAAAATATTATAACATTTTCTCGGCGCTCGTAGCCAGCTGCTCGCGCTTTATTAAGGAAAAATATTTTAATTTTTTTACCGCTCTGTGCGAGCTGAAAGCAAAGCATAGCGCACCTTTTAAATATGGCAACGCTTAACGTTAAAAATACAGGCATAAAGTTCAAGCTCAGTCAAAAATATCTGAATCCGCCCTTGCTTGCCCCCCCCTAGGCCAGAAGCTGGGTACGCCTATGTCCGGAGGTACAGAACATTTCTAACTAAATACTACTAGTATTGGTACTAAATATTTATAGTTTAGTAAATGTACTGGGTGAATGAATCATTGAAAAATAAATACAAAACTTATTCTATTATACCTAATGACGGATATGATATAAAGGAATGATATTAGATCATATTATATGCACTGCATTCATGTACGAGTACCTACAATTAATGTGTTGTATGAAGTTTTATACATTTTAAAATGCATCCAAAAAGCAGAATATAAAACTCCAGGGCTTTATTCGTTTCAAATATTTTGTATACCTACTACTCTACGAGTAAATACTTAATCGAAGCTTAAATCGTTCCCAATACTTGTTGGTAGCAAATGTTACTAGTTCTACGATAATGAGCAAACACCAAACGTTAGGCAATCAAAGGCACAAACAGAGCTAGCAATTCTATTTGCATTCCCAACTTAAGTGCAATCTTTACTCACAATACCCGGTATTAGGAGCTGATTGCGAAGTTAGCTGCTTTGCAAAATTAAACAGTAATGGTAGGGCGCGCTTTCACGACGCTCTTTACTCTTTACTGGTAACTAGAAACCTACGTCGCTACAGTAAACATAGCTATAAAATCAATTGGAATTCTAGGATAAACTGAACTAAATTTGTTCTTAGTTGTTCTTGGAATAAGTGACATGAATTTTGCAGAAAGAAATGTTAATAAGACTTAAATAAAGATATTTTCATACATCCTTTCATAGAAACTTTTTCGTTATTAATTTTAGAAGAATGATTAGAGTTTTCATGATCTTATTATCCTTTTCTGTAGATGGTAGTTATTTTTGACTAAATTTGTGTTAAACTTTTGAACTACTATTGAACGGTAGTATTGGAGATGGCGCTCTCCCGTGTCCAATGTTCATAAACACGAAAGACGATCATCATGTTCGTTTCATATTTTCTAGAATAAGAAATAAACGCCATACCATAACACGAGAGCCATCAAACTTCGAGTCGAAATTAAATTCACATTCCTTCCATCTGTGTACTCCACACCTATAGAAAACATGTGCCAGTATATTACACGTTCAATTTTCTCCGAGTTCGCATCATTTCTATTTCTTCCATATTGTTTCCATATTAGCTATTTTGTTAGCAATTGTTCGCTTACTTTCTCTCTATCGATGCTGTCGATACTCAATCTGTTGTGTCTACACGATTTCCTCATTAGTAGCCTTTTGTTAGGGACGCCGACCGTGTTCCAAACGTGTTTAGTTCTCGCTTGGAGATGTGAAGCTCTAATCAAAGCTTCCAAGGTGTGCTGCAGTCTCGACCGATTTCGAGCTCTATACCAATAAGGGCTTAGTCACATAATAGCGTGTGTGTTCTGTATTTTGATAGACAGTGGTAAGCGACTGTTGGCAACTGTGCACGAATTATCCCTATTCTATTGGATGTATCGTGATTGAACGTCATGCCGTATCCTCCATGATTCACGGCATATTGTCGATTGTCTTGATTGCATCTAAACCGATACCTCCGTAACATAAGGTAGGTACGTAATTACTTCGAAGACGAATGGCCGGTGGGGACATGTCGAATTAAACGCATAATTTCGTTGTACTTAATTGCGATCCCAATTAATTTTCCGTTAATTGTATCTACAGATGAGAACGGAGAATCAATTTAGCTTGGAACAACTTCGTGACGAGATTTTAATCACAAAATTGCTCGTAAGGGAAGTGCTTATTTTAGTAAGTAATAAACACATGTTTCCTAACACTACGTAATGGGTGTAATATCCACCATGGAACCTGTAATCGACTTGATCGATGGAATGGCAGTCGTGGTCGTAATTTCCTGAACCACGACCTTGCATGCTTGGCATTCATTTATGTAATGTATTATGAACATTATGATGTGAGCCACTTCGAAGAAGGCAGTGGGCATTAGAAACAAAGAATGTTACTTCTTACTGAGCTGTTTTTGCCATACTTATAAGCATACTTGGCAAGCGAGAGAGCGTTTTTCTAATATGAGATAAGATGTTACGCCTTTTCCTTGTACTCTGGATGCAGGAAATATTCTTGCAATGTATTTAAACCTTTTCTTATCTTCTTTGTGATATTTTACTGCTCTGCTATCTGGTGTTAACTTTTTTTAAACAACCTTAATCTTGTGCTATCTAGTTTTACAGGCATTTAATATCATATTCCGTCAGACGCCACTACCATCACCATCTACTGAATTAAAAGTGACTTAAATTTGTTCACAATATGTTCTCATGTAAGTTGTAAGCGACTGTATTGTATCTATGAAAATATATATTTTTTTTTTATGTTAGAGACAGACAAACAAGCAAACGGCCCGCCTGATGGAGAGCGGTTACCGTCGCCTATGGACGTCTGCAACACCAGTGGCATTAGAGACGCGTTGTCGGTCCATTAACACCTTCTTTATTCTCCTCTTGAAGAGCCCCATATTGAAGGAAGTGGGAAATACGTCGCTTGGAAGGCTATTCCACAACCTGCAAGTGTGTGGGAGAAACGATCTCGTAAAACGAGTTGTCCGAGACTCCCACAAGTTAACAATGTGAGGATGAGCCTTCAGTCTATGACGAGCGGTGCGGTGGTCAAATCGGGAGGCGGGAATCAGATCAAAAAGTTCCTCCAAGCATTCCCCGTGGTAAATTTTATAGAACACACTGAGTGCCCCGATGTCTCGACGCAAGGACAGTGGTTCTATATTCTTAGTGATATTAGGATCACCGATGATCCTAACGGCTCGATGAAAATAAATGATTTGAACCCAAAGTGGACAGCAGTAGACAGTGCTTAAAAATACACCTTCTTGATAGTCTGCAGAGTTTCACCAATAAAAATTAAAGACCCCTCGATTCTTGACGCTTCTTAACCAAGTTTAAGTCGCCAGCTTATTCGAAGTGACAGGCTACAATATTAATGTAATATTGTTTATGAAGGCGGGAAAATTATACATAATGACTACGATGCATTTTCTTTAGAAAGTAGGCCAGTTGGATGAAGAATTTCTTGGAAATTCGCTTTCGATGAGTGAATAGTAAGAGTTGAAGACAATGTTAATAAATCGATGAGTATGGGAGTCGATTTCCGCAAACGTGATGTTTCTATGATGCCATTGTGTTGTGAAGGTTATGTGAACGTAAATATTGAATTATATCATCGTCTTAGAAGATTTTAACTGGCCTTATAGATTTTTTATATAAAATAATAATCTATGAAAGATTTCCCTACCCGCCCCTACCCGCTTCAGTGTTTTCCGAAAATTACAACTTGGGTGTCTTCAAGTCGAGGGTTATAGGAGGTTAATAGGTATTTGCTAGGCCTGTGTTTAACAGCTTCGACTATGTCTTCACTTACCAACAGGTGAGACTGTGGTCAAACGCGTATTCTTTGTAAAAAAAAAAGATTTGGACAGCTTTTAACAGCTCCTATCAATATTATGACAACATGTTGCTGATTGCTGGCGTCTAAGAAATGAATACCTAGTCAAAAATACTTAGACTCAATAAAGCCTGGACGGGTCTGCTTATCTAAGTTTTTCTACAAAACATATTTTCAACTGACAAAGAACACATTCCATAAAAAATAGAAACTCATGTCATTTTCGTATGTCATCTTATCAGTACCTAAATTCAACATCTCTATAATTTTTTACCGATTTTTATTTATTTGGTTCACCAACAGTTAACATTTAATCTTACTCTAATTGATATATAAACATAATATGAATATTTATTTTAGAAATCTTGTTTGAAACTCCAGCATATAGGTTGGCTACACTTCTAGCACAGCATTTAAAGTTTTGAACTTTTTTATTTAGCAAATGCAGTTTATTACTTAAAGTTTAACCTCGCAGTAGCATCGCATTACGCTGCAAGGTTGTTATTTTAGGAGCTCTAAGTAAATTGAGCTGGTTTAAACCTCGTCAGAAACGTCTGCGACGTAACGACACTCCTGGGGACTTAATTGCTTTTCTTTTTTTTTTTCAGGCAAGAGTTGTGAAGTTCGTGAGAGCGTCAACTTTTAGAGTGTAAGTAGATTTCTTCTAACATTGTAAATGCAACATTTTTACTACTTATTTGTATGATTTTGTCAATCTTCTAGACAAAGATATGTATCATAAAAATGACCATCTGTTTACAAGATGAAAGTATTTTATGCCAAAGACATATTATCTTGAAAAAAAAACCAAGCCTCGCCATTCAGTTCTTCTACAGTAAAAAGTTGTGAGATCCATTAAATACCAAGTAGACTAATTTATTTTTCATTGCTTACTAAAAGTAGCTTCTGTTTTTAGTAATTACGTAATAAGTTAATCTATCAACGTCCTATAATTTCCATTATACCAATAATAAAAATATTTTATGTTTTAATAAATAAATATAGATTCACTAAGGACGAAGAAGACGAATATTGACTTGTCTCTAGTATCATTATACTAAAATTTAACTGCGACTGCACTTTAAAATTGGAACTGAAATTTTAATTGATTTTACAATAAGCCACAACCAAAACAAACCGTAGTAAATTTATTTACAAGTCACGTTAGTAAACAAAGGACAAGAAAACTGGAAAGTGTAATGCGGACTAAACCCAACTTAGCACTTAGGCCGGTGAAGTAACTTTTACTCATTAGCCGGGTTATGTATTGTCCCATTGTATTGCTGAACTGTGCCGTTGCAACGTCGAAACTAACTTCTTAAGAGCGCTTATATACAGTTGGACGCTGTCAGTCGGAAAAGAAAAAAAAAACCCCTAATATCAAACTGAAAACACTTTTAAAATGTGTGCAATAATATTGTGTAGGGCTTCTCTTGAAGAATTTTCAATAATTTAATTCTACAAATATAGATAGGTCCTTCAAAATGGATCAAATAGTATGACTGAGACAGCGCAGCGTTCAACTGTATAAGCAGCTTTTAACACAGATATTATATAATCTAGGGGCATTTCACGTGAAGCGGACAACGAAAAAAAGGTGAGGTTTTGAAAATCGTTCATATTGGGCATATTTGTATTTCTAAGGGATATGAACATGTTGGCGTATTTTTTTTTTTTATTTGATTTTTTTTTATGAAGTTATGGGGTTCTATAGAATTGACCAAAATGACGTAAGGGTTCCTTTGAAGTTTTATTTTCATATTGAAGATATTTATTTTAAAATATTAAATGTGTTTTGTTTTGTAGATAATTGACTGCTCTTTTTGATTTTTAAATCAGATTCCAAATTTGAATTTTTTTTTCTAGTGTAAAACCGGAAGTGAGTATTTCAAATGGATTTTTGGATAACTTCGACCAAATTAATTTTTAATTTTTTTATGCCAAAATATAGCTCTACATTTATTAATTTTACCATAAAAATTGTAGGATGGGATGAGAATTAGTTTAAGAGTGAAAGCAATTTGAATACGTACATGTCACTCTGAGCGTGACTTAACGTTGCCTGTTGAAACCTATCGGTGATATAAAAATACATTTAAACGTTGGTTATATTTAAATATTATGATTATGTATAACTATCTTGCCCATTTGTATCATTATGAAGTCATTTGATACCAAGATCCTAGCAATATTAGAAAAGCTTAAGATTGCATGTAAGTAGGGATGTTTGTTACTCTATCATGTTTTAATGGGTGGACTTTCTTCATAAAAAAAATCAAATAAAAAAATTAAATACGCCAACATGTTCATATCCCCTAGAAGTACAAAAATGCCCAATATGAACGATTTTCAAAACCTCACCTTTTTTTCGTTGTACGCTTCACGTGAAATGCCCCTATATATCAAGGAAGTAACCATGAGTGCCTCAATTTGTATTAAAAAAAAAAGTGGCGCTGTGTAGGTTTTAAATCGAATTAGAATGTGTTCAATAAATAAAATTAATTAATATTTCAAGACATTTTCACACAGCGCCACCTAACGTATGTGGTGTAGATGTCATTGTCGATCACCGAGATTGATTCCCGGCCCCGCACCAATACTAGAGACAAGACTTTAATTAGGTAGTTATTATGTGCGCCAAAACTGTGTCTTCAAACGTTCATTGTGACCGTGTATCGGGAGTTGAGTGAAGCCACCCCACCTTCTAGTTTTAGTCTGCTATCATCTACGGCCGCAACGTCAAGTCGCTAAAACATTATGTGAGATCGTGGTCAAAAGCTAACCTATAACAAATACCATAATAATTGATAATTTAGATTTTAACAAAATAATCAAGCTAATAACTACATTTTAAATAAGAAACTATGATATGTTAAACTAAATGGTAGAGATTTTGTTAGGAATTGGAAGGGCAAAGTAGTTATGAATGTCCTCAATTAATTTTAATAGAATTATGTAATTTTACTTATTGGATAAAAGAAATAACAAACTGAAAAACAAATAGAAACCAAAAAATTGATAAATTACAGCGTAAAACATGTTAGGGTTATGTTAACAATGTTCATATAAACTACAACCCCTTGCTAACAGTTGACCGCCGTCGATACTAAAGGATAAACCCCATCGCTGCAAGTGACATTTAATTTGCACTTTATTTTTATGGGGACTTTCGGCTTGAATTTTATCTAATAAAATCGGAGGCTCCCCCATTGCTTATATCTCTATACTCTATAGGTATAGAGACAGACTGCGTGATCCAATGAATAAAATGATGCCGTTCAATTAGTTGTAAAGAATACGCTTAACTAATCAGAGCAAATTTAATAATCGTTAGAGGTATTGTAAACTCAAATGTACTCAAAATTATTTTTTGAAAAGTTATTGTGATTATATTTTAAAATTTTAACGCTTTATTGCATACTGGCATACCGAGTTACAAGAAATAGTTATAACTATTATACAAACTTTAAACTGGAGGTAAACTATTGGCGGTCTTATCGCATAAAGACCGAACTTTGTACATGTGTTGTTGAATAAATAAATAAATAAAAATAAAGCAATCACTTACAGACAACCTGGTTAAAAGGAATTTTGCGAACACGTACAGAGGCATTAATTTTATATACGAGCATTCGGGCTTTATTCCTATATAACAATAAATTATCCTAATTTCATCCCTACATTTAAATCACAATAATTATATTAATACACGTCTCCCAAACACACAGCTTAAAGTGCCTCTCTAAACAAGGTTGACACTCTGTGAACTATGAATTCTTTAGCTAGCAGAAACTGATTTTCTTCAGAACGGTATTAATTGAACTTTCCCTTTCTTTGTAAGCACACGGTGTCTGGTATATTACAGTCTCTAGGCTCTCCCTACAGGGCGGGCGCGGAGTTAGTATTATTGATATTTACGATATTGTGTTAGACACGGCTTGGATATATTACAGAGTTTGAGCCTTTAGCCCAGTCAATGAGTGCCCAAAAAGGGTATGTGGATCGAAAAGTCGAAAGCAGAAAAACTAACTTAGTAACTTTGTTTGGACTAGTTAGGAGATAAACATACTAAATAAAAATAAAACTCTTCAATGGCTATTAGTAAACCCGTCGAGTTTGGGCACATTACATTCGAATCGATGAGACTTTTTCATTACACTTGCTGTCGAGGGTCTGATAAGGGACCAGGAGGTGCCTACGTCTCATCAATCCGAATGTAATGAGCCTAAAGTCGCCGGTTTTACTAATAGCCATTGAAGAGTTTCGGTAGACACCTCCTAGCTCCATCATCAGATCAGATCAGTGGTACCAGATTATCAAACTGTCATCAGATTTCTAGACATTTGCAAAGTTTCATTATGATACGACAACCAGAAGTTGGTCAAATTTTATTTGTAAGATTTTTTTACCGACTTTGTATGGAAAACTAATTTAAGCGTCTTCAAAATAGACCATGTTTGGAAGCTCATAGCTGGACAACGATTGGAGATAGATAAAAAGTATCAAGGCCGAAGTTGTAGAAAATTTTATGAGGTTTAATAAAGTAGTACAACAAAATATCGTATAACGCACAGTTTTTGACATATAAGCAAAAAACCTAAAAATAGGACCTTCTTCGGCCTCCCCCCCCTCGGGCTCACCTCGGAGGGGTGGGGACTTTTAGTATATTTATCTCCTAACTAGTCCAAACAAAGTTACTAAGTTAGTTTTTCTGCTTTCGACTTTTCGATCCACATTTCTTCTTTTACTGGACTACTTTTGGCACATTATTTGTGATTCACGGATATATTCACGTCACTTGTTGACGTAAAAAATAAGTGATGATTGTCTTAGGAAGGTTCCCAGTTTATTAGGTACATTTATTGAGATGGACTCGATTAAGACATTAAGATCGGTTAGTTTTTCCAGTTAGGATCGGTTTTGGATGGAGTTAACTATTAATCTTACTGACATAATAGAATATAATGAATGCTATTTACTTGCTTATACTGTTTGAATTAGAGCTAACATTAGAGATCTTAAGTATATCTATAGTAGGAATATCAGGTAAAAAGAAGCTAAAATATATGTGTTATTCTAAGTTCAACGCTTCGTATATTGTACATACCAAATTTCAGATTAATTGGTTAAGCAGTTTTTGTACGAAAAAGCAATAACCATTCATAGATACAAACTACATACATGTACAAACTACTTTTATAGGTACTACTCGTATGCAGTAGGATTACTATATTAATAATAATATACTAGCCTTATATTATATTCAACATGACCATTTCAAGTCAAAAAGTCACAAGTCCAAAGCCGAAGCGCAAAGAAAGTTTGACAACCAAACGGCGGAACGCATAAAAAACTAAGTGTTCAGAATAAAAAAGTTAAGCTTTTCTTTTAACAAAGTGGAGTTGTCACTCGTAATGAAACTTGGTTTCAAGTGTGCCCGATGCAACGACCGACATAAAGTTTGCGGAGAAGGGACAACATTTTCTCTTTTTTTTTATCAAGCACTAAAACGTTAGTTAGGATTCGGGCGGTTACATTTGGCTTCCGTACACAAACACGAGATAACTGTACAGAATATAAGAATAAACGTAGAGATCGCGCTCTAAAACAATGCAGCAATGCACTCTGACCTGGTACAAGTAGTAATACCATGCTTTTATAGGGTTCCGTACCCGAAGGGTAAAAACAGAACCCTATTATTTATGTTGCGCATTACATCTGATATGAGACGAGTCCAAATCAGTCAAATAATAATATGGACTGTTGAGGGACCAATAACAGATAGTTGAATATTTTTTAAATAAATACTACTCTTATTATTCGAATCGGACGAAGACGGGTAAGGCGAGTAGTCTACAAAATATAGCTGAATATACTATATACATATAGGCTTCACTTTTGTTTTTTTTGAAACGCCGTATCTATTTTTTACATAGGATCTGGATAATGGCCGCAAAAGCTCGCTCTACGAATATTTACAGGAATATTAGGGAAAGAAGGGAGGAATTAACAGAACAATTTGAACGCGGGGTCAGTGATCGATGAAATTGCTACGTAAACATTCTAACAAGGGGGGAATACATTCCTGGACAAAAAAATCAAATTAATTTTATAAGCTTTTGAGGAAGCAATAAAAGCATCCAAAATGGCGGTTGTTATAATAAAAAATATCACGAACAAGACATAAAATGATAATTAAAATCCACTTGTTACTTCTTCACAGCTAAACGGCAAAATCTATTGAGTTTCTTTAGCTTAAAAATTAAAACTACATAGATAAGTATTACTTAGTGAAGTACATTTTTTCTGCGAATTTTTGAAAGAAAAACGTGACTGATCTATTAACGCACAGTTCAAACTCCTGAGCAAATTATGATAAAATTTAGTTCACTGATATTAGATTGGTTTTAGTATTACAAATCTGCTATGAAATCCTTTCTTAGCAGAGCGGAAGCTAAACTGAAGCATAAACATGTAGTAATTTACAAGGTGATCTTCAAGACAAAAATAGCTCAGCAAATTTCGATAAACAAAGTTGCCAAACATATTGTTATTTTTAAAAAAAGTTCAGGACCAAACACCTAACATACATGGAAATTAATATTCAAACACGAGTTCCGAAGTCATTACGTCAGAGCGCGCCGTAAATTGTATGGTGAAGACAAAAAAATCGACAACAGCTGGTAACGGCTTGTTTTCGCACTCAAAATTGATTTATTCCAGCGATAAATTCAACACTGGATTAATCAAGTTGACTTTTGTCGAATGTCCAATATGCCATGTTGTCGATGTTTTCTAAAAGAAAACAGAACAAATTATTTATCACATTGTCATAAAAAGTGTTTTAATGTCTAAAGCCACTCTAAAGCCTTATTCAATTAGTTGTAATAGGTAACGTCTAGAGTTCTCAACCAGTTTTATTTTTTGCTCCTATCAGTCAAGTAAAATGTTCTGATGTTAAGGGGAATGACATGCAATTTAATAGCGGGTCAATTCAGCATTATTGCTGGGATTTTTTAAAAGATTATGATATTTGGAATAAAGTAATATCTAGTAGTGGTAGGTAAGTGTATTACGTTAGTATTCTTTCTTTATTGGTCAACCCTAACTTCAAAGTAAATGTCCGGCAATTTTTTAGCCAATCCACTACAGTTATTTGCATTGGCACTAGAAATGTTACAGTTGTGTTTGTGTAGTGCTTGAAAATACCGAGTCTTTGACGTCCAATTAACTATTGAAACGGGTTATTTGCAGTCATTTCGAAAACGAAACGGAATTTAAATGAAACGAACCTTTGGGTAAAATAAAAAGGAACTGGAATTGCTATTTAAATTCAAAGGATTTTTTTTTGAAAGGAGTTTAGTTTTTATTGGAGCCAAGACCAAAATAAAGGGAAGATACGCGCTGTCGTCGCTATAGCCAAACTAAGGCCTGCTG
The DNA here is from genome assembly GCA_947507615.1 of Hemithea aestivaria. NCBI lineage: Eukaryota > Metazoa > Arthropoda > Insecta > Lepidoptera > Geometridae > Hemithea > Hemithea aestivaria. The sequence goes on along the minus strand of OX382329.1, from coordinate 10,448,501 downwards.
GGTCGGAAAATGTTGGTTGCCGCGCGGACTCGCGTCGAAGTAAAATTATGTGCATGAACCTAATTGGAGCGGTCCCTTTGCGAGGCACCTGTACCGTATCTTCTATTTTTATTTTAATCTAAGTATTGAAGCCGAAGTTTGGCAACTTGTCTTTTTAACTGCGGCTCTTCAATAATCATTAGAATATCGAGGGTCGAGCCGCGGTCGTAGCTCAATATTAGTGCCTATAAAGGTGACTGATAACCGTACGTCGCCTTCTCCCCTAGCGGCTAGAGTGTAATAGCTATGCGCATATGCATAAAATACGATAATGGAGCTGGTTCTGTCAGCTTCGGCATTGTTGAGCCGAATAATAGGTATTTTAATAGTGAAAAGAAAGTGTGTTAACATTATTGTTAATTTTCAGAATCGGTAAGAAAACTTTAAGATTAAATCAATAAATGTAATCTACATATAATTATGAAACGATTTATGTATCTTACTAGAGCTGTGCAGATTTGCTCGCTAAATACTCTGAGCCTACATGTTGGTGTTCTTGGGATTGCTTTTTTAATTTGAAGCCTTTAAAGGATTGTTCTATGTAAATATATCATAGTGCCATACAATATAGTTTTATTACGGCTTGAACGTATTACTGGGACATATACCTATATTTAAAATTATTAAATCTCCTTTATTTTTTTGGTTAAGCAGTCTTAACAGGTGGTAAGAGTTTACCGCACAATAATTCTTAGATTATACTGTTTATATTAGCACAATACGAATACTATATAACTAGTGCGAGCATGTACTACGAGTATATGGAAGTATCATAAACTGACATAGAATCTTGGTTTCATTTGTTGCATAAACTCAGATCTTATTCTCGATTATTGTCACTTGACACGCACATTTGGTAATCTTCCTCTACATTGCGTAAAAATATCTAAATACCATTTAATTTTTCCGGCATTACTCTTAGTAACAATAGTTAGATTTTATGTTTTTGATATTTTTGAGAAATAAATAATAATAATACGTCGCCATACGGGACGCGGACGGTTGGAGCGTAACCGCAGCTACTCCCTGAAGAAGGTCCTCGTACAGGATCAAAACGGTCGGCACGATACCGGAGTAAATACAAGTGAGTTTATGCTGTAATTTTATTTAAATGAATCTTAATACTCACGAATCGTTTAGTGTAAAAATAAATAATAAAAATAATTGAAAGCTTTTAGATTTAGTTTCATCTTTTCTCTCTAAGCCTTCTCTCTCCCTTCCTCTCTAAATCCTTAATCTCTCAATCCTTAAAAAAACTATTTCTCATTTAAATTATCTCTGCACGAGAGGGGTAAGAAGTATCCCACTAGCCTCGAGCCTCCTTCACAAAGTGCCATTCAAAACAGCTTCAATAAAAAAAAATCTTATTTCGCTATAGCTCTGTATATTCGCTATCTACATAATATATTCACAAGGACGTTTGTGACAAAGACAATATAAGATTACCTATATGTACTTTATTGTACGGCACATTAAAGAAAATACAGTACATGATTAATATTCAATATCATTAAACGTACCAGCGGACATCTTATCGCTAAATAGCGATTTTATAGAGAGGATTTATTTACACAATAAAGCTTAGTAGTCCTAATAATATAATAAACGTTAAAGTTGGTATAAATGTCTGGATTTGGATGTATGTTTATTAATTACTCTTTTACACCTAAACTGGTGAGCCGATTGAGCTGATTAGTATAGAGTTAGCATAGACCCTGGAATAACACATAGGCTGCAGTACCGCTGGGCGCATCTAGTTTACAGCGTAGCTAGTTCATAATAATTAAATGCACTAGTGACGACCTTTTCGCTCAAGAGCAATTTGTTGGAGAAGATTATCCCCAGTCCCCATTAGATGCTCAAAAACTCTTCAAAGTTTTAAAACGCAACTTAATAATTACTATCTCTCACAAAGTTAGATATTCCTTGTCTGTTTAGTATAATATGTATTATAATAATATGTATTTTATTTATTTATGTATATTTTAAAAATCATATTATGTATTTAATATAATGTATGTATTTATGTATAATATATTAATTTATTTATGTATATGTATGTTTATAAATTCAACTTATCCTATACTATATATCACCCTACTCTTTCAATCAACCTCTCCATGCAAAGTCGGTTGCCTGGAAGAGATCGCTTAAAGCGATAAGGCCGCCCATTGTGGACCAGTGTTCTAAATTTTAGTTTTAATTAGTTTTAAACGCTGTATACATAATATTATTTTTAAGCAAATTCTTTGTAAAATGTTTTTAATTTGGTCACAATAAAGAGTATTTGTATTGTATTGTATTGTATTGTATTATTTACACAAAAAACTTAGTTATATTCTATAAAAAGGGGTTTGTGTAGGTTTGATCTTGGTAAATAGAAATTGCATTAAGTTCATAGAAACAAGAGTTCTATGAACAGGCTATAAATAGTCGAACGTTTATTGTTTACAGTCTTAAGCAAGCTGCTTGTTATAACTTATAGTAAATCTTACGATTTCTTCAATCGGCGTTGAAAATGAAACTTAGTTGTTACGTAGGAAGGTAGGTACTAGATAGATATTGATACAAAACTTATATGCTGCATTTTAACAAACTAAAACTGCATATATGTACGAATCGATCTATTTTGACCCATTTTGCAATATATCAATTTTTCGTATGAAAATTTTTCAGTGACACATTCTGTTTTAAGATCCATATGACTTTGTACTTTGGTCGAAATATACAGATTGAATTGAATTAAGACTCTACTGCTCTTTCGGAAAGTGCTTTTATGAAAAGAACCGACAAGAAACTCATAATATTATAAATTAAATCTAAAGCAGTGTTGATGAAGTATTAACTAATCCTCTTTCACTAAGTGTAGTTCATTTGATACAAAGAATTTCCTTCAAGTTATCGCTTGCTGTACGTTGTACATAATATAACCACGTCGGTCAGAGTACATTATTGTGTTACCTCAAGACAACGGATTTATCGGAGCGTTCAATAAAATAAGGACGAAATAGCTCCGCGTGCACACTGTACGGGTCACTCACATAAACTAATGATAAAACAGATACCGCGTCTCAAAAACAAGTGAACCAAAGTTTTCTTCCACGTCTTCCACTTGTAGGTCATTCTCGTAGAAGATAACCTAAATTATGTGTAACAAAATTATACTATAACAAAGAGCTCAATAGGCTACAACTGTTTCTTATTTTCATAAAGACCGATGTAAGTTAACCAGTCTTCTTACTTAAAAAGCCCAAAATGTGCGCTCATTTTGACTTTGTTCCGGCATAATGGTCAGTGAAGCCAGGGAAGGATATAACGCCTTCTAGGTTTAGTCTACAATCATCTACGTCACTTAACATCACGCAAGATCGTAGTCAACGGCTAACCCATAATGAAAAAAAAACCTGTGAACTTTATAGTTTCAATTTTGTTTCATGAAGCGGTATCTGCTTGCTTGCTAGAGTCTGAGTCAGTACGGGTCAGTCATTACAATGCAGCTCGTGTGAACCGAGCCGATGGCCGGAATTTGTGATGTGCACCGCCGCTACCCCTAACACGGTTAACTAAATTCTATTGTTGCCGAGTAAGCGCCACTTTTACTTGTGGAATGACTTTAAATGGAGTTATTATAGACACGTGCCACTAAAACTTGAACTAGGACATTTAAATAACATAAACAAGACTAAATGAAGCTATCTCTGCTAAACAATCGAATTGCTGGAAGGTAAAGAAATCGACTTACCTTTATATTATCTAGTGATTTTTTTTTGTTATTTTGAGTCAAAATAAATTCTTTCCACAATTAAAAGCTAGTTAATGTTCCTACATCATAATATTATTATGTTAAAGGTTTATCTTGAGAAGTAAAAATAAGTAGGAATGGTGTATAGTTCGCGACTATCTGACTTATCCTGTCAGGGTCGCCATGTTAGGATGGATGGTGGCGACCGGTAAGGCAATGATACGACTGTCTTATTACAACTTCGTATATTGACTGAATCCTATATTACTCCACTACAAAATAACTAGAACCCCCCGCTTACATCCCTCTACCCTTTCGAAGGTTTCTTTCGCCTGAAAGAAGGTATACTTATTGTATCTTTAGAATGATTATAAAGTCATATTCATTGGCACGCACCACACCACACTTATTATGTTGTTGATTGGATTCTAAGTTAGATGCAACTATGTGTCTAGAATATAAACTAACATCATGACTAGTGCTTTAGTGTTAACTTACGAAAAACAACGGCTCCTCCATTGTTTTCAAGTCAACGCGTATATTTTTTTTTAGCCAAGCACTTCTTTACCCGACGATAAACAACGGGAAAGGTTAACAAGTCGACGCGATTTTTTTTTCTAAAGTTCTATTTGATATTGGTGTAAGTAAATCGAGAAATCAGGGTAGAGCCTGCGCCCCTGGCATGCGACATCGGTGAGTAGGCACGGCACGTCTGCCAGCTTCCTAAACCGATTATAGGCCCAACCCGCGGAAACACTCGCAAACACAGCCTAACTCGTTGCTGTTAAATAAACATTATACTAAGACCTCCAACTTGTACTAGGTTAGGATTGCCAGTAAGATTATAATTTTACGAATTTTGTTTCATGTAATTTATTTTTTAAATCGTTTATTTATAACTACGATTGGGTTCCTATTTCCAATCCTTCTACCTATTAATTAAATTCGAAAGTATGGACGTGTAAACGCCTGAAACGATTGAACTAAAATTCAGAGTTTAGGTAACTTAAACTTGGCATTAACACGTAAGCTACTTTTGTTAAAACTACATACCACACAGTTTTGTCTGGACACTTCTGCTAATTACAATATTTGTCAATTTCAAGTCTGAAAATTGACTAATTTTTAAGTCTAAAAAGAAGTGTAATTACAAAAAATGTTCAAAACGATAGTTAATAATAAAAAAATAACACAATGTAATGGGATAAGTACATCTAATAAAGTATTTTTACCTTCGTCGTCTATTCAGTGTTTTTATTTCAAAAATAACTAAACCTAATATAAGAATATACCGGATTAAGATAAGAGTATTCCTTAGCAGTATTTGAAGAGGACATGTTTAAAAGTATAATAAGAGCTATAAACTCGGGTTGTTAAGCTCGGCACGTCTATACCGATCCTCAAACCAATTAGACGAGGCCGGCACCCAAATACATTTGCAAACTTAATTCACAGGACTTCGTATACCCGGCCTTTGATACTCTAAGGACTGTACTCCAGGTTAAATATAGAAACAATAAGAAGAAGTGCCAATGGACATGTTTACGTAGAAATTTAAGTAAGATTTAAATTACTTTTTAGCCTTTCCTTGAAATTAGGCTAGTTTGTAACACAACCATGCATAACCATACATGTTGATGCATAACCTTTATGGCATGTCATTAAAAAACTCGTCGTTGATAAGAGTTTTTAGAGAACACATTCTAAGGCATATAACGTTTTTAATGAAATGGGTAAAAACTAGTTGTTTCAAGGCTGGTACAAACTACGGCGGGCCGCATCGCAATGTCACGCTTAACAAAATCCTGCATCAAACCTTCGTACATTTTATTTTGCATGCTGAAAGCGCACTGTATTGGGTCGCATTATCCGCCTTAAGTGAGCCATAGTTCATAAAATCACTTCATTATAACTATCATTACATAGTATTAAACAAAGCGTCACATTCCGCGTCTGTCCCAATGTATGCTTATATTTTTAAAACTACGCAACGGATTTTGTTGCGGTTTTCATTAATAGATAGAGTGATTTAAGAGGAAGGTTTATATGTATAATACAAGCTTAGTGAATGTTTTAGTGAAACGGTGATAATTTTCTAATAAGCGCGACGAAGTGCGTGCGGGTCCACTAGTATTACTATAAAATGTACACTGGATTTTTTATTAACTGATGCGCGCCGTACGTTCCCCTATAGTTTGTGTCAGCCTGTCAGCTTTAATGGTAGTGAGAACAAGATTTGGCGCAAGTAGAGCAAAACTGTGAAGCTTATCTATAAATAATAAATAAAAACCAAGATTGATCGCTAGATTTCGCAATGTCTTACTGATCCCTGCCAAGATCGATGGTTATAATATAATTTCATCTGTCGTGCTTAGGAGATGAATTTGGTTATGGCGTGGCAAGTTTATAAGGCCTTGAATTTGGCAGTATCTAGAATGATATTATGACTAGACAAAAAATCTTTCTTTTTGTACTTAATTTGGCCTTTGGTTTAATTATAAATGATAATATAATGACCAAAGTCTGAGCTCCAAACTAAAAGTAAACACAAATAATTATCGTCGGTATTTAACTCGATGCATCAATCCGTTAATACTCGCACGGCGCGGACTAAATGGTTTCATTTGAGCCCGAGATCGTTTCGGCGAGACAAAGAGAAACGAGTTTCATTATGTACAATTGCTGTCGGCTTGTGCGAGTGGATTTAGCTGTTAATTTTTGCTGTCGTTAATTTTAAAGCAATTTAGCAGAGCCTTTAAAAAAAAGTAACACACTGCCCTTTATTCATCTATGAAAGATTGACACGTCCATTCGTTCATATTTTGCTAGGATTGGTGCTTATAAAGATAGCTGGTAATACTGATAAGGGTTTTTTTTTTATAAAGAGCAATCTAACACTTTGATAAATTACTTGTGAAATAATTAAATCTAAGATTTACCAATAAGCTAAGTGTTTTAGCTATTAACCAAAAACGACTAACCAAATTTACTGCATTTATAACAATTTTTTTTTTTTACTGGCAAATGTCTTTATTAAGATAAAGGCATATAACAAAAATTGGTTAGTGGTACTTAATTTGTTAACTTTCTTAGTTTGCTGTTGTATACTTAACTCCTTTATAATATGTAAATCTATGCAAGTATATTTCTTTATCACCGTTTTGTTGAACTTTGTAATAAAAAGTACGTACTAAGGATCCCTTCCTGAGGCAATCAATGCACATAAACTCTAATGGAAAGCTAACAAGCTTTTCCAGTTAAATTACTTCATTCCAATATCTGATTTAGGAATTTAGTGAAAGTACTACAATTTCCCTTGGAATTCCTATCCAGTTTTATTACGAACGTGAAGACTAAAAATCTTTATATCTTAATCAGTAGGAATCATAAATCTTTTATAGGCAGTTTAATATTAAAGACACTATTATGGTTTTTTAATTAATTGAGCTGTCGTGTTTAGAAGATGAATTTCGTTCTCCTTTTACTTAAATGATATATATTATATGAAAATAAATCTTTTATTATATTTACAAAAAATGTGTATATTTTTATGAGAAATAATAAGTTTCTTTTATCGGTCGGAACTGTAGTGCCAAGAATACTTGGCATAATTTTTAATATGCTAATCGTGAATGAAAAACACAATACTTTACAAATAGTTAGACTAGATTATATTATAATCCCACAAATATAACAACTGCCTTGTTTTTTTTTTAAATTCTGGGCAACTACTTGCGCATATTGTTAATACATTTGGCTATAATGTATATCGTCCTAAATTTAGGTTAGGCCTTACGAGGATAATTTAAAGATTACATCCAAATCTTTTCTATGATTATTACGTTATTAATATACTACATGTAATACCATAACATCGTAATCCCATTAGTAAACTTAAGCCCAAACGAGGCGATCCCTACTCAGGCGCTTTACCGATAAACGGTGGTGAATGGTACAATACGTAGCCGATAACAGCCTTAGCGTTAATGCGTTGTCTGATTGCAACGTGTTTAATTAATTCCATTATTGTCCATCGCGCCTCGCAATCCGATTAGTGCCGTTAACCTACCGGTGGATCATTCAGTCTTTAATGAAAACGGACTAGGTAATATCCACAATTCACAATTTGGAAATCGACGATTAAGTGAACTGTGTTTTCCGATTAAATGTTTCCACTAAAACACTGGAAGTCTTAGTATCATCTGCTTCAGATACTCAGAAGATGATAACAAATAGTTTACTTCACATCACTCTTGTTGCAAAACGAACTGACTGAGTCAAAAACTTGTACTATTCATCAGTTAGTATTTTGTATCAACAAAATATAAGATTTCATAACCAGGGTAACACTTTAACAGTACCTTATCAACTTTGTGCATGTAAACTGTGTTTACATGCAAAAATAGCCTTCATATCTTGGACACAATCATGTCGTTGCTAAATAATAACTTGGGCTTAAAATCTATGACGATAACAAAATCATAATAAGGGTAATATCGGGTAAATATGAAGCCTTATACAACCTTTAATACCATCCATTTAAAATAATAATATCGTCTGACTAGTGGGCGGATAAAGCGTAGAGATCAATGCCCTCTCATTATCAATACCTGTAGTTGAAACAATAATTAAGTAATAATGACAATAAAACAACAAATTAAATACGAGACAAACACATCGGAACAATTAAAACACAAATAAAGAATACTGTCATGAAAAGCTTAACAATTAAATTGGTATTTACGACAAAATTGTCCAGTTAAAAGCCAATGGGAAACATTTATTCTGTTTTCGTATAGTGGTAAAGTTTAAAAGGATTGTCGCGTTCTTTTAGTGGAAAAATTATATAAAAGTTATGAAAGTCAAAATTGTCGCAAACAAGGAATCTAAATTGTTTTTGAGAAGAATTGAGCTGTTTCTGTTCGTTTGCATTGGCATGATTGTTCACCACGTGCAAGTTATGCAATTTTATATATTTGGTGTAGAAAGTAAATAAGTTCAGAGAATCTTTGTTAATATTGCATGCGCGCGCAGAGCCGTAGGGACGATAATCGGTTGTATAATTATTGCCTCTTACTTTATTATGCGCGTTGCAAGTTTAGCGGTGATACCTCTTTATTTTAATGCTACCATATTTTTAATAAATATTGCTAAACTTCTATTTTGCTGCAATTTGACAAGTTTTTACAAATTTAACCTATTTAATCACTCTATTAGACATAAAAATATTATAGTAAATTTATTAAAAAGTGCTTCAAAGACTGACCAATCTAACATAAATATTATTTATACCTTTAATATTATATCTATCAGTATTGTGCCCATTACTATTAGTACCAGCCTATTATTACTTGTTCATAAATGTATTTATTTGTTTCACTTGAGTTATGTATTTTTATCTGTTAACAATGGTTTCTCAGGATTTTAATATTTACTACCAAAATACTCGAGGGCTACGCACAAAAACACATCTTTTTAAGAGGAATTTACTGCTTAATTCGTATGATATAATTACGTTAACAGAAACTTGGCTGCTTGACGGTATTAGTGATAGCGAACTTTTTGATGATAGATATGCCGTGTGGCGCAGGGATAGAAACTATGCCGCCACTCGTGAGAGATATGGCGGGGGGGTCCTGGTAGGTATTCGTCGTGAGTACACGGCGGTAGGACGCCCGGAATGGTCATCGTCTGCTGAAGACGTGTGGGTGACCATCTCGCTTAAAAATAAAAATAATAGTTCAGTAATGTTACATATTTGCACTATTTATCTATGTAAAGAAAATCTTGGCAATTCTTTTAACTTACAACTACGTAATTTTACAGATAATTTATCTACTATTATTAACTCATGCCCCAATGATTTATTTATTGTTTTAGGTGATTTCAATCTCAGCAATATTAACTGGACGTCTGCCCATAATGTTGACTCACAGTACACGGGAGTCATAGGTGAAACACAGTCCTATTTTTTTGATACGTTGTCAGAATGCAATCTTACACAATTTAACTTTTGTGAAAATTTAAATAAAAGAGTTCTAGACCTAGTATTATGTAACACTGACCTACAAGTATCTGCATGCGACGATCCCCTAGTAACCGAAGATGTACATCACAAATCTTTATGCATTTATTTACAAACCGCAACCTCTGAGCGTTTAAAGCAAAGCCCAAGACTAAAGTATTTTTATGAATCAGGTGATTATGATAGTATTGGGTCGTATTTGTCTGAAATAAACTGGGGCGATTGCTTGTATAATATTCCTTTAGAAGAATCTGTTAATGTTTTTTATAATCATTTATATTATATCATAGACAAATTTATACCCCATAAAACTTTAACTACATCTACGTTCCCGCCTTGGTACAATGCCTCACTAAAAAAAGTGCTAAAAGAAAAATTTAAATTCTTTCAGAAATACCACACATATGGCAATAAAGCTGATTATGACACGTTTGCTTTGCTTCGCCAAAGAGCCAAACTATTGGAAGCTGCCTGCTACAAAAAATACTTAGAAAACTGTGAAAAATCTATAGTTAATAATCCAAAAATGTTTTGGTCGTTTGTTAAGTCCACAAGAAGCGGTTCCAATAGCCTACCCTCAAAGCTATCGTATGAAGGTGAATCGTCAGAATCGGGAGAAGACGCTTGCCGCCTTTTTGCAACTTATTTTCAGTCAACATTTTTATCCTCCGCGGCTAATTGCAGTTCTCAACCCAGAATCCAAGTTCCTTGTACTAGCACGACTAACAACGTTATTAGTGACATCGAAATAATCCCAGCAGCTATTTTCAAACTGCTCAAGGGTCTTGACACTTCTAAAGGAGCGGGACCAGATCGCATAGCACCTTTGTTTATAACTAAATGTGCAGATAGTTTAACGAAACCACTAACTATATTGTTCTCGCGTTCCTTAAGAGAAGGTCATGTACCTAATATCTGGAAGTCAGCTTTTATCAGCCCTATTCATAAAAGCGGTAGCAGAAATGATGTCAAAAACTACAGACCAATCTCGAAATTATGTATCTTTGCGAAATTATTTGAACGCTTAATTTATACCCAGATCTATAATGTCCTTTCAACTTCTTTCATCCTTGAACAACATGGTTTTCTTAGAAACCGATCCACAACAACAAATCTTTTATTATTCACAGACTATACAACTGCTGCTATGGATTCAGGAGGGCGAGTGGATACTGTTTTTACAGATTATAGTAAAGCGTTCGATCGTATCGACCACAATATACTCCTACAGAAAATCTTTTACTCCGGTATCCACGGGAATTTGTTTAGGTGGTTTACATCATATATAGAAAATAGATCACAGGCTATTGTGCTAAATGGCTACTCATCTGGATGGAATTACATACCCTCCGGGGTCCCCCAAGGGTCACTGCTGGGCCCACTGCTCTTTAACATCTTTGTTAATGACATAAACTCTTGTTTTCAGCACTCCTACTTTCTCTTGTATGCAGACGATATGAAAATTTTCAAACAAATTAATAGTATCAACGATTGTTCCCTTTTACAACAAGATCTTTATAGGTTAGAAGAGTATTGTTCTCGCAATAAATTAGACCTTAATGTTAATAAATGCTATGCGATGACTTTTACTCGTAAAACTAAAATTTTAGACTATAGATATGTCCTTAAAGGCCAAGAGCTTAAATGCGTTAATGAAATACGTGACCTAGGTGTTATACACGACTCTAAGCTAACGTATGAGAAACATATTGACAATATCTCTAAAAAGGCCAGCAAAACCATGGGATTTATTTTAAGAACAAGTTCTCAATTTAATAGCGTTAAACTCCTTAAAACCCTTTATTGTTCATATGTGCGTAGCGTGCTCGAGTATTGTTCACAAATTTGGAATCCACTTTATGATGTTTATATTAATAGGCTGGAATCAATTCAACGTAGGTTTATGAGGCACTTACAATTTAAATGTAAAAAGTATGATATAGATTATGAGTCTAGATGTAGGAGGCATCATATTCTTCCGCTCCAGGAAAGACGTAAAATATCAGACATAATATTATTAGTCAAAATAGCACAGTCTCAAATAGATTCTCCTCAACTACTCTCTAAAATTGGTTTAAAAGTACCTACGAGGCCCGTTAGACAGCCAATCTACCTTAAGGTTCCGCATTGCTCGACTAATTATAGGCAAAATTCATTTTTTGTTAGATCAGCGAATCATGTAAATAAACTTAGTGACTCACCCGATTTAGATTTAGATTTATTTAACTCATGTCATGTTACACTTAGATCTTTATTTTCAAAAAGTTGGCTTAGTGTGAATCCCTAACTGTTTTATTTAATATATATATTTTTGTATTATAATTATTCAGTAACTGCTGTTTTTGTAACTCGTTTTCAAAATATCTTTGTATTCTTCTATGGTTTCCCTTGTAGTTTCCTTCTACTTTATTACCTATTATTGTATAAAGCAAACAAGTAACTTAGCTTCAATATGCGAAAACTTGTAAATGGTGATTAGAAATTTATATATTTTACCCACTAAGATATTTACACTGTAATGTTTTCCGAATAAAATAAAATAAAATAAAATAAATAAAATAGTAGTGTTTCTTGTTGCAACCAGGATTTCAATTATTGTTTGTGTATTTTAAGCATAAGAGATGACTTACTACTAAACTTTTAAATTATTTTTATGAAATTTTCACACCGCTTGTACCTCATTTCTAAGAATATATTGTTAAGTTTTTATGATAGATTGTATAATATTATCGAAGACGTGTTGAATTTATTATAATAAGTGCTAATTTATATTTGAAAAACGCCACTTGTGTGTAATTAAAAGATGCAAGATATCAAAATGTTGCACTTTCTTTGAACAACCGTCCATCCAATCCAAATTGAATTAGGCATGTGACTAATGCCTATTTCGTCTTACCCTATAAAAAGTTATTTATTTAACAAAATTTTGGTATAAAAGAGCTTATCTTTAACTTCTCAGCAAAAATAAACGAAACTTATAAAACTCACAAACACCTTCAGTAAATAACATTACGAGTGCAGTATCTTTAAAGTGCGCCAAAGCTTTCCCCTCTGCAGATATTTGCCATCAAGGCCATTTCATTTTTATCCATTACTTCGTACTTAGCGCGGGCTTATCTCAGCAAACGTCAGAATTTATACTGGCTGCAATACTAAGTGCAAAGTTTTAGAGTTATTTTTATTTCTGGGGAGATTAAAGTGCATTCACATTGCACTTTAAAATATATTTTGTAGCGTCCGTGGCCTAGTGGTCCGGCTTGTTGTTTAGGAGGCCTTGGGTTCAAATCTTAGTGTGACAAATGTAGGTAGATAAGGTTCATATTATTAGGATATTATGTTATAGTAGTGTAGTAATAAATAAACCAGTCTTTGCATGCCACTCGGTGTTGTCATTTCGTCTCCCGTCTTCCCATTCCTTTACATGGCGCAATCGGTAGGATAAAACTAACTAATATTAACTTTTCGCCTAGACGCTACCATGTTTCTAAAGGCACGTGAAATTATGGGCCCCGGCTGATCCATATAATATGTGTAGGAGGCAGTCGTCAGGTCATGTTGCAGGCCCTGTAGTAATCTCGCCCACCTGAAACTGCAACACATAGGTTGGCTACACAACCTATAAATTATAATTTGACTCTGACAGTGTAAGAAGGGAAACCTAGAACAGGTTACCCTACTTACGTAGTGGAGTATAACCCCAATTATTATTGTAATAAAAATATATTTAAATTTATTTAAATATATTTTTCTCACAATAAAACATCATCGCCGGAAAACTCTAGCTAAAAGTTACTGTAATGCGTAGGAGTAATCAGCTTACGACCCAAATAAATTAGAATTCCTTGGGCTTTTATGACGTGAACTGCTTTTCTACAATGTGATAATAATAAAACAAAATATAAAAATAACATTTGTATTCTTGGGTATAATATAATGTTAATAAAAATACGGTTGAGTGGCGTGTCATGGGGGAGGCCTATGTCCAGCAGTGGACGAACATAGGCTGACGATGATGATGAAAAATAATATTAATAAATTATATTATTTTATATACACAAAATCCACAGGTATACCCAAATATTATATAAATTTAACGATAATAACTACACCAAATGATAAATTTACGTTATGTTAATATACATACACATACATTCTATAATTATTGTTTTCTCATAGTAACTTGCATCTAAGTCTAAGCACATTAAACGTGTCGGTACCTATGCAATCCCCAGCGATGTAATCTCAGCATTTAGTTTACCACATAACGTTGCGCGTCTACGCTTTTAACGTTTCTCTCGGAACGTTCTCAGCTGTAACTAATATAACTATGCACAGGCTTATGTAATGGTCGTAATAGTGCTTTGATTCAATTCATTTTTTTGCATCATATTATTAACTAGCTGCGCCCAGCGGTTTTACACGCTGTACTGTAGCCTATGTATTATTCCAGGGTCTAAGCTATCTCTATATTATTGCAGCCGAATCGATCCACCCGTTTAGGCGTTAAGAAGTAACAAACATACACACTCACACAGCACACAATCACAAACTTTCGCACTGATAACATTAGAGTGATTACATATTATATTACTCATGCAATAACACGATCTTCGTGTTAATTGATTTTGATTACGAATGGGGTGGCCTGACATTATAAGTGGTTTTAGTTTGCATTTTTAGAAAATATTTAATGCTAATTATTACAAAGTTTTTAAAAATAAAATTTTATTTGTAGACTCTACCGCCATTCCATTCACCATTTTGATAACACCGAACACCTCTATGAGTAGAATAGGCAAAAAACTCATAGACAATAAAATCTTGTTTGGAAAATATGTGTTAATTTGGTGCTCATCTTAGATACATTTATTGTTTGTTTGACAGACACCTAGTTCCAGCTAACCAGCAGTTGATAATACTTGCATAAAACATGGTATCAACAAACATTATAATTCACAGTTACCTAAGAAAACATTCTTCTAATCTTTGAACCTAGGTAAATGCATCTAAACTTTGTTACCGGTGTAAGCTTTTCCTATGAGAATAAAGTAGCTACTCGTAGATCTTATTACTCAGTGTTCCATTAACAGCGAAGATAAGACACTGTGTACTCTTACACTGTTTTACGACATAGGTAATGCTCTCGCCTCGATCTGCTACTCAACTCTCAACATTAAAGCTCCTTACTTACCTTAAAGTTCAAATTGTTGTTAGTCCCGACCACAGGTAAATATGTAAGGGGAGATGTCGCAAGTATATTATGTCTCTATCTATCCAAGTACGTTTAATTGTATGTAAACAAGTATATCCTTTTTTACTTATTTTTATAATTACTTTGTCGTCTGGCCTCGTTTTTACAAAATTTAACATGGAAATATTATGAATTAGTGGGATATTTTAAAAATAAATAAAAAGCAATTTATTGACAGTAAAACAGAAAAAACAAAATACACATGAAAAAAGCATACACAGTTTGAACAATTCTATTGTCAAATGGGATAGACTCAGCTTTATGCGGCACAGGGAGAAACCACTGCGCAGCGCTGGTTTTCGGTCTATCCCATACTCGAGCGCCGGTGTTAGTCGAGTAGTTACAAAAGTAGTATCAGCGGGGTTTCTCACACATAAAAAAATCATACTACTTACAGCTAATTAACATCCACAAGATTTACTACAATTACAATATCATGTCCGTATGAGTGTGGTACCTATTTTATATTATACTAGCTTATGCTTGCGGTTTGCCTGCATCGCAAAATCCTATCTTAGCGCAGGGCTACGTCATAAAACCTATCTGCATTCCAAATTTTAACCGAATCCGTCTAGTGGTTTAGGCTGTGCGTTGATAGATCAGTCAGTCACTCAGTCACTCTTTCCTTTTATTATATATATTTAGATTATGTACTTTCGATGAAGACCAGGTACTTGAGTAGGTACCCGGTAGGTACCTTGATACACGCAAAATACGGCATCTCTATTTGTATCTTACTTGTACTCCCAACACATAATACTACCTCCATGAAGCCTTGTATTTATTATTTATAACTTATCTCTTGAAATGTTGTGTAAACAGAGTAATAAAAAGTTGAAGTAATACTGGAAGTTATGGTGGTAATCTTTAGTCCTATCGTAATCCTAACAGCTACCAACTTTTTAGAATAAAGTTTAAATTTTAACTCTAATATAATAAAAAATATTACTAAAACTTAGAACCAACGTGAGTCTAGGGGTTTACCATTTCTAAACTACATACGTCATCCAATCAAATTGTTCCTGATGTCTACGGAAGCGACTTTCATTTTAATAGTGGTCGATCTCTACATAGAAAATTGCTTCAATATTAAAGTTACAGTGACGCTGGCACGTATCCAGGTTCTATCAAAAAGTTCTTAAAGTACATACACTTATATGAGTGCAATATAGGTACTTAGGTTCAACTATTGACCTGCATTAAAATGTGATGAGAAATAGTGGCCATTAGAAATCTGACCCTAATGATAACGCTACAGCTTTCTTCAAAGGAATAAAATAAACACTACTTGAGGTGTAGAAAGACATTTGTAGATTTTAGTTAAATAGTGAGTTTGCTTGATAGGGCAACAACAACACAACAACAAACAAACAATTAACAACAACAATTAGAACAATTATTTGATATACTTTTTAATGTAATAAATATGTTTTATTGGAGTTTATACTAGAAAAGAACTGTCTCTGAAAGTGTAAGCCACTATGTGTGATTTGAACAATCACAACTTTAGGCTAAAAGTGCGGCCAACTTATATGTTGTTGACAGTTTCAAGTCGCCAAGATTACATAAAACCTGCAACTGCTACATGACCTAACATATCCTATAGAAAACAACAAGGACTCACAGTTTTTTTTTATGTGGATAAGTAAGAAGACGAGCAAGACGCTCTCGTGATGTTAAGAGATAACGCTGCCCATAATCAGTACAGTGCTACCCAGAATTTTACACTGATGTGCTATTCTAGGTGCACTGCACCAACGCTTCTTACTCAAGAGTCATAAGATGTTAAGACTCTTTAGCCCAGTAATTTCACTAGCTACAGTGCCCTCCTACCGAAGCACAGTAATATTTGCACATTACTGCTCAGGCGGTAGAATAACTGGCACTGTTGGGGTACCCACCTAGACGACCTCCTGCAAAGGAAGTCTACCCACGGTAAACACGAAGGTGCTTTTCGAAACACGATAGTAATGTCTAGATGACACTGCGATTGTAATGGGCAGACGTTAGTTAGTTAGAGCGGTGTCTCATCTTATCCTGATTGCATAAAAAAACCAAAGTTATTCATGGAAGTCGTTTTGTCACGAGTCGTTTGGCTTTGTTTATTATAATCCGAAAATAAAAGTTTGTAAGAATGTATGTTACCTATATTATGTTTGTTACTTTTTCACGCCTAAATGGGTGGATTGAGCTGGAATTTGGTGTATATAGATATAGCTTAGACCCTTAAAATATATAGAGCTTCTGTACAGTAGAAAAACCGCTGGGCGTAGCTAGTTATAAGTAATTCTTTTGACGAAAGAGTTAAAGCTGTTTTAGTCATTGTCGTATGTAAAATACATCTATGGTTTTAGCCAATACTGAGCCAGTTCTACAGCTTTCTCGTTGGCTTAAAAAAGGTCCATGTACAAAGTAATTATAGTGCACGTTCTATTGGACAATCATTAATTATATTTTTTCCCTATTTACGACCGAATTTCGAAAGCTAATATCGTAAGGTTTCATTGGCGTGGTCAGGTAAACTAATAAATTACCCAAATAGGTGTGTTATCCAGATCAGATAGGTGTTGCAATAAAGTGAATGCGTACAATAAACAGCGGTTAGGAGTTAGCACAGAATACTTTTAAAATGGGATAGGTTATTTTCAACTTATCTCATTTTGTTATTACAGATTTATTAATGAACCGCCAGTTCCACGCACACACAGAAACAGACACAGAGACACCACAGAAACAGAGAGTACAAAGTTAGAAAGTGATGCTGTCCAATCGATATGAATGAAAGATCAGATGGAATATCTGCAATGTCCTATAGCTTTCCTATCTATATCTAGGACCATTTCTATGACTACACATTAGTGTAAGTAGTTGTGGCGATCATACCTATTAGATTGCCAATCAGATCTAAAAGAAGTGACTAAGTCAGCACTAGCAAAGCGCTAGTTTACTAACACTCCCGAGGACATAGTCAAATCCGCACGCACCCTTCAAAAAAATATTGGAATACTAATTATGGTTTACTAGCCGCGTCCAGCGGTTTTATCCGCTGCACCATAGCCTATGTGTTATTCCAGGGTCTAAGCTACCTCTATACGAAATTTCAGCTCAATCTGTGTACCCGTTTAGGCGTGAGGAAGTAACAAACATATACTCACAAACTTTCGCCTATATAATATTAGTGTGATGTTTTTTATTTATGTGATGAAGTAGAAGACGAGCAAGACGCTCTCCTGATGTTAAGAGATAAAGGCTGCCCATAATCAGTACATTGTCACCTAGGATTTCACAATTATGTGAATTCTAGGAGCACTGCACCAACGCTTCTTACTCAAGAGTCATAAGATGTTAAGACTCTTTAGCCCAGTAATTTCACTAGCTACAGTGCCCTCCTACCGGAGCACAGTAATGTTTGCACATCACTGCTCAGGCGGTAGAATAACTGGCACTGTTGGGGTACCCACCTAGACGACCTCCTGCAAAGGAAGTCTACCCCCGGTTTTTCCACAATGACTGTCACCTATTCTGAATGTTACGATTTGTGACTAGCAAGTGGGTAGCTTTTATGTTTAAGTTCACGTTACGTTTGGAAGTTCACCATGACTGTTCCTCTGCCTACTTATTCCGTGGGAGTTAGGGTAGAGCGGGGTGTGTGTCCAACTTTGCTTCTCGCCCGCGGCCGTCCTCATGATTTATACTGTTCCTGCCCGGAATATGATTACCCGTTACGTGTCGGAAGTGCCCTTAATGGATATAAACGTCGTATTTAACCGACAAACTGCTTTTTGTTATTATATCGCTCAATCGTTCACGCATTTTCGACATTGATACGGTCGGAATGAATAAAATGCGACAAACTAACAAATTGGGTTTTTTAAAGTTACTATATGTGTGAAATTTAAACGTGCAATCAAATACGATTCACTCCGGTTGAAAGAGTAGAATGGTGGTAAGGAAGGAAATTACTGGGTTTGCAAGATTTCCTGTCCCTGAAGATAGCTTAGTGTAGTGTTGCGTTATGATGACATCGCACCTAATGTATACCAAGATACGAGTAGCAATGAGCTATTAACGTTTAACATCAAGCAAGCGTCAAGCTCATCTCGTTCTTTATACTTCATCTTATTTAACAAAAATGTCTTACCCAACAATTATTATATTCTTAAAGAGGATCTTCAAAGTTCAAAAGTCAGCCAACAATTACCTACGATTTTACGAAAACTTCTTGAATTGCGGAAATCTTTTACTTTGATAAACATTTCTATGACTCCTAATTCCGAGTGATCGGAGAAGCGCTAATGGTGGCAAAGCTTCGGAACTCAAAGTAGCTCGTTAAAGTCACAAATAAAAAAAACATGAAAACTTTTTTAAAGGCGGTACAACCGGCCGGTGGCAATGCATCGTTCGTTAGTCTGCTATTAAGGAGCCGAGGAACTCCTAATGAGGAAAAACGTACCGATGGTACACGAAGTTTGCTACTTGAGTTTCTCGCGCAATTAACTCGCTTGATACTCTTGATTTTGTGTGATTTATTACCCTTTGTAAACATGTGGTGTACGTTCAGGACTGCTGTAGTAATAAAGGGAGATATCGCGTTCCGAAGAAAAACTTTAGCAAACTAAACTAGCAGAAAATACTGCTCTAGATTCAGCCTTAGCATTGTACATTATAATAACTAAGATATGCTAAGTGTAGCACTAATTCTTCACTCCATCCGGCAGTGCGTTTCAAGTAGTCATATGTGCGAAACTAGTTTTCGACATTTTCATGAATGTCTATTAGATTTTATTGAAAGAGTAATTTTAGTCTATCTCTAGTTAACATAAAACTTTGAGTTTATGCAAATTGTAAATCTCCACATAGTTAATTTTAAATTAGCTTCACTTTTGTATTTAATGCCAAGCGCGTCTGCTTTCATTCCACAGTCTATGGCTCAGGCTTGGTACGGTTTCAGCTGGAGGCGCTGCCTACGTCTCTATTATTGCTGGCTTACCGCCCACTTGTATCGCAATACTCTCGTAATATGCTATAATAGATGAGTTTAATTTCCTAACAGTTTATAATTATAGGCAACTTTTTTTGACTAAAGCTATGAAGGATAAAGACTAAAGCTATATATATTATGGTTTTTGAGGGAGCTTCCTCCTCTCAGAAATCTTAAAATGACTCATTGATTTATTTGATTCATTGTAGCAATAGCAAATTTTGTGCTGTAGCTTGCGCTCTGTGGGCCATCCAAAATCTTAAAATCTAGTACCAAATCTGGCTGTAGTGCTTCCATACAAAACGTTATAAGACTATTTAAAATACGTTACTTGTTATACGGATATTTTAAGGATTCTGATCGGATATAGTGAGTTAGTTCTTTAATTTATCAGTTATCGCGTACGCCCAATTTGCGGTGACCTTAACTCGTTTTTCTTCAACATCTTACAGTCTTTCAGAAAAAAGTCGACGTATTTCGTCTCTTAAATCAGATTCTGTGGTCTTTACAAAGAGTGATATTATGACCCTCCCAAACAAGTTACACAACTTTTCTCCATGTTATTTAGAATGATGGCAAGGAACGGTAACAAATATGTTTGCACAGGGCCTGGGCCAGTATATCGCGTTGTTTTCGGAAGGTTCGCCGACGAGGACTGATACAAGAGCTGTGATCGTTTGTTACCATGGTAACGCAAATTTATTGACTTGTGAAATATGACCCTTCAAACATTGATATAAGAAAATAGGAAGATGCGTTATAGCGCTATTGTTGCTATAGCCAAACTCGAGCCTGCTGCACTACATAGATATTCTCACACACACATTTACAATACGTTATTACGTAGAACGTACTTCCGGTGAGCGAGATAGGGGCTAAAAGTTCAGTTCAACCGAGACAGAGTCAGCGTGATTTGGAAAGTGACAGATACCGCGTTTGACACCCGACTTTTTTTGTTGATTGGATTTAGGCGCCGCACGGCACGTCTGCGCATTTGCCAATTTCATAATTTATTTAATTTATAATTCATTTATTCCAGCAAATGTAGGTTGTTAGGTACAGATCTTTTTTTATATATAAATATACTACATTTTTTTAACCTTTCAGATTCTAGGGCACTGTGATGAAGTGCAAAAAATCAAGAATATGGCTCGAACCATGAATTTTCTAGGAAAACTATAGCTGTCTTTATTACTATTATTTAAAGTTGACAAGTTAAGGATGTTATTATTCTAGTACTACGGACACCTAAATTAAAACTTGTAACTTGTAATAAAAGCTTCTGATGAAACAATGAATAAGTGTTTTATTCCATATCAAGAATATTTATAAAAACGTTTTTATATATTTTTTTGTTTCTGTCGCTACTTACCTAGACTTAATTTTACTTCCTCATATTTTATGATTTTTATTATGATAATTATACATTACACTGATACACTTATCCTTTTTTGGACAAAAGCGCGAATTTAAAACAAATCTATAAAAATTGGCAAATGCACTGACGTGTCGCGCCAAACTAGAATTAGAAGTTATCATCACAAAAAAAATATGAATCAATAAAATCAATTTTAATTTTGAAAAAAATATAATGTTTTAGTGTACTTCCGAATAAAAAGTGGATTTTTTTTAGTTTTTGAACTGTTCATTCAAGTTTAAAAACACAAGAAGGCAATATATTATCTTAAATTACCGGAATTTACAAAAAATGTGTACCGTGTGTTATGTATGTTAGCTGGAGCCTAACTGGAAGTAACTGAAGTGCGGTTGTGTCGTATGGACCTGATTGGAACTACTTATTTCCGGTATGTCAATACCCCGTCTTCTAATTTTATTTAAGTCTATGCCTTCAAATAAAGATTTAGTCGGCCGTTTGATATTTTAAAATCTTTATGGGACATGGACGAAGAAAATATTGGAACAAGTATGGTACGTATTTACTTGTGTCAAAGTTTTCTTTTGATCTGGTTTTCTTCCACTATCATCTGAAGTTAACTCTGTCTTTTAATTTTGTTCTTACGCCCGTGGCAGTGAACGTCCGTGTTTTTTCCTAAATTGAATTTAAATATTTATATAAATTCAAAAAATATAGGCAGGTTACATTGTACATAGGTACTTATATTTATTAATTTCTTAGTAATTCTTATCTTCATAGACTTATAAAGATAAGAATTACTAAGAAGTTATCTAATACTATCTGTCATCTGTATACATTTTTGAAAGTTTATATATTATTATAAACAGAACAAAATAAATGAAAATACCTCTATATACCTGGTCTATATTCTAAAAAGTTTTACAAGGGCCTCATTAATTTTCCCCTATAATTCCTTATTATCTGCGCCATAACTGCACACAATAGAATGGAATACATACTAAAGAATTTAAAAACGATTTATACTTATCTCTAGAGGCCAAACTATTCCATAGTAGAGATACTAATTTAGATTATAGCAGAAACAATAAAGCTTTAAAAAAAACCTTAATCAAGCTTATCTTGAATAGATCATATTATATTTAAAAAAAGTAAATCCTGTGAGAAAAATGTAGCGAAATATTGGTAAAATCGAGTTGCATTCGAAGCTTCCGGCGGTCATCCCGCTCGATTTATGCATGGTTTATGCTGAATTGGATAATCTCACTACCGTAACAAGTTTTGTTATATAAAAATACGTGAAAAATATGCACCTCTTTCGCTTTTAGTACGGAGATTTCCAAGCTTTTTTGGGAGGATTACTTTGAAAAGTTTGTTTTTGAAATAAAAACTGAGGTCGGCTCAGTAATGCCTAATATTTTTAACGTAAAGTTCAGTATTCTTTTATATTATTTGTATTTTCCATTATAACAACCGTAACTAGGTATTCCTAGTTACGGTTGTTATAACGGACTACTGAGTAGGTCCAACATATTTGTTGGACCTACTCAGTAATTCTTATAAAAGTTAGATTAACCGAAAAAGAAAAAAAAAGTCGTTAAGATCGCCTCGGCAAGTAAATATTTATTAAATTCGATTATTAATAGGTAATACTTATATATATTAGTTAAGCTTTAATAATAAAATATAATGGTAAAGATAAATAAGCTAAACAATCTATTCGTTATACAAGTACTAAACGATCTGTATAAGCCATTTATTTTGTTGGATTTATAAAAGTAGTTTGTCACAGTTAGGTGAACGCGCCGTAACTTTTGAGTGTTATCTAGCTTGCGTAATCTATGACGTTTTGTACACATTGCGACACTACATTTTCACGAGGGTATAAAAACGCCTTTTCACACACGCAGCTGCATCTATTGACATAAAATTTGTGACTCCACCAATTTCGCCCATCTCGTAAAAACTTACCACCACCATCAAACGAACTTAAGGAACAAACCGTGTCGGAAAAGGGGAATTTTCTTGTATTTTCCTCCGCGCTAACAAGGGGCCTCTACATGACTGGAATATTTTTGTCACCAATTTTTTCAGACGAACGGCTTAACGCCTCCAAAAGTTATTTAGACCTACCTGAGGCTCGGACCTGTCGAGATATCGCGTATTTTATGGCCCCTGATTATTATTGTCATATATCTTGTTAGACGGCGCGTTGACGTCGATTACATTATTAGGTGAGCGTCAAATAAAGGGAACCCATTTCAGGCCGCCTTAATAAATTCCCCTCACACAATTTTCGATCTCATTATTCAACCTTTAACAAAATAATAACATGAAAGGTTTTATAAGGTTTTTGGTGATATTTTTTGACCCTTACTCACAAGGTATATAGAACATCTAGATGTTTAATAGGGCATCATCAATCGTTTATCAATTAGCAATCTGCCGCTAATGGGATATACTGCGTAGCTATTAAATAGCGAGCGTCCGTTTCAAGTTTCAGGCCTGTTCGAGGAACCCGACCGCCCAATTTAGATGTACGATTCCAAATCGCATCCATAAACAGTTACTTGAACAGTTCTTGGACAGATCGCCGGGACGGGTGGGTTGAGGCCTATATATCACTTAAAACGACAGAGCATAAATCTATGGGGTTGTCTGCTCGTTATTTGCAGTCGCCACGTGAGCCACCGGTTTCGGGTGAATATTAACGATATCGCCAATTTTCCGCAAGCTTAGTTGCGTCGCAATTTCTCGCCAATTGAACAATCGCATCGCGTCGCGTCGAGGGTGCGTCGAACGTTCGATATTAGGAGTTGCAACTTTAAAAAATGCTTACAAGATTTCGACGCGATACGTGCTGCGATGGTTGATTTGATTTGACAAATCTCCCTAGTTGCGAGAAACTTTCCTTTCGCAGCGTTTCCTTTCGTGTTTGTACAGAAATAGTTCTTTGCGTTCTTTTATTTTCAGTAAAACACGAGGATCCTATCTTCGATAGAGGATTTTATTTTACTCGGAGTAAACAGGTGAAAGATAACAATAACATTTCGACCGACTGTGGCGTATTTTTATTGTATTCCATTTTTGCAGCACACCTTTATTTAAGCTCCTTATCGTGGAATAATCCATAGTCGCTACATTTGAGATATATATCACGTCTGCTTACAAACGTCTGCGTCGAGATTATTGCATAGAGCATAACTCGACAGCTAGTAATAAATCACTATTATCTTTCGAACTAGGATTTATTTTATCCCCTTAAGCTAGATATCAGACTAACGGCTAGTGTATTATTACAGTTAAGAACTAATGTACTATATATATTAAATATCAAACATAACATATCAAAATAAGTGAAGAAAAATAAAATAATTTATGTTCAGGAAATTTTAGATTTTGCTATTTGTCCTAAATAATTTTAATTCTTCTAATAAAATAAATGCTTTAGGATGATCTTAGTTGTTACCTCCTGACGGTTGAACAAAACGGTTAAGCCACACATAGTAATATATAGGACCTTATCCAGGATAAAACTAGGTACCAACCTATATATATATAACAGTTTTCATTTATTTCACGCTCGTAAACGCAAAATGAGAAATGTTTCATCGAAGTGAAATGAACTATAAAGTAATTAATTTTTGAGCTTAATCAAGCGTTAAAATGCCGAAATAAATGTGGACATGACACTCGTTTTAAATACTCGCACAGAGTACTTCGAAAGTTATACCTGAACTTATGAAAAACATTTCAGTTCAGATATGTCTGAGACTAATTTAATATTTATTGCCCAACTTCAGTACGAAACAGTTTCTAAAGTCAGTTTCTAAAGTTTATTATTAAGTAAGTAAACAATTAATTAAGTAAATAACACTCAAATGAAAATGTTTTACTTTGTACGTGTTAATTTTCGATCAATTTAGAGTTACTTAAATTTATCAAGTTTTATAGCAATCTAACTAGTAAATAAAAAGTTAGTATGGACTCTATACTAACTTTTTATTCTATACTTTAGAGTAGTATAGGTGTTTGTCACTCTTTTACGCCTTATCGGCTGACAATTAGGCTAAAATTTGGTATGTTACCTTAGACCAGAATCACACATATGTATGTACGCTTTCACATAAGACAGCAGCCCACAGTACAGTTTTAAAATGACACAGACACGATTTCTGGCTAAAAAACAAAAAACATAGTTAATCTCGCACATTATAGTGAAGAACATACCTATAAGCTACACACGAACATACACACACACACTCTCTTTCACACGCTCATACCTACACACTCACACCTACACAGTCACATACACACACACACACACTCATCACTCATTTTTGTTCACTTATATTACTTACTACTAGTAGGTACCTACCACACCATCACTCACCACTAGTACCATGGATTTTTTTTATATTTATATTATAGAGAATAAATAATATAGTTAATTGTGTAATAGATAAGTACATAATATACGTTGTTTCAATAAAATCTTAGTATAATAATATGTATGCAAAGGAAGGCGCATAATAATTGTATTATGTAATATGGTACCAGTTATTACGCAGAATAACTCGAGTAACACCGTACCGTAGTTCGAGCAAGGGGGCAGACTGAAAACTAGCAACCACGTTAGCCTAGTTAACGTGGTTACAAGCTGAGTTTGCTCCCATTGCCAACAATTAATTAATAGGTATAATTGTATGTAAATTTTTAAATGATAAATTTGTTAGCGGATATTTTTTTTTGGCAATAAAGTAATTTTTGTTCTTCTTTATTATTTATTCTTCTGTAGTTAAATTTATTACATACCTAATAACTAGAAACGTAAACATAAAAATATTTGAAAAGTTACTTTTAAATCAATGACAGAATTCTCACTAGTTTTACAAAATCCACCAAATAAAAAAATATTATAATAAAAAAAAAAGAAGTAGCGTAAAGTATCTGTGTTAATTGTTTTCTTTGTTGCAATAAAGAGTTATCTATCTATCTATCTAAAGCTGCCAATTGTTACACTTTTTATATTATAAATTGTTTTAGTTCTAAGTTTTTGTATATAACTGTGGTGTCATAATAAAGTGTTTTCTATTCTATTCTAAACCTATGTGTATCTGTTACCGCTTCGCTTTCTTCAAAAAGGTGATTAAAATTTTATACCTCTATATATTATACTAACTTATGCTCGCGGCTTTGCCCTCATGGCAAAATCCTTTTTTAACGAAGGTCTATCATAAAATCTATCTTATTCCAAATTTCAACCCAATCCGTCCAGAGAAGCGGTTTAGACTGTGCGTTAAAAGATCAGTCAGTCAGTCAGTCAATCAGTCACTCTTTCCTTTTATATATTAAGGATAACGCATTGCACATGAAACATTGTAAACAGCCTATACACGCGCTGTTAACAGGCAGGCTAGCTCCATTCAATTCCGCAACTTGTCAAACGCATGCAAGAGTGGCCGCGCTGGCGGGCGACGCGACGTATTCAAAAATGCAACAATTAACTACACTGCTCCCCTTGATTCCCTACCAATGTGCAATGTGCGCTACGGACTCAAATCGAGGCATTAATGTTTAAGCACGATTCGTATGTGTTATACGCGATTAGGTAACTCACGTATCATTTGTTGATTTTAATTTACGGTGAATTTACTTCTGTTGAATGTGTTATGCATCTGCTAAACGCGCCTTTAGTTCTGACATAAATAAACTTTAGATGTTGAGGTACAAGTAGAATTAGGTAGAATTTTCCCCAATTTCAATAAAATGTAAATCACTCTTTAGGCTTTCCGCTTACTTTAAGCTTACTTACATATTAAAAACATACCCTTTAAATAAAAAAGACTTATGTATATTTTTATGATAACGAATGCAATGCAGTTTTGCGAAGGACTTTCTATTGAATACTTAAGTAACACTGCGATTGTCCTGGGCAGGCGTTATCTTTTAACTGCACTGCCGTAATAAGGGAAAAGGGGTTGTATACCCCTTTTCCACACTCGAAAATAAGTTATTTAATACGAGAAAGAGAGAGTTATAGAATCAGAAATCAGACGAACGTAGACCTCGACTTGTTTTCGAGCATAAAAAAAATCATGAGCAGGCATCATTTACCGACGTCATTATCCGAGTCAAAGGTAAATGATTCACGTCACAGTAATCCGGTGGCACTACATTATACTGTATTTCCCTAGAGTGAGTGCAATCTCATTAGCAGGAGGTCCACATCTGCGCCTGACAGATGACTGATTCACCGTGCATTCACTTACTTATTGCTTTTTCACTATGTATTGATCAAATTACTGAACACTGAAAGTTATAAGAGTAATATTTTATATGCATACTAGAGTTACGAGGCGAGCATTTGGTTTGCCCATAGATAAAAATCAAAAATATAAATCAATAAATTTTCTTCACAAGTCGGTCGATTTTAGGTTTAAGTCACGTGGCCTTGTAGTAATCTTAGCGATCTGTAACTGCAACATATAGATTTTAACATAATATTATATAATACTTATATACTTTTAAGCCGGCATCACTGCAATTTACATTAGTGGATCAATCTAGATCAATTGCTGAGCCTTGTGACCATTATTTTAACTTTTACCGGGGGTAGATTTCCTTTGCAGGAGGTCGTCTAGGTGGGTACCCCAACAGTGCCAGTTATTCTACCGCCTGAGCAGTGATGTGCAAACATTACTGTGCTCTGGTAGGACGGCACTGTAGCTAATGGAATTGCTGGGCTAAAGAGTCTTAACATCTTATGACTCTTGAGTAAGAAGCGTCGGTGCAGTGCTCCTAGAATTTCACATAATTGTGAAATCCTAAGTAGCACTGTACTGATTATGGGCAGCGTTATCTCTTAACATCAGAAGAGCGTCTTACTCGTCTTCTGCTTCATCACATAAAAAAAAAAATTAAAATAACAGTTTTAATATCACAAATTCTACCTTATACAGCAATTACTAAGAAAAATACGAGTACAAGTTGCTAAATCTCAAAATAAGCCCACCAAGTTTCTGATCACCCATCCCTTCTTTTTAGTAAGCCATTAATCAAACGATGTTCTCAATCATCTACTTGGAAAAAATAATAATACCGTTAAACAGAAATTTAGGTTTTTGCTGGAATGTGGAACAGAATGCCGATCTACTATAGGTGCTGGTATATTCGGCGTTGAATATTAATGAACTTAAAATTCGAAATAAGAGGAGCGCGAATATATTTGATTTTATGATTTAGAGATATAATATTGACTGTAGACGGCGGCACTTCAACCTCAAATATGGCTGAAGCGATCTTCAAATACAAAATCCATTTATCCACAAGGAGTCCGCAGACAAGAATATGAACATGAATATTCAGATGCAGTATGCACTACTTGTATACAGGGTGACTAAATCGTACTAAACTAAATTTGAATAACGAGTAAGTTGTCCTAAATGAGTGTAAGTTGCGTTGATACATGAACTTTGGTTATAGCATCACACCACTATTCTTAAACTAGCGCTATATTTAACGAATTTCAAGATCTGGGGTAATTATTTATGAATATATAAGCCGGAAGATTTACTGAAGATCGTTGACTTTTCTGCCTTAGAATGCCACATAGCGTGGTTCCTTGCAGTCTCCAACGCCTGAGATTATTATCGAGACGTTTGAGAGCTCATGTAGATTATTTCAATATACCAAGTATAAATTATGTAAATCGTGAAAAATTATATCATAAATATTATTATATAGGTACCTTTTATACCTTTTCGAGGCCAATGATAACGCAATAACAGTGGCGACGCATTGGTCAAAGCAGCTGTAGGGTTCACATAATATTACAACTTATAGCCGATCGACTCGAAAAGAAGAAGATAGGTACCTTATTTCCTAAATATTTAGATGAAATACTAAGCTATTTCAAACGCAATTATATTAAAACTGTAATAGATAAATTACGAGTAGCAGTTGTGTGAGCATACTTTTTTGAACTAAGCATTTTTACAACATTGTTGTTGTTCACCACAATGTAGTGAACATCCACTTTATATCTACCAGTAACCCTGTATATAAAATTGGAGATAACAAGGTTCGTCAGCAGAATACGCGGCGTCGCGTCGGCCGCGACCGATTTCTGCTAACTCCACTACATTGCAGTCTGCACTTGTCTTGGCACATGAATATAATGTAAGGCGATGTTGCTTTGAATTTTATGACAAATGTTCCTACTTAGTTTGTCGTGACTTTGTAGGCTCAATGGGGTCGTGATGGGAATTTATGAAACCGCAGAAATAAGCATTTAATTGTACAGATGATACTCTGATATCTCTACCAACCCACCCTTAACGGTTTTAACGTTTAAAGATAGTTGTAATTAAATATGATTTGTAAAATCTAAACATCTTTTAAAAGTGAATGAAAATATATTTTAAAATATGACAACGTAAATAAAAAAATGCACAGCTCAAAAAATAGAATGGATTGCGTTAAAATCTTTTACACTGGTAGCTAATAAGACGTAGGCAGTAGATCAACCCACTAAGCGAGATTTTTTTAATAAGAGCGAAGGCGTAAGCTATTCTAGAATGAAATTGAAGTCTAACTTAAAAACCTATTTATAAATCGTAATTACATATACACACACTGTGTGTATATGAATTACGATTTTTTTACCGAAAGTCCAAAAGCTTTCACACAAACTTTTATCCCGAACTCAATGTAAGCTGCGCCACACTTAACATATCTCAAGTGATTTCCACTTAGTTTTAAATCCGTCGCGATACTTACGAGGTTTCCAACTCCCGAATCCGGATCGAACCGGTCCAATCCCGGCTAAACAAGTTCCAGGCGAAATAAGCACCCGTCGCACTTGTGTTACTACGCCTCAGGGGCGCGGGAAAAGAAAGAAAAGTGGCAAGTACATACTGGAGCTCCGGTGCATGTATGCAAAGGCGAGGGGCAAGACGAAGCGCGGGAACAGGACGCAAATCTCTTCCGCGAAATGAAGTTACGGATCCGCTCAGAAATTGTGTTTTATATTTTCTCCGCATGTGACGCGAAAAAACTTTCCAGATAGTTCTCCAGACCTTTTTACTGAAGGCCGGCTTCATTCAGTATCGTGAAATAAATTTCCTTTTTCTCGACACAAACGGATTTATAGCTTAAATGGCTGTTTCTTGACCAAAAAGAATGTGCGAATGTGAGCGAAAATCAAAGCCTAGAACGTGACAAATGGGCTCAGTAATGGAAGAAAATTCATTTAATTATTACACGAATTTATATATGAAATTATGTTTCTTAGCTTTATCGGTTCAGCCGTTTGGGTTTTATGAGATAACTCAAACATCCTCCAAATATCATAAAAGCGAAAGTATGTTCGAATGTACCTACTCGTATGCATGCTTGTTACTCTTTCACGACTAAACGTGTGGACAGATTGTGCTGAAATTTGGTATATAGATAGCTTAGACCATGGAATTAGATATAAACAGGTTATACTGTTTATCAGGTAAAACCGTTGGGCACAGCTAGTTAATACTAAAGTGATAATTATATATAGTTAAATGAAGCGACATTATACGGCTGCGGCGGCATACGATTACAGCGCACAAAGCTCTTACATCATTATGTAGATGACCGTCACCATCTCTCATTTACTTCGGAATTTAATGCAATATTTGCATGGACTGGCGGAGTGCGAGCCAATCGAGTTCAATGGGTT
This sequence comes from Hemithea aestivaria, assembly GCA_947507615.1. Taxonomy (NCBI): domain Eukaryota; kingdom Metazoa; phylum Arthropoda; class Insecta; order Lepidoptera; family Geometridae; genus Hemithea; species Hemithea aestivaria. Next base: position 10,417,373 of record OX382329.1, on the reverse strand, counting down.
CAGGTGGTGTTAATATGTTTTAATAACTGCGCCCAGCGGTTTTACCAGTTGTACTAACCTATAATATTATGGCATTCCAAGGTCTATTTACCAAATTTCAGTTCAATTGGCCCACCCGTTTAGGCATGAAAGAGTTACAACATACATACTTTCATATTCATATTATCAGTAAGAGAGTAGGATGACAGACCAGTGTTTTCACCTCCGCTTTTAGGAATGCGTTTTTCCGATTTTTTTTTAGTTAGGTACACAGATTATTAAAAGACTAAAATATACAAAACAAAACATGATAACGCAAAGTACTGGCAAGTTTCCATAGACGGTGCTATAACCACTTACCATCGGGCGGGTCGTCTGCTTGTTTGCCACCTTTTAGTCTGTTACCATCTTCGACCGCATCATCGAAGATCGAAGATGATATCAAAGATGTCAGGCAAGATCGTGGTCAAAGGCTACCCTAACCATAAGAAAAAAAACACGGAATAAAAAATCTGTGAACACATTACAAGTTTGTCTAATATCGTTGTCTGTATTTCTATATAGTCTCTGTGAAAAACTGTTAAAATGTCAAGAATTACGAAAGCAAAAGTTTTCTCGTATCTATTTGATGAATACCATAATTCTTACCAAATTTTATAAATTGCGTTGGCTGATGTCTTAAAAAAGGCTTATAAGGTATATGTAGTAGGCTGTTTATGTATAGCGTAGGTCCGTGAAAAATGAAAGTTGTGTATACGACTACATATACAAAATATATTACGTAGAGATATGTAGGTATATACGAGGTATATATGAGCTAAGAAAATCTGAGGATAGTAGTGATCCGTCATCTCATACTGTCTGTTCCCATAACTACTTCATCGTAACTGATGAAAATTTGTTTAAAAGTAGATCTTACTCGATATTATTGTTTAGCTCTTATACTAGGGTCTTTATATCAACAGTTATTGTACTAATAACTAAAATCTATAATATATTATACTTCATTAATTTTTATACACGTTTACCGAGACACCGATTTGGACATGCGTTTACCGAATACTTTACCAAAATAGGTATAATTCGCAAGTGGTCTCGGCTATTGAAATCGAGCTTGAGGTCTCTTTAATATTTATTTAAAATATCAAGTTTTCTGTAAAAGTGTTTATTTATTTACCCGTTAAGGAGTGGCCATACAGAGAATATACCTCTATAAAGATAAATACTTCTAACCCACTTACTCAATTTAATACCTCTAACAACATTCTTCAAAGTATTATTCCAAAGTCACACCTGCCTAGCAAATTGCATGTAAGCATTTATGTATTTAACTAATTGAGGTTACAGCATAGAAGTTAGCACAGGATACATAAGGAAAAATAACGGCCTATAAGCTTTTTAAACACACCGGAACTATGAGCAGACCACGGAACACATTCAAACGATCACCACTTCGTGGGCTTGTGAAGACGCATAGTCGTCGGTTTTTGGCCCACCCACTCACATTGGACGACAGCGACTTTCGAGCGGGTAACGAGAGACGTCAAAGAGCTTCGATGATAATGTCACGCTATCATAGATTTTATTCGGCGACACACGTGGTTGTCGGAGAGTGGCCAAGGAGTCGCAATGAAAACACCGAAGTGCCTTATATCTGAATCAAATCAAATCAAATCAAATCATTTATTCGCTCACATGGGTAAATACAAGTTTACAGATGTTATTGTTACTAAAATTAGAAGTGCTCCATGTGTCACCTTCAGGCATGCAAATTTTATCTGATATCTCTATCTCTGCCTGCACTAGTGACTCCATTGTTGTCACAATAACCCTACGCGCGACCAATCTGATCTTTTAAATTATCTGTGAATATAAGAATCATACGTAATGAGCTTTTAATAGTTATTCGTCGTCACGAACAAATCAACTTGTCATGTTGGCGACTGCCAAATTACAAGTTAGGACTCCATTTTACAACGCAAAAAGGTGCGCTTAAACTTTGCATATTATAAATCATTATGTCATACACGAATATATCATTGGAGTATATGATTTAATTAATAGGTTATCTATAATTTTATGTAATACATTTAATTTAAATTTAAATTGTATGAATTTCCGCAAAAGTAATAATTATAATATTGCACTCAAAAAGGTGAAAACGTTCTACATTCGATTTTAAAAATAAAACAGAAAATCTATCAATCTAAAAGTATAATAAAAACTAGCTTTGTCCTGAGTGACTAACCACTGTAAATCATTTAGCGTAGAGACTTGCCATTTTTATAGAATGCTCCTTTCACTATGCAGGTGTGTAGACCTATTATAAAAAATAATTTAAAAATTTAATCAGAAATGGATTTTGACTAAATAAATTTATTTTCTAATACTACAAAATTTCATATTACCTCTATAATAGACAAGGATAGTGATTTTATCAGATTTCCACGGAAAGTACGGAAAGCAGTTTAAGCTATAGTTTTAATGTATCTACCAAAATTTACAACGGGTACAAAATAACTTGAGTTTTAATGGACTCCATCAAAATATTTGGAAGTTTGACCGAACAGAATTACGAAGTCACTGAACTCCGCCACTGCGACATCCCACACAGAACTTAGCTTATCTAAATATAAATTGCAGCTTCATAACGTAAACAAGCCTTCGTATTACACATCAACCAGTCTGTCTACCGCTTGCCTCCATTCGCCTCAAGTTTCTAAACATCGAGGTATCAAGGCGAGGCGATAGGTGACTCTATATACTTGCAAACCGCGAAACCGGACGCACGCTTACCGACATTCTCTTCAAGATAAACAGGTGAAAAAAAAATCGAATTATAAAAAAAATATTGACAAATACATCGATTTTAATGAAGAAAGTTACGAAAAGTGACATTCATTTGTTTTTTTTTTCTTCTTTTTTTAAAGATTAATAATTTTCCTTTTGTTTGTTTCAGATGTCATCAAGTGTGTTCTAGTGCTTCGATCTTCGGTTGTGTATTGAAATGTGAACGTTATGTGCTTGTGTTAAAGTTCGCGAGTTATTGTTCGTATCCCGATGAAGTTTCACGTGTAATTCTTACCACTGTTTACTGAAAATCTTTCGAAATGGAGACGGAGGAGTTGACTAAACTTGTCGACGGCATCTATAAGGTAAGAATAGAATATAATCTTTTTTTTATTTCCTTTAATATACAAAAAAAACTTAACGGTCGCTGTGAGTGCTGTAATTTTGCATTTACAAAAATCTCTACTTCTTTTCTTTAAAACGTAATAAAAATAATATGAACTCTTAATGTGTTATTATGCCTCATAGAATTTTCGGTGATTATTTATTTAATTTAATTTTAATAAGATTATTTAGATAGTGAGATAAATAAATAAACATAGGTTATTTAAGTTTTCCGTTATTATTTTTCATAAATAACCAGTAATACCTACTAAGAAAATTACTTATTTTCAAAATTTGGTCAAATTTAAACGAACTTTTAATTTAAAAGCTTAAAAACTAAATGAATCTGTCCATTGATGCGAAAATTCGAAAGAATGATTAAACTTTTATAAACTTATTAAAAATCAGTGAGAAAATGAGGTGATTGTTTAAGGAGTTTTAAATTAATTGAATTCCCTTTTCATTTCATTTGCCGGGTAAAAGTTTTGACGAGACTTTTTTGCTTTTTTGGGTCTTCCTACGGATAAATGAATTAAAATTTATGTATTATTTTACCTTGAAATAGCGGACCATAGAATAATTATTACCTATATAACTATTTAAACCAAAGACTATGAAAAGTCTTAAACCACAATTTGGCTGCTCGCTCAGATTAAAGTACTTTTTAGTGGATTAAAATGCTACTACAGACTACAGCTATACATAATATTATTTTATACTAAATAACTTTATCTTGTATTAGCTTAATGTCATTGAAATTGTATTTTATTTTTGGCTATAAAACTATTTTTATTTATTTATTTATTTTATTTATAACGATGTACAGAGATAGAATATGTCTAAATCGCACTTATGACTATAAATACTAGTAAGTATATTATAAACTGGTTTTAGTATACACGGACTTTGCACTTATATAAAAAAACAAGTGACGTCATATAAATTTTATTATCATTGATCTACTAATGCAAACGTCAATCATGGAATATTAATTATGAGAAGAAGAAACAATAGTTATTCTTTAAAAAATGTCCTTGGATCAATCACAACCTAAATTATTATGAGTGTTTTCTGAAAAACAGGAAATTAAATCTATTTTCATACTCATGACACTCATGAAGTTTAACTTAGTGGTTAACACATTTGGCTGTTTCTATTGATGCTTTGACGCACAATACATGCGACTCCGAAAATGTTGATATTATGTTAAAATTCCAACAATATTATTACTATGTCGTTTTAACGCATAAAATATATAAATTATAATCAATACAAGGAACAACATTGTATAGGTAATATTATTATTTTTTAAATTAAGTTTGTTTACGTTGATGAATTATTACCGCTCTACAACAGTTTGATTATAACCTTACAGCACAAAACCTATAGAAACGCTCACTATAACAACAGTTATAAATAATAAATAGCTAAATGCTAAGGTGAAAACACAATTAAATGCAATGAATAGTGTGCCAGCTCACCCACTTGTTTAATGTCAAGGACAAGTGATGACCCAAACGGGTTCAGGAATGCCGACATTTCGGTAAGCATTCTCGATTTCTCCGCCTCTTAAGCAAGTCACATTTTTTAAAAAGGGCCACAATTTCTTTAATTTAACGATGATTTTATTGTTTAACTTAAATGGATATTGGATATGCTTATTTACATACAACTGTATTCCTTGAAATTCTTGAAAGGTTGTCTTAAGTTTATGTCGTTTGTAACTCATCTTAATTTTACTTTAATATCGCTTTATTATTCATGATTTCTTTTAATCCTGCGAATACCACAATATTACTGATTACTTATGCATTAATAAATAAATACACTGACAGATTTTTCACTTTATGTGGCCACAGCTTCCATTTTATGTAAGTCTATCGTTGTAACATAGGACGTGATAAAAGTAGGTGAATCTCATTCTCACAGGATTATACCATTTCTGATTGCCATTTAACTTCATCAGAAATGTAATAAATATTGTTTAGTCTTTATCCATCCTAACATCGTAAACAATTTGCTTTGCTTCCTCATAATAATATTATGTAGGTCTTCTGAGTCTTCTCAGTAAGATTATAATTTAAAAAATAAACCTATTTCTTTAGTCAAGCTTTCTTTTCCTAGGTTATTAATTAATTTCCATATTAATTAACCAAAAAGCCGACTAGGCCTTGATTGATAAATTCGTATCATGGTGATAGAAAGTGAGTAATTATGGCTCAGGAATCATTTTTTAATGAAGAGGCTTATCAAAATTCAAAAGGCTACTATAAAACCATCACTAGAGTCCCCATAAATCTGAACTTGATTTGATTGACTATAAAGTTCAGAGAAAGCCTAGAAAGTAATGATGGTTAATATATCAAATTTTTATAATTATCAAATCAACAAAATAGTTAACTTCCCAGAAATATCTTCCTATAGTATCATATAAATAAAGTAGAGACAATAATTATATTATTTACGATACACAACGAACAAAACATAAAAAAAATGCATCAACAAGCGTAAAATTAATGACAGCGCCGAGGATGACATCCTTAAATTATGAAAATGGAACCAAAATTATAAAAACAAAATTTTTAATACACGAGCAGCGATAATACAGTACGTGACTGTTATAAATTTTCCACTTTCTTACTTCGCTGTCACTTAATGGAAACGGGAGGGGAAAAATTAGGACATTTCGCCTCAACAGCACAATTACGTGGTCTTTGAATCACTTGGCTGAGTGGCGTTTAGTTAAAATAAAACCGGTCAAGTACGAGTAGGACTCGAGCACCGAGGGTTCCGTACAAACCTACGGGTTTCTACGGAACCCTAAGGGAAAGTGGGTATAATATTATATACTGTATGTTTTGATTCCCTTGCGAGTTTGAAAATATGCTGCTAAAATTGCTGTTTCTTTTGATTGCGTTGACATAGATCATAGTTCGTTTTTAGGGTTCCGTACCTCTAAAGGAAAAAACGGAACCCTTATAGGATCACTTTGTTGTCCGTCTGTCTGTCTGTCTGTCTGTCAAGACCCTTTTTCTCAGGAACGCGTAGAGGTAACAAGCTGAAATTTATAGGAAATACTAAAGTCCATTGCCTCTTAGAGCTGTGAAAATTTCCAACTTCTAGGCCAACGCAATCAAAAGATATAGTCGAATATGTCGCAAATTTCAGCAAATTTTCGACATTACCATATAAATCAAAACCTACGGGGCACTTCCCGAGAACTCAGAATCTTGAAATTTGGCACGAAGTAACTCCTTAGAGCACTAATAAAGGGAAAATTGCGAAAATTATAAATTTTTGTTTGCATCATATGAAAAAAATATTTTGAATAATTTTATACCTACTACCCGTTTTCTCATGAACGCGTAGACGTATTAAATTGAAATTCATATCAAATACTCAAATCTATAATACCTTTAAACTGTAATAAAATCAAACCTCTATGTCAACGCATTCAGAAGAAACAGCAATTTTAGTCGCAATTTTAAACTCTCAAATACTCTCAAAAAATCAAAACCTACAGGATACTTCCCGTGATCTTAGAATCTTGAAATTTGGCAAGAAGCAACTCCTTAGAGCACAGATAAAGGAAAAATTGCGAAAATTGTACATTTTTAGTAACATCATATAAAAATATATTTTTAAAAATTTCAAACTTACTACCTTATTTCTCATGAACGCGTGCAGGTATTAAACTGAAATTCATATCAAATACTAAAGTCTATTATACCCTTAAAGTGTAATATAATCAAACCTCTATCTCAACGCATTCAAAAGAAACAGCAATTTTAGCCGTATTTTTTAACTCGCGACTACTCTCAAGGGAATCAAAACCTACAGGGTACTTGGCGTTAACTCGGAATCTTGAAATTTGGTACGCAGCAACGTCTTAAATCACAGGCACAGGAAAAATTGCGAAAACTGTAAATTTTTAGTTACATCATATAAAAAAATATTTTTAATAATTTTGTATTTACTATCCCTTTCCTCAAGAACGCGTACAGGTATTAAATTAAAATTCATACCAAATACTCAGCTTTATAATAACTTTAAGCTGTAAAAAAATCAAACATCTATGTCAACGCAATCAAAAGAAACAGCAATTTTAGCCGCATATTTTCAAACTCGCAAATACTCGCAAGGGAATCAAAACCCACAGTATATAATATTATACCCACTTTTCCTTAGGGTTCCGTAGAAACTCGTAGGTTTGTACGGAACCCTCGGTGCTCGAGTCCTACTCGTACTTGACCGGTTTTTATTTTTAAAGCTGAGTATTTGATATGAACTTCAATTTAATACCTGTACGCGTTCTTGAGGAAAGGGATAGTAAATACAAAATTATTTAAAAAAAAAAATTATGGGATGTAACTAAAAATTTACAGTTTTCGCAATTTTTCCTGTGCTTGTGATTTAAGACGTTGCTGCGTACCAAATTTCAAGATTCTGAGTTAACGGCAAGTACCCTGTAGGTTTTGATTCCCTTGAGAGTAGTCGCGAGTTAAAAAATACGGCTAAAATTGCTGATTCTTTTGAATGCGTTGAGATAGAGGTTTGATTTTATTACAGTTTAAGGGTATAATAGACCTTAGTATTTGATATGAATTTCAGTTTAATACCTGCACGCGTTCATGAGAAATAAGGTAGTAAGTATGAAATTTTTAAAAATATTTTTTTATATGATCTAACTAAAAATTTACAATTTTCGCAATTTTTCCTTTATCTGTGCTCTAAGGGGTTGCTTTGTGCCAAATTTCAAGATTCTAAGATCACGGGAAGTACCCTGTAGGTTTTGATTTTTTGAGAGTATTTGCGAGTTTAAAATTGCGACTAAAATTGCTGTTTCTTTTGAATTCGTTGGCATAGAGGTTTGATTTTATTACAGTTTAAAGGTATTATAGATTTGAGTATTTGATATGAATTTCAATTTAATACGTCCACGCGTTCATGAGAAAAAGGGTAGTAGGTATAAAATTATTCAAAATATTTTTTTCATATGATGCAAATAAAAATGTATGGTTTTCGCAATTTTTCCTTTATCTGTGCTCTAAGGAGTTACTTCGTGCCAAATTTCAAGATTCTGAATTTACGGGAAGTGCCCCGTAGGTTTTGATTTATTTGGTAATGTAGAAAATTTGCTGAAATTTGCGACATATTCGACTATATCTTTTGATTGCGTTGGCCTAGAAGTTTGAAATTTTCACAGCTCTAAGAGGCAATGGACTTTAGTATTTCTTATAAATTTCAGCTTGTTACCTCCACGCGTTCCTGAGAAAAAGGGTCTTGACAGACAGACAGACAGACAGACGGACGGACAACAAAGTGATCCTATAAGGGTTCCGTTTTTTCCTTTTGAGGTACGGAACCCTAAAAAACAAACTTCGCAAAAGGAAACATCGACCTTTCCTCTGACTCTTTTCCTTTGTGACTTCGCATTTTATAATTTTTTTAAATATTCAAGGTAACGTTTACTTTGTTGAAGCGGAACAGTAAGATTTGTTGCGTGACAGACAGGAAAAGGGAGCTTTTATCTTAGAAATAATCAGGAAAATATCTCCTATTTTATGGCTCAATTAACTAATGGAATGTCATAAAAATAACATAAAATTTCCTTTTGGATATCGATTTATATAAATTTTCTCAATCTCATCCTTGAAGCTGTCTAAGATAATGAAAAAGAAAGCCGACGATGTTGAGCTTCTTATATGAGGAAAAAATCAGCAATTTGGGCATGTATCAGCATCAAGCCTCATACAATAACCTGTAACTCAAGTACAATGGCAGTCATATCTTTGCATAACCTCACCTTTCCGGTTCAGTCTCTCAAGAAAATTAGAAAGTCAAGGTTATGAATAGCTGCGTCGGTAATATGCGACACATTTGTCTTCGTTGCGATATCGTGCGTCGCATCGTAACTGATCTGACGGAACCATCATTGAGAGAGCCACCATACCGCGTAACCCGCACTCTGACATATTATATTATAGAGGTCGAAGCTCACTGGTTTCTGTTGCCCTGTTTCCTCCGCAGAATGAGATTGCTCCGCGACATTAAACCGGCCAAATGTAAATTTTCGTCTTTCATTTGGGACTGTTTGTTGGTAGGTCGTGTGAACTCCCAATGCGTCTTCTTTGTTTCCGAAACCGCCTTTATTTCAACGGCGTAAGCGTTAGACTCATATTCACGTCTTGTCGTTATCTTTTATCAGGGAATCGCGTGATTCCCCTCACTCAAAGACAGGAACTACGACATAGGGAATAATATGCTCGCCCTTTGGGTACTGTAATAACGGTCATAATGGACACTCTAATAGAACTGTTTGCCTAAAGTAGAAATGATTACATTTACTCACACGGATAGGCAATAACGCTGTCCGTGTAAGACATAAAATCTGAGAGCCTAACATAAGATGTGATTTGGACCACTGATATAACTTTGAATGATAATAATGTTAGAAACGTTAGGTAATATTTCCCTGCTACTTGAATACGCTGTCGATTACTAGAAACTCGATGTGAATAAACCTAGTACACAAACTTTCCCTTTCAGTCCTCAAATATTAGCCTTCCTATCTGCAAAGGAAGAATGCAATGAAAACCATAGCATCATGTGAACTTTTACCTATTGTCGTAAAGAAATATGTACTTTGGACCATGCACGTCATGTCTCCCCAGAGTAAATCGCTGCCCCCACTTATTTGAATAAGAATGGCCGCAGGTTCCATCCCCTGGGATCCTGCAGACGGTCGAGCTCGCCATACTATCTACGTTGTCATGGGCTCTATGTAATTTACTTGGTAATGTAGTTTATTGTCTTCCCTAGAGGTAGTTTAAGTAGGGATAGTTGTTATAATTCTATAGGTTACTTTGTATGGAAATTTTATGCTTAAAATTGGATTAGTTCACATAGTGAATGATAAAATGGTTTTCATTTCCAATTCTCCGATAACTTCGTAACAAATGCTCAGATATTGAAACGTTTTATATAATTTGACACATGGTGCAAGATCCATAGTTCGCGTGGAAGTCAGATTGAGTAACGGCGGCCCCTCTAGCCGAACCGAGCGCTCGATTTGTTAGGCAGAACGATCACGATCGGCCCCATTGACTGCTGAATACTTGAATAACTTACTACTTACACCATTCCTTTATTTACATAAGTTTTGCTCGGGGACTGCTTCATCGCTCCCCAGATATTCCTCGGATCTGCGCTCATATCGATGATTGGTAAAGGCTCCCCGGAATTTATATTAGAGGTAACCCACTCCGCACTCGACGATGCTGTGCGGTGAAAGTACTCGTACAGATGAATTTCTTATGACTTCCGTGTATCACGTTTCTTATCACACTTTACGTAATGAACTTAGCATATTTTATTGATGTTGATTCATCGTTTCGTCGCGTATACAACGATACCAATTTTTACGAGGCCCGAGAACTCCTACATAAAGCCATCAATATAAAACATGTCGTAAAGAACAGTGGAAGAAACATCACTAGATCTATGGCTCTCACAAAATATAAATAAAATTTGTCTTTCGGGTCGCATACGTATTAAGTTTACGCGTATTCGTCCAAATACAATTTTAGGAAGGAAATTGCCTCTCTGTTGAAACCGTACAAAATGGGAGATGTGATATTAAATCTGGATGACAGTTATTAGGAGTGTGGAGTACCGTTCTCGGCTCGCTACAGAAAGATTTTACCTAGTTCAAATGACGGGATGTTTTTTGATGGAGACATTTTAAGCTGCAAAACGAGATTTCCCGTTTCATTCGCATTTTGAGAGGGTTTAATAAAGTGACAATTGCAAAAGCGGTATCTTATTAAATTTCATCAAATATGTATAAAAACGCGAAATTGGCACGGTATTATTATGTTGGTTTTATTAAGAATAAATTCTATATTTTTTGAATAAAAAATCTTTTCTGTTGATGGTTATAACTAAAGCGAGGCTATTCAAGAAAATTATTGGAAAAACCCCGACAGAAATTCAAAACCATTTCCTATTAGGTATTAGGTTCCTAGGTTCTAGGTACTTTTTATTAAAATAACCATTCGCATAACACTTTGTAAATCGATACACTTACAATATAAATACACTTAACCTACAGACGCATAAAATTTCCTCCGTAACGCCTTCTAAATATGAAAATTCTTAACAATTTTTTCTTCAACATCTCAGTCTTTTGCTTCTAAAATTATCTCATATAACTCATGCAAGTCTCACAGGGAGCATACTTAACGTGTAGGTGTAATTCAATCAAGTGTGGAAGCAATATGACTGATTGAAGCTACATCATATTACACGTGGCACTCAGCCCGATTCAGCCCCTTAATTGGAGTAAAAACAAAGATGTATGCAATCAAGGATATGTATGGGGGCTTTTCATTGGAGCTTAAAACAGATGATTAACCCGACTTTTTGCGATATTCATTTGGAAATGAATGGTATAATTATGAACAAATTGAGTATATGTGACTTGCAGATTAATTTACAGAAAATTAGGTACCTACTCAAGTATTGATGCGAGGTAAATTCAAATATCGGTCTTTGTTTTAGATAACATAGTTCAATGCTCCTATAAAAGTAAGTAGGTAAGTAATTGTCTGAAAAAAAATTGTAACTATATACTTTACTTACATATTTTTGGCTAATTGGTTTAGTTATTGATGTGAAGACGTACTGAATATTATTTAACTCGATGGGTTTTAGTGCCAATTTTAGCATTCGCTTCGAACATCTCTAAAATCTGTGACCGCAACTAGCACTTGGGCCATACATTAAACTTAGAAATGTCTTTATTTCTATGGATGATATAATTGTTTGCTTAAAACTCTTAAAAGCAGATAAGGTTAAAATAATAATAGTCCTTGAAGGTAACTGGTAACCCTATACTCTAGAACAATAAATACTCGTACTTAGTAATTCAATGGTGCTATTAACATAGAATTTGTTAGTTTATTCACGTTAGTTTGGTAATGGGCGGCAACAGTGGCCAGGTAGGTTAACGACATGTGTAGGAATGCAGGTGAACACTTGAATACGATTGCCTCTGTTGGCACACCACCAGCCTTACTGATGCCTACTTTGACTTGGATTTGTTCAGTCTTTTTAACCGATTAATAAAACAAGGTTATAAATTTGATGTTCTTGTAATGTTGTCGGAAAGTGCGAAAATTTTACACGGAACAATTTATAGAGGCTTTCAAACCAATATATAAAATTTCAGGAACATCTTCGTTCGTTTTTATTGGCTTAATTTAAGCCCTAAGTTAAAGCACAGTGCCGACTACTACAAAGCCGTTATCATCAGAATCGGTTCAGTAATTTTTTTATCGTCGCGCATTTCAATAAGGTCAACCGAGCATGTTATATTTTTACTGCCCGACCTGCTAAGTTTATAGCAATCCTGCGTAATTCATAGGCCCGAGGTACATATCATTCAGATTTTTTAGGGTCAGCGTCGGTTACTGCAGGCGTGAACTCCTGATGAAGGACATCGTAATTGTCCGAGACGTTTCTCAACAAACAGACAACGTGAGTACAGCCGTGTCGTAATTATAATATATCATTCAGACATTTAAAATATAATCAAGGTGGTTCAGTAAAACTTCTAGCACATAAAATTTTCTTTGATTAAAGAACTGAAAGTGTGCAAAAAAATCTTATAATATCCTTTTCAAGTAGCTTGAATTAATTTAGAGCCGATCGCAATATCCTTCCAAGAAAATTTAATTCAGAGCTAAGATTACTGAGGCTGTCCGTCCGACGATGGAAAATGCCAGCTGTGTCGAGATTAAGCACGACTGTATGAAAGATTAAACAACAATGGATACTGAAGACAAGCCCACGGGTAATAACACCCTTTGCAAAAACACCCGAAATTTATTTTATAAGCGCCTTCCTTAGAGCTCTCAGACACAGAGATGTAAAGTATAACATTGTACTTCCTCTTACCGCGTTCCAAAAACAAATCGGCCATGTTTTTGTAAACCGTGTAAATTGATGTACTTTAGTTATTGTAAATTTATCTACCTGATGACTAAAAAGCAGGCGCTTACCTTTCTCGTATAAGTAGGTATCTGCCAAAGTATAAGTTTAGCCATACACAGAGTATACACAATGTAGCCAGCTTTTTAGGACACCTTCAAAAGTTAAGTTGTACCAATTTATATGGCGATGTAAATGTGTTCCTATTTTAATTAAATTATTACACTTGTAAACTAATCACAATGTTAACTAATGACGTATAAAGAAAAAAATACAAAAAAGTAGTCGAACGAAATGTTTTACTACGATTAACGTTTGACAGCTCCCCATTTGATTGCATTGTATCTGCGGTATCTGCTAACTCGCGTTTCCCTGCTTTTCCTTTTATCGTAGAAAATAAACAATGTTTTTCCCCATGGAACGCACCTTAATGCCCAATTGGATAGGGTAAACAGAAAGTCAGGCTAAAGCTCACCGCTTACAGAGAGATTTTAGTGGATCGAGGATTTATTGTGTGTTATTATACCAATCCCACTAATCCATGCAATTATTAGGACCCCGCTAATATTAGTTTGTTTACCTTATAGCGCGAATATACGTTAGTATAGGTATATGGATTACTTCTTTAATATGGGACTGATTATGTTAGTTCTAATGTACATCAGTTCTTAGTTCTAATATTCTTTAATGTCTTCGAAGGCAATGACAACGCGATAGCAGTGGCGACGCATTGGTCAAAGCAACCGGCCAAGCACAGACAACGCGTAGACTTGTCTTGCTGTCAAGTCAACTGTCATCCCATACATTCATAAAAGTACAATGTAGGTATGGGACGACAGTTCTACTCTTGACATTTCTGCTGAATCCCATGTGTCATGCTACGGCCACAGTTGAAGGGTTCACACAATATAAATTATAGCCAATCGACTCGACAAGAAAAGAATGTATGAATTTTTGTACCTTCTAACGAGTATACTAAGTACATAATTACGAAAACAAAAGATACGAAACCGAAATACCAAGAAGTTAGAAAACACGCTAGTTCCAAACCCTCTACGTTTTCTCTACAACTTATAATAATGAATGCTGAATCATGATCATGCTGAACTTTGATCCAATAAGAGGATATCAATTGAAATTACCAGGAACACTACATAAAGAATACCAGCAAATATTTTAAAACAAATCATGTTAAAAGAAACATTTTGTAACAATATTAACAGATTGAAAATGCCAACGGACGTAAATTTTGTTCCAAAATCCGCTTAACTTCCGACTCGGGTATTTTTAATCTTTAAATTGTAGCAGATATAATTTCTCAATTAAAACGATTTCATTTTGGCTCCACTTCGCTTTACTAATTTAGTTGGTAAATGAAAAAGTTGCAAATTAAGAGTTAGAGGTAAGAAGTGAAATTATTTTTATTGCTAAGAATAATTCTGAATATACTGTATTTGCGGTTTCAGTTTCTTGCGATTGTAATTCTTGGTAACTTTTTTGAAAAGTAATGTAAAAATATAAATTTAAAATATTTTTTATTGTTGAAGAAGACGACCAGCTTGTATTCCGAAGAGACTGGGTCCTAATCTCAGTGTATGGCAATATTTTGCCTGGACGCTACCTGTATTTCGGAAGACACGTAGGTATAATTAAAATTTATAACACTTTAAATTTTCATGATTTGAACTCCTGTTAATTTTATTAATCGGGACTTAAAAAATCGGGAAAATAATGTACACGAAAAGTCCCGATAAATAAAATTAACACAACTACATTTATCTTTGGAACGTTAATGACCATAAAATACAAGTTATTGTACACCACACATTAAGTAGGTGAGTACAAAGTTGCAATCTAAAGAAGAAAGTGAAACTTTATGGCTCTATCTTCTTGCTAATTTATTCAGTTAACAAGTACAAAATTAATTGCGTAACAAATGATAATTATAGATTTTGTTGTAAAAGCAGTTATTACTACTTGTAATTGACTATTACTCGTTGTAAAATAATATTTTGGGACATATTAATGAACGACAAAATTCCATAGGAAGCAGATGCTTTTGAATATAATGTAATTGTGTCTATATGCATTTAAGGTCCGCCCTTAAGTGAAATAATTATGAATAAGGGCGCGTCTCAAAGCGTAAGCTATTTAATTATGTGAGGTAGCAAAGATAAAAAAATTAAAGAACAAAAACCTACTCATAAAAGTGCCAGTATTCAGAATAAGAATCATTCATCATCAAATTTGGTTTGGATGTAAAATATTGACTTAATGACTCTGTAAATTAAATGAGAATTAATCTCTAAATATTTTTTTAAAAATACACATAATATATTATATTGACAATTTTGACAAACGAGATTCTATTTAGATTTAGGTGATGTGTAGTGTTGAGAATGCCATTAAGACTATGCTCTTAAAGACCACCCCTTCGCTGAACCAGACGCTTAACTAATAATGGCAAACTGGCAAACTCTGCCGTTTTCATATTTGTGCAAATTATATTAATTCTTATTGCCCATCCTCGGCTCTGGAGAGACGTTAAAATAGATAGGGATGAGTGCTTGCGTAGCCAATTGTTTTTGATGTTCGAGAAATTTCTATAAAGGTGAATGTGAAATGCTAATAGTTAGCTAGTGAAATTTGAGCTTTTGTAATTACTACTATTTTTACACCAGGGAGAGATTTATCCCGCCTTCTAGGTTAAGTCTGCTACCATCTACGACTGGATCGTCGCTCAAAATCACGTGAAATCGTCAATAGAGGCTAACCTGTAATGAATAAAAAAACCACCATTACCTACTTTAGCCAGGTCAAAGTTAGAGAACCTGATGATTTCTGATAACAAAACCAATAAAACAGTCTAAGGCCTGCGTTACACTTGGCGCCAATATCTGCACGAAGTGTCAAACTCTCAAGTGGAAAACTGTCATAACAGATTATGGCTCCCGTTTTCACATAGGTATGTATAGTACCTATAGCAATAATTTGTTGTTAGTGGGATTACAATAATAATCATATTTACCTACAATACAATATCACTAAAGATCCTAAACTAATAAACGTTTACATTAATATTATATAGGGTTATTTCTAACCTAACCCGTTTATATTATTAAAATAGTTGTCAAAATCACCCATTGTGGGCAATGAAATAAATATTATTATTTTTCATATTGTTGTCATATTTTTTTTACATTCCTTATTTTTCTTATTAATATGTACTTAGCGTTTTGTAATAAGTAGATGCAAAATCTGCAATCTTCCATTTATACATTGTTACTGGCCATGACCAGTTTCATTCTATTCAGAGTTTAATTAGCATTTAAATATTATAATATCGACACCTCTACAAAATCAACTTAATTATGTTTTAATTTAACACACGTACAAAATTATATTATACTAGATTTTTATTTGCATATTTAATTAGTTTTAAGTTTTAATAATACTTTCAAACTCAAACTCAAAATTAATTTATTCAAATAGGCTACATTGGAGCACTTTTGCATTAAATAGACACAGCAGAGAAGGATGGAAAACAAATGATAATATGAGAAAACAAAAACATAGCGAAAATTGTCGAAATAGAAAACAAAGTACATTATTAGATTTACAAAAAAATGTCCAGCCGTAGCTAGTTACCACCCGTAACTACCTACGACTGAAGCTTACCAGTACAACAACGCAGTTAAAATCTATGACAATAAAATGGCCGTAACAATAACACATTCGATTAATTTTCCGTCGCGCCCTGTTAACGTGCCGTATCTGAGTAATAATTACATTACCCGACTTTCCCTTCCTGACATCTGTGTACCGTTAATTGTCATTTATATAATTGCCAGCGTCGACGATATTCGCCGCCTCTCGCACCCATCAGAGTCGGTAGGTACACATTGGGCGCTTTCAAACGCGCGCTTTACGACGGTAAAGAGATATACAATATACAGTAGGTAAGTATTTTTATTCCATAGGAACAGAAGTCGCGCGAGATGGCATTATGGTCGACAGGGATCAGCAAGCAGCGAGGTGCCGAACATACATTTTTATTGTAAATTACTCAAAATATCAATAATTATTAAATTCTTTGTGATATTTTAAACTTTAAGTAATTTACAATCTTTACTTAGCTTTTTGCGATAAAAAACCATTAGGTACAATGTCTATTAGTCTATTTAGTCTTGAGAACCAGAAGTCCTATTGCAACGTACACATACAAGCGCGCGCTAGCTTAACCAGAAGCGCGCACTTCGAATATTTGTCCAATAAGAACTCCTTGTTCTCAAGACGCACGCTAGAAAAGCGCGCGTTTGTAACCGCCCAATGTGTACCGGCTCTCACAGGCGAAATATCTCACTAATTACACGTTTAAGAAACCGCGGTTTCACGTTGCGCTTCTAAATTCTATTTGGATTTGTTTAACCAACAGTTCGTGTTATTATAGACCATGGAAATGATGAATTACACGGTAGTTTCTTTTTTTGCAAGTGATTAAATAAATACCTCATTATTCAGGGTTTTTAATGCAATAAGTAAACTGATTTTAGAAATAAACCATAATTCAAATTTTTTGCCGTGTTTTTTTTTATTTGTCTGGTATATTGGATCTGTTTAAAAATAAATAAAATAAAATTGATTTAATTCAGGCAATAAACCCATAATGTACAAATAGTAATTAAAAAAAAAATACCACAGCTATTTGGCAGGTCTTATCTGCGACGTCTAATAAAATATACATTTCTTAACACTATTTCTTGTTACCGCTCATGTGAACGGATATCCAACTGGAATATATGCCGTTCGACATATCGTCATAAACAGCCCTCAAAATGCCGTTCCTTGACGTCTGAAGTCTATTCCAGAACGATGCTACCCTCGACCTTACGACTGCATAGAAGTCTGGAACCCTCGCTTCTGCAAACATGCTTGACGCGCTGCAGCACCAGGGTAGCTCCATAAGAGCTCGGTATGAGTTATTATACTGCACTCTTATGGAGTGGAACGCTCTCTGTGTGTAGATTTATACTTGTTTTGTCCTTGAATTATATAAATACCTAATGATAATACTGTGGCAGTCTTAATAAATTAAAATATTGACTAGCAAAAGCAGACCATTTTAGGCCATGAGAATAAATTATTCATCTTGATGTTGATTTTATCTTTAGCAGTTTCCGATCCGTATAGTGATTTTGACTGGATCTTAACACTAAATGATATTGTACAAAGTTGTGGTTCCTTCCTAACTGATATTAAGATTATTGAGTCTAACACATAAAAGCAACGAAAAAATAAGTTACTCTGTATATTATTTTAGGAAACGACATCCATATCTTTTGCTTTCCGACACAGAGATGACCAGGAGTCGATATCCTGGTTCAATGAACTTTTATTTCTTTATTTTCCTATGTTGTGTATGTGAGAGACTTGACAAATATCGATGACCCGCTTAGGTAGGTACGTAACGATCACACTTCGACCATTGTCTCCTTAACTTTCTAAATAAAGACAACGAAACCTGTCGATTGGCGTGAAAACGAAATTGGGAACGGTCTGTAACACTTTTGCCTGTTTTTGTTCGGTATTCATATTATTATTTGGGAAATTCACAAGTAGGTTACTGTTATTTATTCTAGTGCTTACAATCTTACTAATATATAGTCCTCCTCATCGATTTCGATGACGGCGACCCTAGAAATAAAAATACATATTAATCGATTTGTGTTCTTATGTGAGCCCTTATATGACTCGCCATACCTAATTTTGTCTTGAATACTCTACAGCACATCTGGCAGTAGAATTCACCTGCGGAGTTATATGTGTATGTGTAGGAGGGCTTTGGTCTTTCTTTGCGTAGCAGGCGTTTTTTGTCTAGTGTTTGGAGGCGATTTCTCTCAAACGTCTTAATCTTTTGTTATAGATGGTAGATCGCCATGATGACCTTCGAGTAGCGAGCTCCTCCCAACGTACAGGGTCGATGGCGCAGGTGTTTAGGTGTCTTTTGAACACATCCTTATAACGCAAGTGCTGACCACCGTGCTTCCGCTTGCCTTTAGCTATCTCCGAATAAAAGATAGCTTTAGGCATACGGTCGTCGTCCATATGAAGGACATGCCCGCACCATCTGAGTTGTCGTTGCATCAAAAGAGCTTCCATTTCATACATTCCTGATAGACGGAGGACCTCAGTGTTGGTGACGTGGTCCTGCCACTTGATTTTCAGAATAGCTCTTAAACACCTTAGGTGGTAAGTGTCTAGCTTTTTTATGTCAGCTTTGTAGAGGCACCATGTCTCAGCGCCAATACACTAACTACTAGTACTAGTCTTACTACGAAACTTAATAGTATTAATACGAAAGTTTGTGTTAAATTTTGCATTATAACTTGGCTAAGATTCTCGAACTGAGACTCGGGACATACACAATATAAATCTAGAGGGAGTCCATCACCATCAAATTCCAGAACCGAAGGACTAATATTAATATAGATCTTAATGTATTATTCTTTGCTAAAATAAATATAAAAGAATTTTATTATGTGTAGATTTAAAAGACAAGTAATTAGGATTTCCGCCTTCTCTGAAAAAAATCCTTTAGATCTTGATGTGCGATATTATTAATACATCACTCGCAAGGCATATACCTAAGATAATAAAGACTTACAATACCTAAACACAAAACAAAACACAAACAATGTTTCACCAAAGGTCATCGAAAGATCGCACCATACGCGGCTACTTCTCATGTGCATAACAACTTTCGACCACCGCGTGTAAACACAAGTTTCTCGTTGTAGAAAATGCTTCAAAAGTCTGCTAAAAGAGAAACATTTTGGTAACAGTTGTTTGGTGGAGCAATGTTTCATTCTTGCAAGGCGGTCCGCGTCTCCCGCACCGCCTGCGGTGTCCGTGACAAATGCTTTAACATCGTCTGAATTCCGACACACTTTTTGTCCAGCCAAACAGCACGAGACATACGATTTTAGCAGAAAAAATTAACAAGTGTAAATTCAGTGAAAGCTAGCGTTTCGTAAAGCGTTCTAATCAAATTATCTCACCGCGTGCCGTGTTGAATTTGCTTCCGTTGTCTGATGACTCTATAACGAAGAGCTAAAAAATTACTTAGTGATATAAAGTTTGTGAAGTATTTTACGCTTCCCATAATCAGTTCACCACCCAGAATTTTGCAATGATGTTAAATTCTACGCACACCATCGCTTCTTACTCAAGAATCATGATGAATCAAACACAAGATGTTAAGACTCTTCATCCCAGTAATTTACTAGTTGAAGTAGATACAACTCAATTCTCGATCGTCATTATACTATCATGGTCTGTCCGAAGCGAGACGATCATTAGTCTCAGTGTGTGAATCGAGAATCGAGACCGAGTTCCAATCAAAGCTGATTACAATTCCGCGCGGTTTGCACGTAAATCCGATGTGGATAAATATTTGCACGACAGGTTGTAAACCGTACGTGCCCCGGGCAGTTAATAGCCGGCACAGTTACTCGTGTGCCCTCACTACGCATCAAATTTCAATTTGACCAAGCTTTGGAATCGCATAAAATTGGATGTTTGATTTAGATTCAATCGGCAGTGGGAATTAATGATTCTCCGATCCCACCCTTTGACGCGGTTCGAGTTGAACTAACGCAGATATAACCGCTGCACGGCAGGTTTCCTTTGCAAAAAAAATTGAGCTTCAAATTTTGACTTTAAAAAAAAAATCTAATAAAACTAGCTTGTGTTTGTCAGTTTTTCAATCAAAGAAAATATTTGTATGCAGTTGCGTAGCTATATTTGTATTTATTTTACGAGTAAAACCCTTTTTATTCAGTCAATGTACCTACCAAAAAATTTAGCATAACTTGTATCCATAAATTCGTGTTTCGGAAGGCACGTAAAACTGTGGGTCCCGGCTGTTTCCTATAAGATATGTAGCAGGCAGTCGTTAGGTCATGTTGCAGGCCCTGTAGTAATCTCGGCGACCTGAAACTGCAACATATAGGTTAGCCACACAACCTATAAATTGTGATTTGACTCTGACAGTGTATTTAGGGAAACCTGTTCTGTTGGAGTATAAACCCCAATTATTATTATAAATATTTTTGTCGTTCAAGCAAGCTAAGCGCATGAAAACCGCACGCACAATTACATGAATTTGAATCCCCCACGGTGAGAGATATTTGAAGAATTTCATTACACTGAAACTCTTCCTAGACGCTGGAATTCATTTAAAATGGAGACCAAAACCCACTTTGAAAACCAAGTTTTGTAAAAGAAAACTTTTGTTATTATATCTCGATTTAGAATGTAAGACGAGTATAACAAAGAAAACCTTTTCAAACCTACCTGTTTTATTATTGTTTATTCTATAATTCTGAAATTCTTGAAGCGGTATGCAGCAAAGGAAATTAAGATTTGATTATCTTCGAAACGATAAATAAGATTAAGAAAATAAGCACGGGCGTCCTGAGTAAAGGGAGAGATAATAATAATAAAGAATATTAAACATGTTACGCCGCGCTAACTTCTAAGGCTGCCGACGAAGCATCGCGCCTGCACCTACCAGCGTCGAGTTGCGACATCGCGCCACCTCGATTTTGCTAAATTAACACATTCCATTTCATTAACTCGTGTAACCTGATTTCAATTGTCTTTTAATAAAATATGAATTATTTAAAACATTGTATACCTAACATCGGTAGCATTCAGTAGTCATAAGATTATCTGTATAATTTTAATAAAGCCTTTTTCCAAAAACGGTTTTTTTTGGATCCTCCGGCGACGGCCTTCGTAATTGGCGCAGTCGGTAGGATTGGGCTTGATTGCTAATCGCCGTGTCGCGAGCAATCCCGTCGCGTACCCGTCGCGTATCCGTCGCGTACCGCCGTCCAATCCTGAGCCTACGGGCTCGTCACGGAGGAGAGTTCCAGCCATCGAACTCGAGGGACCGAGATGCAGATTCTGTAAGTACTTGAATTGCTCCTGTACTTGCTATTCCTAGTGTTATCCTATATATACCTTTAGATTGACCGATATCCAAAATTTTCCATCCCAGGAATCAGTGTAGGAGCCCTACACCGAGTAGGCGGTCACATAGGTTAGACTTAAATAGAAATTTAGATAGTGTAGTAGAAGAAGTAGATAATAATATGGATCCAGATAAAATTTTTAAGGCACTAAGACCGGTGCCAGAATTCGATGGCAACCCAAACGTGCTCACGCGTTTTATTAGATTATGCGATCAATTGTGCGCAACATATCTAAGCGCAGAACCGGGACGTGAGCTAACCAATCTTTGCTTACTTAACGGCATACTTAATAAAATCACAGGGTCTGCCGCCCGTACAATTAATACAAATGGCATCCCAGAAAGTTGGCAAGGGATCAGAAATGCTCTAATTAATAATTTTTCTGATCAAAGGGATGAAACCGCCCTCTATAACGACCTCTCACTTTCGACTCAGGGAAATAAAACCCCGCAGGAATTTTATGATCACTGTCAAAACTTATTCAGCACTATCATGACCTATGTGAGTTTGCACGAATCAATTCCCACCACTATAGAGGCCAAACGCGCTCTATATAGAAAACTCACCATGCAAGCATTTGTTCGCGGACTCAAAGAGCCCTTAGGCTCACGCATACGATGCATGCGTCCTGATAGTGTAGAAAAAGCGTTGGAATTTGTACAAGAGGAACTTAATGTAATGTACTTGCAACAACGTAATGACTCGATACCCGAGCGTAAGACTAATAATGCACATAAGCCTAATATGCAATTGCAACCATTTAATATGCCAGTACAAAGGACATTCGTTCCTCCTGCACCCATGTATAACATGCCTATGAATGTGCCTTTTCAGCGTCCAACGCCTCAACCCCATTCCGCACAAAATCCCTGGAAGCCTAACTTCCCCATGAATCGACCTCCTCAAGGTCCTTCACGTACTCAGCAAATGTTCCGAGCATTACCGCCAAATTATAATTCCCAGAACAGTCAATTTAAAATGCCACAGCGGTTTCAACAACCTCAGCACACTGGCCCTAAGCCAATGAGTGGTGTGAGCCACTATGTGACTAAAACTTTACCCCCAACTATTTCGGGGCATGACTGGACGAAGTCGGGTAACCCGCCGCCCAGCAACTATTTTAAAACGCGAGAAATGAATTTTAATGAGTGCTCAAACTATGACAACTATGATAATTACTATTATCAGGATAATGAGCCTTATTACTATTGCTCAGAGTACGAATCCGCATACGAGTATCCAATTACATACGAGTGCGATGAACCTCAGTACTACCCTGATTATTACGCTATAGACCAATCCCATCTTGAGCCCACTAACGACTCTCAGACTCCTACCAGTACCGAGCAGGATTTTCAGAAGGGTCAAATTTCAAGAAAGTCAAAATAGAAGTCAACCTGCAAACGCAGCGGCAACTTCCATATATTCAAATCCAGAATCCACCCTTGAAATTCCTTATCGATACCGGGGCTAACCAGTCCTTTATCAATCCCGAGGCATTGGAACAATACTTTCCACAGGTACCCTTAGACTATGATCCTTTTGAGGTTACTAATGTGCATGCTACTACTCGCAATAACTATTCTGTGTCATTTCCATGTTTCCCGGAATTTCAGGATTTAGAATATATGAAACTTTTTGTGTACCGTTTTCACGATTATTTTGACGGACTTATCGGACTTGACTTATTAGAGAAATGGGAAGCTAAAATTGACCTCAAGGATAAGGTACTCATTACGCGTAACGCGAATAATCCAATCCAGATGTACGTCTCATCTAACGTCAATTTATATGAAGAAGTTATTCCAGCAAATTCTTCAAAGCTAGTTAGAATCCCGATTAACATGCACGACGGTGACGCGTTTATACCGGAACAAACGATATCGAATTGCATTATCCCGGACTGTCTTACGGTTGTTAAAGCTAACCGCGGTATTATAGAAGTCGCGAATCCGACACCGCACGATATAATTTTCTCTATGGACCGACACGTAGCAGCCGAAGTGCATACGACCGAGTGCACGCGCACCGAACAACATAGCCCGCGCGCGAAAGAAGTGCTATCTCGCTTGCGCACAGACCACCTCAACGCCGAGGAACGCGTTAACTTAGAGAAATTATGTTCTCAGTACGCGGACGTTTTTTATTTAGAAGGCGAAGCACTGACGTTCACTAACAAAATTAAACACCGAATTCGTACCACAGATGAGGAACCGGTATATACCAAAAGCTATAGGTACCCATTTGTGCATAGGGACGAGGTCAGGCAACAAATAGGCAAGATGTTAGAGCAGGGGATAATTCAACCCTCCGAATCAGCTTGGAGTTCCCCTATATGGATAGTTCCTAAGAAAGCCGACGCATCAGGCAAGGTTAAGTGGCGCCTCGTGATCGACTTTAGGAAACTTAACGAAAAGACGATAGACGATAAATATCCCATCCCTAATATCGCTGACGTACTAGACAAGCTAGGTAACTGCCAGTATTTTACGACCTTAGATCTGGCTAGCGGCTTTTATCAAGTCGAAATGAGCCCAGAGGACGTCCCCAAAACTGCGTTCAATGTAGAGCATGGACACTATGAGTTTTTACGTATGCCCATGGGGTTGAAAAACTCACCCTCTACCTTCCAACGAGTTATGGACAACGTGCTCAAGGACCTTCAGAATAAAATCTGTCTGGTATATCTTGACGATATAATCGTCTTCAGCACGTCGCTCCAGGAACACATGATAAATCTCCAGAAAGTGTTCCAGAGATTACGTGAATCTAACTTTAAAATCCAGATGGATAAATCGGAATTTTTAAAGTTAGAAACCGCATATTTAGGACACGTCATCAGTAACGAGGGTATTAAACCGAACCCGGATAAAATTGCCGCGATCCTTAACTACCCCATACCTAAGAGCCGTAAGGAAATTAAACAATTCTTAGGCCTAGTCGGGTACTACAGGAAATTCATCCCTGATTTCGCGCGTATTACGAAACCTATGACACTTTGTCTAAAGAAGGGCAAGAAAATAATCTTTGACCCTGAGTACGTAGACAGTTTCGAGAAATGTAAGACCTTACTAACGAATGATCCTATTTTGCAATACCCGGATTTTACCAAAGAGTTTGTCTTAACAACTGACGCCTCTAATTTCGCTATTGGAGCTATTTTATCTCAAGGGCCAATAGGATCGGATAAGCCCATATGTTACGCATCCCGTACTCTCAACGATAGCGAACTGAACTATAGCACAATAGAAAAAGAGCTATTGGCGATAGTTTGGGCCACCAAGTATTTTCGGCCGTATCTTTTTGGGCGAAAATTCAAGATCTTTACGGATCATAAACCGCTTCAGTGGGTTATGAGCCTTAAAAAGCCGAGTTCTCGACTGACAAGGTGGAAGCTGAGACTTGCAGAATATGACTTCACCGTCATATACAAGAAAGGCAAAGCCAACACTAACGCCGATGCGCTTTCGAGAGTAGAGATTCATAACGAGGAGATAAGTTCTATCATCGTTAATCCCTCGGAGAGACCCGCGAGCTCTATACACGGTTCGACTACAGCCACCGCGCACACGAGTCGCCAAAACGCCACCATGCACGGTTCCACCACAGCTACCGCGCACACGAGTTGTGAGAACCCTATCTTAGAGGTCCCCATCACTGACGACCCGCTGAACAAATTTCACAGACAACTTGTTGTAACTGTAGTAGGTGACGTAAAACGACGCTCAATAACGACCAAGCCATTTGAGACTCATACTAGAACTTGCATACAAGTATCCGAACGTAACTTGAGTGATGACGTAGTAAGCGCTATCAAGGAATTTGTTAACCCCAAGGTTAAAACTGCTCTTTTGATAAATCCACCCTGGCGAATGTACGACATTATTCCTGTCATACAGGACAAGTTTAGGAGTTCCGCAATGAACTTAGTACTAGCTAAGAAAGAGGTTGAAAATATCAAATGCTATCTCGATCAACAAGATTTAATTAGAAATTATCACGACGGTAAGACTAACCACCGCGGAATCAATGAGTGCACCCTGTCTCTTTCTAGACGGTATTATTGGCCAAAAATGAGGGAGCACATAACTAAATTCATAAATGAATGTACCTTGTGCGGACAAGCTAAGTACGATAGAAATCCGATTAAGCAAAAATTCAATATAGTACCGCCAGCAACGAAACCTTTCGAGACGATTCACTTAGATCTGTTCACTGCCCAAAACGAGAAATATTTAACATTCATCGACGTTTTCTCTAAATATGGCCAGGCATATCACCTTCGAGATGGTACAGCAGTTAGCATCATTCAAAGCCTGCTTCATTATAGTACTCATCACGGACTACCACTGACAATCGTGACTGACAACGGAACGGAATTTACGAATCAGCTATTCGCGGAATTTACTAGATTGCATAAAATCAACCACCATAGGACGCTACCCCATACGCCCAACGACAACGGGAATATTGAAAGATTCCACTCGACTATTTTAGAGCATTTGCGTATCCTTAAATTGCGACAAAAGGACGAATCCGTAGTTAATCTCATGCCGTACGCTCTTATAGCATACAACAGTTCAGTGCATAGTTTCACGAAGTGTCGTCCTTATGACATAATTAACGGACACTTTGACCCTAGAGACCCCGTAGACATGGACCTGACTAAGCACTTATTGCAACAGTACACTCAGACGCATCGAGACCAGATGAAAGCTGTCTATGACATAATTAACGAGACTGCACTGACCGACCGAGTTAATCTTATTGACATCCGTAATAAAGATCGCGAACCCGAACAGGAATATGAGCCTACTCAACAGGTTTTCATAAAGAACCCCTTTTCCTCTAGGCAAAAGCTAGCTCCACGTTATACCCAGGACACGGTCCTTGCTGACCTACCCATTCATATATATACGTCTAAGAAACGTGGCCCCGTAGCTAAATCTCGCCTCAAGAGAGTACCTAAATCCGCAAAATTGTTGCAGGACCCTGCTGACTCTAACCGCGCTCGCGCTGACGATAACGGAAGCTCAAGAGATAACACTTGAAAGCTTGGACGATGGACCAGGACTTTTACCTTTTAAACTAGGGCCGACTACACTTATAACTCACTACCATACGTTTATACAGTACATAGAACTTGACAATATCGAACATGAGATTACTTGCTTGCAAACTCAGCTACTTGACTATCGTAACAAACTTGAAAATGACACCTACTCTCTATATGAACTACAAATAGAATATTTAAATACTAAAATAGGAAAAATCCTTACTCATCTAAATAGCTTAGAACCTAACCGTAACAAACGAGGTCTTATAGATGGATTAGGTTCAGTCGTTAAGAGCATAACTGGTAACCTTGACTATTCAGATGCTATTAAGTTTAATGACGCTATTAAAGTTTTAGAAAATAACCAAGTTAAGATTTCAGATGAATTTAATAATCATATTAGTATCAGTAAAGACTGGATGGCTCACCATAGTAAAATTATAACGCAAATAGTTCAAAATCAAGAGAAAATTAATGTCACCTTGAATTTACTCTTAAATAGTGAAGCTTATAGAGAGACTAGTCTATTGAAGTATGCTAGGTTTGCTCAATTATTAATTATCATCTCTGAAAATGTAGATGATATTATGGCAGAATTGGTGAGGATAGAGAATATTTTGAGTTTTGTGCGTGCATCGAGCACCCACCACTCTGTAGTTAGCGTAGATGTACTAGCAAAAATGCTAGATAAGTTAGAATTAATTTATCCTAGAGATCAAGTATTAAGATTAGAGTTAAGACAGTATTACGACATTATTAAACCAGGTTATTACTTTTCAGGCAAACGCATAGTTATCATATTAAAGTTTCCCATAGTTTCCCCTAGAGATTACGATATGTATAGATTAGTAATGATTCCTAACAAAAATAACCAGTCCATTTTACCCCCATGTCCTTTTATAGCAAGTAACAGGCAAGCGTTCTTGTACATAGAGGCTGAATGCCCGAAGTACGGTAATCGGTTCCTTTGTGAAGAAAACCTTAGTCATCAAATTCGAGAGCAACCGGACTGCGTGTTCAATCTCATCAACAACCAGACCATGGACGCATCCTGCGAAATGGCTACAGTAAAACTCTCCAAGGAAGCTGTGGACCGCCTGGACGAGCGACACTACGCAATATCTTTTCCCGCGCTGACGAAAATTCACACAACGTGCGGACACGAAAGCTAAACAACAGTACAGGGAAGCTATCTAATTACTATCCCAGTCAGCTGCGCCCTAAGTACCGGGGAACTCACCATCAGCAACAACTACGACCGGATCCAAGGTCAGCCGCTCAAAATTATGAAGATATCCATGAACACCGACATACCGAGTACGTCGCCAATCCCGCAAATAAAATTGAACTCCGTGAACCTGAGGGATCTCCATACCTACCAAGACAAGATGATGTTGCAAGCGCCGCTGCACTTAGATGTTAATGACATCATATACCACACTACGATACCAGTATATAGCATCATATCTATTACATTTGCTATAGTCATCATTTTTATCATCGCCCGCTGTTACATGAAACATAAGAATAGGAGAACTAAAGCATCAAAATCACACTATGAAGACATAGAGAATCCTGCATCTACATCCAGAGCTCCGGCAACTTTTTCCCTGGAAATCCTGAAAAATAGTTGCCGTTCTGAGGGGGGAGGTGTTACGCCGCGCTAACTTCTAAGGCTGCCGACGAAGCATCGCGCCTGCACCTACCAGCGTCGAGTTGCGACATCGCGCCACCTCGATTTTGCTAAATTAACACATTCCATTTCATTAACTCGTGTAACCTGATTTCAATTGTCTTTTAATAAAATATGAATTATTTAAAACATTGTATACCTAACATCGGTAGCATTCAGTAGTCATAAGATTATCTGTATAATTTTAATAAAGCCTTTTTCCAAAAACGGTTTTTTTTGGATCCTCCGGCGACGGCCTTCGTAATT
Source organism: Hemithea aestivaria (assembly GCA_947507615.1). Taxonomy (NCBI): domain Eukaryota; kingdom Metazoa; phylum Arthropoda; class Insecta; order Lepidoptera; family Geometridae; genus Hemithea; species Hemithea aestivaria. Next base: position 10,388,194 of record OX382329.1, on the reverse strand, counting down.
AACATTATTTATTGTTGTGGTATTAAGATAAATAAAAACAATTTAAGTGAAAGATTCTAACAAATTGATAAGAGAATGAAGCAATATTCATTAAGAAAGTTTGAGAAAATCTACATAATAAGTCTTAAAAAGGACGAAAATTCATTCCACTATGTTTTGCTTTAAATTTTCGATTCATGTCACAGCATCTCATCGCCTTCGAGTCGCTCGCAGTCAAACATTAACAAAATTTTAAATAATTATTTATACATTCACGGTTCAGCTACAAATGCATGTTCTATTTTTTATATTTTGCATCTTTTATCTCCCAAGTGGGGTTTTTCACGTTTACATAATGCTAGCAACTAAATATAATGCCAGTTTCTAGCAAATACATAAGGTGCATTAAGAATCAAGGAAGTAGGCGACACAGTGAGCTTTGCATTCGAAATGTGGTACCTAAGGTACGCAGGCGTTTGTTCCGTGACTGGGCCTTTGAGGAAATATGCAATAATACTTACTTGAAACTATGTTTACATATTAATAAGAGCTGTGAAAACAAGTGAACAGATAACTACTTTGAGAACTACGACGACTCCATCATCAGATCAGCTCAATGGTACCATAGTTTTTGTCCATTATACATAACTTTAATTTATTAGTTCTCAGTGGTATAAAGTGTAACTACATATTTTGCGGTATTTAGCTAAGAAATGTGGCGGTAAAACAGTCGTGCAAAAACGAACGACCACATTTTCGAGAACAATTTTTGCGAAAACCACAAGCGTTTGGCCCTTGGCTAAAGGGGTTGTTAGTTTATTTTTCCTAGACCTTTTTTTAATATTATTTTGGTCGACCGCCTCTTGGACTCACGACAAGTCCCGGAAACCTACATAGGTCTCTGTCGGAGGCTAACAGCAGCGTAGGTCAATTAAAAATGCTTATTTTTCTCCTGGCATCGTCATGCCGAAGATCTATTGAATAAATTGATGATGATGACCTTGCTTTTGTCTTATCATTTTCATGTGATCATTTTTATGTGATTTTGATGTGAATATATTTTACATTAATTTATTATTCATTTATGTTTAGTAGCAATTCATATACAATCACATTTATTGAATAATACATGTCACTGTATTTAGTTCAAGATCCTATTTTATGGAAAAAAAAAGAAATATAAATATTACGACTTGACTGGTACCGTAGAATCGAAAAGTATGATTTATGGATTCTGTGACGACAATGGTTCAATACAAAGTTGAAATAAGATTTTAAAAAAATATATCCCTATAGACATGCGGTCGAATTGAGAAACTTCGTAAGTAAATAGTATTTAATAATTGTACTTTGAGTAGAGAACATAGTATCATTCACAAAGAAAGACCATACAGTTCCGATGATTCATAAAACGTCTACGTAACTATATTAGGTATGTATATATTGCAAAGCTTAATGAAATAACTAGAGCACAAAATATTGCAGTCATGTTTACACATCAAGTAACTTTCTACTTTATTACGTTGCGTTAATCTCCGCCATAAATTCAAAAGAGAACCATTACCTGTGGACGAAAGTACTACAGAATGTAACTGAAAAATTAAATGAAGCACCCACAGTTCGCCCACTCACTTGTACACTATGATATAAAAGCCACTAAAAAGACAAAATATTTATTTTAAGAATTTTTTATAAATTAATTCTATGAATGTATATATTAAAATGTATTAAATAGTGCGTTGGAGAACCCTCCAGCGTAAGCCAATCTCAAATAATTCTTATATTGTATGCTTTTGTACTTTGGTTTAAAGTTTACTTTTATGCTGTCCTCTTTGAAAAAAGTTTTAGAAATGAAACAAATATTAAGTTGACCTAAGCTTTTCATAAACTTAAAACGTCATACATGTATAAATAGAGAGAAAGGTAATTGATCAAAATATGGCTTACTATGGATTTTGGATGCTCAGTTCAGTGTTAATAAATTAACTTCCAGTATTTCTTGTATTTACGCCATTACCTTAAAGATTTCACAACTCCCTGCCGTTAAACGAGTTTTATTCACATTTAAAATCAGAATTACAGTAAAAATACCGTAAATTCTCGTATACAAACCGCAAATTACAGCGGACCACTGTGAAATTCGCTGCGGCTTTTTCATTAAAAACCGCAAGTGATGAATTGATCCCGAATTAAGTGAGCAGATATTTGAAATAAAATGTACCCTTAATTTGGTTATACCTACTTGTTTGTTTCCGCAATCTGATGATGTCAAATCACATTGAAACAGATTATAAGTCAGACGCTTATCTGCGCCCCGACTGAGCTAATGATGTCTCAGGGTAATGTAATTAACTTAGGAAATAATCAGTTCAACGTGGCAATGCTGCCAGCATTCTGAGCACTCTGGTATCTAACAGTGGTTTGGAGTACTTGGATTTTCTGTAGATTGGCTTGTGGCCGATCTGTGGTTAATAAAAGTGTTCTTAACTGCTGTAATAGCTGTAATATTGTTGATTTGTTTTTCTCAATAAAGGCATTTGCCACAAAATAAAAAATTATAACAGTGTGACTCAGGGTAATGTGACACACTTAGGGCAATATTTGTTTGTATTGAAAGGCTCATAATATGCGTTACAGCTGCAGCTAAGCTTATAGATGCAAGACGGTTGACCGATACACTTTACCTAACTTACCAATTAAATAACAAGTGAATTAAATTAAAAATTTAAAAAACCCCCAACGCAATACGTAATTCATTTTTTTTTATGGCGGCCATCTTGGATTTTAAATTTTATATAGTGGGCTGTATTCTACTCGTTAAGCCCTTTCATTTGATACCCATATCGATGGGGTCGTGGAAGAAAAAAGTAATCCGCCATTTTGTAGCGGCGCCCATCTTGGATCGATTTCCACCAAACATGGCTAAGAACACTCTCGACTAACTCTTCTTTCAAACAAAAAAAACTAAATCAAAATCCGTTCATCCGTTTGGGAGCTACGATGCCACAGACAGACACACACACACACACACACACAGACACACAGACACACAGACAGACAGACAGACAGACAGACACGTCAAATTTATAACACCCCGTCGTTTTTGCGTCGGGGGTTAAAAAGAACGACCACTAAAGCGCAAATACCAAAAAAATCAACGAAACTTACTAAACTATGTATACGAGTATGTCTTCAAAATCTGTATTTATTCGTAAACGTCGGCTATACTACCTCTATAATTTAGGTATATTGAGAGCAAAGCCTCAAGCATGAGTAATGTCATAACATTGTAATTAAAATATTATCTGAATGACAGCTACACAGCAGTAAGGACATGAATCGCATTTCCTAGAAATGACTCTAACTCTTATTTCACAACGAGTTATATAATTATTCTACATTTTTTATTAATAATTGAAACTAGAATGCGGTAGTGCATTCATTCAACTAATAAGGAACAAGTGTGATATAATAAACACTTTGAGTTTCGAAGATTAACATAATCGATTGATATCCGATTGACAAGATATCTTTACATGTGTAAATAATGAAGCCCGCTTTAGGCTTCGATCATCAACTTTAAAGCTTATCGACTTTAAAAAAGCTTATAAATAATAATCATGGGATTATTGTAACTGCAATGTTTACATAATGATAATGCCTTTTAAATCTTTCGAACAAATAAACATAGGTAATAGATGTACATAAATAAGTGTGATATTACGAGTACATAGGGAACGAAAACAATCCCCAACAATATAAATAACAAATAATTTGCATATATAACAAAAAGTTATTCAAAATTACGAGACAAAATGTGAAATTACAAGATCCAGAGTGAAGAAAACTTTTGTTTTAGTACCCTTCCTTTAAACTTGTTTCAGACATAAACAGGTGTGTTTTATGTTTGAGTTACGTCAAAAACTTCGAGATACCATCTAACTGTCAGTGGCTTTAATAATAAGTTTTTGTAATATAAAATACCAAGTCAATAAATCTAAGCACGACCTTGTCTTCTGGTCTGATTGTCATAATAAACTAGTGAATGGTATCATTATCATACATAATAATGAGCTAAACAATAGCAACCTATATGAACATAATATACATAAATACAATGACTAGAAATGACAGGGACCTTGTTAACCGGTTCAAAATGTTTGAAGTAGCCATGAGGACATTCCGGCAACGTTTTGGATGCAGGTGTCTATTTGCATTGGACGTGACTCGCTACCCGAAAGAAATCCTATCGCCAATCAGACATTGTTTCGGCATCCAGGACTTAGGATTAGTTGTCAAAACGAAAAACAGTTAATAAAACTTTCTACCGCAGTGATCAAACATTACCGCCTCATTAATCCTACAACCTATTATCGGCTTTTAGTGGAACTGAAGTTCGAATCGAAGTCGAACTAAGTGTATTTGTGAAGTCCTGCAAGTGAAACTTTGCAAAAATTAAACTTTTGAAAGTGCGGAATCAAAGCCGGGAGCGGTCGGCGAGGGCGCTCATTTGAATTACGTCTCTCCGCCTTTTGTAGTCGACTTCATTTAGCGAACTTAAAGCAGACTCTTTTATTTGGATCCTGCAAAGAACTTAAGAGGTGCATTGTTGAATCCGTAACAAATTGCACGCCGTGATTACGTTAAGAACTCGGCCTTATTTCCCTTTCCCCCCTTGCCCACGGTCAAAGGGGCCAAAGGTGCAGCTTATCTACATTGGAATTTAACAGTTAGCTCTTTCCGTTTGCAATCAATGTAAATTATTTCATTTATTCTTCACTCAGTCTGGCTTAGCTACTAGCTTAACTTTGTTTAATTAAACATTTTTAAAGAGATTAAACATTCATTGAAGAGATATCTGTTTGTCTTTACTTTTCAATTAGTAAAGAAAATGCTTCGTAAAAAAATACATGTAGAGTTAGTGATTTGTAAGAGTATGTTACTTTTCATTATTTGTTTATACCTTTTACCTAAAAAGTGTAATATTTCCTTTAAAACAAATAAAAATTAAAACAAACAATACAGACATTATGTCGATAATTATTTCCCGTGATGTCAGTGTACGCGATGTGATAAATGTGAACGAAATTTGAAAAATGCAAGTTTTAAGGGTGCATTGTGTAGACTGCTGTAGACTATGTCATTATTTTTGTTTGCAACAAAATTCTGGCTGCAGGCAACGGCGGCAAGTCATTGTAAACAAGGCAACACGCTCGCTTCGCAACAAGTGCGAGCAAACATCTCGTCGCTCGCTCGCATCCTGTTCCTACACTTTGCTCGACTAAACATTTTTTCTCACTTTAAAAAAAGAAAATGAAAATCGACGCTTTTTCCTAACTTTGCTCGAAGCTACACAAAGCGCTGAGTAGAAAGTTGAAACTGAGAATGAGCAAGTTATTTTTACTACTTTTGTAACATTTACTACTGATCAAAACTTAAAAATTGGCAAATTTGTTGATCCAGGAGGTAATGTTGACATATTTTGTGTATAAAAATCGTTAGCAGTTCTACAGCCCTCCTCTGTTCACGTCCAGAAATTAGCTTTCTTTAACAAAAATAAAGTAAAATCGTAAAAACAAATTGTCATCGCGTTGAACTACGAGTAACTAACCGTATTACGCTTCACTGAGCATTATATCTCGTACAACATACAATCTCACAATTGATAGAGTTACTCTATGACACAGAGCCACTACGCACGCAGTTCGATTAAAAAGATCACGCCAACGTAACTCCCATATGAATTTAAATACCCTATTTCTTTCCGCAGATCCAAATCGTACGTGTGCGTTGAGCATTAGTCCCAAAAAAGGGTACGAAAGGGAGCAGGGAACGTCACGAAGTCTGCCTAAGGCAATTTGGTACCAAATGTCGTGGTGTACGTGCCCAACAAATAAAGAGGATGGGATAAGCCTGTGTTACGTAGTAACAGTTAGCTTACAGCCTTATGAGTAATGACCCGCCTACATGTGCCACGTATAAATACTTTTATTTTTGTTTAAGCTTTGGGGAAATTTAAACATAGGACGCTTGGAAAAGAGACCCTTGATAGGTATTTTATGTGTTTGTTATAACTGCTTAATATATAAAAAGAAAACGTAACGGATGTAGTGGCAGACTGATGAGGTATTAGCGCTTTGCGCACACTTAGGTCGAAACCTGGGGCATAAATAGGTTTTTTTTAAAAGGGCAATGCCACAAACCACCTAGCTTAATATAGCTAAAATCAAAGAGAATTTGATACTTATTGCAAAAACAATACAATGGTGTGTGTAGGAGTGTAAGCTAACGATAATCCTAGATATCAAGACCTTTATACACCCCTCACCTAGTTAGCAACAACAAAATAAATAACAAGTCACTCTCCTTTACAATATTTCGGCCCCTTTCACTTGCTTAATTTTTGTAAGTGCGAATCTATTTTTCACCCTCACCGGTAGTCTGTGTATACAGACTCCCTCAAAAGATTTACGCCCCCGTCGCGAGCAATAAGCGACGAGCCTACATAGGTAGGTTATAGATAATGCGCTGTATAATGCCTGATGCACTCCTGAACTTAGGTGTAAATTTACATGTACAATCATAATAGGCTAATGATGATGGTTAATAAAACAGCTCTTAATGCAATAGACTGACGCAATAGAAATAGATGCGAAATGTAAATAATTATAATTGTTGGTATTTAGAGCCATAACTAGCTAAATAGCGCTTAATTGCGTCAGAACTAGAATCACTATTCATATAAATGTTTTTGCGAAGGGAGTGTTCTGTACCTTTATGGTACTGTTTGATATTCTATGGCCACACCGCGCCTAGTGCAGCTTGTTCGGTATTTTAAAAAGGTACGTCTGAATCCGGTGAAAAATTGCCTTCCGGACGGCGCGGCTCAGGAGCCATATATTACAGTCATCGTCTCGATTGAACGCCCCGCGGAGATAGCGACAGATAACTTATTTACAACGAACTGTTTATCTCCCCGGTTGACATTAATTTCGTAGATGGACACCTATTTATGGAAATCAAAAATAATGGTCCCATAATTTTGGCTTAAGGGACCGAATCTTCGAACAAAATCTGATATTGTGTTGAGTAATTGCTTGGCTTATTTTACGCGGCGTGTTGGGCGTTAATTTTGTGGTATTATTATACTCGGTATCCATTCTGCTTTGAAAATTAAAGCTAATTGAAATCCTCGGAATCGAAAGGGTAACTTAATACAATTTGGGAAGATTTCAAAACACTTAGAGTTTCTTGAAAAAATAAAAGTTAACTCTATTACAATTTTAAAGCTTGTACTTGGCTTGGATTTTATAACTTATGGACCTCACGGAAAATACCTATATAAATATAGGTATCCGTGTGGTCCACAAAGGTTTTATTTATCTATCTATATAAGATGATCATAATGAATGATCACCATTATACATGGTAGCAAAAATTTTGAGTTAACGAGATCGTAAAACACATTAGCACGTAGTTCAACCCTCGGGCATGTAGGGAGCAGGGACTGAGGTGATATTCGTCCAGGGGAAATGCATTGCCTTTTTGTAATGTGGCTATAACCTGGGGATTAGGACACGCCGAATATTCGACCATTTTCCCTCTCTCGCCCATTTACTGGACCCGAACATGCTTACGACGCAGAATCTTTAACGTCGGGGTCAAAGACCTTTTTATGCTCGACAATGTGACTATGGATAGATTTATCCTCGTACTTTTACTTGGATTACAGTAAATTGTAGTATAAAATCACTAAACGTGAAAATATTATCCCTTTCAAAGCGATGAGCACATATGAATCAAGAATCATCAGAATCACTCGTTATTTATTGCATAAACAGAATATTTTCTACAAAATAAAGTCCCTTACTATAAGGAGAAATATTATAGAAGTTTTTTTTTTTTTTTTTTTTATATTAAGAGCGGCAAACAAGCAGTCGGCCCACCTGATGTTGAGTGGTTACCGACGCCTATGGACCCCTTCAACACCAGAGGCGTTAATGGAGCGTTGCCGGCCCTGGAAGACTTTATAAATACCCCTTTTGAATTTTGGTAGATCGAAAGATTGAGGGAAGACCCAAGAAGGAAGGTCGTTCCACATTTTACAGGTGCGTGGCAAAAACGAGCGAGAGAACCGGGATGTATGTGAGCTCCAAGCCTGTAAAATGTGAGGGTGGGCCTTTTCCCTGTGACGGGAAGTCCGGTGAGTATTCGTTATAAAAGAACATGGTTTTAATAAAGAATATAATAAAGAAATGGTGCAAAATTTTAGATGTGGCTGCAACTTTGCCATATTTGCGTAGAGCATTAAAAAGCTTGTTTTAATTTTAAAACGAAATCCATAAAAAGAAATGCGTGCGCTCACTCCGGTACGTGCTCTAAAGCCATTTGAAGCTCGTTTACTGGGGGTGGGTAGGTACTTAGACTATTTTGCGTTTTTTCGACGACTGTTTACTCATATAAATTATATAATGGGGAACTAGAAGGATCCCTATGGCTTCTCCCGCTTCTAATGGAGGAAATTTAATTTTCCCTAAAAGCACAGTCTAGCTTTTCAGCAAAATTTATTTATATATTGTTTATTCCTGAATATGTCGTAGATTTATTAAATAAATTTCTATTAGGTAGAGAAAATAGTATTTATTAGAAATATTTTTATTTCAGACAACATAAAAATCTTAAAAGGTAAAAACTTAAAAACTAAATACTTAAAAACTAATACTTAACTACAAAACTTAATCTAATAAACAGGTGGAGGAGGGAAAGGTGGCAAGAATGCTGGCGGCATTGCCCCGCTGAATACATAAACTTATTTTTTGAGCAAAATATAAGCCAGCATTCTTGTCACCTGAAGCCTCCACCAAACGTATTTATATAGTATTATTTATATAGTATTTATATATTATTTATATATTTATATAGTATTTATTGAGTTTTTTTTTTAACTTATTGTGGGACCTGTATTTCAGCTCTTCAGAAACAAACATTCTAAATTGTGTTCTCGATTACTTTTAAAAACCAAGTCCAAAATTCAAATAAATTGATCAAGCTGTGAGCCGGCCGGTCAATCACGTCAAAGCCTTTGCATAGGTGTAGCTAGATGTGGCTTTAATAATAAAGCTAAAATTGTGCGTGAAACCATAAAGATTGTTTTTACCGCTAGAGAAGAAGTGGGTCTGTAATATTTGTCGAGGAATGCCGTCGCCGCGCCGCCACACCTCGCCCGCGTCGAACGAGGCCAGAAAACCGCACCGCGCAGCATCCTTGAAAGGCCACATTCCAACACTAAACTCTGTTTACTAACTACGGACTAAGTTCCCATTTTCCATGCCTATCTTATTGCATCTCTGTCGACGTTGGTTTCGTAACGTTTGCGTGTTGATGTCATTTTGTGTCTACTATGTTTACCACCTACTTTATGTACATATATAGCCCTACATACGCATGACTATTACAGAAAATAAATAACCGCGCAAAAATACGTTACAGAAATCCAAAGGCAAATTACGCAATAATAATGGCAGTTTTGAATAAAACTAAATATTATAAGCAACAATTTCTCTTATCAAATGTTCCTTTAAAATTCACTAAGATTTAAGACTGTTAAAAATCCATTAAACTCACAATAATCTTCCTTTGTTTCAGAACATCCTGGATAAATTCAATCCAGGCGCGCGGCAGATGATAACAGCTGGAAAAGCTTACTTGAAGGCTTTGCATGGTAAGTTTCAGAACATGAAAGTCGACGAGTAAAGGACAACGACTCTTTAATGCATAGCGAAGCATAGTTCATTCAAATTGTATTCAAAATGAGATGTAACGACAACTTTATGAGCGAGTCTAGACAACGTCCTAATATACGACAATGCAATTTCCACAGCTTTGAAAGTATAAACTGAAAGTGAAAATCCCCGAGGCGTGCATATAAATCAGAGTGATGCGAATCCAGTGGAACGTATACAATTAATTTATGTAGTGTAAGCCAAATAGGCGCATCTATATGCAAAACCTCGGTGTTCCGCGCTTGCTTGGCTGCGGAAACTGGGGCGTAGTTTGTGCCAAATTGTCTCTGTTGGCTTATCTAGAGTATTATAGCCCGCGCTATACAGGCAATAAACTTGGGCATTGTGCACGATGTATGGCTCTTAGCCCGTTTCTACTTTATTTTGAGGATGTTTTGTGGCTAATTTCATTTTATCTCGCAAACTTAAATTACCCACTTATGCCAGTTATTATGGCTTCGCAATATTTTTTGTCTATTGTGTTTGGATCCGGTTCTGACTCAGAGTGTTGTGAACGGAGGTATTTTAATGTAGGTATCATCGATCATTCATTAAATTATAATACTAGAGATACTTTATCTTACTAAAATTAAAATGAGTGTGTGTTACCTTTTCACCCCTACACGGCTAAACCGATTGAGCTGATACTTGGTACATACAACAGGTAATTTAAAACCGAGAATAACTAATAACATATTATAGGCTACTTTTCAGCGAGTAATACCGCTAACTTTACAATAAAGGCTGAGAGGAGAGAGAGGGGGGGTAAGAGACTTATGGAGATTCTCGGTCACAAGCTCTTTAAGCTAGTAGTACATTCTCGACTATAAAACTGTAAATATAGAATGATCGACAAGATAAAATGTACCAGAAAAGTGTCTATTGTTACATAAAAATCGCCTTTAGGATAATAATTTATTTATTTGCCTTCATTTCATCAAATAATTTATTCAAGAGCGAAATATCTACGTAATCCAAGTTTTCATATCAGGTACTGAAGGTCAATAAAAGGTGTCAGATTCTCGTGGAATTTCATTTAACTTTCTTTGACTGTGCTCGGAATCTGATATTGGGTCTCAAAACATTTCGTCTATTCTTCAGATTATTCAATTTTTTAGATTCTCTATGTTATTAGGTTTTGTTAGGTAACTTTAGTAGGGCCGACCCCAAACGACATGGGAAATAAGGCGCGGAAGAAGAAGAAGTTAGGTAACTTTAGTAAAGTTTTTTTTATTCTATTTTAGGTATATTTTGGGGCCTTTACTTCCTACCTTACCTAGGTCACATATTATAAATGCGAAAGTTTGTGACTGTGTGAGTCTGTATGTTTGTTACTTCTTCACGCTTAAACGGGTGGACCGATTGAGCTGAACATTGGTATACAGATAGCTTAGACCCTGGAATAACACATAGGCTACAGTACAGCAGGTAAAACCGCTGGGCGCAGTTTGTAGGTATATAAAGGATTTCTTCTATAAAAACTTATTATTTTTTGCTGTTCCACGAAATGATCGCCCTAGATAAAATATTTCAAATAGCGGCAAAAACTGGAAACCAAATTAGAAGCCGTTTTGTAAACAGAATGTATAAAATGTTGGCCTAAAATCCAGTTAGCTCAAACTTGATCTGCCTATGTTTAGTTAGGAACCAGTTTTAGTAAAAAAGGAACGGTATGATAATGTTTGAGCACAGATACCTAACCATGTTAAAATTGTCTAAGAACTAAGAGTTAAATTCTTTGATAAGTTTTGTTTTTACAACGAAGAAAGAAGACGAGAAATACGCTCTCCTGATGGTAAGGGATAACGCTGCCCATAAAATTAGTACAGTGCTACCCAGGATTTTACAATAATGTAAATTCTAGGTGCGCTGCGTTAACGCTTCTTATTTAAGAGTCATAAGATGTTAAGACTCTTCAGCCCATTTCACTCGTAAGTTGCTAGAACTTACCTCTCAAATAATTTATTTATAGCTGTGCCTAGCGGATTTAGCCACTGAGAGTTGCCTGTTTATTTAACTAGGCTTCTAGCTATCTTCATAACTAAACAAACTCGATAGTTAAATGTTTGCTTGAATGCAACTGTACTGAGATGACATTTTTTTTATCACAGTAGATTTTTATCGTTAGCCATGAGCGTCTTGCATTTATCTGGGGGGTTGCTATGAAATGTTTAAAATAAAATAATAGGAGTTTTAAACCAGGAGAAATAACCAATTTTATGCATAGTCTGTAATATAGGTATTGTAATTTTCTTTTAACAAAAATACGCATTTGTCTCCATTCTCTAAGGTTGAAATTTCTTGCCATATTGAGCTCTCAATTGATCTGTATATAAATATTTCTCGCATAATAATATGCCTCGTATTATTTCATTGAAAAGGAGTGTCGTGCTAAATGAAATATTTGTATGGTTTCTCGACATCCATATTCAATTTAATTTTACATACGTATTGCGTATTACGCTAATAACATCCTGCTAAAAATGTTTTACATTATATATTTTTAATATTACATGAGTTTCGAGTAAGTATATTAAAATAACGTTACGTCAAGAAAGTGCTTCCTATTCAATTTCAATATTAATTTTCTTATTCGCGAAATGAGGTTTTCATACTGTAGGTACTGTAGGTTTTCTTCACGATATTTCTATATAATATCCTGCTCACATAGGACCCATAATATATTATGGTGGTTTATTGAAAAACATGTATTTTTGTAGGGACCGTAATTCTAAATATATTTTTTTTATACAATGAATTAAGAAGACGAGCAAGACGCTCCCCTGATGATAAGCGATAACGCTGCTCATAATTAGTACAGTGCTACCCAGGATCACAATGATGTACCGGGGGTAGACTTTCTTTGCAGGAGGTCGTCTAGGTGGTGACTTCGGTAGGAGGGCACTGTAGCTAGTGAAAGCGTCTTGCTCGTCTTCTTACTTTTCCACATAAAAAAAGTAAAATTCTAGGTGCAATGCGCCAACGCTTATTACTTTGAGGTATCCGCCTAGTTAACCTCCTGCAAAGGAAGTCTACCCCCGGTATAAGTGGGATCTGTAGGAAATCTTTAAGTACTTATATAATGGGAATATTCCTTAAAGATTCCAAACAGATCCCACGACCTCTTAACCCTTACTTTCTCAAAAATTAATAAGGATCATAGGTCTATCACAAACGATCCTGTCTGAAATAGTTCAGACATAGGTATAGAGCTTTAACCTACTATATTAATAATACTAGTATTCTTTTATCTGCGGTATAACTATTTTGCATTCAATCGCAGATTTAAACTGCAGCTATCATCTAAATTATACGAGCACAAGTATCGTATTTTGCTAGAATATTCTAATTTATTTTCTAATTTCTATCTTAAAAATAGAATGTATTATTAAAATTGAGTAATATCACTTAATTAAATTTATATTTGTGACACACATTAAATCCAGTAATAGATGATCTTTTATTCATAATCATAATACTTGTTTGAATACTTGCGTAACATTTGACCGAGTTTTGTGTTTCTGTTTAATAAAAGTAAAATTTAATTTATCTATCCGGTGCTTGGAGAAAATTATCGAAGTTCAGATTTAATCTCGTATATACATAATTAAAATAATAAACGACAAAAATAATATTCATAAAGTCCTTTCTACCAATCAAAAATAATTTACATTGTACAAAGAAACTACGTAGGTAGGTACAAGAATTATTTGACGAAAATATAACATCGTTAAAAATTACCTTAAAGAAATATTGTAAATAAAAGTCGTATAAAAAGCATAGAATTTCATATAGTAACCAAATTAATCGAGGGGTTCCGGATATAGCGGTCGCAAGGCCCCTATTCACTTCTCCAAACTACTACTTCTATCGCGCTTAAATATTTTTCATTTCTGATATATGACGTCAACATACGGGAATACGGGCCCACTATTAAATCCCCTATTCATACCCTCGCCGCCTGTCGCAGGAAACTTCCAGACGGTCAACGCATAAAAGAACCCCTTACATTCATATTTTTCCACACAATCTATGACAAACCTGCAGACGGCGGCAACCGGCATATACCGTAGAATATAACATGCGTCATTTAAAAATACAAAGATTTTAAATGCGAAAAATACTCTGTCTGACTTTTCAAGCTTTAACTATTGTACCGATTTTAACTAAAAATATACACACACAAGTGTTTGAGATTCAAATAGGCCGAATAGTTTTGTATAGGGAATTATTACTAACGCTTAGAAAAAAGAAGAGTTTTTAAGATTGTAGATCTGCTTCTTCTTAATCGTTTTCTTCACGAAGTGAAGGTCGTGTCTAGTCTGCAGGATTTGCCATCACTCTTCGAATTACACTCTGCCAGGTTATTCTATTCGTCGCTGATCTCATGGCCTCAGTCACTGGCATGCCGGTAAGGGCTGTTTAATTTTATCAACGTGCTAGCTTTTTTTATCTTCAGCTTGTAGATATATATGGGTAAAAATATGTTTTCATATGAGATACATTTCATTATTATTCTAATTCTTGGTTCTTTTGGTAAGCAATAATCGTATAGACAAAGTAACGTGCAAAACCTTGTATAATAATATGCCGTCATCCATAGCTTATACATAAGTCGCTCGCTAGTCACGTTTGCATATAAAAACTGCATAACCGAGAATGAACGCTTCGCCTTGAGATGTAGCTAGAATGTCTGATGTTCTAGTTTATTTTTTATGACTTTGGTATAATTGCAAGGTTTTCCAGCTATTGACGTCCTATGAAAATTGGTATCATTAAGGGCACATTAACTTTTAAAGTCATATTAAACCTTTCATGGATTAGAACGATCAAACGATATAGCTTGATTAATTATTAATTTTTGTCTGCGAACATCGTCTATCGACACTTTTAAAAAGCCTGGGAAGCGGTCGTGATACAGGACGATTTTTTGTAATGTTCACATTTGTAGACACCCTGACACTTAATAGAGAACAGGCGTACATATAGGTTTACATTAGGCACATACATGAGTACGAATCATAGTTCGTTTTAAGGAATCAGAATTTGGAACTCCATTTATTGAACCACGGAGGATTGAACAAATTAGCATTCTGTTATCTGTCGTATATTACACTTGCATCTTTATAATATTAGTAGGGTTTTTATTGATGCATGTGATCAATTACGTCGACATATAAACATCGATGTATAAAATGTGTCGAACCCTAATATCACAAACGATGTATCACATGCGAAGCCATCAATATCAACCCATCACATCCACCGCACATTATGTTAATATTTATAGTCATTTATAGGCACAATTAAAATCAAATCTCATATTTTATGTTCAACATAATTTTGCGTTGACCTGGAATCCACGCTATTTACATAGACCATGAATATGTACGATACTAGAATCAGAATGACCATTGACCTTTGTAGAATAATCTGGCATCTTGATTTTAATATGTCACAGCCTTGAATATTTTCCTCTGTTTTTTATAGTGGGTAAACGTGACAAGCACTGTTTCTCTGATGTTAACATTTGCCAGGTCTTTAAATAGTACTTTAGTGAAGGAGATCGCGAGGGCTTCAAGGATTGTTTGCAATTAATCGCATGTTAACGATCGAGTCGATGGATTGGTAATGTGGATCTTTTCACCGGGTACATTAAGCTTTAGATGTTTGTGTACATGCTTGTACACTGTTCTTGAAACACATAATATATGTATAAATATGCCACACATGGCTTATCAAGTCGAGAAATGACGTATCAAGTCGTATCGTTTTAATACGTCATTTCATACATTTTTGAAAATTCGGCCTTCGGTTCGGGTCTCTGCAGGAGCTTACGCCTCGAGGTTGTGACACTGGCTACTGGTTATGTATACTTCTTTCGTCAACCATATGTGCGCCTCTTAAGTATCTTCCTCTGCTAATATTTTAATATGGTAATCATCTTTGTCTTCTGTTTTGTCCAGGTGCTGCTGCGGCATCAAGGTTGTACGTGGATGCAGTCGGTAAACTTGGCAGACAGGCTCAACAGGGAACATGGGGTGGCTGTGCCGATATAGGTAATGTAATACATTATATCAATAAAATTAATACATGCTATACATATATAATAATATAAAATATGCATAAAATAATATCGTTTCGATTAAATTGTAAGGTTTCCCGCGATACAGGCGAGCCCTAGTGCGGGAACCACCGGAAATCTGTAAGCTTAGTTATTGATTTGGTAAATAAATATTTTGTATTTGTATAATATTGTATATATCTATATTTTTTTTAAATATTAGGTTAATATATATTTCTGGTCTGATTTAGGGACATAATAAATAAAAAACAAAGTAAGTTTGTCTACGAAAAACATGAAAAGAAAACTAACTTAGTTTTTTTTTCAATAATAATAAAGAACAATTATGAATTTACATAAAAATACAATAAAATTGATAAGTGATGCAGCGTTCTTAATGCTAATGGGTAAACTCTGCAATATAATAAATGAAGATAATTAATTACAATTACTGCAATGTTTAATTTATTTTGTTGCATAAGTACCCACCTCAAATCATAATATTTTATAAGCCCACGCGGTTTTTTATTGCGATCGTTTTATCATTGCTCAAAGTTATTAATTGCGTATGAAAGTAAGTTATTTAATGAGCGACAAATTTATTTATACGGCAAGAATTTAAAAAGGTTAAGGTTTTTAATTAAAAGAAATGAAGCACGTGTAGTAAGCCCACATGTATATATTCTTCTTATACATACACACGCACAAACAAATGCCTTCTGAACTAACACTGCGTAGAGATAATAATATCCCTTTGCCACGATTAAACTGTAGTATAATAATTCAATTAACGTAAGTTATTGAACTAAAATGGCTGCATTTTACGCAGGTCATTCAAAGCCCTGCCTGCGTTTTATTTATTTAGAGACCGCTTATATATCTGGGAGATTTTTTAAATTTTTGAAATATTGCTCTCCACGCCATTTTTAAAAAATATCAAACTAATAACACTTTTAAAATGTATGTAATAATATTGTGCAGGGCTTTTCTTGAGGAAATTTCAAAAAGTTAATTCTTTAATTTTATACTGCAAAATGTATCAAACAGTGCCAGCGAGCAAGCGTTCTATTGTTTAAGCGCTCATAATACCCGAAAATTTGTTACTGCATCATCATAGTTCAAGTTACGCGCCGCAGATTTTTTTTTTTTTTTTTGGACTTTATCGCTTAGCGATAATATCGTCCTGTAAAATCAGATCAAATACATGTACTTATTAAAGTAGGTGTAGTGTAAGGGCTGGATTCAACGTTTATATGCATGTACGTATATGCACACAGACCACAGAGTGGGCTTACTATGGTTGCCTCATTCCTTTTCCATCAAGCTCAGTCCAGTATTTTTTCTTCCTTGTTTATAAGCGTAATACATATAAAAATCACTCGTAAATGTAAGTTTCTCCTCATCCGAGATAAGCTCCACTGACCGATTTGTTTGCAGGCACCGCCCTTATGAAGGTCGTCGAGGTTTACCGAGAAATTCAAGACCAACAGATGAATATTGTAAGTCAATTTATTATACTTCTTTTTGTGCCTTTTGGGATCAGATATGACTTTATATATACATTTTTCGTGATTGTTTATTGTGGTGTGTGGGCTTGTATTGAGTTATTTTTGGGACTTCTGGAATTTTTAAGTGTATTTTTTTACATTTTGTAGTATATTGCATACGTATAGAGCACGTATGACAACAGTTAAACATGTATCGTTATATTAGTTCTGCTTTATTTATTCCTATTACAGGCCTACCCCATTTAGTACAAATGTTCGCACGAACTGTCAAATTCACAAACAAATCAAAATTTCAAACGAATTCCTACCTATTAAATAAGCTTACGCTTAGAGGGCCTATTGGCTAATTCTCACCCACTACGGATTGATAACAACTTCAGTGTACATTGCTGCTTTTGTTATTTTATTCATTTTAATGAGGAGTTTCAAGCAAGTATAGAGTGCGTACATTAAACGCAATTTTGTCTATGGATTCTAGTGTTTTACATGTTGTTTGGTGATAGCCAATAGGCCCTCTGTACGATCATACGTCCACGTTGTCGCTTAAGATCCAGCGAGATGGTAGTCAAAGGTTTAACAACATTATTAAATAAAAAAAACTCGTAAGTAAATAGCAAAAGTACAACTACAATGCGAAACGTGAAAGTTTTTGTTAAAATTAACTCTGTTGCATAAAATACGTCTTACTTATCTTAAAATATGTATAAGAGAAAGATGAATATTTGTTTCTCTGGTAATAGCAAGTTAGACAAATGAATGCTCATATTGTTAAGGCGTATGAACTCACTTTCTAAACTTACACATTATTTACCTCATTTTAAACTGAGCTCGCGGAAAATGAAAGTTTGAATTTTGAATTATAATTGTACAATTCTAGCCTTTTGTGAAGAATAACTTGATAATAATAGAATTGAATATTAGATAACTTTTATTGAAACACAAAGCGTATTCTACAAAAAAATAAAAAATGCTTAGGTGTAACAATTGGCAGTCCTTATCGCTAGCAGCGATGTCTTTCATCTGTAGAGAGGAAGGATCATAATACTCGTATTATCGATTTTGACAATGGTTAGATGAACAGAATTAAAAAGAAAATTAAAAATCCTTAAGTAATTCTTCAAATTGAGAGATAATTTTTAGCACAGGAATTAAAAATTTATGTTTTTTTTATGAGATCAACGATCACGATTATAGTGGGAATAATTCTTACTCGTATAAATTGAAATCGGTATTATTTAAAGCGCTTCACAAAGAAGAGAAGGTATATCTTAGTAATAATGTACTAGAGTTATTTTTTTGTTTAGTTCTCTTGCATTTTTTACTTGACATGAGCAAAGTTCGTTGACCTCTTTCAATCTTTCTAAAGATTATTCGCCAAAATTGAGTTCCCTTTCTTTAACAAAATAATCCTTTGTGTTTACCTCGAACCCTGGCAATGGAGTGGAACCGTCGTCTACTACAGCCACAGGTTAAATAAATGTTTAGATTGGCCTTTGGAAATAACAATATTGTTCAGAACCGGTCAAGGGGTCGTTGCCTTAATCAGAGAAATATAGAAAAACGAACGAGTCTTAAGGAAAGATAAAAATTCGTGAGAGATATATAAATTTTATTTATAAATTGCTATGATATTTTTTTACTTGGGAATTTGAGTTTTTTGAGATTTTGTGCTAATAATATTTGACCGAATTGGGACTGGTCTAGCAGATGCGGGTATATAGTTTCTCAAGTTATTTCTGTTAGTTCTGTCTTATATGTGTGACAATACGTACACAAGGACCGACAGCTCGGCTGCAGTACACTACTGTTGCAAAAATCATAAGCCTACGATAACCGCTCACCACCAAACGTGCCATCTGCTCATTCGTGTCTCTAAAAAATTTTACTACTTAAATTGACAATACTTGTGAGGCTTTCCAAAGTTTACCTCAGGGCCATTCCTATCCCTTATTTATTTCAAGATTCCAACACAATAATCCACGACTTGTTTGTTTCAGCTGAAGGCGTTCTACGTAGATCTGCTGGTCCCCTTGGAAACTAATCTGGAAAAAGATACAAAAGTAGTACAGGTCAGTCAATAAGATCTCTCCCTTTATACGCTTTTATGTGAGGTCTCGTTTCCAAGCATTGTTTACGGAATAGGAAGGATCTCGTTCCGATTTAACCGTCAGATCAGATACACGGTACTCCGGACCACCTTTATGGATCGGAGATTGGAATGATAAATATTTGTAAACATTCTCTCCTTCCTTACTTAGTTATGATTTTACCTGCTTGGTGTCTGCCGCTAAGGAAATATTTCAAGTATCTTTCTTCCAACCCGTATAACTTGATTTATGAGAATACTACCTGCGCTCAGCGGTTTTCCCGGTGTTCAGTAGCCTATATGTTATTTCAGGGTCTAAGCTACCTCTATACCAAATTTCAGCTCAATTAATCTACCCGTTTAGGCGTGAAAGAGTAACAAACATACATATGTACCAGTATCCATACATTCTTAGAAACTTTCACGTTTGTAATATTAGTAAGATTTTGTCAACCAGAATGACCTGTTTATTATTTTAGTTATTTTTAACTCTGCATTGATACTAACCTATTTTTTACAAGTAAAACGAATTCTTATCTTTTTTTATTATATTATCTAATTATTTTTTTATGCATTAGGGTGTACAGATTCAGTTGCTACATTAAAGTATAATTATAATTTATGTTGAATTCAATACGATTTTACGAGGGGATCGGTAGATTTATACCGTAAATAATAAACACATTGCGTACCTCCATAAACATAGGGCTTTCACCAGATGCGTCCAAAATAATCATAAAGTTCATAATAACGTACCTCTCCTACAGAATTGTGAATGGTGGTATAAAATTTGCAATAATAGAGATAATTTCATCGCTACATTGATATGAGAACAAAATAAAAACTTTTTTTTTTAAATTTATTTTGATCAGGACTTTGTCGCTGAGCGACCAAACTTGTAATAGAGAAAAACTTCTAACAAACTAGCTGGCGTCGATCTACCTCACAGCTAGGATTTTATATTTATTTTTTATGGTATTGAGTGCCAAAACTAACAAATTAGGCGCATGATTTGATGGACAATTGTGATACTTTCCATTACATTACCATATCAGACACAGTGCTTTGCAGTATCATGAAATACAAAATTGTGCGCGGCTCTGCACTGAGCCACTCTGCCATAATGTCACTCTTAAATATTTTAGAGCCTTGACTTTTCAAAACAATCATTTTCCCATTTTAAATCGCACTAATAAAGATTTCAAAATTCCAGAGCGAACAAAAGAGATTCCTCCAGCAACACAAGCTCCGTTCAGAGAGTTACAGCAAAGCGGCCGCCACGATCAAAAAACAACGCAAGAAGAAAACAAACGTAACCAAAGTCGGATCAGCCATGGACAAAGAAATGAAGGTATTACGAACAAACCTCGAATTAACAATTCAACCGTCCATTGTCTTTATTAAACTTATTATATTTGCTCGTTGTTTTCAGAATATGCAAATACTTGAGGAGGAGAAGACGAAATTGGATGCTTTTTGCGAACAAAGTCTGAAAAATGTAAGTAACCAGAAAGAATAAAATTTACCTAGCTATTTTAGTGGAAATACATAATTATGTGCTCTGTTAATGCGAATGCTGATTTATAGAATCGGTCTGGAGAAGTAATACTTAAAGGTTTGCTTTTAGCCATCAACTTTAAAAAAAGAATCTTTAACAGTCAATACAGTCAATCTTTTGTATACTACAAACTCACCACCTACCCATGCAAATATCATTATTTCTCTCCCTGAAAGGTTGTCTGGAAGAGATCGCTTTTAGCGATAAGACCGCCAATTGCTACACTTATGTCGTGATTTTGTGTTATAGTTTTAAGTTTTCTGTGTATGTTTGTAGTGTTTCAATAAAGAGTTTTCTATTCTATTATATTCTATTCTACAGTAGTTCGACGTACTCGTAGATGAAAGTTACTTAAATATAATTATTCTTGCACCGCTGTACACCACCAACAAACGAAAATAGTGTTTTTTTTTCTGTGTGAAAATGTTACTAACTATAATATATATTATGAACGCGATAAATTCTGATTAAGAAAATTTACATAACTTAAAGAAACCTATATTATTTCGTTTCCCAGGCCATGACCCAAGAGCGTCGTCGCTACGGCTTCGTCCTAGAGCGACAATGTTCTCTAGCGAAGCACTGGCTGGCCTACCACTCGGCCGGGGCCGCCTCATACAACGCTGGCTTGGAAGAATGGCTTGAAGTATCCCGCACTCGCGAGTACCTGCCGCCTAATGTAGAGGCTATGTTCGTGAGCAGGATGAGGGTAAGTATTGTTAGACTACTTCCTACTAAGTGTCGCTACGGCTTCGTCCTAGAGTGATAGTGTTCTGTAGTCAAGCACCAGCGTATCGCTCGGCCGTGGACCGCGTCATCCAACCCTGGATTGCACTTGCGAGATATGCCATATACTGTCCATTGTCTATATCCTGCATCTTACTATCAAATGACACCACGGTTTCAGGCTAGAGATGAGCTTCCCATCAGATTCGCTTGGTGATACTCGAGCATATTACGCAGTCACAATGGTATCTAGATTATTGAGTACGAAGTGTACACAACATTGCTCTCCAATAAGTTTAACGTACCGTATTTTATGGAGAAACGATAAATTTATTCCACTAAGAAAAATAACACACTTTCCCACTTCTGAGTTTTGCTGCTTATTTCAAAGTGAAAAATGACACCAGTAGCATGTAAGCTGCTTACAAAATGGGAAGCTATTAGGATTACGTCAAACCCATTTAGGCCTCAACTTTCGGAAATGAAGTGCCGCTGTAAAATTTGTGACAGATTTTCATTTCGCGTCAAAGTGTTTCGTAACTTTAATAAAACACAGTCGTCTCCTGTCGTATATCGTAAAAATCTGTCGCCACTAACGTAAAATTATTTTATGAGCCCTTATATCGCGTATTGGCCATCTAAGTTTTGTATTTTCGCTCGAATGACCTGATAAATCGGAAGGGTGTTAGCTGTTAAAATGGGAAGACGTTAAAGTGTGTTTCGGGAAACAAGTATTGGAAAATGTATGGAGGATTCTTATTTTTACATTTTCTCTTTATGTATCCTTTCCTAAACGGCCTATTTTGGAGAGTGAAGATTAGATCGAAAACATTTTAGGCACAAGTTAGCATTTGTAGAGCGGCTCTGGGGAGATATTGGGAAACATTCACAAAAGCTTCTTTCTATCTTTTAGAGCGATCATGCCCTAACGACTACTTTGTGTATAAGAAAATGTTCTCTTTGCAGCAAGTTTCGTTCTGGGCAGACGAGGATGTTTACGCAAGTCCTAGGACCGGCGACGATGATGATCGCGCTTCAGTGGGCTCACAGCTGAGGAAGACTCGATCAGTTGATGCTTCATGTTTGGATGTGAGGTCTATCGGAGACCTCGGCTCGCCGACACAAGGACTCTCAAGGGCTAAGTCCGACTTCAATCTACAAGCCAGTTCTCTAAACGGTGATCAAGGTATGAACATGTTGTATATTATCTTACGTATATAATTCTGAAACAAATTCACTACTACCACTACTTTCTGAAATAAAATCTAGACATATGCAGCCTCTAATGTAATTTTGATTGACGCAAGTTACGTTTACATAAGGCTTAAATAGTATTTTACTCGGGCCCAGAGTGATATTACGAGATTAGCTACGATTAGTTGTCTACGGAAGGATTAACAAGATACTGAACGATTACTAAATGACAGAAGATAAGGCGGGTTCGCTAATAAAATAGGAAAGATGGTACAGTAGACTTAATACATTCCCAACAAACATTTTGGTGATAACGGCAACCTTTTTTAAAGCTTATAGTTACACAAATGTTATATAAGAGCTCCGGTAAGAGAATTAAGCGTTATTGAGGTGTTAAGGACAAATAATTAAACCTTCGAGAGAAGTAATGGTATTAAAAAAAAATAAAAACCTTAAGGTGATAATATGGAGTTAGTCGAGACCATTATATCACTACTTTTTATAGCTTTAAAAAGTCTAAAACACTAAAAGAAGTTTTAAGGTGTCTACTACCACTTACTAACGACTGATGTCATTGAACAGAGTTAGTTTAATGTCTTGTAACACTTTTAGTGGTACTCTTATAACTTAAGGAAGAGTAAAACACTAAATGTTTTTGTCAGGTGTTTACTGACACTTGATGTTCTTAAACAGATTTAGCCTACGTATCTTGTAACACTGTAAGGGTTAATGTTATAGCTTAAGGAAGAGTATACCACTAAAAGTTTTTGTCAGTTATTCACAAACACTTTGGGTTCTAAAACAAAATTAGTTAAATGCTGTTTACAACCTAACAAGTTCAATGGAGCTCTTAGATGTAATAAGAATGTTATTCGTTTTAGTGAAATATTTTAATTATAAACTAGCTTATAATTAATGCTGTAAGAGTTTGATTCCACCTTTATAACACTTTAGGTTATATATTGTGGTTAATCGGTCAACAACAGGTTATACAGTGGTTCTTATTTATAGTTTATACTGCGACAAGCACTAATTGCAAACTTTATAACTATTATATATCACTTTAAGTGGAGTTATAGAATTAAAATCCCTTAAATAGGTACATCTAATATCTCACCCACTCCTCTAAATTTCATAATATTGACGGAAATATTATTTTTATCGATCAGGCACCCATGGAAACATAAAAGAAGGACTTTGACTTTATTATAAATACAGACTAAATGCTATATATACATAATTATTATCAAAAATGGGTTTTCAAACAATAACAGCGGAACCCTAGAAATATTCAGCGAATGGCTCCAAATTAGACTTTTATGCAAACTTAACATATTTTTTCTGCTTTATAACCCTATTGTAGAACTAAAAGTAGCTAAGGAGTGCTAATTATCATTCTTTAAAAACTTTGACTTGCATAACAGAGTTAACAGAAACCATAAGTGATTGAAAATTGACTCCATTAAAATAAAGATAACCTATAAAAAAAATTTGGATAAAACCTTGTTTTAAACATTATTACTTTACTTTTCAAAACAATTTTTTTTTTACTTTTCTTTTAAAACCCTATATACACTATTAGAAACTATTATTTTCCATAATTGAAACAAAAATATCTGAGACTATATATTTATTTTCTACAAAATATCATCAAAAGTAGTTTATTTCAGAGGCGCATTAAAATTGAGATGAAAACTAGTATATGTTTTTACAAAAAACTTATCACCGCAGTGAGATTTAATGATTATAATCAAACAACGAATCAAAAATACATTGACTTATCAATTAATTTTTATTTGTCGTCTTTACACTTAAAACTCAATGTTGTGCTGGACATGATATATAGTTACTCTGCTCAATATTTAGATGCTTGTTGGCGGTAACAAAATCACAAAAAGTATGTAAATAAATGAAACATTTAGCGCCTAACGTTGTATGAACTGCCACTTAATATCTGCGATATATTCCTAAGATATAAATTGTTTCAAATAAGCACTAATACACAAACTAAAAAGTTACAAGAGTAATTCATACCACTTGTGTACCACTCTAGGGTTGCGATTGTAACCTGACAATAACTCATTAAACACTTAAAGTGGTAACAACAGCTCAAATAGCACCACTCTAACTCCTTACTATCACCCAAATATTACTCCTCTAGAACTCTTAAATAACTTTAAGTTCTAAATTCGTGGGCCCAAATCAGGGTTAAAAGGTAGTTATAGCGGCTTATACCACCTATTCTTAGCGCCTTAATAGCGCCTTAGATTTTTAAATTCTCTTACACAGCTTTTGTAGCACTAATTCTTATCACCTAAATGTTAGTTGGGTTATGGCATATTATCTTCCTCACCAATATAGTATCTTTATAAATAACATATTTTTTAGTCTTATAATTTTGTGTTTTTAGTCAATTCAAACACACACAGTTAATACAATTCGTAGTTATTCTTTCTTCTAAGTTCGCAGCCATGTTAAACTTCCATAAATAATACAAAAGCATGTTCCTCTAACAGTAATATAGTTTGAATACCATATCACAAGCTAAAAGAGCAGCTTGAGTTTGGAAGACCTATAAAAAAGTCCTATTAACAAATTGTACATTTTAGACGACATCCGACCAGCTACACGACCTTCCTCGCTGGCTCCACCCACCTGCACCTCTCGCGACCCGCCACTAGCTCGAGCCCTCTACGCTTATGCGGCGGCCGGAGACAACCAGCTGAGCTTCCAACAAGGCGACATGCTGGCGCTCCTCGGGGAAAGGACTAAAGGATGGCAGTACGGCGAGAACTTGAGAACGCACCACGCCGGATGGTTCCCTCTCGCTTACACCGAGCCGATTGCTAATGATGAACCTGCTGGGTAAGTGGAGAAGTTATGTTGTGGATGGGCGTGTTATGAGTGATGGGACTAGTAACTGATGACAATTATTTTACAAATATATATTTCTCAGCATAATGTAGAGATATATAAACATTAGTTAGTGAACAAAAAAATCTGCTATCTATGTAATTTATGATTTTCTGGTCTTTTTTACTACAAAATGACCCACATGCGCTACAATTCTCATTGAATACAATTTTTATAAAGTAAAACTAATGCAATATTCCTTTTCAATTTTCTTTTTTTTGTCGTTTTTTTCAATGTCGTTCAATTCGATGTAGAGCCACAGAATCGCACAAAATAGATAAAAACACAATCGTCGGAATCGTGACAGAGTAATAACAGCATTTACTGCAAAACGAAGCCTTAACCACCGCAAAAACCATGCTCCAGTAATCACCACTTAGCGACAATCTTCCCAGTTACCGCAACTGCATGACTTAGATTACCATCAATTAAGCACCTACTTAGTGAGATAAAAATGCTGTTTACGCCACATTTTTTTGCTCTGTTGACTTTACTGTGATAAGATGAACATCGTTAACATTGCGGATGCATTGAGTTTACTGTTTTAATAAAGCTGGCACTCTATTTCGCGCAAATATTCTCGCGAACTATCTCAACCCATTCGAAAGCTCTTTTGACATTTTGTTTTTTTTTATAATTACACACTTCGCGTGAAAATTTGTGGCCTGTTATAAAAATGCGTCGTATTTTACTTACCTAAAGGCGCCTGGTTAAAATCGCTGATCTGTGTTTGAAGCACGCAACAGCGTGTTGTGACGTTAATTTTCAGCAGTCGAGGTCTTCCAAATGAAGATGATGTAATACAGATACGAGTTCGCTTATTAAGCTATTTTACCTTTATATAGCCCTATGATTAAGATAAAAAACTTAGTAATTAATACAAAATTCAATAGAAATAAAACATGGTGAAGAGGAACTGACCTACTTTCTCGATTGCGGATAAATTAATTGTGTAAATTTATTACTTTTAATAGGCACATTATCTACAGTTCGGTAATATTTATGCATGTGGTTATCGTCTGATTTATTCCATAAATATATTGCGATATTACAGTAATAGAACAGATTTAGAACTGTGTGCTTGTGTTATGTTATCTTCTAATAGTTAAATGTGAAAAAATAAAAGTTAAAATAAGAGTAAAAAGCACAAATGATTTTTGTAATGGATCTAAGAAAACGTGCTATATTCCGTTCAATACCAAGTTTTAAACCAATGAGCCAATTTTATTTGCAACAGGAGTCTGACGAAAGTTGGTCATGGTACACTGAATATTCTAGTTACCAATCATGCCTGTAAGTGAACTTATTTTGGATATTACCATTTAAAAAACACATTGGTTGATGGAATTTTTTTGTAAATATACGATTTGTACGAATATTTGTTAATATACGAACGGCAAACTGGTACGCCTGATAGAAAGTTATCACCGTTACCTTTAAATATTATCAACCTGTGGTATTTCCAGTAATAGTATTCCTATCCTATCCTCTTCGGAAATACACGTCTTCTAAAAACCTATTTCATCATTACTTTGACTCATAACTGAGCCTTTCTTTTTTTAAAACTATCGCGAGTGCGAGTGTGTGTGGTGTTTTTAGTTATGAGCCTTTCTATATTTTTTATCTCACGAGTTATATTTTTTACTTAGGAGACCATCGCCAGGCTTTGTTTTCTATGTGCTCCCGCTGTTTATTAATGCTAACGATATTCAAATATTTTCTTCACCACAGTACGGCGTCACCAGCTCGCTGGAGCAGTGCCCAAACACCAAATGAAGCTCCACCTCCAGCCCCAGTCACTCACGCTCAACAAGCTTCCTCCGCGCACGGTCACGGGCACCCTCCAGCTAGGATGTTCGGAGACACAGTCACTGCTCATCACATTAATAAGGTTAGCTAGTTTAAGAGGACAGACAACTAGATACACAGAGTTTTTCTTTATATTCGTTATAGGTTACCTACAACGTTCTAGGTTATGGTGGCTTTTGATCACGATCTCACCTGATATTAAAAACGATGATGTGACCGAAGATAGTAGCAGACTTAACCTGAATTAAAAGTATATTTAAATAAAAGATGCTACAAATGAGCCCAGAAACTCAGTACTCTGGATAAAAAAATAAAACAATGTTTTTTTTACTTTATTTAGGGTCGTCTAAGCAGCGGCTCCCCAGGCCTGCCACCAACTCTCCCAGCGCCCTCACCAAGCGCTCTCAGCACCTCGGCCAGTGCAAATTTCCACGCATCCACTCCGGCTCAGGTCAACGCTGGTCCCATAAAGAACTCCACTTCATCTGCCAGCTTTACCACACACGCCGTGATTGAGACAAGGAGCTTCGGGCCACAGACGCTGCCGATGCGTTCTCAGGTATGTACCTAATGCTTATTATAATCGATCATCATTTTTCTCTTGATTCTCCTGGTAGTGGATTTTCAAGTATGAAAAAAAAATAAAAGGATAATTCTCATACGAAATGTATCTGAAGTAGGTACCTAGTGACAACAAGGATAAGTACTCAACACTTTAATAAAAACTGTCTCTCTTGTTTCCAGATGGCCCAAAATAAAGCGGGTCCAGCAAAAACAGTCGTGAGCGCCGTTGGTGCAGTCGGCAATGTGTCGCTACACAGCTCCAACGATTCTGGTTTCTCAAATGAACCTCCACCACAGCCAGATGTCGATTACAGCGATGAAGAAGCTCAAAGACTTCGTGTGCCAATAAGGTATCGAATGTTAAATGTCATTCTCGTTTTTATTTGGTTTTTATTTATTTGAGAATGCTTATCTTTTTGTTGCTTGTAATATTATGATTTGTAGACGTAGCATTGATTTATTTCCCTTTTTGTTTTCGTAGTAAATCAGCTCAGCAAGCCAACAATCACAGAGCGTATTTGCTCAAAACTCAAAGTCTTAAGCGTGGACCGAAACCTCCAAACTCAAACGGATACTTGACCGATGACCAGCAGTTGATGTTGCGTAACATGTTGGATATGGATAAAGAATCTCAAAAAGTGAAAAGAACAAAATCATTCTGGAAGTTTGGACGTACAACATCTGAAGAAATAATGGAAGGAATGTCCCTTTGGCAGCACCGTGATATTGTTGATACTGTTCCAGAGTTCAAGAAAAAACTATTTGGAAAGATTAAAAAAGAACTCAGGCCTGCACCAGAAATTCCAGAGGTCCGTAAGCAAGCTAGTCCTGAAAAATCTCCTCCACCGCAATCTGAAAATGTACAGATGCGTCAAAAAGAAACAATTGACAGAAAAGATATGAAACTCACAAACGGTGGAATCCGCCAAGCTAAGAGTCTCAGCTCGATTCAAAATGAAGAACGAAATGAAAAAGCTCGCAAAGCATTGGAAGGCTACCAACAGAACCAAATAAACAAAAAGAGCATGTCGGAGAAATCTATTGTCGAAGAAAAACAGGAAGATTTCGTTCCTCGCAATGAATCGAGACACTCTGATTTGACTAACACGAGCACTATAAAGACAAACTTTGAAAACAGTTTCTATAACGATGAAACTGGTGAAGGGTTTGTCATGAAAACCGTGAAACGAAGGGAAATTTTACAAAGATATGACAATGATAGTAGCTCAGACGTGCAATCAGTAGCATCCAGCACAGATCCCTATGATTGCATAATTGTAGATGATCACATGACTTTAAGAAAACAGCAAGAACTGGATAGACGCCGTAAACAGGCCGTGATGGACGAAGATATCAAGCAACGTAAGGAAAATGCATACATGCCAGAGTTTGAAGAAATTGAAGTTGCTCCGATTAAGCCCCACGTTCGAGCTACAATGTCATCCGAGAAAAACAGAAGCTCACATGAGAGAAGTCCGGCAAAAACCATGGAATTCAAAACCTTCAAAGATAATGCTAAGGAAATCAAAACATTTTCAGCCTCTTCTGAAACCCTAAAGTACAAAGACAATGAGCAGCACACCGACCGCTATGGCAATCCCATTGAGCGAAACAATAATAATATTAACAGTGAAGATGCGTACAATGGACATGATGATGGTACCCTAAAGTACAAAAAACGCCCAAGTGAAGAAAAGTCTCGACATGGAAACTTTGACACTGGAAAGAGCAACAAAAAAGAATATCCTCAAGCGGAAATGAGAAACCAAAAAGAGAAGAAAGAAATGCGACCTTATGACGGACGAGAGCCAAGAATTGATTACTCCTTAGATCGTCGTCATGTCAGAAAGAACTTTGAAAGCAACACAAGAGAGAGGAGGGTAAGGGCTAATAGAAGTTACGATGACAGCTCTTTGCCCTACAATGGAAGGAGGGAAGACAGATTCTACGAATCAAACATCTCATACTTTAGCGATCAAGAGCGTCGTGTTTCGCGCTACGATTATGAGACCGATTCGAAAAAGGCTGAGAAATCTAAAATACGTCAGGAAGAAGCGCGACTGGAAGCGAGGCGTTTCGTGGACCGTCGGAGTGAAGGCCCTTACAGTGAATCTGATGACCAGAAGTTCAACGAAGCTCTGAAACAGCAAAGACCGCAATTATTACCACGTACAAAATTATTGAAGAAGCCAGTGGAAGGCGGTGAGTTACCTGAAGCAGGTCATACATTTGGACCCTGGTATGACTTGTGGGGGCAGGAGCAAGCTGTTTACAAATAAATTATAAGGTTTGTTCTCCCTTATCCCCTATTTTATTTTTCTGCTCAGCTGTTCCTTTAGTAGCGAGTGTACCTGTGTGATAGTAATCTATATTATTGTTTTTCTTTTTACCTCATTTTCTTATTAATCGGTATGTCGTAGTGATTTAAGTACAGATAACAATGTTCCCTCCCGTATGGATATATTAGATCGTTGGTCCCGTAAATTAAGACAGAGATAAGATTCTGATTATGATAACCAAAAAGCCACAAGTGTTATATTATTATGTACACAACACTTGTGGCTGTGGCTTGAAGTCAAATATAATTATCCAATAGATTAACAATATATTTTTACCATTCTCAGATCTATTTTCTC
Organism: Hemithea aestivaria; assembly: GCA_947507615.1. Classification (NCBI taxonomy): domain Eukaryota; kingdom Metazoa; phylum Arthropoda; class Insecta; order Lepidoptera; family Geometridae; genus Hemithea; species Hemithea aestivaria. The sequence continues at coordinate 10,357,375 of OX382329.1, read as the reverse complement.
CATATTCGTAACATTATCAATGAAAAAACTTAATACTGTTTTTTTTTGTTTCCAGACCCCAACAATTCGCAACGGTTAAGTTAAGGAAGGCACTAACTAACGACCGATCGTCGCCAGCCATTGAATAATGTTATAATTTGTATAATTATTATTGATAATTATAGTTATTTTTTGTTAATTATTATTAAATGTAAATTAGAAACCCCATGTATTTTGTACAGTTAAATATTCATAGTTTAACAAAAATATATCACAATTTTTACAATAATCCAAATTGTTGTTTTATTACCTCCTGAACGAACACCCGGTAGAAATTCTTAAGACTGAAACTAAATAAAAAGTAAAGGTAAACGAGTTTATTCTTATCTAATCGATAAAACAGACACTAACCTACTTAATTTATCTCATAAAATATCGTAATCTTAATGAAAATAATTTCACAAAATCCACGCTTAAACTTTATTTGAATATACCTACATACAATTTTTGTACATTTCCATGCTCAATATTTATAGTGAGGATTAAACGTAAAACCGCTGTGCACAATTTACCAAACTTTTTACAGTGATAGATTGGCAATTAGAACGGAAATCGTATAAAGCCTGACAGTCAACTAAATAACAGCGTTCCAAAAATAGCGTCGACAAAAGCGAGTGACGGCACACGACAGAAGAAAATCAACGTCAATTGGCCCCTCGCGACAATGGGCCTATGATTTATAGCATATCCGGCTCCTGTGGGGCAAACAGGAGAAATATTCGATACGTTTTGCCAGCCTCGGGGCGCCGCCCGTCAATTATACGCACAAGGCTTCGATGAGAAAATATGCTGTTCCGAATAACACCCTTTATGGAATTAACTTTTTGAGCTTGTTGGCGATCTTCAGTAAATTTAAGTAGTTTAGGGAACCCACTAATGTTTTGTAAAATAGGCAATAGATATAAGTAGTTAGGGAACCCACTCATGTTTTGTAGAATAGGTCTTAATAAATTATTAGGTTAAGGTTAGATTAAGATCTAGGTATAAGTACACGGTAAATAGGTTCTAATAATAACAATAGGTTGTAGGTAAAATTTATATAAGTCCATAAAATAGCTTAAGTAAGGTCAGTCACATAGTGACATAGAAAAAGTTTGGTAGTTTTTCGGCTATAACTTTGTCTGTTGTTAACTTATATTAATAAGAATTTATGTACTAGATAGGGCTCAATAAGAGCTATCCAATGATACTAACGGGACGTCTGCACCTTCGCCAGTCAAGTGAACAACATCGTGGCCACCATCAAGAACCTGAAGAAGCCCCAGTACCTGCAGTCACCAGAGATGCTCAAGACAGTCGTCGACAAGATGCCCGCCGTGCTCCGCTACAGATGGTTCGACTTCTCAGCGACGGAAGAAGATCCCGACCTGCTACATCTTCGGAAGTTCCTGGATCAAGAGGCCGATCGCTGCGGACCGTACGCCGCGCAAGAAGCAGTCACAAAGAAGACTCAAGTCGGAAGAAGGGAAGCCACTCACACCGTAGCCGAACAAAGAAGAAACGACTGCGCCTGCTGCAATGAAGATCATCGGCTGACAGACTGCAAGAAGTTTTTAGAAGCCGACGTGAAGGAACGATGGGACATTGCAGCGAAGGGCCGAGTGTGTTTCAAGTGCCTGCAGGGAAGACACAGAAAGGAGAACTGCAAACGACCGGCCTGCAGGACCTGCAAGAGGTGGCATCATCATCTGCTGCATGAAGACAGAGAAGATACAAGAGCCACCAAAGAAGTAACCAACAACGTGTTTCAAGTACACGCGACCAAGGTGACCAAGGCGTATTTGAAGATAGTTCCAGTAGAAGTATACGGGCCAAAGGGAAGTCTGAAGATTCTCGCACTGCTGGACGAAGGCTCAACGGTCACACTTCTGGACTCGTCGGTCGCAAGGCAACTGGGATTGAGTGGTCCGCAAGAACCACTCGCGATCGAAACCGTTGGCGGGAAACTCATCGCGAAGAGGGACTCCATGATGATCAGCGCTCACATCCGAGGGTTCCACCAGACAAAGAAGTGCAAGATCGGCGAAGCGAGAACCATCGACGAGCTACACCTGAGCCCTCAACGCATCGAGAAGCGCATGATAGAAGAATGCTCTCATCTGAAGAAGTTGGTCGACAAGCTGTACTATGAAGAGGAACGACCCAAGCTTCTCATCGGGCAAGATAACTGGGAGCTGATAGTATCCGAGCGTCTTGATGGATCTGACGAGTCGCTCCCAGGCGCCGCCCATGTTTGGCGCCCCCGGTGCGATGAACTTCCACTTGACCCCGCGGCTCGAGCTGCAAGCCGCACTCCTGGGGACCCGCCTAGCCCGGTCCATAGAAGAGGAGATGGACATCAAGCCAGCAAGGAAGATATATTGGACAGATTCAAGCACAGTACTCGCTTGGATAAAGTCCGATCCAAGAACGTTCAAGCCCTTCGTCGCACACCGGCTCGCGGAGATAGAAGATACTTCAAGGCCACAAGAATGGAGATGGATCTCGACGAAGGACAACCCAGCTGACGACGCCACGAGAGACGTCCCCGACGAGTTCGACAGCAATCACCGGTGGTTCGTCGGGCCTGCGTTCCTGAAAGAAGACGAAGCACTCTGGCCGGCTCCGAGAAGTTTCAAGAAAGAAAAAACCGGCGAAGAGAAAGAAGTCTCAACAGTAGCCACGGCAAGAATCAAGGACGACTTCCCTACCCCGGACCCGGCGCGATTCTCAAGCTGGAATCGGTTGTGCCGCGCCACAGCGCGGGTACTCCAGTTTGCAGACCTATGCAGGAAGATTCATCGCGTCAACATTTCAAAGAAGACAGAAAAGGCTGATCCGACCTGGGGCAAGATCGTCAAGAAGAAGAAACAGAAGACCGAAGGCTACACTCCAAAAGAAGAAAAGAAGTTCCTACCCATAGAAGATTGCTACAAGAAGACTGCTGAGAAGATTCTTCTAAGAAGAAGTCAAGAGGAAAGCTTCGGAGAAGAGATCCACGCGCTGAAGAAAAGCAAGCCTCTCGACAACTCTAGCAAGCTAAAGAAGATCGACGTGGCGCTGGAAGAAGACCTGCTGAAGATCAAAGGAAGAATCAACGCGGCGCGAGACTTAGAAGACAGCTTCAAGAAACCTATCATCCTGGATAGCAAGAATCACATCACGAGGCTACTCATCGCGCACTATCATCAGATCTTCAACCACGCCAACCACGCTACGGTCATCAACGAAGTCAGGCAACGCTTCTGGGTACTGGGTCTTCGAGCAGCGGTTCGAGCGACGGCACATCAGTGCCAATGGTGCCGAGTACACAAGGGCACACCTGCGAAGCTGCCGACGGGAGACCTATCTGCGGAACGACTGTGCTACGGGATGCCGGCGTTCACCCGCTCAGCGGTGGATTACTTCAGGCCTATGACAATCACCGTGGGACGCCGGCACGAGAAGCGGTGGGGAGCCCTCTTCACCTGCCTGACGACGAGAGCCGTCCACGTGGAGCTCGCCCCATCTCTATCGGCGAGCTCTACGATCCTGGCTCTAAGGCGACTGGCGGCGAGAAGAGGCATGCCGAAGACAATATTCAGCGACAACAGCACCAACTTCGTGGGGGCAAACAAGGAACTCAAAGAAGCCTGGGAGGAGCTCCAGCAAGAAGAGGTCGTCAACGAAGCCGAGAAGATGGGGGTCAAGTGGAAGTTCATCGCACCGGGGGCGCCAAACATGGGCGGCGCCTGGGAGCGACTCGTCAGATCCATCAAGACGGCGCTGGGAGCAACTCTGAAGGAGAAACACCCTAAAGAAGAAGTCCTGCACACTCTGCTGCTGGAGGCCGAACATATCGTCAACTCCAGGCCTCTAGTAGAGAAGACAGAAGATGAAGAAGACGCACTGACTCCCAACCACTTCCTCATTGGGAGATCCTGCGGCCTGCCGAGACTGGGGACCTTCGACGATCGAGACCTCACTGGACGGCGCGACTGGAGAGCGGCGCAGCGGATGGTCGACCACTTCTGGGCGCGATGGGTGAAGGAATACCTTCCAATCCTGATCCCAAGGCGCATCGACGGGAAGGCGACCAGCTACGACCTGAAGCCTGGAGACACGGTCCTCATAGTGGACTCCACGCTGCCCCGAGGGACCTGGCCGAGGGGGAAGGTGATCCAGACCTTCCCTGGACCCGACGGCAGAACGCGAGTCATCGAGGTACGAACGAGCGGCGGTATCCTGCGACGACCGAGCTCCAAGGCGATCCTGCTGGCACCTGCGAGAGACGACCACGCCGCTGCAGCCGCCGAGTCGACGAGCAACGAGATCGCCGAGCCAGACGACGGTGCTGCGCACAAGGGGGAGGATGTTGGCGATCTTCAGTAAATTTAAGTAGTTTAGGGAACCCACTAATGTTTTGTAAAATAGGCAATAGATATAAGTAGTTAGGGAACCCACTCATGTTTTGTAGAATAGGTCTTAATAAATTATTAGGTTAAGGTTAGATTAAGATCTAGGTATAAGTACACGGTAAATAGGTTCTAATAATAACAATAGCTTGTAGGTAAAATTTATATAAGTCCATAAAATAGCTTAAGTAAGGTCAGTCACATAGTGACATAGAAAAAGTTTGGTAGTTTTTCGGCTATAACTTTGTCTGTTGTTAACTTATATTAATAAGAATTTATGTACTAGATAGGGCTCAATAAGAGCTATCCAATGATACTAAACATGTTAGGATCGAACAATTAATTATGTATCAAAAGTAGAAAAAACCGTGTAACGCATAGTAAAAATTGGTAAAAATGCGCGCCGAAATTGGTCGCAAAACAGGTGCTCTCTTTACGGTAAGGGTACGACCCAGGTTAGTAAGCACCAAAACAATGCATGTCATGCTTGGCTGCTCTGAAGAAAGAAATAAATGAAGAAGTATATAGTGAAGAAATAGGAAGTTTTATTTAGAAGAAAGAAAAGGGTCAGGCCTTGATCCCCCCCCTTCCCCTCCGGGTCTCCAGCGCATCGGTAGGTTCGAGCCGGGGCTTTCTCTTTGTTTCACCCCGACTCGGCCTGCGTGTTTAAGACCCGGAGCCGCGGTCGGCAACACGCTCGACCGCAACAGAGCTTCTTGTTGATACAATGGATGGCGTTATCGTGATGAAACATATTTTACAGTAGATTATAAGAGTCTTCTTTTAGAATATAATTAATGTACTATTATTTTACACAACTCTTGCATTTATACTGCTAATAATCACAAGCTATTAATACTGCTAATAACTCGATTTAATTTTCCACTTCGCTATATAAAATTTTAGTTGCTCCCACGTACAATCCAACTTCTTTTATTAGTAGATAATTTGCTCTGATCACAAAATCTCATCAGTAGAATATAATCCTCATTATGTAGATTATGGAAACATTTTTCTTCATGAAAAAACATAAATTTGCACCTTAAACTTATAAACAAAACGAGTCAAGTAGACACGTATTCTTACGACTATTATTATTGGTACCCACGGAAATTAAATTTGTCTACATGGTGAAGATATTCGATATTTGCCAATATCGAATATCAAAATTAATAGACTTGAAAAATAATTTGGTGTTTCCCGTAGGCAAAGAATTGATACCCTGATCTAAAATTACCATTAGTATTTTTATAACTAAAAACAAATACGTTCTTTAATCACAAAAAAATGTAGGTCCTATAGATAATAAATTCTACGACTATGATAAGAAAGAACAATATGATATAATACAAACTGATACTAGCAGCTTCATCCTCATGAAATTCTTTAAAATTTCACATCCAGAGGACAATCTCAATTTTATTTTACGCATATTAATGAGGAGGTTTAAGCAAGTAATGAACGCAACTTTGTCTATGGTTTTACATATCGTTGGGCGATAGCCAATAGGCCCTCAGTGTGAAATTTCAAGTCAATGTGTTTAGCGGTTTGAGCAGCGTGTATAAATCAGACGATCCATCAGTCAATCAGTTTTCCTTTCCAGCGACTTGAAATCTTTTGTCAACATAACAACACAACACAAAACCAACAAAATATTTGTAGCCAAATTTTAGCCCAATCAACGCATCGATCAGCTATTTGAGCTGTAAGTTGGTGATTGATACATCAGTCAGTAAGTCAGTCAACTTTTACATAGCTTATAGACCAGAGGGCCTATTGTCTATCGCCAAACGACATGTAAAACACTAGAATCCATAGACAATTTTGCGTACATTACTTACTTAAACCTCCTTATTAATATGAGTATAATAACAAACGCAGCAATGTACATTGAAGTTGTCATCAATTGTAGTGGGGTGACAATTAGCCAATAGGCCCTCTGACCTCTTTCACTCACTGGCATAAATTCAGAATAAACCATGAAAAACGTAAGTAGGTCTGTGATATAAGGACATAAGAGCCGCAGTTAAACCCCAGTTTGCAGAGAGACGTGGAAACGAGCAGCGATTACGTGCAGGAAGCATGTCTTGGACTGCCTCAAAAGGTCCTTCGAGTACTCCGCTTTTACTTATCCTCTTTTATGTATTCACTATTCCTACATAAATACATAGTTTGAAAAAGGTGCAGGCATATCTAAAGAGGTGGTTGTATGAGAAGGTTTTTTGTTTTTATGCAAAAAATTAAGTAGACAAGCAAGACGCTCTCCTGTCGTTAAGAGATGACGCTGCCCACAATATGAGTACAGTTCTACCCAGGATTTCACAATGATGTAAAATTCTAGGCTCACTGCAGAGAGTCACTAGATATTAAGACTTTAGCCCAGTAATTTCACTAGCTAGTGTCCTTCTACCGAAGCACAGTAACACAATATGTTTGCACATCACTGCTTAGGCGGTAGAATAACTGGCACTGTTGGGGTACCCATTAAACAAAACCATTTTATTGTAAGTACATATATGTATTTACAAAAGAAACATATGTAAGTGTTACATAATACGATATCTAGCCACGATAACACAAACATTGTGAGTTGTGGTGGACACTGTGTGAAATGTCTTGCAAAATTTATTTATTTGGGCAAAACATAAGGTAATAAATAATCTCGACACCAGTAAACAGTTAGCTACTGGTAATCACACAAAACAAATTACAAGAAACCTTCTTGAATGAGAAGATTTCTTGTAATTTGTTTGAATTTGAGGATGATGTAGAAATAAGTGATATTTTTTATTAAAATCATTGCCCTCAATTTTTTGGCATTAGCTGAAGCTTCAGCTAATGCCAAAAAAATTGAGGGCAATAATTTTAACAAAAAATATCACTTATTTCTACATCATCCTCAAATTCTAGATAGAAATATTAATTATTCAAAACCCAAAAATATGTTTAATACGCATATAGCCAATGAACAGGGATATCCATCAAATTGAGCTTATGAAAACGAGTAAATCCTATCTAAAAAAGGATTAGATAATAAAATTGTGTTTACATTTAGGTACGTATATAGGTTAAAATTCTCTTTAACACTGGACACTGTAACACTGTTACTACTGTTACTGGTAACACTGTTAGATTTTTGTACAAAACAAAAATCGCACAGAGCTCAGTATAACAAAAGCAACAAAACCAAACCAATATCCGTACTATCGAAGATACAATGTTGGCAACGGCAAACAAACTACCTTGTCGCTCGTCCTCGGCCCATATAAAAATCAATTTGCAGTGCAAATCGAGCGCGGAGACCAATGCTTTCCAAGTCATCGGTTCCTTTAAGCGCTCTGGCCTGGAAAACTCCACAATTTTATAAAAAAATATAGCAAATATTATGCAGCGTGCAGCGAACTTTTTTGGATGCATTGTAACCGGCACAGATGCACCGCATAAGCCTGGGATTTCGTTTTAATCTGGCTGCGATAGCATTCAACTCTGCAATGGCTGTAGAAAAACACGTTTTCATGATATCAACCTTTTTGACTTTGGATTTTTTTGCTTTTGAAGCAAGGGTGGACATGGGGTTATGTGATATGTGGTATAGCAAATGTGATTTTGCATTCTGAATCACCGAGTTTCAATCCCGGCTCACAGCAATGACTGTAATTGGGTTTTTCCATCCGCTATACTAAAGGTAGGCTTTGTTCATAGTAATGGACAAAGTCATCTCGTCAAGCCAACATAATGGTCGTGCCACGATGTTCATAAAAGCTTGGGAGGGATTCATCCCTACTACTTGAACGACAATCGTTGGCAATACCACTAGCGTTGCAGAAGTCTATAGTACCTCAAGGTGACGGGAACAGTTTACCTTCAGGCGTGCCTTCTGTATACATTTTATTCCTCATTGGTTACCCTTAGAACACGGCTTTGCGTAATGTTAAGCGACGATACGACCGTAGATGTCTCTAACATAAAATCTAGCTTTCCATAATTGAAAATTTATCTCAACTAATCCCATCTTTCAGCACCGTGTTTTAGATAACTGAAATAATGTCATCAGCATACGAAAAAGGCAAAAATAAAAGGAAGGAGCTAAAAGAAGACATCCGCATAATATCACGAGCGTGTGCTCGACGGGTATTCATGTTAAGAGATCGTCTATATTCAAATTTAAATTGTAACAAGATTTGAAATATCTACATGTTCTGACGAGTTTAGTAGGGAACTATTTCTTGGTAACATAATACAAAAATTATGTTGTGTCTTAAATACAACATAATGTTTTTATGTTTAAAGATCCGGAGCCGAAGTAATTACTAAAACTTCCAAATATATATAAAAATAAGTGCCTTTGTAAAAAGCACTATAAAATCTGTAGCTTTTCATATAGCCTGAATGAAAATCTTGAACTAAGTGTGAACGAAAACTTTTTACTATGTAATATTCTGTGAGCAGGCTAAGCTTGGTATATAGGACAGCAGAACAACTAGTTGGCTCTATGTAATCCACAATGATAAGAGTACGAAGCAATTTGGCAGCCGGGCGGCGGTTCTATCACATTTCGATGCCAAGCGGCACGCAACATGGACTGCTATTTTAACACAGGCTGTTGTGATAAACGGAGATACCGCATCGAAAATAAAAGTGAAGCCATATTCACTCAATATTTTGTCACTTAGTACTTAGTTCGTATATCGCTGGGAACGATGACGATATTAAATCACAGTTGCTAGATTTGCCGTTGCCCTTCTAGCCTTGCCAAAAGCTTGTGGCTAAAAAATGGACTAGAGAAACAGTCGTTGCAAAAAACAAAACGACAACGAATGTTATCCCAGTACAATTTTTAGCGTAAGCCATAAGCATTTGGTGCTAAGCTAGAAGGGTTAATCATATTATACGACCACAATAACAACTCGACAATTATTACCTTTAAAATATCATCATTATCATCATTTCAGCCATATGATGTCCCTGCTAAACATAGGCCTCCCCTTTGGACTTCCATATGTAGTTGCAAGCGACCTGTATACAACGTCTTCCGGCAACCTTTATAAGGTCGTCTGTCTTGTGGATGGACGTCCTACGCTGATATTAAAAAAATATGCATAACTATAATAAGTACTAACGCGACAGAAATGATTTAGAGCGGATATTATCAGAGCGCGGTATCTAGCTTTAATACGAGTACCATAGTCTGTAGTTCAGCTCTACGCCCTAATTTACGTTAAATGACCGTATAATGAACGTAACACTGCCCCACTTGACTCCAGCCTGAAATGTGTCCGGATATATTACGCCTGGCGCTGGCTAGACTGTATTTGAGCCCTAATTAATTTAAGAATCCGAGCGGATAATTTGGCTCAGAAGTTTTCTATTTACTTGGTCGCTTGGGATTGGAAACAAATTTCAGGCTTATGTGCCTACACTATACACCTTAACTAAAAAAAAATGACCGAAATGCTGGGGTATATTTGGCCCAACGTATAAGTATTGCCATTCAACGTGGCAATGCTGCCAGCATTCTGGGCACTCTGCCAACTGACAGTGGTTTGGAGCACTTGGATTTTCTGTAGATCGGCTTGTGGCCGATCTGTGGTTAATAAAAGTGTTTTTTACTGCTGTAGTAGCTGTAGTATTGTTAGTTTGTTTTTCTCAATAAAGGCATTTGCCACGAAAAAAAAAAAAAAAAAAAAAAATATGTGTGGTGTGTTAGTCTTCGCGCCATAATAGCTAAATAAACTATGATTTGCAGTGCGCATAGAGCTTTCAAGACTCATCTTTAATCGGCACTAGGATGGTCAATCCACTCGGTTACGCGCACTTTATACAACGTAACATATGAATAAATTTATATCTAATATATAAAATTCTCGTGTCACAGTTTTCGTTGCCATACTCCTCCGAAACGGCTTGACCGATTTTGCTGAAATTTTTTGTGCTTATCCGGTATCTATGAGAATCGGCCAACATCTATTTTTCATCCCCCTAAATGTTAAGGGTAGTCCACCCCTAATTTTTATTTTTTATTTTTTAGACAAAATTTTTAATTTCTATTTTTTTATGATACTACATACAAAAATACATACAATCCTCAATTTTCACCCTTCTACGATCAACACTTATTTTAAAATAGCCATTTTAGTAATTTAATCATTTTAATAACTTAAATTATAAAAACTTAAAAATAATGTTTGCCTTTTGTTATTTTTATATTCCCTAATCGTTCACAGCGCTCCATGCTTATTTCACGCATATACCACATTCTTACATACATACAATATACACATTCTAACATACATACATACTTACAATAAGTAAGCTATTTTTTGTCTACACTAGAAATTACTAGGAAATTATTTATATGGCAAAACAACGTTTGCCGGGTAAGCTAGTAGTATATAGAAAGGATCATAATATTACCTTAAACCTTTTGTTAGGATACACGGATTACATAAAGTTGAGAAAGTAAACATGTGTATTAGGTGTTTTGTTAGAAAACCACAAACAAGGCCAAACATCGTTTGTTGGCAAACAACGGAAACCCCCACGGTGTTATAGATTTCAATCCGTCAGATGGATGCTACGCTCATAAAACTTTGGGTAACTCCGAGAAATCGCTAGAGAAATGTACAGACGATGGACTTTGTAAAGGCTTTGGCCGTAGCCAAATTACTGTGAGGATAATACCTTTTCAGAGAAAGGGCAAATTGGCCGCGAATTGATTTGAGAGAATTTACTCGCGCGTAGTCAGATCGCGCGATGCTTGTACTCGTGTGTGACTTATTTTCATCTTCCGTGTAAATTCGCGCGATTTAATTTGGGGCACCTTTTACAAGTGAGACTAATTATTATAATTCACATAGTTTCAAATAAATAAATCATAGATTAAATTATAATAATAGATTTGTATTTAAATAATGCATGCTGAAAGTGATGAGATATTTACGAAGTAACATGATATGTGTAAATTATATTAGGTTTTTCTTTAGTAAGGGCTTGTTCACGTGAACGCGCGGGCGCGGGCGCGGGCGCGAAATATCAAACATGTGACGTGCTATGAAAGTGTTTACGTACAACGCACGTGCGGTGTGAGCAAAGTCTGTCGCGCCCGCGCCCGCGCCCGCGTGTTATAGCGTGAACAAAGACTAAGTGTACAACAGCAACATATTTGTCTGTAAAAGTGTTACTTATAAAATACACTTAATCGACACACATTATTAACAAACTGCATAAAGGGAATCAGTTTTCCTCATACTGAAATTTCTTTCGAGCAAATTTTCCTTTGTATTCCTGTCCAGCCTTTATAGAACGCTCATAAATAAATAAAAAAGGAAAAACAGAAAATGGATTCAGAAAAAGTGTTTGCAACCCGCAGACTGCGCAATATGCATCCAAAACAACTACGATTTAATGGGTGAGACTATGAGAAAAGTGTCGTTCAAATTGAGATTTTCTCCTTATCCTGTCTACTTTTGTTATTGTCCTACTTGTACCCGAGCGAAGTGTCCTCAAGAAGGCAGGGTTTGCTTTGAATTGCAGACCGGGCCGGTTTAGATTAGAGATAGTAATCGGTAAGCTATTTATAGAAACTATTCAAATTTGGGTACGTATTTTGGGTTGTGACTTTTTTCATATTGACAGCACCCAAAACTTAACCTTCTTAAACAAATCCTCCACTAGCAGCAAATAATCTCATAAAGTGTCAAACGCTTAAAAAATTTAGGTACTTTTGACAATTTGTTTTCTTTGATAAAATATGGCTCTTCGAGTACATATTTGCGCCAAGTGAGGCTGGCTTATTAAAACTGCACACATGACACACATGATACAGATGATTGTACATTATGATTCAGTACTTAGTACTCGTAATTTAATCTTCTTAGGTACGTACACATAATACATAACGGTACATTACGAGGAGATTATCTACATAAAATATGTTCATACATCTAATAAGTAGTATAATTATCGAAATACTTATAAGTGAAAAAGAAAATATGTATACGAGGGCTCTTCTATTCTATCGTTAAACATACTCGTAATACGAAATTGAACCTTTTACTATTATTTTAACATGATGCAAGTTATTCAAATCGTATGAATATCAGATTGGACAAATCTTACAAAAGTTTACCTTTCATAAACCGAGATAGAACAAAAACTTCTGAAATTATTTGCTTATGGAAACTACCTATACTCGTTGGAAGATAACGAATGAAATGTGTTCTTTTGTAAGTCCCTGCTTCGGTTAGTTGGACTGAAAGCTGATACATATTGCATTAGGCGAAGTCCCGGCGAATTTAATCTACGACACATTGTTCCTCCGACTTCTCGAGGATTTTCAGCAAAAACCTTGGAAGCTAAGCTTGTAAGATTCAAACACTATTGAATAAGTTTTGTGGTAAGTTTTATCATATTTTTACTACTATTTAGGTGTCTTGTACTTGTAGGTGTCTTTTGATAACTTCAATATAAATAAATTGTATGTATTTAAAAATGCAGTGTAAAATATTATACCTACTTCTATAATAATTACTAGAACGCATAATAAGTCAGATACCAATCGAAATAAATAAAGAGAGATTGGAGAATAAAGAGGGCTGAGAACATAAACGAAATAATCTCCAAATGCGCCTAGCAGTGTGCAACATTTTTGTTTAAAAACAATCTTGTACTACCTACAACAAATTAAAAATACAACGACGCGAACTAACTTGTACTGTGGTTTTAGCGGTAAAATCTCGGCACTAGAAAAAGAAGTTTGTTTTCAATGCGCAGAGAACGAATAAGCTAGATTAGATGGAGCGACAGCTTAGGAGACAAAGTTGCTGAGGGCGACTTGAAGTTAAGGGTAAGTACAGTTTGTCGGGACGTCATACTTAGACCGGCCCTGAATAAATTGTGGAAGAAAAATGGATCGCGGAAAGGTACGATAAAGTGGTGTCGTAACTTTCTTGCTATAATAGAATAAAATACTCTTTATTATATCCGACATGGAGAGTAAAAGATTTTTGCTTTAGTAAACTTAAGGGCACACAACCAATTGTGTTTTGACTCTGATAGTGTAAGTAGAGTAGCTTTTTCCTTGGAGTATAAACTCCAATTTAACAAGGCTATCTAGTGTTTGTTAAATATCAATTGTATGGTTTAAAAGTATTTCTTCCAAAGATCCAGTCATTGGACGACGTTCCTAAATATAATGTGAAATTTAAAAATATTTTACCTGTAGGTATATCCACTCATTCCTAAACAAGATTTCTCCTAACGACATGATCGTAGTGATTCATCTAATTGTCATGATCATCGCGAACATGATCATCGCGACTTATCAGCGAGTTACATTCGTGAGAGTATAGCACGCCCAATGCAGGGTCAGCCCTTAAAAGAAAATCGAAATTTTCCGCGACATTTCCACCTTATTCCAAATTGTTTTTATTTTCACGAAACCGAGGTCAGCGAGCCCTGTCTCCTCAGACAGTGTCACGTTTATAACAAAATCCATAAAACAAAATCCCAGCCACACTGACCCAATAACACTTTCTATCATTCCCCTGGCGCTTCGAGAAAAATATCGGTAATAAATATTATCCCTTGGTTGGCAGTACCTACTGGACGCAAGGATGGCATGATGTGGTACAGTGAGCATGACGGTCGCCGAGTACGAGCATAGGTGGCCCTTTTTATGCTTTTGGTATATTGTGCCTTTTTCATGTAGCTTATTTATTGTAATATTTATTTACGAACCTGTTGATAGTAAATCTGCTGATGATTCAGTTCATAAAAACACTTAATACTGCACTAATAATATAATTAATATTATGATACCATACAATGTTTAAATATCCTATGCCTGAAACCTCCTATTAATAACAATCGTATGTATAAGTTTCAGGATGCAGACGTGCTATGAGACTAAGCATAAAATGTTATGACCAAGTACTTAAAAAGACCTTATCACTTTGATGCGTTGTATTTCACGGTTTACAATGTGTCCCAATTATTTTTTATTACCTACCTCATGTATTAGTTGGGCATATATTTTTGTCAACATCCCACGTGCTAATATGTATAGTTTGTTTTATATAAAACTAGCTGCGCCCAGCGGTTTTACCCGCTGTGCTGTAGCCTATGTGTGCCTATGAGTCTATAAGCTATATCTGTACCCAATTTCAGTTCAAGCGGTCCACTAGTTTAGGCGTGAAATAGTAACAAACATACATAAAAATTAAATTCTTATTACAAACTTTGCGTTTAAGTATAAATTATATAAGTAGGATGTTTATTTATACTCTAGCGATGAGTGGCCGGTATTATACGATGAGCATCAGGCACCTGTCTCAGTGTTTACTCTGCCGGAGTAAATGTCAATAAAGAACAAGCTCGACTCCAAGGAAAGTGTGGTATCGAGCACCCATTGTTTTACCGCCAGAATAATGTAAGTAAAGCCCGTCTGAGCTTGAAAGCCGTGGGTGGAAGTTAAGTGTGTTCTTACAAGTTGCAGATTTAGTCTTTTCATAGTTTTTTTTTGTTTATACATAGGACGTCTAGTCTTCCAGTCTTAAAATCTACCTAGCCTTTCACAATATGTGTGCGTGTTCCAAAAGATAGCTACTATTTACGTCCGGGGGTAGACTTTCTTTGCAGGTCGTCTAGGTGGGTACCCCAACGGTGCCAGTTATTCTACCGCCTGAGCAGTGATGTGCAAACATTACTGTGCTTCGGTAGGAGGGTACTGTAGCTAGTGAAATTACTGGGCTATAGAGTCTTAACATCTTATGACTCTTGATTAAGAAGCGTTGGTGTAGTGCTTCTATAATTTCACATCATTGTTAAATCCTTAGCACTGTACTGATTAAGGAGAGCGCCTTGTTCGTCTTCTGCTTCATCACATGAAAAAAAAATGTTTTTGACCTTGTCCGATCCCCAATTGGCGAAATCCGCGGCAGCGCATTTGCTATTTTCTATTTCTTCGAATTGTATCATCCACTATGTGTATATATTTTTTTGTTTCTCAATATCCTTTTTTATTTGGTTCCATTAATTAATCTTTTTAATATAATCGAAATGGAAGCTTGTATAAAATCAACAAACGTACATCAAGTTCTGTTTCTCCAAGCTTTTAATTAACACTAAACGAGTTATCCAGATATCTGGCAGACTGATTACTACCAACTTTGTAACTACGAGTATTTATACACTGTCAACAGATAAACAAGTTGGTACAGCTGGCCTGTAATTTTATTATATCTTTTGAATATATTCATTATGGGGTTATTTTCAGTAAATATCAAATATTGATATTTTATATTAACATGTTTTATGCAATCAGATAAACGAGAAAAGCATGACGCTTGTTTTTAAGCGATTGCGATTGCGATTGTCCTTTTAATCGCAGTGTTAGCTAGATATTAGATAGGTCAGAAGTTTTACGCAACACTGCGTTCTCGCCATCCAGAGAAAAGTTCCTTTAACCGACTAAATACTTTCCCTAGCCACCATCCAACAGGAATGAATCGCTCGTTGCCGTTCCTGGTACAAAGCGAATATCCATCGCTATAAAACGTGGAAACGCAGCTAATGTTTTGGGCACTGTTCCTCGGGGAGCAGCTTGGGTGGTCTTTTGGTAATTTTTATATCCTATATTTATTATTATTTATTAAGATTCCTATATTTATTAAGATTAGATATCTTGTATTTATATTACGTGTTACCAATTAAATGCATCCAAAATAATCTCAATTTTCTACATAACAAATGGGCATTTCACGTGTTATATACGTGTGAGTCGTAACATAATTTTACGAGTGTCCTGTCGGGAGTTATTAACAAACACATTCGCCTGTTCCATAATGTTATAGTCCATTATGCGGCCGCAATACGTTTACTGCCGTTATTACCGCTGTTAGGACTTCATTTTAGTACAGTTGACGATTATGCTGACTAATTGTGACGTCAGTTCGGATTTACTTGGGCTAAGTGCCTTCATTGTAACAAAGGACAATACTATTAACTACTATTTTACCACTACTACTACCTACTTTTACTATTTTACTTATTACTATTATTTTTTTTAAGGGCGCTTATTCAGCTGGCTCTCGCTCGCTCTATTTGATACATTTTGGAATATAGATGTAAATTCATTGAATTAACTTTGAAAATTCCTCAAGAGAAGCCCTGCACAATATTATTGCACAAATTTTAGAAGAAAAACACAAAAATGTTAGAAACATATGTGTCTGTTGTATAACATCTGATGGTCAGTGGTTATCGCCTATAGACGTCCGCAACACCAGTGGTATTCTTGACGTGTGTTAATCATTGCCGACGCGTTGTCGTTCAATATTTTCAGTAACAAGCATTGTAAGTTCCTGGTCCAAATAGATAATAAAAAAAAGTCCGTAAAAAATTACGTGGTAGGTATGTTAAAATTAGAATGGTATGTGGATTTTTCAAATGACTTGATATTATTTTTTTGCAAGTTCATCTGATTAACGTGTAGAATGTGTATTTTCTGAGGCCTTGATTTTGTTCTTTATCTTTATCGGATGCACTTGGCATCCGATTAACATGTAGAAACAACCCTTTAAGTACAATTACACCTTTTAACTTTTGCATAACACATAAAACATCTTCATACATCAGTTCGAATCGAATAGGAAAAGAAGTGATCGTCAATGTTGAGTTGAAGAGTGCGATTCCGTCCAGAACATTACACAAAGAGAATGTCTCAGTTCTTAGAGCGACCACTTAGCTTGACCCCACCTGACATGTGATTAATTAATTGTGGTGGAGATAGCCAGAGGCCTGGTTACACTGGTGGAGGAAGGAAGGATTAAATGGCCCGGAAGGAGACAATCTGAAGTAGAGATTGTCCGTAAATGTGATTGTTGTTCTTCTTGATAAAGATGTTTTTCATATTTCGGCAGTTCAGGAAACTTATTGGGTCTGAGTTACCTATTGGTAATCAGAAAGTATGAGAAAAAGTTATAGGCTTTGTGATATAAGTTGGTAAAGTCACCTAATAAAATAATGGAAAATAAATGTTTTCATACATGAAAATAAAAGAACCGCTTGGATATTACGTGTATGAATCACAGTGGCAGTGATCTAAATATATAAAAGGAAAGAGAGACTGACTGATCTATCAGCGCACAGCTCAAACTGGTGAACAGATTGGGTTGAAATTCGGAATACACATAGGTTTTATGACGTAGACTTCTGCTAAGAAAGGACTTGGCCACGCAGGCAAAGCCGCAAGCATAAGCTAGTATAATATAATATAAATCGTTTCTTCCTCCGTATAATATACATAGGTAGGTATAGATCGTCACTATGAAGTCCTGCACTATTAAACATTGCATAATTTGTCACATAGAATCTGCAGAGATTCTATACAAAGTGACAGGTCATTAAAATGAATCGTTTTATGTTTCATTTATAATACCTTGCCTATATGTTAGTAGGCCATCACATTTTGCCTAAAGAACAATAGGTACAGCTGACATACCTTCATGACGTCTGCAAACAATATTCATTTGAGCAATATCCTCCCCATATAATTGCCATCTTAGAAGCACGCGGGGCTGAGTGCCACTTTAAGGTTTAATGGTTGACACTTAAACGCACGCTGCCTACTTTTCACCTGACTTTTACGTGCTTATTTTTAAACTTATTAGAGAAGTTGAAGAGTACTTTAGGACCTAATCTTAGATCTACCATACAAAATCACAATTATCGATCAAGGTGGTCAAGAGTTGGATATAATTAACAAAGACGAGATTAATATAATTATCATAAAGCATGTTTTTCAATTATTCCTGTTCCTTCGAGAATTATGCAAAATCATTTTTTATTCCTTATCTAGGTACTAAATTAAACCTATATTCCAAATTTCATTATTCTAGATACAGGGGTTTCGTTTCTACGATGATGAGTCAGTCAGACTAGTAGTTTATTAACTACCTTTATCTATAGGTAGTAGGTACTTATTACAAATACTAACTAGTCCTGACGAGACACCCTCACATACTTAATTTATCTCCGAAGCCCGACAGTACTTCACCACTCATTAGCTACTTTAAGCTCGTCTCAACACTCTTTTATCATCGTTAACAAAGGAGCGTTTTAAAATTCCAATTTTTCTTTAATTTGCAGAGTCCAACGCTTTGTACTGAGTTAAACCTTAATAATGAGCTTTTGAATAAGATTGCAAATAAATTAAGAACAAATGGAAGACACGCTTCCTTTAACTTTACCTTTAGCTGTCGACAGTCGACAATATACCCAGATAGACCCTACACTAAAAACGTGCTAAATAAAGTCTCGTCTATTTGATTGAGACCACAGTGATAAAAATGTAAAGATAGGGACAGGATCAGTACCTACTTTATTTTCTATACAAATTTTCTAATACTTTTAGAGTTTCTAAGACTAAGCAGTCTTAGAAATTCTATCGCTTCGTGGACATAATAGTCGCAGTTTTTATTGACTTAACAATTTAAGATAGAGATGTTGATGATAGCTAGATACATAAAAAAATGCAAATCTATCTGGTCCGCTATCTACTGAATATTTATTTACATATTATTATTTTATGCATTTTTTTCAATACTTATTATACGCATCTAACATATTAGACCGATATGTCATGAACCCCACCTAAAACATTGTGCGTCATGGTATTTTACTTTTACTAGACTAATATTATAATTATCTACGCTCTGCACAAAAACTAGATCAATATTATAGATTTTATGGCATTCTCTCGTCAGCTCACAAACACTCCAACTCTTTTCTTCGAATATCAAAGTGTTCAAACACCGCGTACCAAATACAGAGGAAAACAAGCAAACAGCCGTCGCTAGAGACAACGCGAGTCACTCACCCCGCGTTTTATTGCCTACGAACCCGAAATCAGATGAACGAAGATATTCGATTTCCTTGTTTGTATAATATTTCTCCTCAAATATTAGATTCACCTTTGTTCCCAATTCGCGACGCGACGACTTCCGAGAATTGATTTCCGTTTTGAATTTGTGTAAACAAGTTTATTTGTTGCGCTGCTGTGACATAATAAGATAACAAGATCTATAGATTTTCGACACGGTTTACCGTTGTAATAGTTCTAATTCGAAATTTATTTCATTAATTATTATGACACTCGATCTTACGTACATCGAACTCGTATTCTTTATAAGGTGGGTCGGCAATTTCAATTTGTAGATTGCGTAGAGAGTAGAGTTTGTCTTTATAGGTTTTTTCTTTTAACTAATTGCGTAAATCGACACATTTTTCATATGTCTTAATTCAGTAACGATGTTATTTTAAAGTTTAATCTATCTAGAAGTACATACGAGGACATACCACAGGAAAATCTAAATGCTCATCAGTTTATTATCAGTAAATTTTGCGTAAAACACTTCCCTATATCTCTTTACAGACACTTCAGACAGACATCCGAAATCTCAAAATAATATTAAAGTGTAAAAGAATAAATGGCAACGAAACGAAGCGAGTTCTTTGATTGCGTTTATAAATCATAGTCAGGCGCACCTGACGGCCGACGGGATGAAAAATACACTAGCTTTCAACTTCATATCAACGACTTTGAATGACTATGCCTTAAATGTAAAGCCAAGCTATAGCTATAAGTAACTTCTCTGTCTTTTATTTTGGTCCTTCATTGTCTTATTATCTGAGTACGAAGAGGTTTTGTTTTTAAAGATTTGTTGATATAGCTACTTTTAAAGTACATAATATATTAGCCTATCTCTTACCACCTTACACTTTGGACTGTGAGTCGAAGTATTAACTCAATTCCGGCAAAGGGTTTTTGACTCTTTGTTTTCTTTAGAATATTTAAAACTACGGCCCACTGTGTGAGTTGATCACAGAAAAGCTTTGGTGTAGCTGGCTATAATATACCAGTCCCATTTGGCGGCGCTACCTTTTTATGAATTTTCAAATGGACTGGATGAACTAATAAGGACTGGCCTATTTACTTGGGAATTGGGAAACATATTTGAATTACTTACTGACATGATAACAACGCTAGGTTGTATTTCTCTGTGTCTAATATTATGTGACCGTTCATATTCTCGTAATAACCATTTCAGTGCAAGAAGGGCTACTGTCGCAAAACTGTAGATCACATGAGACATTCTCAGTAAGTATCTAGAGGTAGTCCTTACACTACAATGTAAAATACTCAGCTCTAAGAAAGAAGGCGATGTGGTAAACATCTAATACAAACGAACCAGGTTTTAACATCAAATTAACTTAACTATTTAGTAGATAAAAACAAATCATTCGTGATGTTAATGAATCGAAGAATATAAAATCAGAGATCTCAAAAGGGTGGACTTTCTTCGTCTTTACTAAAAATCGATTCAGAATAATTGTGACGATAAAAAATGATGAAAAAAAATAATGCAAAAACATTACGTTACTAACTGGTTTAAATTGGTTTTCCGGTGTGTGTTATTCTAAAGTCTATCCGCGTTAATAAAAAACGTGGACTTACGATAGTACTAACTTGTGTCATTTATTGTTTGCTTAGTACTTGGTTTAGTCCTGGTTGTCCGGCACCTACAGGAGACTGGGCCAGGACTGTCCGAAGCCCAATATGGATTCAGGGCTGGGCGGTCCACAGTAGATGCCTTGCTCTGGCTCAAAAGGTGGACGCAGGATGCAGTCAGGGGGGGAGAAAAGGCGTTGGCAGTTTCTCTTGATATTGCCAATGCCTTTAATAGCCTTCCGCACGAAACGATACAGGAAGCACTCCGGTATCACGGAGTGCCCTTATATTTGCGGAAGCTGCTGAATGACTACCTCCAGGATCGCGAGGTCCTGGTGGTAGGACGTGATGGACTGAGACGTCATTGCGTCTCCTGCGGTGTTCCACAAGGGTCAGTGCTGGGTCCACTATTGTGGAACATAGGCTACGACTGGGTGTTGCGTGGCACGCTTGCCGCCAATATGCGGGTAGCCTGTTACGCGGACGACACTCTAGTCGTAGTCAAGGGAAAGGTCCTTGGAGAAGTGCTGCGGCTGGCCTCGGTGGCTACAACACTCGTGGTCAGCCGAATACGCGCTTTGGGTCTGAAGGTATGTCTCTCCAAGACCGAAGCCTTACTATTTCATGGGCCGCGAGGGAGACCTCCTTCAGGAACGCAGGTAACACTTGATGGGGCCTTAATCCGCGTTGGGTGCCAGATGAAGTACCTGGGTCTCATCTTGGACGGAAGGTGGACCTTCGAAGCGCATTTCTTTGCACTCGCCCCGAGAGTCATGGGAGCCGCTGCCGCATTGGGGAGATTACTGCCCAATGTGGGTGGCCCAAATGCCACTTGCCGCCGGCTGTACTCCGGAGTAATCCGGAGTATGGCACTGTACGGGGCACCTGTATGGGTGGACGCCCTCAATCGTGCTAACAAGACCCAGCTGCGGCGTCCGCAACGGGTCATTGCGACGAGGGCGATTCGTGGTTACCGGACGATATCCTGGATGGCAGCATGCGTGCTGGCCAGCGATCCCCCATGGGAGCTTGAGGCGGAGGTCCTTGCCGAGGTGTACCACTTCATCTTGGCAAGAAAGTCTCGCGGGGAACCTCCAGCGTGGGAGGAGGTCACACACATGCGGCGAGAAGAGCCCTATTGGGGCGTTGGACGGAAGACCTGGTGCCACCCGTTCCTGGTCAGTGGACGGTGAATGCCATTCGCCCTGTCCTCCGAAGATGGGTGAGGCGGCGGTTTGGGTCGTTGACCTTTAGATTGGTGCAGGTACTTTCCGGTCACGGCTGTTTTGGTAAGTACCTGCACCAGATCGCCAGACGGGAGGTGACTCCAGCCTGTCATGAGTGCGGGGCGCCAGAAGATACGGCGCTCCACACGTTGGAAGAGTGTGCCGCGTGGGGCCCGCAGAGGGACAGGCTTTCAGCCCTCGTTGGTGGCGACTTCTCGCTGCCGAGTGTGGTCAACGCCATGCTCGGCAGCGAGGAGTCGTGGCAGGCTGTGGTTTCTTTCTGTGAAGAAATTATGTCACGGAAGGAGGCCGCAGAGCGGATCAGAGAGTCTGATGCTCTTGCGGATCCGATCCGGCGCAGGCGACGTGGTGGACGGAGGAGACAATTTGCTCGTCTCCTTTCTCCACAGCCATAATTGGACTCACTGGTCAGAAGCCGGGGGGCTTCTGGCTAGCTTGCACGAGCCCAACAGGTCTGGGGGTGGTCTTGTTAGTAAAGATCACCCCTCCATTGGCGCAGGGGTCCGGTGAATGACCGGGCTACCGCCGGGGTGGGATGGTGAATGCAACTGCGACCGCATCCTGCCCCACAAAGGCGGAAAGACGGCCTACCGAGGGGTTTTAGTGGGTATTATTGCTGGCCTTGCACTCCCGCTGGCAATTGAGTCCCACATAATCCGTACTTCTCCCCCGGGAGGTACGGGTATGCATAAAAGCATTTCCCCTCGTAAAAAAAAAAAAAAAAAAAGTCCTGGTACAATCGTCCACGTTATGTAATAACACGGTATATGTCTATAATAATCTTACCTTTAAACATATACATAGATCCATAATTTCGCATGAATTAATGTTAGAAGGATATTAATTTTCTTGCTTCTAAGATCTAAGGTGTGGTTCTAAGAAGTCTTATTCACGCGACAAATCCCCTCTACGCCTCGAGTCTAGGGTATCTACTCGTGATGTTATAGTCTAGACGCAGCTCCATGCTACAGATTTATTGTTAACTGGCTACGCCTAGCGGATTTACCCGCTGAAACAGCCTACGTGGATCCATGATCTAAGCTGTCTATTGTGTGTTATTTTTTATGCATTTGGATAGTAACTAGCCACGGCCAAAGACACACAAAACAAACATATACTTACACAACGCCTAATTGGGAAGTTGACAAAAAAACATTTTTGTCCATAATGTAGATTATTGAAAAATATTGGACACGTATTTTTTTATTTGTAAATCTGATAAAAAACGAGAGAGATACAACACACTAAAATTGCTTGAACATGACGTCACACCACTAAATCTAGTACATTTTTGTTTAGTGGTGTGACGTCACGCGTCCCGACACAGAATCTTATAAGCGTTATATCTCAGCCATTTTTTTATTTTATTTGCTAGAAAAAAAATACGTTAAATATTTTTTTATTAAAAAAATATGGATGAATTATGTATATTTAAAAATTTTTGACCTTGTCAACATCCCTACAGCTCAATTTTTTCAGCCATTTAGACACAAAAGCTACAAACACTCATAGGACAGACAGACTTTTCGCATTTTTATTTTATTAGTAGTACGAGAAGGATCTTTATTACACAGGTTTCTTTCACATTTTCTAAGCTTGTTGCAAAAATATCTCGCATTTTTGAATGGTTTATACCATCCACAAAGACGAAGATGAGGATCAAGACTTATCTTGTAAAATGAATTTATGTTATACTCAGGATACCTTGGATCATTCCTTCTTTGAGGTAAAACAACGATGTTTTCTTGTTATTTTTCTACAAAGAACTGTGTCTGCTCGTAATAACACTTTGCAGTTATAAAAATAAAAACTATTTACCTAAAAAAATACCTAGTATAGTAAATAATAATTTTATAATATTATGATAATGATGTCGTCCTAACTGTTTTCGGCCTCGGCGACTGTAATATTATCTGGACAGGCTTTTTTAGGGTTCCGTACCTCAAAAGGAAAAAACGGAACCCTTATAGGATCACTTTGTTGTCCGTCTGTCTGTCTGTCAAGACCCTTTTTCTCAGGAACGCGTGGAGGTAACAAACTGAAATTTATAGGAAATACTAAGGTCCATTGCCTCTTAGAGCTGTGAAAATTTCAAACTTCTAGGCCAACGCAATCAAAAGATATAGTCGAATATGTCACAAATTTCAGCAAATTTTCGACATTACCAAATAAATCAAAACCTACGGGCCACTTCCCGTGAACTCAGAATCTTGAAATTTGGCACGAAGTAACTCCTTAGAGCATAGATAAAGGAAAAATTGCGAAAACCATAAATTTTTATTTGCATCATATGAAAAAAATATTTTGAAAAATTTTATACCTACTACCCCTTTTCTCATGAACGCGTAAACGTATTAAATTGAAATTCATATCAAATACTTAAGTCTATAATACCTTTTAACTGTAATAAAATCAAACCTCTATGTCAACGCATTCAAAAGAAACAGCAATTTTAGTCGCAATTTTAAACTCGCAACTACTCTCAAAAAATCAAAACCTACAGGGTACTTGCCGTGAACTTAGAATCTTGAAAATTGGCACGAAGCAACTCCTTAGAGCACAGATAAAGGGAAAATTACGAAATCTGTACATTTTTAGTTACATCATATAAAAAAATATTTTTAATAATTTCATACTTACTACCTTATTTCTCATGAACGCGTAAACGTATTAAATTGAAATTCATATCAAATACTCAAGACTATAATACCTTTAAACTGTAATAAAATCAAACCTCTATCTCAACGCATTCAAAAGAAACAGTAATTTTAGCCGTATTTTTTAACTCGCGACTACTCTCAAGGGAATGAAAACCTACAGGGTACTTGCCGTTAACTCAGAATCTTGAAATTTGGTACGCAGCAACGTCTTAAATTATAGGCACAGGAAAAATTGCGAAAACTGTAAATATTTAGTTACATCATATAAAAAAATATTTTTAATAATTTTGTATTTACTACCCCTTTCCTCAAGAACGCGTACAGGTATTAAATTTAAATTCATACCAAATACTCAGCTTTATAATAACTTTAAGCTGTAAAAAAATCGAACCTCTATTTCAACGCAATCAAAAGAAACAGCAATTTTAGCCGCATATTTTCAAACTCACAAGTACTCGCAAGGGAATCAAAACCTTCAGTACATAATATTATACCCACTTTTCCTTAGGGTTCCGTAGAAACCCGTAGGTTTGTACGGAACCCTCGGTGCTCGAGTCCTACTCGTACTTGACCGGTTTTTTAACTTTAGAGACTATTATTAGAGACTAGGTGTCGATGTGCGGTCAGTGATTTTATAACATACTGAACTTGCTAAAATGTAGCTTTAATTTTTATTTTTATGCCCTACGCTGTTGGTCTCAGATTAAGACCTCTACAGCTTTACCGGGCGTGTAGTGAGCGTAGGAGGCACTCGACCCAAAGTTTTAGTGGGCGACTAGCTCAAGGGCGCCTCAGATGGCACGAACCTCGGCTTGGGCCGTCGCCAGATACGGGGGACTAGACTTGCCCTGGCACCCCTGAAGGGGCGTGCCCTAGGGTCCCCTAACAGTGTTTTGATCTGTTTGATTATTTGGAGAGAATCTAACTGATCTGAAGGATCTCAGAGGTCTTCGACCGCGCCGGCGCGGTCGGTGTCGTGATAGTGTTGGTTGGAGGATCTGGTATCCGGGACCAGTACCGAAAACGGAGCGACTGTTGCGCATGGTTGGCGGATTCGGCGATCCCAGCGCCGCCGATGTGATGGCAGCGATGGGATCGTCCGGATCGTTCAACACGTTTTTAGGGCGACGACGGAGGGGATAAAATGTAGCCATATTTATTTTATTTTTATATTATTCAGCACGACGCTTGGACTAACTTAATGCTAAAGTAGCATTTTATAATAATAAAGTAGCATATTATATGTGTTATTCTAAGGTCTACCAAGTTTTAGTTTAATCGATTCAGTTGTTTAAATAAAATAAAAATGATTTATTGGACTAACTTAATGCTAAAGTAGCATTTTATAATAATAAAGTAGCAAATATGTGTTATTCTAAGGTCTACCAAGTTTTAGTTTAATCGATTCAGTTGTTTAAATAAAATAAATAAAATAAAAATGATTTATTGCAGGCAAAAAACCCATATTACAAATGAAAAAATTGTAAAAGTACAGACAATAAAATTTAGGTTAGACAAAAAAAAAGTTTAGGGATGAAGAAGTAACAATTATAGTACACACATACATACTTTCGCATTTATAATATTAGAGGTAGGTAGTAGGAAGATAGCAAACAATTAAAAAGGTACAATGACCTGTCCAAGAGGGAAGGCCTACGAAAATAACCCAAAAACAAACCAAAAAAACTAAGATAGTTCCTAAGCCAATAGGAAGGAAGTCCTATTTTAGTTTAATCATCATAACTTTTATTGAGAAAGCTTTAACGACTTTATTTACAAAAACTGATACCTAGTATAATAATAAAGTAATATTTTGTAAGACAAAACAATCTAGTTAATAGGCCAGCCCCACCTTGCTCGTATGTTCGCGCAAAGTGCAAAATCTCAAACAAAACAAAAATGAAAAAGTATTATTGTTTGCGAATTTACATTGCTGTATGTGTCCATAGTTTTCGGTAAACCTATGGTTTATAGCTGTAGTATTGTTAATTTGTTTTTCTCAATAAAGGCATTTGTCCCAATCTTGTAAAAAAATAGAATAGTAAACCTACACCTACCTACCCGTATCGTGTATACCTACTCGTTGATACAAAAGATCATAAAAATATACGAATCGATGTTTGGCTCTATACTTCGTTGTGTTCGTTGTTCAGTGCTCAAGTTTATCAACACCTTGATGTTAACTAACACACCATTTCATGACGATTACCAACTAGTCTGTTAATTATCTTTAGAATCGATCCATCTCATTATCGTTTCCCACGCAAAGATCTTGTCAGTTGCCAGTTGCAGTGTCACAGTGTCTCGTAATTTATCTCTATCGCATCGTAACGAAGCTGACATCGGCTTGCAAACAAAGTGAGCTATCACTTAATCTGCGACGCTTCGTCCAAAGGCAAAGCTGATGAGCAGTCTGCGCCGCGCCGCTCTGTCAAGATGTTAATTCGTTATCTAATTAGACGAGTCGAGTCCCGGACTGCGGATCTCAGTATACTACATACCAGTGCCTTAAGTGCATAAATTTTCTTGGAAACAAGGATAGTCTTTAAGAGAACAGCATAATGTAACTTAACTTTTAGCTGACAATAACTTTTTTTTGATGAATTTGGTTAGATATTTGGGTTTATTTTTATTTATCGATAAGACATTTTTCAGATAGTTGTCTACAAACTATTCTGAGTATGAAAAACTCTACATCATCATCCTGCCCTTTTCCCACACTAGGTAGGGTCGGCACAACACGTTTTTCTCCTCCATTCTACTCTATCATCCGTCATATCTTCATCCACTCCCCTAGTACGAAACACTTTTATATGTACCTGTACCTATCTCTTATGAAATCGGCGATGGAAATTCCGTCGATGAAGATAACTGTTGCTATCGGCGATTGAAAATCTAGTAAAGATGGCTGTTACTAAGGCATAAAAAATACTAGCCATACAGGTCCCAGGTACTCTTTATCCAGTAAAGTACAGACATCGCAGGCCACGCATCCCGGACGTGTTAAACTGTTCTAATGAATCAATTAAACTCGCTACTCAAATATAGATCCTCAGCTTCTTAACTGTTTAGGTAATGTTGGAACTACAGCCCTAAAATATTGCGCAAGACTTCAATTCAAGGCGGTTGCAGAAAAATAAAAAAAAATCTGCTTAATGCTTATCTTTTCTTAACTTAGGATTATTTTCTTTGATAAATTTTTCACAGTGCCTGAAAAGTAGGCAAATTTTTCAAATCAAATCCTTCAAATATAAATGTATATGTAAGTACATATTATGTGAAAATATATGATATTATTATAAGAATGTACTAGTAGCTGTATGTGTGTGTTGTGTAGTGTGCTAGTAGCTTTTTTACGCCAACCACTGAAGCGATTGCTAAAATCCTAAAAACACATAGGCTGTTTTAATCTTTTTTTTTCATCAAATTTTCCCTAGCGATCACGATCTTACACGCTAGAAAAAAAGAAAAGAAAAAGAAGAAGGCGTAGAAGGGTCGCGCAGCCAGTAGAAAATAAAACACACACACACAACTGGTGTATGTAGCATTTGTGTTGGCAATCATTAACAAGTAAAATATAACAAGGTTGACTAATGCACATAGAACTTTAGGGAAATTAATTATAATCAGCAGCTAGTTATTATTTCTCAATAAGTAATTAAAACTCAATATAATTATTTTTAAATACAGCTGCGCGAGAACGCTCACATTTATTAGTAGTAGTGAAAAGCGGAAAAATACTCGATGATATAAAATTGTTTTGCACGGGAATCCATTGGCTGGAAATTGCATTAGACGCAGTGCGGGTGCAAAAGGAAATCGTGCCTAAAGCGGATTATAGAGCTAATTTCCCGACGCGGTTTGTTTTTGTGAATGTTCAAAGTAAAATAAAGCGTGGAATTGCTTTTAAATTATAAAACAAACACTAAAAGAGTCTTATAATAAACAAATAGAGGGTTAGTTCACGATTCGTTAGGTACGTTTTTATTCGAAGGCGTTTTAATCGCATTTGGAAAATTCTTTGTTTTAAATTGTATATATACCTTTTAGGTATACAATTTACTACTGATGATTGATTGTTCTCGTATTATTATTAATTCAAATCTTTCCCGTCCAAAGTTTATAAAAATATAAGCATCATCATTTGCCCATTGTTTTGAAAACCCCTTATTATGACACCAACATAATATGTATGCATCAATTTATTTACTCCTCTAAACGTTCTTTCATCCGATAAGAGAATCGAGTGTCTATAATTTTATATGCCAGTGACAAATTCCCAATTCGCTATAACCCAATTTTCAAAGGTTTAACCTAAAATTCGTGCCATTTATAGTCTGGAAATTCTTAATACTGTAATAGGAAAATTCACGTGTATCTTCGCAACTTCAGAGAGATTCCACGAATATGGTGCCCTTTGCGTACTATAGTGTGACATTGAACTGTTCTTTGATATCCGATTTTGTGTAACGTGGGACACATATTCCAAATTTCTGGAATACGGGATAGGTGACAGCTTAGAAGGCTGAATAGCTGTCGAGGAATTTTCAATTTGTTTTCGCCAGATTTTATTGCTTTGACGTGAATGTTCATTTTACTGAGAACATTAAAGCTTTTGCTATCTTGGATGTTGACAGACTAGCGTTTATCTACAGTTACTATAAAATCGGGTCTGTGTTTTTGACTAACTTATTATTTTTAGTACTGGAACTTATTGACTTTAGTTTAAAGATTGTGACAATTCGTGATTTAAGTTAGTACATGAGAACCTAATAAAATATCTTCTAAAAATAATTGTTAAGATGTGACTAGCTTGCAGCTTATGAGCTTATTACGTTATTTTCTGAACACTTGACAATAGTTATCTATAGATACCATAAATAATATTAGAAATAAGCATCTCTTTTAAATAAATACTATGTTTACCCAGCGGTTATAAAAGCACCTATATTTTTACAGCTGAATTTCAGACCAACCTGTTCTGCAGTTAAGGCGTGAAAAAGTAAAAAAAAAAACACATTATAATACTTTTGCTTTTATAATATTAGTAGGATTAAAAACACATTACTAACACGATAAATTCAATGCATTAGATCTATCACTAACTTTGAGAAAGTAAGTAATATTTCAGCAAGTTTCTACCCATTTCAACAGTTTAGGCTATACCTGACAGTTCCCTGGTGTAATACCTGGTAAAAGGTTTTTTCAATCGTGTGCCACTTTGAATGAATAGGCGGTAACGACGTCCGAATCATTTGGGGGAATTACACGAACTTGGCATGAGCTTGATTCAACATACATCGCCTACTTACATTTACTAAAGATGTATGATTATAAAAAGTTAATTTTAACATTTATTTGTAATTTTATTCCACTTTTTCCAAAAATTCCAAAAGAAATCTTTCAGAATCAGAATCTTAAAATCTTCATTTGTAACAAACATTTTAAGTAGACCTGTATTTTGTACTCGTACCTATGTTTATTAAAATTTTAAAAAACTAATTAAATGTAATAACCTCCTGGTAGAGGGTTAGGTGACCAGAATGCTGGTGGTATTGCCCCGCTGAATATAACTGCTATTTTAAGCAAACTATAGGTTTTATTATAACTAATTTATAAAAATATAATCTCACGAAAAAGACGTGAGATTTTTTGTATACAAAGCCTTTAAAATAATAATGTTTTATTTATTTCATAATATTATTGTGGTTGGATTATGCAAATGTAATATGCAGCTATCGGACTAAAATGCTTGCATTATTACACACGACATACTTTTGCATATTCTCCTTCAAAGATATTAAATTCTTCGATATGAAATATTTTCTAAAAGAATTTCATAGTTGATTCAAATAAAATGAAGTCGCCACACGTTTCCTCGAAGTAGTTTAATGTCCGAGCCAGACGTTAGAATTCAAGGGGCGGTCGTATTTTCACTGAAGATTTAGTTTGTGACTGAGTCAATCCGGTTGTTACTTTTACTATATTTTCAGCTTAATGTCACAGTAAATCATAATATATACAGTTTATGGCTTTAACATAATATTATTTCTTTGATTTTAAGTAAGTAACAAGTTCTGTTCTAAAAATGTGAGCGTTTAGTATCGGGCGAGCATCGAGTTCATCTTATTCATCTACTTGTTTCAAATACCTACTTTGGAATACTTTTTATTTTTATTCTATATATTTTTTTAAACATTTTCATCTCATGTATTTTTTTATTTAATATAGGTATAAGTCTTTACCTACGATCTCGCTATTTTTTCGCTCCCGTGATGTTAAGCGTAGTTAGTACCTATACAGTTGGTAGCAAACTAAACCTACTCCCTAACTTCTATCTATATATACACCTATAGTCTATAGTTTACATAATATTTCATATAAGTAGGTATACATAATTTACAAAACACATAACAAAGTAAAATAACTTATCCTACTGCATTTTAATTCAAAAGTCTATTCTGCGACCTGTCTCGTTTCTCAACCACTGCGAGTATGCTTTTCGCAAGCGCAACGAAATATTATCTCTAGAGACAATGATTTTAGCACTCGCTTTACACGGCAAACTTACTTCGTAGAGGTCTGAGCACGTTATAATTTATACAAAACCGTCTTAAAATGGATTATAATCGTGGCTTTAGTCGGTGGTTCCACTCGGTCCTCGAGGAATCCTTTTAATTATTTCAAATTAAATTAACTGGCGCTTATCTAGTAGATAGAGATTATGGTTTGGCTTGCTATCTACAATGATCTACTAAAGGTACTCGTATAAGTTACTTGAATTATATTGAATGTGGATAATAATTTATCTAACTTTTTATTAATGCGAAAGCTGAAAACAATTTGTTATAAAATAGTAGAGTCCGTAGCCTAGTGGTGCGATGTCCGGTAAGTCCGGTACGAATCCGGAGGCTCTGGGTTCAAATCAGGTCGTTAACGTAGCCATCCTATATGTTGTAGTTTCATATCGCCAAGATTCCTATTTACATGGCTTTAACGACTGTCTCCTACTTTCTGCATATCTTGCAAGTTTACATTTTAACAAAAAAGCTAGGGTCACCACCAGTAATAAACATAAGAACTTATGACGTATTTCTAAACAATCGCATTCATTTATTCCTTACAAATAAGCTGGAACGAGTGTGTTTCATAAATAATTTATCAGGCATCTAAATTCACGAATCTCGCATTATTCCAGCGACTTGCTGACGTTGAACTTAGCCTGGAACACAATTTGACGTAATATTATACTGAATAAAGCCCATTACACACGGCGCTATACTATACTGCCGTGCAGAGACTAAACCGCAGTATTCGACATTTTGCCGATTTTTAGTTATATATGCCACCTTATTGCGCACAAAATAAGGAATACATCAATCTAACCCATTTGTCAATTAATAAATTTAAAGGTAGTAAAAACCTTGATTGAAAATAGTTACTGCGGGTCACATTTGAGCATTATTTATCAAAACACTATTTAAAATACAGTAAGAGCATTTACGTCTTTTGTGACCTATAAAGTCCCTAGTTAAAATGCAGTAAACGTAGTCAATATAACGCATAGTACTGTTTTATTCACAAAAACCAAAAATGATTCATTAAACGAAAATGCAGTAACACGATAATGTACTGAAAATAATTATACTGCATTTCGGTTTTCGAATAACATTACTGACGAAATTGCAGTAAAATATTTTTTTACTGCAGTATGGTTGGTTTTCTAGCAAATTTTAAAATTATAGTTACTACTGAATTTGCAGTTTAAGTTTATTTTGGCTGCATTTTTATCGGCATTTTGGATATTATTTTGGAATTTACTTCATTCGTTATAGATCATACTGCGATTTAGTATGCATTTACCCTTGATTCAGTTATGTCCAAACATTACTGTGCTTCGGTAGGAGGGCACTGTACCTAGTGAAATAACTGGGCTAGAGTTTTAACATCTTATGACACTTGAGTAAGAAGCGTTGGTGCAGTGCACATAGAATTGCACATCATTGTGAAATTCTGGGTAGCACTGTACTGATATTATAGACAGCATTATCTCTTAACATCAGGAGAGCGTCTTGCTTGTCTTTTTACTTCTCCACATAAAAAAAAGGTAGACACACCTAAGCCTTTTAACACCAAACTACTCATAACTTTAAAATGATGACAAATATATTATGATAATCTTTTTATCGATACACCTGTACGCAATCCAGATTTTCATTTTATGAACTGTCAGAATATTCTTAACATAGACAATATCAATATCTAGAAATCATTCTGATTATTACGCATAACGAAGAAAACGAAAATCGTTTTCTGTGAATGGAATTAATTATAATTGATCAGGGAAATGCAAGTTTAATCCAAATTTCATAGTGTTGCTTAGTCTGATATTGAGAATAGAGAAACAAGTTAATTATTATTAACAGAAGAGAGAGAGAAAAGAGTAAATTATTATTACGTTCCAGAGTTATTTTTACCATAGCACATTGTTTGTGAAAAAAAAAACCAAATAATGTATTTGGCTATGCCCAACACAATCCTCACATCAATTTTGCCATTTCTTCCAATTTTGGTGTAAGAAAGACTCTGCAGATATTAAAAGAAGATAAGTTATGTGCCAGATATGTTTAAATAAATAAATTGAATAGAAGATTAATAAATAAGGTTGCCTAATAGTACCAAAGTAACACATGATAACGAATATAACTTAGGACATAACATTTAAATTACAATCGTTTAAAGAAAGATTTGTAATGCTGCTACTGACACAAAACACACCTACATAAAATAATAGAAACAACCTCGCTATACTACCTGGAACAGAGAAACCTCAAAGTGCTACAATGATTTAAACAAGAATAAAGAAGTGAGCCATCAAGTCTTAGAATTCGGTTTGTCTGATTTTCGTACTAAAATTCTATAATTTTATTTGAAAGTATCATCCATCTAACGTATAAACTATTTTAACCGAAATATGAGACATAATTCTGACAAAACTGACTGAAAGCATTTACAAAAGTCTAAAATCCAACTTATATCAATACTAGCTTATGCTCGCATGGCTTTGCCCGCATGGTGAAACCCTTTCTTAGCGGTGGTCTACGTTATAAAACCTATCTGAGTTCCAAATTTAAACCCAATCCGTCCAGTGGTTTAGGTTGTGCGTTGATAGATCAGTCAGTCAATCAGTCACCTTTCCTTTTATATCTTAGAAGATAAATAGAAACTTATTTATTTTACATATTTTTACATATAGTTGCCACATTTCATATAATAGTATTTGAATTATTAACATACTGCTGAAAAATTTATTCAAGACATACAATTAAAATGCAGTAAGTTCAGCTGGATACTGCAAATTAGTTGTTAATGTTATAAAAAAATTAGAAATTTTGCAGTAATGTGTATCATTGCTGCACTTTAATTAGTTAATATATACTAATTTGCCTGTAGTAACTGACACCATTTTCAAAAAATATTATTTTCTATATTATAAAACAAATATTTTCATTATTTTTTTTGCTGAAATTATACTGCTGCGGTATCTAGTTCCGATAGAAAAAAAATATTTATTGTTTTTTATACATAACATATAAAAAAACGACTTCAAAACGTTTTTCGCGATTTTCTCGAAACCGCGATTTTGCACTTACTGCGGTTTAGACCATATAGTATCGCACAATGATGAAGGAGTAGTATGGATGGGCCTCTTTTCGTTTTTAGTATATAAAATGATATCTCTCAAGCGTGGCAATTTTTCATTTGTTTTCTTGTTGATCATTGGTGCATTGGCCGTCAATCTTGACTTTTTCATACATTTGACGGACCGGGTTGACCCTAGTTGACCGGAAAACTTACCACGCAAAAGTAACACTTAGGGCCGCACTGTGGTATCGCATAGCAAGGCCTTGCTATACCTTGCTATGCCGTGCTATATTATTTTTAGTGATGGCCAGGTTACTGATCGGAACTAAATTTTTTAATAGTTCATTCTTTGTGATTGAATCTTAAATCGATCTTTGAAATAAAATCAAGTGACATTAACATTCCTTTTTTCACAAATCAAGTAATGACATTAACATTACTTTTTTCATCTTTACAAACGCACTCAAATATTTGGAATAACTTATCAATGACTGCTTTGAGTGCATTTAGAATAGGTTTATTAATACAAAAATAAAGAAGATTTATATTATTTCAAAATAAAACAAACAAGTGCAAAATGGACTTGCCACATACTTGTATGGAAAAATGTTATCAACATGTTGCGTATAAAATTGCGTATAAAATATTTTCAACAGTGCAAAGTTGCTTTTTAACCGCGTGCTCAGTAGAATCCTGAGCGTTAGCGAGGAAATCAAAAGAGCACAAGGTCAAAAATTTTTGCACTCAAGTGCGACACAAAATTTCTCATCCCCCCAGCTAGGAAATAACTCAATGTCAAGTTTTATTTTATTTATTCTCACCATGGATACGTGCAGTGTTGTCAGTGCCCTATCTTCCAAAGTAACCAGTATTCAATTTTTATTTACGTAGGCACGCTTAGTTACCTATTCGTTTTAGTAATTATATCCTCATTTTCAGTTTATTAAAGTGAGCAATAATCGTTATTTAACTCGGCGGGAGGTGCGCCCCATAATGCAACACGGACGGTCGCTACCGGGTAAAAAATACCACAGTGGAATTATTGTGATAATGGGGGTTTATAATTAATATTTAAATTAAACAAATATTTATGTTATATTTGAACATGTTTCTAATAAAATAATGTGAAAATGAAGTAATTATCTGTAAATTTAATTATTTTTCTTTTGTAATGACAACACTTCATGGAATTTAACGCTTTTTGTTCTTGGCTTTTAAATAACACCAATAAAACTTTAAAATCCATGTAAAAATTTAAATTAAGGGATCAATATTAAATGAAAATAATATATAACTTCATCAAATTGTTTTAATAACTGTTTAGTATAGCTTCTCTTTCGATAGTAGCTAAAAACAAATCATGTTCAGAAATAGTCAACTTAGCATATAACTCTTATATATGTTAATCATCATTTCGGTCCTCACGACACAGACACACGTCTAGTGTGAGAACCACAAGTACTCGTATTCATGTTTTGCTTAATCGTTAAATAAATATATTTTCATTTTTTAATATTTTTTTCATATTCTTACTTACAATGATAATTGCGATACATATTAATTTAATAATTTATTAAAATAAATATTAAGTGTTAACAAAAAATAATTCTGTTTCTTGTATGATTTTTTTGTAAAAATTTTAAAACTTTAATTTTTTAGCACTTTCCACATCATCACATTTTATATTTTAAAGACATATATTACAATGTGTTAATTTTTTGATTCATTCTTTTAGATTTTTTTTACAGTTACTCCACTGTGATATTTTTTACCCGGTAGCGACTCTCCGTGTTGCACCTCCAAATGATATATGTATTTTCTACTTCAATATTTATTTAAAACGGTAACTGTTTTCTACATTTTAATTAATGGTAGAAATAAGGCATATTCATAGTATTAAACATCAAAAAACTAAACATGGACACATAAAAATAATATGACACAAACAGGCGCTACTGGGTAAAAAACACCCATAAGGACTTTATATGTCTGTTGAAGCTGAATGAAACGCCCAAAAACGCTGTTTATTAATTATGGTGGACTACCATACATTTCTAAAGAGGTACCTGAAGTGGCATCGGCGAAAATAAAGCAGGAAAAATAATATATACGAATGTATGCACTATGTGGTAAATATTATAATAATATTCACCGGGGGTAGACTTCCTTTGCAGGAGGTCGACTAGGTGGGTAACAGTGCCAGTTATTCTACCGCCTGAGCAGTGATGTGCAAACATTACTGTGCTTCGGTAGGAGGTAACTGTAGTTAGTGAAATTACTGGGCTGAAGAGTCTAAACATCTTATGACTCTCAAGTAAGAAGCGTTGGAGCAGTACACCAGTAGCACTGTACTAATTATGGGCAGCGTGATCTCTTACCATCAGGAGAGCGTCTTGCTCGTCTTCTTACTTCGTTGTATAAAAAAAATACCCGGTAGCGCCTTCTCGCGTGTTAAAAAAGTAACTAAAAAGTAATATTTAGAAAAAAAACTTGCCACCAACTAGGTAAAGTTTAAAAATTAGCTTATTCTATTAACTCTGCTAAATTAACTTAACTATATTATTTACTATTACAGGGAAAATTCATCCATATTTAATTCATTAAAAAAAGACTATTGCCTCGAAATGAAATTTATATCTAGAGAGAGGTGAGTTGGGTAGAGTTGAAATTTGGCATACAGGTAGCTGGTGGCTTAAGTTCATAAAAACAGATATGAAATATTATACTTTTTATCCATGGAATCAACATTAAAAAGTGGTCAAAGTTTTATGGGAAATCAGCAACCCCTGACTTTATTAAGATAAAATTTGTTACAGAGATAGCTTAAATACCAAAAAAGGACATTGGATAGTTTTTATTCCAGAAATCTGCCCTTAAGGGGAAAAATACGGCGTTTAAATGGGAAAACAGTAACCGCTGCTCCTCTCTATCTCTCTTCTCTCTTAATATTAACGTGGTTCAGTCTTCAAAAAGGGCACAACAGTTTTTTTTTCTCTTTCCTATGCGGGGTCTATTTTATGCACTTTCATATATGCACGCACGTTTGTGCTTAACAGACCACTTTTCATCAGTTAAAAGCTAGTTAATATTTTTTAGGAAGTAGGTACCAGGAGTACCAGAAGTAGGAACGGAGATTCAATCACTTGATTGCATATAGTTCCACAATGATTCCCCAACACTACTTAAACAAATGAATTTGACAATTATTTCTACATAAAGGATGTTTCTTTTTTCCTTGATTTTGGTTTCGTTCCAGTCTGCTCCTGGTATAATTAAAAAAAAATGTCGATTCAAACTACGTCAAGAAATCCAGAAAACTTTATTCGAAATTATCATCGTTTACTAAAAGTATGAGAGTTCATCGAATAAGATCGATTTGAGTTAGATTTGACCGACTTTATCAGAGAATTCTCGAGTACTTTGGCCAAATGGCATGGATGGAAATCTAGAGATGGTCATTGTTTCGGGCAAAATCAAAGGAAAGCGGTCCCAAGGTCGTAGTCCGATGCGCTGGTCAGATCAGATCCGCACCACCCTTGAAGTTCCTGTTAAGATAACATAAGATAAAAATATATTTATCATCAGTTCCAAAAAGTACATACATGAAAAATTATACACATACATAAATATAGTGACATGTTAGTATGAGATACGAACAGAAGATAATAAAACAACATAAACAATAGGTACCTACACTGATAAATGGAATAGGCTCAGCATAATGCTGGGCAGGGAGGTCCTGCATAGCGCTGATTTTCAGCCTGCCCCGTGCTCGACTAAGATGACGCTGTTGCTATTGTCCTGTTGTCTCGTGGCTCCTGGCCATGAAAATCGCATCCAACCAACCCAGATAGCACTCCATCATCAGAAATCGAATCCTACAAAGGAGAGGTCATGACTCCCAGTAATAGAGAATATGACAAGGACAAGGAGAAGAACTCCAAACGATCCATTTCCGAGCATAAATGTCGGAAAAAAAAAACTAAAAATAATGATTTGTTTTTTTCTTTAGAGGTACCTACAAAACCCTTGAAACAATGTGTTTGCATTATCACAGATTTAACTGACAATCACTTTTGTAAAAAAAAAACCATGGCAAACTCCTGGTACGTACTTTTTAAAAATGTGAGAAAAAAATCATGAATTTTTTTCACACGTCCTGTATAAGACTCAAAATTGACATTGTCAACAGTCATGTTGCTGTAAAACCATACAATTTGGCAAATTCCATTTGAACTAGATAAAAAAAAATGCGTAGCCATTTTGTAACATGACTTAGCCGGTTAAGCGAAAGTCTACTGCAAGGTATTCAAAGCTTTAAGTTATTCGGACAAATAATCATTATGCATAATATGAGCATCTATTACAAGTAAATAGGAGGTGAAATTTAAAATACAAATTAAATTAATTTGTTTCTAAATGCTAACACAAAGAACTGTAAACACAACAAAATACCTATTTAATAAAAATAAATAACATTTTTTCTAATTTGCTACACAGCGGTTAAGCATTTGCTACTATTTAGTTTAATATATCGCGTAGGTAATATGAGTTTGTTTTCTTTTGTCTCCGTAATACAAAACGGCTTAGTCATTTTATCACCTAGTCAAAATGAAAAATGGCGGATTCTACGCATCAACTGTAAATTATAGCGCGATATAGCGCTATATGTCATTTATAGCTACGTGTGTGACGGATGCCGATTTGTACTGAAGCTATGCCGCGCTATGTGAAGCTATATAGCGCTATATAGCGACGTGTGAAATGGGCTTAACAATTGGTTCTATTTTGTTTTAGAAATAATACTTAGTTCTCTCGCAGGAATCCTAAGAGCTTCCGCACTCAGCGCTAAAATATTTATTACAATACAATCTTGTGCATGCGGCTTTGCCCGTATGATGAAATTCTTTCTTAGCCGAAGTTACCGTCATAAAATCTATATGTGTTCTTAAATTCCACCTGATCCGTTCAGCAGTTTGGGTTGTGTTTGGCATTTTATAAAAATGAATAATAACTCTTTACCGAAAAATAATAATACAATAATACTATTTTATTCATAGGACGAAATTATCGAAACTCCAGAGTTAGTAAAACACAGAGAGAACTAGATTAGTATCTAGTATGTACCTACAGTTAATGCTATAAACGAATTCTGATTTCTGAGTCGTTCGTTGACGCAGGGATTACTCAGATCCTTCTCGGAACCAATCTTCTAGCGATACCAGAAAGTTCTATAGCTTAGATTAATCTTTATTTCTAAAAATAAACGAAGTACATTATTTTATTAGGTAGTAGGCACACTAGCAATTCCAGCGGTTTTACGTGTGAAAAGATAGCATATTATGTGTTATTTTGCTTTAGCTATCTGTTTAGAAATCAGTTTATATACGTTAAGGCGTGAAAAAGTAACAACTGAACACATCCCCACTACCATAATTTTATATTTATTTATTTTAATTAGGTTTCTGATCAATTATTAGTTATTATTTAATATTAACACTAAATATTAAATAATAACTAATAATTGTTGTGATGGATTTCCGCAAAGTAACGCCTAGTTCCATAAATTAGGTTTCTGATATTTCAATGTCTAGAGGTATAGCGTCAATTTTCAGCTTAAAACGTTCGATAAATAAATTAAAACTGTTCGATACCTAGGTAACCTCTACTTCAACTGATTCCATGAGTAAGCCGTTTAACTATTAACGCTCACGTTAGTTTCCAAAATCTATCTTCAGTTACTCACAAATATGCTTTAACATCTCAGCTCAGAATGTTCTCTGCGGGCTCGGAATAGTTTCACTGTCTGTTCCCGTAAGTATTTCATAATATTTAGTTACCTTTGCACGAGTTTCAGAAACTCCCTCAGCGCTACCTAATTCCTAAGCCACTCTGTATTTCGCGGAACGTTACAGCTTTGAACATTTAACGACAATAATTGGGGAACGCCTTTGAGTTGTAATGTCTTTATTACACAGTTGATGGCAAACGTATTAGAGTAAGATCCGCGATTAAACTTCGAATATGAGAATTTTCATACATATTGCTGAGTGCTGGAATTAGAGAAACCTATTATTCTATGGATGTATACGCTGACTTAGCATACGGATTACTGAGTGGAAATCACATCTTATTGTGCCTCAACGAGTTCTTAGATAGCCAACGAGTTGTGCCTATATCACTGTGAGTATATTTCCAACAACTTTCAATACAAATTGGGCAGAAGTCGCGTCGCTCGACTTTTTGTTTAATTTACTCTTATTAACACTTCAACTTTTCCTAAGTTGGACATCGTTTTCCAAAGCGTAAAGAACATTTTCATCGACGAACAATTAGAAAATGATTCAAAATGAGGTAGAGCCAGAGGAATATACAAATATATTATCAGCTTCATGACCAAATTTGCTGCGCACTGCGGTTTACCCGCTTAATTTAGCAGCATAATATGTGTTATTCCTGGGTCTAAGCCACGTGCATTCTAAATTTCATCTCAATCGGTCCATCAGTTTAGACGTATAAGAGTAACAAACACTTACATACATAATATAAACTTACTAATAGGGATGTTGACAAGGTAAAAAAAAATACAATTAGTCCGTAATTTTTATAATAACAAAATATTCGATAAGCATTTTTTCTTGCA
Source organism: Hemithea aestivaria (assembly GCA_947507615.1). Taxonomy (NCBI): domain Eukaryota; kingdom Metazoa; phylum Arthropoda; class Insecta; order Lepidoptera; family Geometridae; genus Hemithea; species Hemithea aestivaria. The sequence goes on along the minus strand of OX382329.1, from coordinate 10,316,258 downwards.
AATAAAATAAAAAATGGCTGAGATACGCTTATAAGACGATCAAGCAACTTTAGTGCGTTGTATCTCTCCTTTTTTATCAGATTTACAAATAAAAAATACGTGTCCAATATTTTTCAATAATCAAAATTATGGACAAAAAGAAATAGTTTTAGTCAACATCCCCATTTTATAATCATAGCCAAATAATGAGGGACCGCTACTAACTTCCTGATTCCTGAACCCAAGTTCTTGACAAGACCATTTAACGATGTTTACATAACACCGTCGCGTTTAGTGATGTAGTGTGTGTTCAGTGTAGCTAGGGATGGATTTATCCCACCTTCAATGTTTAGTCTGCTACCATCCTCGGTCGCATCGACGTTTAAGATCAGTAGAATTTATCGCCGAAGGTAAGCCTATAGTGATTGAAAAATGCTCTTGAATCCGTTTTATGAAATATCTGCAACATTTGGCAATTTTTTTTTTCTTTTACTTTAACTAGCGTTCGGCTAAACTGGCTTTGTTAAAACGTTCATCAAAGTCTCAGATTTTCATCCTGAAAGTAATTTTTTAACATTTTTTTAGAGAATTTTGACACTCGTGTGACAAATGTAGCTGGTCTAATATTACACAAAAATATCTTTTAAATATTTGGTCTTAAAACCTTCTCCTAAAAACCTTCTGGGACTAATGCTCAAGCTCTTGAGTAGCCCATTTAACGGGTGTTTACATAACACCGTCTAGTCTAGTGACGTACTTAACGTATCTTGCGAGGCGGTAATTAAGCGTTGATTGCACAGACGCGCATAATGCTTGCAACTAGATTATACTGGCTTTTGTTTGGTTAACGTAGCTCTGGATTATTATGGTGATTGTGCGTGTTTAATATGTTGTTTTTTTTTATAAAGTTCATAGAATAAAATAATACAAACCAGAAATATACAATAATAACTCACTGAGGTAGATTTTACACACCTTACTTATTTAATAAATAGAGACGACCTTATAAAGGTTGCCGGAAGACGCTGGATGCAGGTCGCTTCCAACCAGTACATATGGAAGTTCAAAGGGGAGGCCTATGTTCAGCAGTGGATGTCCTACGGCTGAGATGATGACCCATTTAAATGCTACAAAAACTTGTATTTTTAGTAAAGCTGAAAAAGATGTGACACAAGTCAAATTATAGTTGAATTAACATAGCTACTAATATTGATAATGGAAATTAACCGTGCAGCTGTTTTACCGGTTAAAAAGTAGTCTTCAAAGAGCCTATCTTAATACCAAATTTACCAAATCGGTTTAGCAATGTAATCGTGAAGAATTAACCAACGCACTCACTTTTGCCTCATTAATATTAGTGCGATGGCCAAAAATATACCTATACGTTATTTATATTGATATTCTAGTCAATATACACAGAAGATTTGTCAAAAGGGATTTTTTGGCTTAACAAAAAACTAGGCCCTAAAACCCGTCCAATTTTAGCTTTAACTCCGAACTAGGAAGACTGGACCCATAAAATATATTGCAGCAGAGGGCTATTGTATTCCAATGCTTCCAAACTTTTACAGCAAAATACATAAAATGACGATAAACCTTTGGGAATCGGAAACAAACATAACACCATGTTGGATGTCACGTTTCACCACTAACTTGAGATGGAATATATGTGAGACGTGCACTGTGACCGACAGAACTTGATATTCTGTTATAGAGCATTTGTTTTTTTACAATACCACTAGTATGAACAAATGTTACTTTAAGATTTGAATAAAACAAAGACTTGGAAAAGAAAATGATGATTGCAGAGCAGTAGTGTGCCTGAAGCTCTAAAAACAAATGAAATGCGTAAAACGATTCTCGCACAGAATTAGTACGGAAATAAGTGCATATTTTGTATGGACTATGTCAGTCGCCGACCATGCTTAACCATCATATAAAAATAGACGGGAAAATAACAGAAAATATGATGAGGGAAACCGTGAAATATAAGTGACATTAGCATTAACCGCAAAGCACGTGAATCACATTTCATATCCACCACGAACCACGAAAACTTGAAACATTAAGTGGAATGGTAAATTCCATCGGGCTCCACTCTAACAACGATGCGAACACATTTATTACCACTCGCAACCAAAACGCAAGCGAATTAATTGCGAAAGTCAGCCGGAGGAACAATCAAAGCGGTCCCATATGTCTCTATTTGGGGCACCAAGACAGCCAGAGGCGTTGTTTTATAGCCCGGGTCAAGGTATAAATCTCGGACCTCAAGAAGGTCCTGACGTGTAGGACCCCCGGATCTACGAAACATCCCGCTATGGAGATGAATGCGAGGTCAGATGACCTAAGGGGGTATCTCTAATTTATTGAACCATGGCATGTGCATCTTTGTTTACGTCTTCGATATCCTTTTCAAATTGTTTTATTCTATAGTCCATAAATAACTGAAACCAATAAAATACTTTAATAGGCGTTTTCCAATTCGAATGACAATTAAGCTTAACAGCTATCCGAGGTAATTTTGTATCAATTTATCATTGTGTCTCATTCAGTCTCCCCAAACTATAACGGTTGAACCAACAGGCAATAAGTTGTGAGGCAGACTTGCCTTCCAAACTTACAATTAGGCCTATACCTCAGAATGGATCCATCCATCTCTGCAAACTTAGTGAACGGGTGTAATACATTGACATAGAGAAACTACTAATTCTCTGGAAGAGCTGTAAGTTTCTACAACTTGTTTTGGCTTGGAACTTGTAGACTCTTAATAAGGTGTGTTGACATTTTAGCTTTTTTAGAAATTATTTCAACAGGAAATATTGGTGTTTTATTTAAAATTAACAGTAGAGCTTATTTTAATTAAAATCGGTCTAGGATGGTGATCGGTCTATGCAAGATGAAATAATTTTTCTATCAATAGTTTTAAGGAGATGATAAATAGAGTTAATTTCTTAGGGCGGCTTGCACCAGATGGTCGCTAAGCTGAATTTAGTAAAATCGAGATTTAACGCTAAGCTTCGCTTAGCCTAAGCTGGTTTAGCATTGCATTGCACCAGTGGTCTGACAGCTACGTTTAACAAAATCGAGTTTTAACTTTTTAACGTTCCGTTTCTCGCTAAATTTGACATCACAAATATGAACGGCGAAAAATAGCGTGTAATGAAACGAAAATACAGCGGTCTATCTGTCAAATAATAACAATGTCAGTTGCCAGTTGCATCACATGTCAAATTATAATCAACCCGTTACATTAGAATTTCAAGCTTCGGTTGTGTTATTGTTATTGTGTTCATTTACGGTGTTTAACGTTTATTGGTCTTATCATATCAGGTTACGCGCGAAAGTAACTTGTATTATAGAAATCTGTCAAAGTAACCTTCTTGTACCGCAGTTAAGTCGAGATTAGCAAGTTAAACCGACGAACATGTCGGTTTAAATTTAATTCGAGATTTAAGGAAAAAGTGACGTTGTGCAAGACGATAAACTAGGTTTAGGCTTAAATCGAGTTTAAATTTTCTTAAATCGAGATTTAAATGGTTGGTGCAAGTCGCCCTTAGATGCAGAAAGTATGATTATGCTAGGAAATTGAGTTTAAAGTTAAAGTATTACCCAAACAAAAGTTGTTCTTAGTCAGATTGGTATACACTTGCAGTTTCACGCCTTTCAATATATTCTACATCAATGGCAGTAGCTGTGGAAACATTTTGATTGCGGTCCACCGCTAGCTGCCCTCAGCCCGTAAACCGAACTTTCACGCTAACGACGTAGAGCAATTACACAGTTTTCTTAAATTTAATCACCTCTTTGTGCCATTCAGCACAAACACCACTAAAGTTGCGAAAAGACATTAAAAGCCATCATGGCATTTTCTACTCGCGACAACTGCTGTAATAAAAGACTTCGTCGCAACTAAACTTGTTTTATAGGTAAAGATAGCTCTAGGCGCCTAGTTATTGGACACAAACGAATGAAATATGTGGGAACTTCAATTTGGCTTAGAGTCAGAAATGCTTGAATGTTCAAAATGATCAGACATAGACAAATCGTAGCAGCTATTTTGGCTGCAAAACATAGATAACGCATACTGCGGCAGTCAGTCATCGTTCCCCTCGCCGACTACGCATTTATTATTGAAGATTTGCAAATATCATGGGCTAAACGTGTGCGAGTTCATTTGCACCCCTCCCTAGAGGCAGACACACTGCAATTCCTTGTTCGAGGTATCGAGCTAACAAACCGCACTGTAGCGTCTCTGGAATAACCGCAGGCATAAAGTATCTGTCACGTCGTAACTCGGTGCGACGATATTGCGCCAGTGTGTTCTTCCCTTATTGCCTGCACGGCCCTCGGCTAAAGTGCAACCACAAATAACACCGGCGGTGGATACGCATAATGTTTTATTACACCATTTTATATCCTCGAGAATGTAATCTCCTTTATTTACTGAACTGCGCGGAAAAAGCGTTCAAATTCGACCCAAATATTAATAAAGAGAAGAGACATAAACCCGAATTACGATCGAGTTTATCATATCTTTTTCTGTGACGAGTGAATGAAAAAACATCGCTTCATGCATTCCTGAAAAGAAAATAAATAAACAAGGATTTTATTTATAAACAGCGCAAAGTTCGTTTGGGTTTAAATAAATGCGTAGTTCAGTATGCTAGATCTCAGTCTTTGTGAAATGCCCGTTTATTTTAATGCTATGAAAGCGCAGCACTTACGCTAAAGATATAAAGCACATAATATTATTTAGGGTTGAAATAAACTGAATGGAACCATAACGTGAGCCGTGAGCTCGTAGACCGCGCATTTCATTATTCTGCGTCTAATTTTGCGCAGTTTTTTAAAAGAGCACTTAGCGCCAGCATGTTTCTGGCTGCAGATGTAAGGTTGCCTAGACGCTAGCGCCAGTCAAAAGATCATTGTTACCTGCTGACGTTTGTGACAAACGCTCTTGAAACGAGAAAGGAACGTAAAAAGTGCTAAAACACGCCTGGAAGTAGGTAGTCAAGGAGGTCTTTCAGGCCGAGATGAATACCCGAGTGTTTTGGAATTACGACTCGCACTTTATGGTGTGTGAAAGCGGGATGATATTAAAATTGCGCACATAAATAACAAAGGTGTGGGAGCGAATCGACGACGAATATTAGAGGCTTAAAATTGGGCTTTGGGCGTTCAGTATTATGTTTTGTTTATGATATTGATGTCCTTAACGTTATTGTACGTTATTCAATACATTATTATTATGTTTTAATTTTAAATTTCAACAAAACTCAGGTGTTATAATATCTTCTGAAAAAAAAATACTACGAAGGGATCACTATTACGAGAATACGTATGTTTACTATATTATTTATCAATACTTATTTTTTATTAAAAAATATTTGAAAGTCATTAGTTTATTTTCTGATGTATTGCTAATTGTTTCATAATATATACCTTATTTTTTTTATATTTATTTGTAACGTTTATTATATCTTTAATACTTAAAAATTTATTTATTTAACCATAAAAATCTTAAAAGGTAAAAACTTAAAAACTAAACACTTAAAACTAATACTTAACTACAAAACTTATTTTTATTTTTTTATTCCTTTTTGATCATTATTTACAAATATTATCATGGTTTCCTTTCATTAATAATATTCAAATAAAACTCTAAAATAATAATCCTTTTTTATGTCTATTATTCGTAATAATGTACTCGTTTATAAAAATATTTCTGCTAGGTCCTTGCAAAAGTAATATGTACTAGCACCGATCAGAAACATACACTCAAAACCAAAAATATGTTAATTAAAGAGAACCTTCGTAGAACATGCCCGATCCACACGAGTCGCTTTTTTGTTCATATTATGCGTAGTACACAATATGTCGTCGCACGTTCCCAGCTGGTGCCAAACTGTAGAATTTATATTTTAAACTGAGCGATAAATATGCGCATAAAAGGTTCAGATTTTGATTCCATTAACATTCTCGCTTACGAATCAGCAGGGACCAGGATTTAGCATAATTTAAAAGTTATGTCGAATTTCTTGTAAAGAACACTGATGTAAGTACAAAATGTTGTCGATATATAATAATTATATCGTATATATTTCGGCATGACTAGAGAAAAAATGTTTGCTGAATCTAAAAAGGCCTAACCCAGGCTGAATAATATTTTATTGAAACTTTTTTTAAATAGTTTTAGATGTTATTGTCACAATAACGTTACGAATAGGCTTCGGCCCCACACGCACGTCTACCAAAAGCTAAGTATAAGACACACAATTCACTATTGGTCTAAGAAGCCCAAAAGTTTGAATTGCAAAATAGTTTCAGATAGGTAATTATGAACACCATAATTAAAAATTATTATACAAAACTTTTCAAATTCATCATTTGAAATTCAAAAAAAGATTACAATAATAATAACAACAACGTGCGAATTCAAGCTTCAAATTCATTTCAAGATATCCAATAATAAGTCGTGTTACCTCGTCCCCTTTCTAATTTATCGAAGTTTCTCAAGTGTCCACCATATCGAGCGGTCTAACGCAGAAAAGTTAATCTTTACTTGCGAGCGAAGAGCTCTCTACTTCCACCTCGGAAATAATGTTCCGATGAGTGTTGCAACTTTTGAAGCCTCTCAGAAAGTATCTGGTTTCAATTTTCTCTCAATTAACTTCAGGTTGCGTTCGATTCGATAAGTGGCACTTAGATCTAATGGGACGCTGTCACAGAATATTATATCTGTACAGTAGATTCTTTTCTGTTTTTAATGGAGACACAATTAATAACTACCGCCGACCTCGTATTCTTTTTATTTTATGTGAAGAAAATAGGGGAGACGAGCAAGATGCTCTCCTGATTTTCAGAGATAACGCTGGCCTAGACCTAGGATTTCACAATGATGTGAAATTCTAGGTGCTTTTCACCAACGCTTCTTACTCAAGGGTCATAAGATGTTAAGACTCTTTAGCCCAGTGATTTCACTAACTACTGTTACAGTGCCCTCCTACCGAAGCATAGTAATGTAGTACTTAATTCTATTTATAGATACAACTTCAATTTATAGATATGTAGAACCTACAAAATTAAACAATAATTAAAACGAAATAAAAGCTTATTCAATATGTACTTACAGCCGATTCAGGAAAATGGTATGTTGCCTACCTCAATGACATAAAATTTTCATAATGTAGCTTGCTCATGCACGTACCGCTAAAGGTTTTTAATCTACGCCGTAACACGTCTTCCGAAACGCTGATGTGAATTTCATATTAGTACAATAAGTATAATGAAAGAAGATTAAAATACCTACGAGTTGAAATGCTGAAATTATTCATACTGAAGCTTTACCACAATGTACTTGTAGCTACTGTGGATACATCTATACTAATATTATAAAAATGAAAGATTTGAATTTTTGAATGTATGTTAATTAAGAATAAACTACTTTTTAATGCAAAGAACTAAGAAGACGAGCAAGACACTCTCCTGATGCTAAGATACAGAATCGGTACAGTGCCACCCAGATTTCACAATGATATAAAATTCTAGGAGCACTGACGCTTCTTACTCAAGAGTCATAAGATGTTAAAACTCTTTAGCCCAGTAATTTCACTAGCTGCAGTGCCCTACTACTGAAGCACAGCAATTCATTGGATGGATTTCAATAATTCTTTCACTATATAAAAACATTATCCCAGAGTAAAATGAGCTATATCTTTTACTAAAAAAATAGGGATACCCAACTAATCACTATATTCTTATAGGTGTATAACATCAGTGACGTCATCTCAAGCTAAGTGGGTTGATAACAAATGACTAGTCAATCCACAGCAAAAAGCTAGGGACTTGTTGACTAACTATTAGATATACACTATGACGTAGGGAGCCTTCCGAGGGTTCCATTGTTTACGAAATACGGAAAGGGTTATTCTGTCCTATTGTGTTGAGTCACTTTGTAATAGAGTTACTTCCGAATGTGGAGTATTTGTTGATTATGTTTACCTCGTGCGAGCACAATGGGAGGATTTGATTCTTTAACCTTGTTTAAGGAATCAAGGACCCATTCAGAGGACAAGATATATAAACAGTACTAGAGCGAGAAAGAGGTATGAATAATGGATATTTGCACCTTTAATTTATTTAAACCATTTCACTTATAATTAATGTTTAGGGCAGAGTTTTAGTAAACGCAAATAAAATTGTTGTCTCCGACATAGAAAATTGTATTTATTTGCTAATTTTAAAATCTTTTTTATAAAATATTAATAGGTACACAGCCCCTTTGAGTATTACTTACGAGATAATTTTTATAACAAATTTAATATTTATTGAGCCGAGATAACCATTATTTTAGCATATATAGTAGAATAGTAGAGCACTTATAGTTGTACATACCTAAAATCATGTGACTATCAAACAAAAAATAATAACTCACATTATTTAGTAAACCGCTCATTTTCTGTGTGTAACTAACCAAAACAAAATATATTTTCGTTTACCCCTCAACAAAAGTTAATAAATGAGATATATCGCCCTCCGTACGTGTCGAAACATCGATCATAGTTCTTAAACGCTGCTGGGGTGGTTACCCTAAGGCAAGGTTATGTAGGTAAGAAGGCAGTAGGTCTGTTGCAATAGAAATATATACCTACATAGTAAATAGAAATATATGAGAAGCAGTTATTTCTTCTAATGTTCGCTTTGTATCGGAGAATATCTCAATCATCAAAATAGAAGCAGGATAGTCTATCACACACAGGGGCTATTCACTTATCCGTTAGGGAACCGAACCGAAGACCGAATTGTCAAAAGGGTATGAAATGACGTATTATTAAATCGATACATCGTAATTTCATACATTTTTGACCGGTCTACGGTTCGGTTCCCTAACGGATAAGTAAATATGCTGGCAGGCGTCTAGACAAAAAGTTTTCATGAGAAACCTAACAATATGAGTGTAAAATTCTTACTAACAATGAACGTATTTGATATATTATGTGAAATGGTCACCAACATCAAAGATTATGCTAATAATAATAACCTTAGGCGAATAATTTTAACCACATCTGGGCTTGCTCAATTCTAGGCGGTGTAATAACATTTTCTCAGCACTTTGTATTCCAAAGTTGTAAGAGAGAAAATGTTACATGTAGGATATTATATCAATTTATTTCGGCGAATATGCGCACGTTTTGTTCCGAGAGTGAAGGCTAAAGAGTAACGAACCCTGAAATGTATTGCTGGGAGCTCTTCTTCATCATTGAAGTGAACGTGTTTGGGAATATCAAATGGAAACTGATAAATCACACCAGGAATCATTATGGAGTAGGCTTACTACAGGTGAAATCATAAAGAAACGTTTTCACGGCGTTCTGACATTATTTTACTTACCATGCCATCTGCAGCTTCGATCTCAAGGCAACTCTCAAAAAGCGCACACGTCTTAGTAGGCAGTGTGTAGTTTAACTACGAGACCATCCCATACATTCTGAAAAAATAGAATCTATCTTGCGACACAGAATGTTCAATGTCCAATGATACAGTTGTAGCTGAAACTACGTACCAACAGGTTCTAATAAACAGCTTCTAAAAGACTACTTATTGATCTAAAAAAGAAAAGAAATAAAATAAATTACAAATGTTTGCGACAAAAACAGAACGACAAAATCCGATTACAAACGAGCTCAACTATGATTTAGCTACAAAGGGTAAAAGTTCATCTGTTCTTAAATGCCTATACAATGAAAACAATGTGAACCGTTATTGAACGATCTAACGATCTCTGTTCCAAAGATTGAGTAACTGCAGAGGGACTCAAAGCACTTTGCCCAGAATGCCAGCTAAGCTCCGATGTAACCGTGACACAGGCACCGGAGACCACAGTCGCCGGTACACCAATTACCGTGGATTTTACATTCGCTTTGCGAATATTTGACGCACGTAGCGTTTCAAACGCACACTACTAATGGATAAGTGGAACTCTCAAACACACATTATGTTCGCTTATCTAGAATATACTCTTGATCGATTTGAAATCCTTTTTCATAGATCAGGGAAATTGTAGCCACAATTTTAAAACTTTCACTAGAGAAGCATTATTGAATACAAAAATCAAGTATCTAGAGATACCTACTCTTACAGATAATTTTCGCGAATTTTTGAGTTGACTTACTCATAGTATAGAGTTCAGGGGTAAACTTCCTTTGCAGGAGGTCATCTAGTTGGGTACCCCAATAGTGCGTAGTTATTCTACCGCCTGAGCAGTAATGTGCAAACATTACTGTGCTTCGATAGGAGGGCACTGTAGCTAGTGAAATTACTGTGCTAAAGAGTATTAACATCATTTGGCTCTTGAGTAAGAAATGTTGGTGCAGTGCACCTAGAATTTCACATTATTGTAAAATCCTAGGTGGCACTGTACAGATTATGGGCAGCGTTATCTTTTAACATCAGGAGAGCGTCTTTCTCGTCTTCTTACTTCTTCACATAAAAAATGTAATGTCCCTGTTCATGTCGCCCAATGTGGGGTGGGCCTTATAATGCTGAGCATGGACTAGATTACATATACAAAGTGAGAACAAAGTTTTGCAGGTTTGTCAAAGAACTGGCTATATACTTGTATTTCTGGAGGTACAGCGCAACAACTAGTATAAAGCAAAATGCAACATGCAACATTTATTAAAGCAATATAATATAACAAGTTAACACAATGTTGATCACGTATGCATCACAGCAGCAATATTTTCCTCATTTATCTAGGAATATTTTCCCCACGCTCCGCGAAAGTATTATTTCCATTCCTAGAACAGCATAATTTCGTAATTGCTGTCATCTTGTCGTCATCAAATTATTACTCCAATCAACTGATGTGGCTCGCAATTAGTAGTCAATACTAAATACCCACGGATTTCCTGCACTGACCAGCAATTAGACAATTAGTGAAGCATTTGGTTTATAATTATTATGTAGGTCCATTGTTGACTTAGTTGTGGACAATCATTGTTATAGATCGCGCGTACACGATATGTCGTAGGTTCAAGCCATGAAGGTCTTTTGTGTTTATCTTTTTGCTCTTGTTTTATCTTCAACTGCAGTTCCTAAAGGTATTTAGAATAGTTTATTTATTACCAGTTGTCGCCCACTATAGGGCAAATAACTGTATAGGGCTACACTCTCTACTCTCTTCCCTTCATACTCCATACATCCTAAAGTCGCAATTTGTTAATGAAGACAAATAGAGTTATCTAATCACTAAGACTGCACTGAACTGAAGGGGACTGACTGAAGGGAGGGCACTGTAGCTAGTGTAATTACTGGGCTAAAGAGTCTTAACATCTTATGACTCTTGAGTAAGAAGCGTTGGTGCAGTGCTCCTAGAATTTCACATAATTGTGAAATCCTAGGTAACACTGTACTGATTATGGGCAGCCGTTATCTCTTAACATCAGGAGAGCGTCTTGCTCGTCTTCTACTTCATCACATAAAAAAATCTATAATTATTTCACGTTTTGTAGTATATCCCACAATTATAGGCATACTTATCGATATCTTATTTTCTGTAAAATATCCCATTTAGCGCGTAGTAAACCTACGTAAATTTTTATAGAGGTACTGATTTTTAGAAGGATATTATTTTTTCTTTTGATTCTTGTGATGCCTTCTTTAGCTCTAATGCGGAAGTTAGTCAAATCAGTAACATTATTCAATGTCCTTATTCCAAACAATTTTCAATCGAATGTTTAAATACGTCTTACGTATCATAATAATATTATTATCTACTTAGACAAAGTTAAGTAAGTAGACCGAGAGAGTTAACCTTCCGATCCATCGGGCTTATCTCGCAGCCTTCTCCCAAAGGTGATAAAGATTTATGTTAGAACTTCCCTATCATTTATGGGTGTGATTTAGTGCGATTGAATATTCATTAGGTTTTACTATCGTTTACAACTGCGGATATGAATTTCTTGATATATTAATGACTAACTTATGCTCACGGCTTTGCCCGCGTGGCAAAATCTTTTCTTAGCCGGGGTCTACGTCATCAAACCTATTTGTATTCCAAATTTTAACCGAATTCGTTCAGTGGTTTAGGCTGTGAGTTGATAGATCAATCAGCCACTCTTTCCTTTTATATATTTAATTGACAATAATGTGTTATACAAGTAGCCTATATACCCGTTTAGGCGTGAAAGAGTAACAATCATACATACATTCTTATAAACTTTCACGTTTATAATATTAGTAAGATAATTAATATCTAATTTGATATATTAAAATCTCGTCTCAGTGTTTGTTAACTTCTCCCGAACTGTTTGATCAGTCAAGCCATGCATATTTTTGTGCATACCTACAAGAGCTGAAAAAAGGTAAAATATTTTTCGTAGGTTCTATTTTTATAATATTTTTGTACTAATAATAAAAGTACCTTGATTAGAAGTATTTTATGAATAATAAGCATCACACATTATGAATAATAAACATCACACCCGAAAAAGGTTTGGATGAACTGTGTAAAAGAGGATATGCGTGCTAGGAGAGTGGATGAAGATATGACGGATGATAGAGCAGAATGGAGAAGAAAAACGTGCTGTGCCGACCCTACCTAGTGTGGGATAAGGGCAGGAAGAAGAAGAAGCATCACAACATTATCTTTTTCCACTTTTAATAATATTGCCTATTTTAATGTGATTTCTTCTCCAGATCTGTGTGAGACATGTGTGCACAAAGACAGTTGCCCCTTGTTCAAGAAATTAAATGAGAAAGATCAGATTCCCTTGATGGAGAAATTTTCCTGCGACCCTCCAGATAAACACTACTATAACGGAGACTATGTAAGTATCACATCTCACCTGATGGAAAGTGTAAATGTTCGTCGACGAAGAATCACACAAAATGTTTTGAAAGGTACTTCTTAACCCACTCGTGCCTAACTGGTGCCGTATCAGATACCACTGGAGATATGAAAAAGAGAAGAACCAAAGCAACCATATGTAAAAGTAGACGTAGACAGAACAGATAAAACACAATTACAGCAGAATATAATTGTTTTTGGTTTTATGCAGTCGATTATTAAATTACCTGGTCTTTTATAGCAATTATTGCCGATTGAAAAGTAATTTATTTTACCTACCAATAGCGGTAAAATAAATTCATAAATTATCACCAAATAATACAGCAATTCATTAGTACCTGCAGCTTTACATTTGGCCACAATAAATAAACTGAAAATAATTATCCGGGTGACTTAATTACAATCGGAAACTGATTTCAAAATAATGATCATGTTAATAAGAGGTTAATTGAAATTGTGCTTTGGAAAGGTGCGTCGGTCAGTCCCGGTTGTCAGTTTAGTTACAAGTGCTTGGAGACGGATTTTAGAGGATCAGCGGGCTCCTTCCCGTTTTAAAAGAATATGACAATGATTCCGCAATTTAACCTCGCTTTCAACAATAAGCGAACGCGCGAGACATGTGTTTTAATTCATAATTTGAAAACCGATCGACCGATATTGATAAATTTTAAATGGACCTGTGAAGTATCTTGAAATAGATGGGCCACTTTTGAAGAAAATTTGGGCACACTAGGTCTATTATATAGGTCTGCTCACTATAGAATTACAATCTTTCCAAAGAAAATAATATTTAATTATTTTCAGGTATGCTGTTCAAACAAAATATGGGGAGTGGAAAACTCTGAACATCTTGCTAAATTAATACACCGAGAATTAGGCAGACTTAGGACAAATTCACATAAAACAGATCTCATATCCAACAATTTAGATGAAAATGAATTAAATTATAATACAAATAATGCACCACACTTAGATGAAAGTAATACTGAAGAAAATTTACATAGAAAACCACGACAAAGTAATAGAAATTTGTATTGGAATGAAAGGCCAGGGAGGAATCAATGGAGCTACGAGAATGATAATAGAGGGCGTAATATGCAAGATAATGATCGGCGTCCAGCATGGAATGACTGGCGACGAAATAATAATAACAAAAGGAACTGGTATCCGGTGTCCAACGACAACAATAACTTTCATCCTGGTGTTATTACCTCTAGAAGTAAGTTTTAAAACACGAGACTCATACTTTACCGATTTTTTAATATTATATTTTAAACTATATTATTTTTTAATCCCCAAAAACCTCGTAATTTGTGATAAAGAACTGTAATAAAAATTTAATGTTTTAAATTATAATGTAATGTATTTAATGTGTGTGAAACGTCTATTCTAACAGACCTTTTTTTAAATTTGTCGCATAAGCCACCCGTGTATTATACGACAGAACAAAGAACGCCTATTAACGTTATGGTTAAGTCTCTAAAATACTTATGTATATTTATTTATTGTACACCAATTTATGTCACCCAGATAATTCCCGCAGTCAATGCAATCGCGTAACGAGCTCGACTCCGGACCCCCAGAGTGGATGCTGCGGCCAGGAGGCGTCTGACGATGACAGGATTACAGGTAACTTGTCCTTTATTTCACTCACAAAGCAAACTGTTGACTCAACCTAGCCGGATGATAAAAGCTTGGTGCTTCACTATAGGCCGATAATGGGTTGGTACTCGTATTTACCGAAAATAGCTCTTTTGTAAAAGAATGTAAAGAATATTCTCCAACGAGAGCTATGTATATTTATCCCATATCCTTGTAAAATATGTCGTGGTCTATGTATATTTAAAATAGCTGAGCACTGAGTCTTCATAGAATGCAACCCTCTTTTGTACTAAATAGGTCTATGTTTGATCATATCCCACCCGATGGAAAGTGCAGTTGCAGCCGACGACTATCACATAATAAGATGCCGAGTTGTATCGCTCGAGAAATCGCTTTTTTACAAGGATCTTTCTGAGCTTAAAAATTACCAATTTCAATCTAATAAGTGACTTTAGACCCAAGAGGCAAAAACATTCATACTCGTATACCTACTCCAATTTTTTTTATCTTTCGTTATCACTATAATATATTTTCTTTCGTAATCACACTTGCATCTTTCTTTTCAATTCTATTTCTCTCTGAATCCTTAATTTTATAATATTATATTAATTTTCTATGTTCTATTTCTAACCAATCTGCACAGACACAAGCGCACAATTCAACCCTGCTCCTATTAACGCACACAATGATAGGTTTTCACCCGGGCCCGGACCTAACTCGATACCACCGTATGTGAATACGAGAGGAAAGAGAGAGGACGTCAATGTCACTGTAGATAACAGGATCGCAGGTATGTATGTTATTTTAAAGAGTAGTAAAAATGGTGGTGTAAAATAACCTTCGCTTTGAAGTCGTTAATAAAAATAAAAATTAAAAATATATTTGTATGTACCTACCCCGCATTTGATGATTTTTCGAATAGTCAAGTACACTGACCAAAAAGTTGATTCAAATTCAGAAAAGTTTTAGCGATTTTCATTTGTTTTATTATAAAAATATTACAGAATACTTGCAGGATACACATAAAAGAACGAGTACACTATTTTTTGTGTTCTTTTTTTGTTCATAAAATGAGTCTAAAAAATAAATAATAAATACAATACCTAATTAAAATGATGCTATTAAAAAGTTGACTTAATTTTCCACGTAATAAAATGAAGATATTTATAGTGAAGCTTTTACCTTCCAAGGCTTCAAGTAAATTGGATTGTCTATATACTACAGAATTGTTCCCTACTATTTTTCTGTCTCATTTTATACTCTCGTCCTTTAAAATTGCAGGTGGCTCGGCAACCGAACTCTACCAGTATCCGTGGACGGTACTTTTGCTGACTGTATTCAATTATGGATACAAGCAGGCGTCGTTCAACTGCGGTGGTTCTTTGATTAATTCTCAATATGTATTGTCAGCTGCACATTGCGTGTATGATAGGAATGGTGATTGGAAAAGGTGAGTCCTAATAATATTTCTTTTAGAATTACTTTATTATTTTAGAAGTACCTAATTGTGTTAAAATGTTTGTTCTAATATAACTGAAACTTCTACCTACTTTGATATATATTTAAACAAACTTTAAAAAAATCTGTTTGTTCGATTACTAGAAGACACCTGAGACTCATGTTTCAAAGAAAAAGAACCACTGCAAAAATTTTATCGAAATCAGTCGAGATTTTCAAATTATGTATTTACAAAAGTTTAATTTTAAGCTGCTCATTCAATGCGACCCCAAAAAAAAACTTAGGACTACAGACTAAATCGAGACATAAGACAGAGAAGCTACTCGCAGTCTAGACATATTAGTCAAAAGCTTTTTAAGACTAACAACATTAAAACGGAACATCCTTTTCAATTCTACATCCATTTATTTCAGCACACAAGTGACATTGGCTGAGTACGACAAGCGCTCGTTCCCTAGGGATTGTAAGGCGTCAGGATGTGTTGAAAACAAGGTGATGTTCGCGAGGAACGTGGTGGCACACCCCCAGTTCAATGATGAGATGCTGATTAATGACATATCCTTGATCAGGCTCAATGGATATGCTCCGTACAGTGGTAGGTTTAAATTTGAAAATACTTCAAGTTACTTACTCTACTACACATGACTTACTGGTACTTACATAGCATAAAAAGTCATTTAAAAACAACATTTAAAATTAGGTACGTTAACATCTAAAAACAACATCAAAAATAGGAACAAACAACTATGACAAAAATAACAAAACATTTTATGCTATGTACCCATCTAAGTTTATTTGAATTAATTTATAATATTTTTGAAAGTCCAAACATAAGATAGGTTCTATAATTAGCAAGAAGCAGTTAAAATCACAAATTTAGCACCTAAGTGAATCCACTTTATTGCTAGCAGCAGTAAAGGCTCGAGTGAAGACTAAAGTTACTAATTGCTATCAAGTAACAAGAAACTCCATAAACGTATCCTCTAGACACTGAGCTAAACAGCTAACTTCTTGATTTACCTATTATCTAGTTGGACGAAGCTGCCACTAATTTTATTAGATGACTTGTGTTAGACGCAATTTCACCAGACTGGAAAGGTTTCAGTACAAATGTTTAGCCAATATTTTAAAGAACAGTGTTTTTTTTTATTTTAAAGACAGACACTCAAGTAATATAATTGTTGCGCGGTTCCTATTGGCTATACTTGTAACACTAGTGGTTATGCCGATGCTGTGTCAGTCATATCCAAATGCCGAAGCTTTGTTGCTGTCTAGAACGACTTTAACAAAACATGTTGCTGAAAAAAATTATATTAAAAAGCTGTGGATAAGGCTGCAACTGCAACAGGCCTGACAAGCTTGAATGGTTACTGAATGTGAACTAAATTTGCCAACATTTTTTTCCAGAACACATCCGACCAATATGTCTACCAACATTCAACATCAATACGCCCAGATTCGATAACTTACAATTCGAAGTAGCCGGATGGGGTCAGAACGGTCAAATTCCGTCCGACGTGAAACGTTCCACAATCATGCACTTAGTCAGCCGAAATGAGTGCAAAAGATCTTACCCGATGCTCACTGATAAGCATTTGTGTGCCGCGGGATATAAAGGCGAGGACACATGCAAAGGGGATTCCGGAGGTCCTCTAATGACGTTGTTCAGAGGACGGTATTATGTGATGGGGGTGGTGAGCGGAAAGAGAGCAGACACGCCGTGTGGAAACGTAATTGTCCCTTCACTTTACACCAACGTCTACTACTATTTGGACTGGATTCGTAATAATATCAGGAACTAACTGTGTAGTTAAAACGGGTATAGCAAATTGCACAAACGAAATTGTAACTGAAATTGAACGCAGCGAAAATTAAACGCTCTACAAAATAAAAATCAAAGTGAACCCAGAACCGTATTTTATTTACCTGTACGCAAACGTAGTACTTGCTCTAAAGCGCCGAACGAGCCGATGCTATTCGTTGAGCGCCCGACAGCAATAAACTAAACTCCCTTTCGAACCGCCACTTTACCTCGCTATAGTTAGGAAGTGAAATGAAGCATCATGTACCATTCCCCCGGGTTCCTATGAGCACTGGAATTCACTAGATTTCGCACGCCACCGAGCGGAAATAAACTTATGAATTGAAAAATACAGCTTCGCATATTCGGGCCGCGATATTTTGTAACCACACTGTGGTACTGACAGGAATGTATTGTGCTATCTGTATTGGGAATTGGAATCGAGAATATTAGCAATTTAGTCCTTTAGGAATAGGTCAACACTGTTATAGGCATTTTATAATGAAAAACTTTAATGTTTCATCGTTAAAATTTTCCTCTGAGATATTTTATGGACTGGGCTATAATGAGTCATTTTCAAATTATTCAAGATACGCTACATTAAAAGAATAAAGATTAAATGTATCATACGATGGGCGTTAATTTAAGATTTATGTATACCATGAAACTATTCCTATCGTAGCAACATTACAATGGTATTTACAAAATATATATAATAGAGTTATTTTGGAACTTAAATCTATCACAATCTCTAAGTTCTAAAATGTACCCATACTCGTATACATTGTAACAGTGTCGACGAAAATCAATTTGCCCTAAGACGATAGGAAAACACTTACAAATTAATTACTACCGAGTGTGAGTGTTGGTAGGAATTGCGTGCAGACGCGCTTGACGAATGATGATGGATCGTGGGAAATGGGCCGCTCTGCCCTACACGTTGCCGAAATTGTATTAACATCTTATTAACGTTAATGGACTACTTTGGGCGTTAAAATTATCATTAACATACATTTACATGCAATCATTTGCAAACTATCGATACCTGTAGGTACCCACCAACCAATAGAGGTCAAAAGCAGAGACGTTATTCAAACTGAAATTTTTGTAAGTGAATATTTAGAGAATAATACATAGATATAACTAATTATTTACATTACCTAACTATTAAACATTCATTTTAATACTACTTATAAATAAAAAAACGTCGTTGAGGTCGTGACCTGCAGGAATTATAGAGAATAATATTATTATTTCTTTTTAAAGACTTTCCGGCCATTCAGAAAGTATACCTATGAGAGAACGAGCAAGACATTCATACCTAGTATTTTTTTCTATAGTTAAAATAATGTTATAATCATCCTGAATTAATGAATAAATGTTATATTATTAAATGTTATGTTATAAAATATTACGTAAACAACATTGTTTTTAACCAGAAGAATTTGATTCAGAAAGATCCCATCGATATAATACATAATGTTTTGATGTAGGTATATTGTATATGTATATATTTATTAATTATATAACATGATTTATTGCATGTATTATATTCTTATGTATTGTATATTATATGTTATTTAATGTATTATTATAATTATAAATATTTAAGAATTATTTCTGTTTATCTTATTTACCAGCTTCACCACCAACCCATGTGATTATAATTATTTCTCTCCATTCAAGGTTGTCTGGAAGAGATCGCTTTTAGCGATAAGACCGCCAATTGTTATACTTAAGTTACGAAATTGTGTTTTAGTTTTAAGATTCTCTGTATATTTGTCGTGTTACAATAAAGAGTATTCTATCTATCTATCTATCTATCCCATTTTAAAAACTCAGCGGTCTATTAGATACTTTTTACGCGAGCAATGTCTAAAAGAAGGAAAATTACTGAAAAAATGTCCCCTCCACTACGGCGTTAGGAAATATTCTTTCTGCTTGCGAAATAACTTGGCAAGCTCAAACTGAATCACTGCCAGTATCTTACAGGCTTCTAGACCCAGCCTCCCCATTAAGGTCGTCACACAATCCGTATAAGAACACTCAAATGAGCAAACACTATTACGCGGAGGGGAAAAGATTTCCCAAGGGGAAGATTCTCCTTAAAAATGCCCGTCGATTGACCGCTATTCTCTGCACGAGCCTGAACGGATTTTTCCGTAAAAAGATCCGACGCGACGATACGTTCGAATCTCGATCTCAATTGTGCTTAATAAGTAAAACGATTTTAGCTAGAACAGTAGGATTTCCGATCTCAAAATAAATAATGAAACGTATATTAAGGCAAAGCTTTCTCAACAAGAACTTTTGCTGATGAAAGACGAAAAAAGAACGTAGCCTAAAACGTGCAAAAACTTCGTCAATAGATCAAAACATTGGAATTGCTAATTCAACTTTTGCTTTCCAAACAAATAAATCTAACTTATCAGAGCTCCGGCTTAAAAACCTCGCAAAAAAGGGCTGGCGATTTATCAGCCTTCGTCATTGATCCCTGGTTTTCAATATCGCACGCTCACAATCTTTTCTACTCTCTAAAACCTATTACAAAAATTACTTACTACGAATAATTCATACAGGCGTTAAATGCATTACTATTAGGTAAGGATTTCAAATGTAAGCTCGAAGTTAATTTGATTTGGGAATACTAAATACTTACTTAACTTATTACAGTGAATAAATTGCGTGAAACACAAAACATGAAGCTTAACGCTGTTCTTGCGTATGAGGCGAGCTCTACAATCCATGCACAAAGTAGTTAGGACACATGGTTCGGAACAAGCGCGCTACAATCAACAGCACATTTCACTGTCCACCGAAAACCATGTAACTATTTTAATTAAGTTTAATCCCTCTCATCTTCACCGACCGGTGGCTCAGTCCCAAAACTCATGTAAAATCACGCAGCCAGGGACCGTGTCGAAACAAGCGTATGCATCACGTCACAATTAACGCGTTCCCTCGGGACAGTGGGGACAAACATTTTGCTGTTTGCCAATCTATTTCGCTCACATGCTGTTTGTATTAAAAAGCTCTCTAAATAAGTCCGGGCACGTGTTTTTTAGAGGATTTTACTGATATTGAGCTCGGTACCTGAATATTTTTATTATTTATTGTTGTCATGAGTGCACTATGTGGAGCTTAGAATATTCCGCTAAAGTTAAAGATGAGAAGTCATATTTTATAAATAATTGTTCTACGAGTGCGTTTTTTGTTACTTCGTTTAAAACTGATGTACTTCCTGAATACTTATACCTTGTAATATGCACATAGTAAAGCCCTGAATTTAAGTTCCATAGTGATATATGCTTTCGAAACCGCATGCAAACAGCAAAAATTACATTATGATTTATTTGTCTATTACTTGGGCAAATAAATTAGTATTATTAACCAAAGTAAAACCTAAGCTTCATTGGAATTCATAGAGATAGGTACCATCATCCTCCTCAGAATATTAAGTATTAGTTCATCATTTACAACCTAATTCCGAAGTTTTTCACCTAAAACTAAGGGCCAGTATTGTCATGAAAATGTCTGAGTATTCGACAAAGAGACGCCAATAAAAGAGAATTGTTTCAGCACGAATACCCATCTGAGAGATTAGACCTATTGAACGGAAACAATCTTGTATTTCTGCTTGACTTGATGCAGGATCGGATCCACCTAAACTGTTTAGGGAAATCAGCCTATAATAGGTACCTACGAATAATGGGTATATATATTTTATGCCCGTATTCTTTGTCATTATCTTCATATTTTTACCTTTGTTAACATCTAAGACCTATAGGTACTTATTTGTTTTAGTAAATGTTTTAAATTCTGGAGTTTAGGTGAGACCTCAACTATTCTGTGAAGTAATTATTGTAAGTAGGTATTCCCATGCGTGTGTATACGAGGTATGAATTCATGCTTACCTTTTTATTGAATTATAATGTGAAATGCTACATTTTATTTTATTTGATTTATTGAACTTCTGGTAAGAATAGTCGCGTACTGATTGGACGAGCCAGCGACTAAGCATCCTCGCTAGCCAGGTGTTCAGTCGGTCTTAGCTAAATTCTTAGCTCGGCGACCCTGAGCACGAAGCATTTCAAATTCTACGAAACCATATTTAAAAAACTGGTCAAAGCTAGATTAAAATAATCTGAATTAAAACTTTGTAACGATGCAGTGCAATTTTTTAAGAAAGTTTTTGTTACATGATATCAGAAAACCCGTGTTTTTACCACGAATAATATGAAACTAGATCTAAGTTAGGCGAGCATTTTTATCGTATGAGCAGCTAGTAAATATGCAATGAAATCCGAAACGTTTC
This sequence comes from Hemithea aestivaria, assembly GCA_947507615.1. Taxonomy (NCBI): domain Eukaryota; kingdom Metazoa; phylum Arthropoda; class Insecta; order Lepidoptera; family Geometridae; genus Hemithea; species Hemithea aestivaria. The sequence continues at coordinate 10,294,250 of OX382329.1, read as the reverse complement.
ATATGCAACAGGCAACAAGTCGGTGCTGTAGACTCGGAGCGGCGTCAGTTCCTGTCTTCCCTTCTATTTGCACTAACGCCTGTTTACTCGCTGTGCGCGTTTTAACAGCGGAAGTTTTAAAGAAAAGAAACATTAAAGTGTTGTACTGTTCCCAAAACATCGTGCATATTGAACTTAAAGGGAATAGTTTCGGTAAATACTGTTCGGTATATGACGTCCTATTGCATCGATAAGGTAAGTCAGGCCCCTAAACTGAAGATTTGAGTGAAATAGATACAATAAATAATGTTAATGAACAGTGAATGAGTGCAGAGTTCAGTAAGTGAATGAAGAGTTAATAGTCGGAGAAAGAAAAAGCGCTATCCCAACACTTCTAGTGCGTGGGATATATTTTATGAGCCGTATGAGCCCCCTTATGGTCACGCCACACCTGCGCTTGTGAGAGTCTCATCCAGTTCCCTCTGACATAATTGACAAGGGGTATAGCCTTATCATTGGGCTGGTGGTCTGCCTCGTGATCTTTATTCTTAATTTGAATACCATAGGTACAGTCGCAGCCAATTTTCATCGCGTCTTCCCAACAATATTTTTAATCAACAGCACCAAAGATGTCAATAACCCGAGTGGTAGCAATCACTGGATGCGACAGCGGTCTGGGCTGGGCTCTCGCAGCGAGATCAGCTAGGGAAGGTCTCATCACCATCGCTGGCATGTACAATGGAACTAACACCGAAGCGGCAGAAGCGCTTCGCAAACTCCGAGCACATCCTTGCCAGTTGGACGTCACTAATTCGGAGAGTGTTGACGGGTTTCGGAACTATGTGAATGGGGTGTTGAACCAAAATCAGACTTACAGTAAGTTAAACGTTAATTTGTAATAATAAAGTAGTTTTATAAACAAGTACCTATCCCTATAACGCAAATGGTGACGAGTTTTAAAATGATCAAGATATCTCCATAAAATCAGAACATAAGACCAGGATGGTGATGCACGATTAAAATACGACATACGATTTTTAAAACTATCGCGAGTGTTCTCCATTACTAAAACAACAAAAACTTTTAGTTTTTTGTTGTTTTAGTTAAAATACGACATGTGAAATCGAGTCGTCGCTTTCACTTCACTGGCTGTAATATTTCATTCAGATTTAATTTATTAAAAAGTCGTTTATTTCCAGAACTCCATGCCGTAGTCAACAACGCTGGAGTGATGACGATAGGCAACTTCGAATGGCAGACACCAGCCATGATCCACAACATGATCAATATTAACCTGCTGGGTGCTATGCGAGTTGCTTCTGCCTTCTTACCAGATCTTAGGAAGAGTGCCTCACAGGTAAACTTTTTCCTTTATTTAAGGGGTCTAGAAAGGTAGATATAATATCTGAAGGTACACGTATACGCAAGATTTTTTTGAGGCTAATGATGATTATACTGGTAGACTGTTATAATAGACTACAATCAAGTTTCCGTTATTAAGCACATTATCTCAAGGAAGTACTTAGGTACTTCCTCAAAAACCAAAACTTTCAAAGAACTCGTAATATTAAAATTACGGTATTTTTCGTGAAAAATCCTTTCTCAGAAAATTATGCCTACCTCCCGTCAAAAAGTGGTGATCCTCATTTTTGTCATTCCATAATTTAATTTTGACGTAATATTATTCAGCTTCAGTGAGTTTATGTGAATAATGATAAACTTCAGCTTGAAAATAGATTTATTTGAAGTAAAAATTATGGGACCGATTTGTTCGAAGTATACCTCCTACCCTCCCATCATCATCTCAGCCATAGGACGTCCACTGCTGAACATAGGCCTCCCCTTTGGACCTCCATACATACCGGTTGGAAACGACCTGCCTTCCCACCCCTAGTGACCATCATCCACCAGACCAGTCATAATAAGTACATAGTACCTAGGTAAGTAAGTAATTTAATGTGGAAACGCTCTGAAGCCGACGTCACACAGATGCCGGGACGCGCGGAATATGGCCCGCTTTATAGAATCAGAATAAATGTGACAAATTGGAACATTACTAAAAATTCCGTCCAGAGGGGCTATTGGCTAATTCTCACCCACTACGATTGATGGCAACTTCAATGTACATTGCTGGTTTTGTTACTTTACTCATATTAATAAGAAGGTTTTAAGCACGTAATATACGCAAAATTCAGATCACCTTTCCGCGCGTTCCGGCGTCTACGAGACATCAGTTTGAGTTTTCCTATCATCACAAGGTAAGGTGCTTATCACAATAACATTAGGTAGGTACCTTGGTAGGTAAACTAAGTTCACTAAAGAATCACATACCTAAGGTAATTACTGGAATTCGGCGTTACTTTGAGGAAATTCATAATCATCATCATCCCAGCCTTAGGACGATCACTGCTGAACATAGGCCTCAGGCCTCCCCTTAATATTTATAAGTTATTTTCTTCTAAATATTCAGTGTTAATTTCTTAGTAACCACCTCCTCTCTTTTCCTCGCCAACTGTTCAAACTTAGACTCACAAATTAGAGCGGAATTATCATTAAATAAGTACCTATTATAATAAAATAAATAGCTTATAGTTATTTTTGTGGTATCATCCTCAGAACACCAGCCCGTCCAAGCCTCGTCTAATCAACATAGCCAGCCACTGCGGCCTCCAACCTCTACCTGGTTTCGGAGCGTACGGCGCGAGTAAGGCCGGCGTCATCGCCTGGACGAGGGCTTTGCGGCACGAGCATCATGGCCAGGGTGTTGCTGTTACAGCATTTGTTCCGGGTAAATTGCCTTTTATATTCAACTTTTTTTATGTTAGAGACACAAACAAGCAAACGGCCAGCCTGATGGTAAGCGATTACCGTCGCCTATGGACGTCGGCAACACCAATGGCATTAGAGACGCGTTGTTGGTCCATTAACACCTTCTTTATCCTACTCTTGAAGAGCTCCATGTTAAAGGAAGTAGGAAATACATCGCTCGGAGTGCTATTCCACAACCTGCAAGTGTGTGGGAAAAACGAATTCGTAAAGCGAGCTGTCCGAGACTCCCACACGTCGACAATGTGAGGATGACGAGCGGTGCGGTGGTAGAATCGGGATACTCGGGAACTAGGATGCACTACTAATACTACTATAGGTAGGTACTTAATTATTTTTATACTAGGTATATTTATAGGCCTACCAGATACACCACATCCCACCTGAAAAGTGCAGATGCGGTCGACGTTAAATCACGTAAGATGCCTAGAATATTCACTAATGCCACAGAATGGATACTATCTAATTTAATCATAGTTTTTTATTATTTTGAATACTTACCTACATAACATGGCAATTTCAATCTTTTTTTTGCCTCGAAGGACCATCAAATGTTTGCGTGATTTAAAATAGAGGTATATTTAAAAATATATGGTTAGTGAATTTAATTCTACGAAAACAACAAAAATCATAGTGTGTTTGTTAATTTGTTACCTCTTCACGGCAAGATTTGAACATACCTACCTTGGTTGTTACCTTGGTGGTACTTTAGTTTTACCTCTGCTTAATACTATTTTTTCAGGTGGTTTCGTGTCATCTAGCAGCTTGTTAGCCAACCAAGTAGCTAACGGAGCAGCAATGATAAAAAATCTAAGCAACGAACAAAAATCCGTTTATGAAAAGCAAATCACCACTTTATCTAATTATTTGGATGCAGCAAGTTCCCAAGCCAGTACGAGATACGACGCAATGAAAGACGAAAACATCATAGAAACTTTCATGAAAGCACTAACTGATAATGATCCTAAAGGACTTTACATAGTAGAATCATGGCGTTACATGTTTTACTACAATCTTCTGAAGCTACCACTCCCTGAAATTGTGGAACGATGGATCATAAAAAGGTTTCTTTGTTTTCCTGAATTGGAATAATAAATAAAGGCTTTAAAACTTAGAGTTTGATTTATTTAACCTTTGGCTTGTAGTGAAATTGTGAGAAGACAGTCAAATAAAAAAAAACCACAGGGTTGCTAGTTCTTGATATTAATACCAAACTAGCAAAATTTGAAACAGCCACGGATAATAATTTATTTTTTATTATAATTAAAATTTATTCGCACGTTGTGTAAAATACAAAAACTATATCTGTTAGATTAAAATTGACCGTTGTATTATAATAAATACTTGATACAGTTGTCACTGTTCTGTAGGATAAGCATAAAAATTCATAGACCAAGTTTTTTTTTTTCAGAAATTGGTAGAAATTGTCTCAATAAACTGGCAATTAATGAAATGTCACTGTCACTGTCAAATTTTCTTTAACGTCAATGTCAGAGTTCGTTGTAGTTGTAATTTCTGTCAGTGTCAGCGGTTTTTAATTTCCGACTGTTTCCGACTGGGATTTATAAATATTTCCAGTTTTTAATCTTAAAAGCATAGATTTTTCCTTAATTCTTGATTATGTATTGAGTTAACATTGAAATCGAAACAGTTATTGACTGTGTACCTACTAATAATTCAAACAATAAAAAACCATATAGTGAAAAGGTGCAATCATGGAAATACAGTTCGGACCAAATTCTGTTGACGAACCGGTAAGTCGCCTTTTTTGCAATATTCTGTTTTTGTTGACTTGTTTAATAGATAGTTCTAGTTAAATTTCTTACTAATGTGAGATATTTTCAAGAACGCATCAGCAACTATTGATTTTTAGGTTTAGGTTATGTTCATCACAAAAGCTATTTCTGTCAACAGAATTTGTTGTACAAGCTACAACGTAAAATCAAAGTGTTCAACACCAATGACCCGCTTCCGAATCGTGGATACAACTTGGTGGCCAGCAGCAGCAAGTATGCCTTGGTTTTTGTTGCTGTGCCTGATGGTGTACTTACAGGTATTATTATTATTTATTTACGTATTGCGGCTATAGTATCACTGCAGCCATGGTTGGCTTATTGTAATCGCCCCCAAACGTACTTTCGTATTATATAGGTATCTCAAATAAATATTATCTTAAACTGGTTTAGCCTAATATGAGCTACTGCCTATTACTGCTACTGCATAACATCAGTCAAAAAGCCTTACACTATCTCTATGAAATTCTACACAAATTCTTGGTTTCAAATTAGAGATTTAATAGGTTTTAAATAAGCTTACATTCAACATTTTCAACCTTATCACACCAACAGGTGAGATTGTGGTCATATGAAGCCCTATCAAACCATAAATCAGTAAAGATAATCTATCTATAAAGATTTATCCATCTATAAAAATAAATTGCAATATGCTAATCCTAAGAAACAGGATATTAATTCTCATAAACTCAAAAAGGTTTCTATTAATGTACCTACCAACTTATCCTGAAAATCGTCTTGATAGAAGAGCCAAATAATTTTGTCATTATCCATTTCAGTGTATCACCTAAGCCAACTAATAACAGCTGAGGGTGACCCCCAACATCTAACAGTACAGTTACAAGAGAAGCCCACACATATAGCCGTCAGCTGCGACTATGAACTGCTGGCCGTCACAGGAGGACAACTACTTACTGTGTATAAAGTTGCTGATTTTCAGAATTCGGTAAGTAGAATTGAATAGAAAAAGTACCTACCTATAAAGTTATGTTAACTAGACTAAGGGGGTAACCACATTTATCGACGCGAATCGGCTAATGCCGGTCAAAAAACCCTTTATTTTTTTGGCCATAAAATAAGGACAATACCATTCTCATCGGGTCGGCTCGGACGATGCGTCACGACGACGGCGAAACGAGCCATTTGTCGAGATTGTGGTGAAACACATTCAGCTTAACCCGATTCCGCATTGATGAATGTGGCCCTAATGGTGTGCATTTAGGGTTTCTTACCTCTAAAAGAAAAAAATTAAACTCTAAAAGTATCCCTCGGTTGTCCTTCTGTCTGTCAAGACCCATTTACTCAATTATGCTTGGGTTATTGAATTGGTTTTTTTTAACGCTGACTTACGCAAATTCTACTTGCGCGGTTAACCCTTAGTTCCACATAATGCATAAGTCCGGGACTGGATTTGAAAATAATGCTATAAAATATTTATTGCTTTATGCTAACAATTAAACACCTTTTATTTTAGCCAATGTATTTATTTCTCAGAACATAGCACCATCAATAACACTCAAGACAGAAGTGAGTCTCGCAACATATGTAGTGGCCTTGCAATGGAATCCATGCATCCCTGACTCCATTGCACTTGCCTTTTATGATGGCACACTATTTGCCTGTCAACTGCAAACTGGGCAGACTAAGAAGGTGCCTTCGAAAGCAAGGTGGGTAATATATTTATTGTTCCTTAAATTAGGTAATTAACATTTGGTGTTGGAGGAGTTCATATTATGCATTACTTAACCACTTAATATCTGGTAGGCTACTACTTCTTTGCTGCTCTTTATATAAAAAAAAAACGTCGTAACTAATAATATTATGCATTATAATGACCATTACTGCTATGCTAATTGCTAATTTCATCACAGTGATTTACTACAAAATGATGTCTAGGACTTTTATTGCCATATAATATGCATAGCCTAAAATTTAATTGTACAGTTTAAGCTTTTTAACTCAGTAATTGGAAAAGTATCTTGTAAAAATGTTCAATAAAATTAGCTTTAATGAGATTTTTGCACACCTATATTATGTACTTTCTACCAGTAATTTGTAACAGTTGTAGGCCTCATCTTTTCTTTTTGTTTATATCTCAAATTCTTCAATCATTATTTCAGATGCATATGCTGGAGTCCAAAAGGCAAGCAGCTGGTTACAGGCAATAATGATGGTACACTGATGCAATACAAGCCAGATTTAACACCAGCTAAGACTGTTCCAGCACCAAACCTTTTTGAAGGAAGCCCTGTGGAAGCTTTGGCTATTTACTGGATATCGACATTTCAGTTTGCTGTAGTGTTTAAAAATGCTGCCGATAATAGTCGCCCAGGTAAAGACTTTTTCTTACGTTACTTTGGCTAATTTATGCAGTATCCTACCATTCGGTTTTATATTATTTGCATAAAATGTATAACAAAGTTATTTTGGGAGTCCATATGAAATCTAGACTCTTAGCTGTAGAAATAAAAACTATGTAGGTATATTGTTCAATACTATTACTCAGTATTACTGGAATTTGGTTTCAGCTTTAACCATTGTCAACACACCCAAAGCAGGCCAACCATCTTGCCTGAACTTTGAAGATATATGCTACAGTATGGGATCCAATCGCCCTTGGTATTATTACTTACATGGACTGGCTCAATGGTATGTCAAAATGATAATCATAATATTCTTATAGGTACTTTTATAGATACTTTATAAATCTTATAGGTTTCTTATAGGTACTTTATAATATAGGAGTTTAATAAATTACTTTCTGTTTTGTCACATAAGTGGAATTGAGTGGCTTATCACATCTGCAGGCCTATTCACTTATCGGTTAGGGAACCAAACCGAATATCGAATTGTCAAAAATGTATGAAATGACATATTACGTAGATACAACTTGACTTGTCATGTCACGTCATTTCATGCATTTTTGACAATTCGGTATTCGGTTCGGTTCCCTAACCGATAAGTGAATAGCCCTGCTGATCTCATAGATGCTCCTAACTAATAGTTTGCATCATGTACTGAAACTAATCCAGCCTAGTGGTTTTGCCTACAAAAAGTAGCAATTTTCTTATTCTTAGGTCTAAGCATACTACATACCAAAAGTTTACCACAACAAACAAAAATCTCCAATCCAAATTCAGCTATCTAGGTGTCAAGCAATATAATATTACATATACAAAAAACCTTTTTTCTTATTGAGAATTTAGTTATAGTGTAGTGTGCAGTATCCTGATAATGAAACCTGACAATTGGTGTGTTTTTATAGGAATGTGATATTATCGTCATCATCTAATAGCATGGAAATAGCAACATTAGCATCTGCAGATGGAGCAAACTGGCAACAATGGTGTCAGGTAAATAACTTTTTAATAAATAACCTTTATTTTGAAAAGGAAGACAGCGTCGTCTGTATAGCCAGCAATGCTGAGTTGCGACCGTTTCGTGTACAAATTGTCTCTTTTATATTATTTTTATGTTTTTTATTGGTTGTTCTAACTTTATACCAATGTTTTGTACATGAATAAACATTTTTCATTTCATTTAATTTTTACCATATTATGTTTAAAATAAATATATTTTACTTTTTCTAGTCTGACGAAGCGAGACCCGAACTACCACTAACTGATAAGAAACAAGAGAATTACCCTGTTGGGATCAGTCTTGACACTTGTGCCATACATCAATTGCCTTGGGGTAAGTCAGTGAGTTTAATTCCAATTCACTGGGTTAAGTATTAATAATAATTAAATTGAGGTTTATACTCCAACAGAACAGGTTACTCTACTTACACTGTCAGATTCAAATCACAATTTATAGGTTGTGTGGCCAACCTATATGTTGCAGTTTCAGGTCGCCGAGATTACTCCAGGGCAACATGACCCAACGACTACCTCCTACATATCTTATAGGAGACAGCCCAGTCCCACCTTTTACATGCCTTCCGAAACACGGTAGCGTCCAGGTGAAAATCTTTGCCACATTGAGATTTGAACCCAGGACCTCCGATTTGAACCGGTTTACAAGCCGAACCAACGACCACTGGGCCACAGACACTACAAATTATTTGAGTCCTACCAAATAAGTAGAATTAGTTGAAAAATTGTAGGGTATTACAATAGGGATGTTGATAAGGTCAAAGAATTTAAAATCTCAAGAAGATTATTTTATAAGAATTTACACATGTAGTGCCCTACATAAACATCTGAGACCGCAGCTGTAAACTTCTGTTGAACGACATTGTAATCCAACTCAAAATTAATTTATTCAAATAGGCTACAATAGAATACTTTAGCAAGTAATTTTTTTAGTTTTATTTTAGGACTTGTGCTTGTTCACAAAGCACTTCTATGAGAAGAACGAACAAGAAACTCGTCGGGTTTTCAATTGTCCGAAACCGTGGTTAGAAAGTTAGAATCTATCGTCTAGTAATCTAATAGTCAGAATATATACTGAACAATAATAATGTTACACGTTTTGTTGTAGTTATGGAAAACACTGTAGTTTTAAAATCTTATTTCAGGTGAAAATGAAACCCTACCTCACATGCCTCTACTCCACGTGGTATCACAAACGGGCCTACTCACCACATTCAATGTAATCAACCTCAAGAAAGAAGCGCAACAAGTGTGCTCGCCACCTGTGCAAGTGGCATTGCCTATTCATGTTATGACCACGTATGTAACTTTCTTTTGAACATGATAAGCTTTGAAAAGCGTAAAGTTTGTCAGCTTAAAGCTTAGGAACACACACTTTCATCCGCTGTTTTGGTAGGTTACTCGTCTGTTTATATTAGTTATTCTTCTATAGTCTTTATTAAATCTTTCTAATATTATAAACGTGAAATTTTGTAAGAATGGATGTCTGGATGTCAGGAAGTCTAGATGTGTGTTTGTTACTCTTTCACACCTAAACGGGTGGACCGATTGAGCTGAAATTTGATATAGATATAGCTTAGACTTTAGAATAACACATAGGCTATAGGCCAGCGGGTAAAATCGTCTAAAATATAATTAGTCCGTAATTTAAAAAAAAATTGATAAGAAACAGAAAAATGGATGAGGCGCTTCTAAGTTTTTGGGTGGGGGGCGCTACGTCACTATCCTGTGCAGTATGTACTGACTCCAGTTCAACCAGTGACGTCATGAACTCCCACCGAGGAACTTTAGTGTACCTCTCATTTTATCAAATTTTCAATGATAAAATACAAGTGTTCAATTTTCCATTGCTGGGCAAATATTCGTTTTATACAATAATATAAGAGAGAGATAAATATATATTTTTTCTTCTTTGAACAGTAAGATTCCTGGTGAAGTGGCTCCTGAACCAGCACCAGCACCGGCACAGCCTGTTCCCGTTCCAGTTCCTAAACCAGAGGTATTAATTATAATTAACAAATAAACAATAATTCTTGTTTATTATTCTTGAATAGGGGGCATACCTTGGACAATGAAATGTGTGTATGCCCTATGTATGCTGAATGCTGGGCAATGGGCAACTGTCTCGCTCGTACCTTTATGGCGATTTTTTGATACTTAAAAAGTTTTTGGGCAAAGATTTAGGTCATAGGTTTGGGTTTTATTATATTGAATATTGACAATTGCCCAGAATAGACTAGGCTTTAAACACCACAATAATATATAAGAAACTAGCTTGTGCTCGCGGCTTTGCCCGCGTGCAGAAATCCTTTCTTAGCGGAGGTCTACATAATGAAATCTAATTGTGTTCCAAATTTCAACTCAACACCTTCAGCGGTTTCGGCTGTGCTTTGATAGATCAGTCTGTCAGTCACTCTTTCCTTTATATTTTAGACTAAGAATTAAATAATGCAACAAATATTTTTTAAATAATCCCGTAAAAATAACTCACAAACTCATATTGTTTTGCAGCCTCAACCACAGATATCAGTTATTCAGCAAGCTCTCCAAACACCGTCACAGCCAGTGAGTCAGTTCAGTACGACAGCAACCATCAAAGTGCCGAGCTACCAACCACAGGCTGTTGCTTTTAATGCAGGTATGAAACTTATAAACCACTTACGATTGTATTAGTTACACTATGTATAACTCAAGAATGGTTGGACAGATTCAGATTTTGATTTTTGGATTCAACTATGAAAATTCTATAAATCTAGGATTTATGAAGTCATTTAACCTGACTTAAATTGATAATAATCCGTACCTTAAACTGAACTGCGGAATAAATAATATAGTACAATACCAATACATACATAAGTCGTTTTTACTGCATTTTCACTTTCACACAGATTCGGTATAGCGTTAACACCATTCTGTATCTATTAAAAACTTGCCCTCAATCACGTTCCCTTACCCATTATTATATTTGAAAATAGCTCCTTAAGTTTCTGGACACCTAGTATTCAGTACATCATAAGCTATAATACCCACTATTATCGCAATCAAGTTAAATTCTCTGGTTAGGGTAGGAATAAACCTAAATTTAAGTATTCCTTTTCAGCTCCACCAACTCAAGTACCAGAACCAAAGCCGGTGGAAATCAAACCTACCCCAATACCCCAACAGCCTCAACCCAAACCACAAGCTCCTATCGCCCCCCAATTAACGCCACAGCAGATCAAAGAAAACGAGGCCATTAAAGCTGAACAGGAAAAGAAGAACAAACTGAAAGCCAACCAGGAGATGAAGAACATGCTCGTTAAAGAAGTGAACGATTTTCAAATGGAGCTGTATAACTTTATGGTAAAGACTAGAGAAACTCAGGCTAGAGTGAGTATTTGAATAAAGATTTGTTTCTATTTTTTTCTATTTTGTTTCAATTTTACGTAATGTAAATGCAATACTGATTCAAAATTTTTATCCAACAAAGTCAAGCTGCAATTTATTTAGGCATGAAGTATTATCACGGCATTTCGGCAATTTTAACATTTTACTTTTTATCAAATAATGGAAGTTTCTTTACGAAAATTCCGTTTTAATGATTAATAAAAAAATTATAATTATTATGAATTCCACTTTCATTTGTGAGTCCAACTAAGCTTAAGAGCTAACAAATAATTCAAACGTTACTAACACAATAATTAGTATAATTCAGTAACTTTATCTATGCAAGATTTTTTGAACCAAAGACATTTGACGAATGTTATGCAGCGTCAATGCGTATCGTCGGCGATAGCATACTTTCGGTAATGCACACTATGTTTGGGGCCTTCATGGGCTTAGTTTAAAACGCCTTCAGATCATTGTCCATATGATCTTTCTAGGAGTATCATAAATAGTATTCTGCTTATCCAACACACTTATTCTACTCAATAATTATTTTCAACAGCTACAACGCGACATAGAGAGTATGAGCGTAAACTTCACAACGCCTACAGTGGACACGGAACAGCTCAAAAAGGAGTGCTCTATAGAAGAGTTGCGAGGCGCCATCGTTCAGTTGAAGCTAGAGTTGGTTCGCGCTTGTGCCGTCGTCGCTGAAGCTAGGACGCATTCTGAGTAAGAAAATATGTTTAATCTATTTTTAAATTTAAGACTCCTTATTTTCCTACTAAATAAATGCAAAAGTATGGATGAGTATATTATGTTTGTGTATTTGTTCACTTCTTTACGCATACACAGCTAAATAATATTGATTAAGCTGAAAGCTGGTATGCAGCTAGTATTTTTAAATACATATTCTACCTAAAACCGCTAATATGAATACTGACTTCCTTGGCGTCTAACGGATATAATTTCCAGAGTGGGGTGGGGTGGGGTGGCTTAGCAAAACACAACACTTCCGTTCTTAGTAACAGCAGAAGTCGTTTAGTTTCGTGGTGTGGTGACTTTCTTTCCCGCTTTAGAACCATCCATAAAGTACGTCACACGATAAGGTGCAATGTAATAAAATGTGGTTGCCGAAAACATGGTTTAAAATGCACAAATTTATGTTCAAACTGTCATGCCCTGTAACAATGTTGTTCTGCTGCTCCTTCTGTGGGTGGAAGGTTTGCCAAAACGAAAGATGGTTTAATTTTTGCCAATTGATATTTTTGAAACCATAATAATTGATTCAATGTAATTTTTTCATTTAAAATTTTTTTTTTCGAATTCCAGGTTTTTTGAATTTTTGCATTTTCTGAGAAGATTTACTGTAGTAACATGTATATTTTTTTTCACCATCGGAAAGTAGAGATTTCAACGAACAGAAACCATACGAACTTTTTGAAAAAAGCTGATATTTTGACGGGTGAATTTTCGATTGAAAATTAGGGTGTTTTTTCGATATTATTTCAAAATAAGGTGAAAAAATAAATATTTTTAATCAAATAATTTACAGGGTTTTTGGGACATAAAAATACCTTTTTATGTTTTATGCCTGTTTTGGGACATAAAAATACCTTTTTGTGAAGTTTTCACCAAATTTCATTTAAAAAATATATTTTTTGTAAAAGATAAAAATAATAAACCAAAAACTTGGTTTTTTGAATTTTTTACATAAATTTTGAGGTTATGTGAAAAAAGTGTGAATACAAAAGTTTTAGATCTTGATATTACCTACAACTTTGCTATTTGACTTTTTTCGATAGGACTTTTAGTGGCTACGTCGCAAAATGTCCCTTTCTCAAAATGTCCCTCGTTCGCAAATGGTCCCTTTCGCAAAATGTCCCTTTCGCAAATGGTCCCTTTCGCAAAATGTCCCTTTCGCAAATGGTCCCTTTCGCAAAATGTCCCTTTCGCAAATGGTCCCTTTCTCAAAATGTCCCTTTCGCAAATGGTCCCTTTCGCAAAATGTCCCTTTCGCAAATGGTCCCTTTCTCAAAATGTCTCTTTCGCAAATGGTCCCTTTCGCAAAATGTCCCTTTTGTCTGTTGAGCTCGCTGGATGCAAAAATGACCCTTATGCAAATTTTCCATTTCAGATAAAAAAAATGTTTTATAAAAATAGGTACCTACCTATATAAATTTAAAGCCAATAATAATAATATGAGCGAAATTGTGCTCTTAAATTATATTATAAATATAGTAAAACAATATACAAATTACCATTTTAATTACAATCTAATACTTTTAACTTATCGATATTTAATCAGTTTCGATTAATCAAGTTACTCTACGGCAATCAATGTAGGTTTTATTTTTATAACTTATGAGATACTATGTAGGTACTAGGCGTTCAGAAATTTTAAGAGGTCTTTTCGAATTTAAAATTGGGTAAAGATTTCAAAAATCATATAAGTTAAATTATAATTTAAATGCAGGCTAAATTCGAAATTTTGGAAACAATTTAATTAATAAATTTTATTTATATAATATGAAAAGACTTTTTTAGTTTCTGGATGCCTAGTACCTAATTATAAAAAAACCTACCATAATTGCCATAAAGTTACTCGGTTAATCGAAACTGATTAAATATCGATAAGTTAAAGGTATTATATTGTAATTAAAATAATAATTTGTATATTGTTTTACTATATTATAATTTTTGAGCACAATTTCGCTCATATTATTATTATTGGTTTGTAATTTATATAGGTATTTTATAAAACGTTTTTTTATCTTAAATGAAAAATTTGCATAAGGGTCATTTTTGCATCCAGCGAGCACAACAGACAAAAGGGACATTTTGCGAAAGGGACCATTTGCGAAAGAGACATTTTGAGAAAGGGACCATTTGCGAAAGGGACATTTTGCGAAATGGACCATTTGCGAAAGGGACATTTTGAGAAAGGGACCATTTGCGAAAGGGACATTTTGCGAAAGGGACCGTTTGCGAAAGGGACATTTTGCGAAAGGGACCATTTGCGAAAGGGACATTTTGCGAAAGGGACCATTTGCGAACGAGGGACATTTTGAGAAAGGGACATTTTGCGACGTAGCCCTTTTAGTTTTGCCGGAAATCGATAAAAACCGTTTTTTACCCTTAATATCTCACCCTCATCCCCTTCCCGACCTCAGATCGCCCGTAAATTATTTTTCCTTTTATTTTTATAATATTCCCCTCCTTTTCTAATGGGTTTCATCCTACTATTATTTTTTTTCACTTTTGATTATTTTTAGAGGGATCTACCCTGGTCTAGGAAGGGTCATAAGTTTTGTGACTTTACCTTTTTGATATCTTAAAATTTTTACTATAATATATACGAAAAACTTCAAAATATTTCTGAAAGATCTGTATAATATCTGTCTTTGGTGTAGAGGCTCAGTTACATTAAAAGTTTAAATTTATATTTTAAAAAGATGCAGCCTAGATAACTTTCTTTTATTTTGCAGTGCCAAAGATCTTCATCAATGGACCCAAGCCGATCCTCTGACAACGAAACGCGTCGCTTCAGTGAAGAAACTAGCTTATTACGTACAAACTCAACTGGAGCAGGCGCACAAAGCACTCGATTACAAGTGGAATGAGTTGGCTTCTAGAGATCCACAGTACAATCGGTAAATGTTTAGATTACTTAACAAAATAACGCAAAATAATTTATTGTACTAAAGAAGTGAGAATTATTCTCTTACAAATCAATAAAATAGGCAATCAAATCTAAGACAATAATTTACATAGGTAGTTTTAACCTTTCCAAAATTGTATTTCTTTGTTTCTCAGATTTTCTTAGGTTTATATTTGTTACGGTAAGAGTGAATAATTGAAGATTATTAATAATTATCTGTTATTATTAATAATTACCGAATGTCGTGGTTAAAGTGATAAATTAATCACATTTGTCGGTTATTATTAATAATTTAACCCTAGTAGTGATAAATGTAATAAAAGTAACGTATCATCATACCTACGGTCATTTCAACTACGGTCGATACTGCGAATATACAGATAGAAATTATTAAGGTATCAAAAACAACTCGTATCTGGCGCTTCGCCGGCCGCTGCCGCGGCACGCTCGCTTCGCTCGCTCGGCTCGCGCATTGTGGTCACAGTTCAAACCTTTTTTTTTTTTTTTTTTTTTGTAACCCGGGTAAAATGCTTTACGCATACCACCCGCACCCGGGGGGACGCGAGAGGTTATGTGGGACTCCCCCGCCGGCACTACCAAACCATCCAATCCCGACCGACAGGGTATACCCACTAAAAAACCCGGGGTGTTTCCACCTCGCGCCTTAGTGCCGGGGCAACGGGTACGCCGAAGCACTCGTCCGCGGCCCCAGCGGCGTTGGTCCTATGGGACCCCACCCCTCACCGAAATGGCGCACGGAAACACCGCGCGCGCCACCTCCCGGACCTGTTCAATGACAGCGAACGCCCCCGCGTCCTCCGTCCAGGTCCTGGGATTTAGAATTGGACTCTTCTGACCCCCCCAATGCATACCACCCTGCAAAAGGGAAATCAGAGAGTCCTCTTCTTCCTCCCCTCCTCCTACGGAGCGCCGGAGATGTCCGGAAAACGACATCCCTCTTGTCGCCACCAGACACCTCCCGCGATCCAGCGCCACCCTGCTCGCCGCCTAACGGCCGAGCCCTTTCGACCAGCCTCCCGGGCCTGGTCCCACCCGACAAGGGGCAGTGGTGTGGCCCATCACTACGCGAGGGATACGTAGGTACGGTCTACCGGTCCACTGCCACCTTCCGCCACGGCGACGCTCGCGATGAGCCCGCTCGCGCCATCCACTGTGCCCTATGCTGCCTTCATAGGGACACGCGGAGGCGCAACACCTCCAACACACATCGGCCGCAGAGGATAGGGAGAACGGCGCACCGTAATACCGGCACTCCTCTTCCCCTGCGGCCCCACCGCGTCCGCCATCAAACGGTGGCGACCCCGTTTGGGCCGCGGAAGGCAGGGAGAGTGGCGCATCGTGATACCAACACTCCTCTCCCGCCGCGGCCCCCGCCATAGACCCACGGTGCGATGGTCGACGCACCGCGGTCCACCTCGGTTGGGATGCCCCTGAGGGAGGCACCGCAACCTACTCGGCCACTCGCACACGGGCTGCTGGAGGTCAGCCCGGCGTGGAGCGGCCGACCGCCTCGGGTTCCTCTTAGTTTCACCGTGGTCTCCTCTACCACGGCTACTTATCCCCACCGCCACGCAAAGGCGAGAACCCACCGGGGGGTCACAGTTCAAACCTAACCTAACCGACTGATTTCGGTTTGCCCATAATTCTGTACTAAAAAGAAGTAATTTTTAAATACCTGCTGGTCAAAAAACATTAGGTTTTTATTTATTTTATAACTTTTACCAATATGTGTCGTGAATTATTAATAATTACTAGTAAAAGTAATAAATTTCGATCGTTTATTCACATTTACCAAAACATGTGGTTATTATTAATAATTTTGTAAAATTATTAATAATTTTCAATTAATCACATTTACCGTGACATATTGATTGGAATTTGATCAATAGGGATGTTGACTAATTTTTGGAATTGCTTTTATATGATAGATAGACCCATTTCAAACACGAATATCATATTTTTATGCAAAAATATATGAAATTTCTATTAAAAAAAAAATACGTAAATAAAAATGATTTTTTGAATTCCCGCTAAAACGTTCCGAACTGTCATCTGACAGCGCGTGACGTCACACCACTGGCTGGACTTACGTTTCCTAAGCAATGTTCCTGATTTCGACACATTTTAATTAATTATTCATAACTTAAAAACCACTGAACCGATTTTGATGCAACTTATACTGTGCCCTTAGTTGGTCCATACTTAACCCAAAAATAAAGTCAATAACTAAAATGTCTAGCTGAAAATATAAGATTCATTTTGGTTATTGACTTTTTTTTGCTTAAATTCGGACCAACTTAGGGCACAGTATAAATTGCATCAAAATCGGTTCAGTGGTTTTTAAGTTATGAATAATTAAAATGTGTCGAAATCAGGAACATTTCATAGGAAGCGTAAGTCAGCGGTGCGGTGCGTGCCAGTGGTGTGACGTCACGCGCTCTGATTGGCGTTCGCATTCGCGTAACAATAAGTAAAAATTATTAAAATTAAAATTGATTTTATTCAATTTTGGCTTGTAAAAAGATCCTTAAAATGTGATTATAGGTTTTTAAATACTGTCTTTTAAGTGAAAAACATAAGTTTATATGAATTCTTAACATGTGTCAACATCCCTATTCATATTAAAAACCGCCGTCGACTAGCAAAGCTAAGTTCTTTTTTTACGCCTAATAAAGATTACGCCTAATAAGGCGTTATGAAACAGCCAAATGGCCCAGTTGAATGCTTGATGTTCACCCATTCAAGTTTCTAAAATGGTTCGAAGATAATTATTAAAAAAATGAATGGCACGAGATCAACTTAGACGCTTAATAATTCCAAAACATAACACTTTACGACACTGGATTTCGGAATATTTTTTGTTATTAAATAATTTTTTGTTTTGTTTTTGTTATTTTTGTTGTTATTGATTTTTTGTTAACCTTTGTTTATTTGTTTTTTAAAGACAGCTATCGATTTATACAAGTTTCGTCGCAATTTATGGGGGTGAATGGGATTATACCTTGAGTGGTCAGGTAGTTTTAAGTTAATTTAATTTTCAGGCCAGGTAAACGCATGATCCGACCAATCCTTGACGACGTGTACCAACCGCTAGTGAAACAGCAAGAGATATTGGGCCGTCAGCAAGCTGTGCTCCGTACATTGAAGAACACGCTCAAGGAATGCGACGTCGGACCCGTGTTTAAATCTACCTCGCTGTTGAGAAGCACGCCTTTTAGGAACAAGTGAGGATTCTAAAATGTTCTTTTGCCCTAAAGTTTATTTAGTAGTGATTCTGCCAAATTACCCACTGTTTATAACATTTTTGTTTATACTCAATACGGCTACGTTTGACCACATTCTACCAGTTGTAGAATGCAGGTGCGATCGACGATAAATCACGTAAGATGTCTAGAAAGGTACCTATTCACTCGTGCCTAAATGATTCCCAAGTTGGATTTGAGAACGTGCTAACGTAACTAAGGCTAACCCCACATTGAGCGTGCGCTACTCTGGCGGCAAGTCGCTGATAAGTCGCGACGATAACTTGGCGACACTAGCTAGCTACACGTTAAGATCCCTACGATAATGTCGCGTGGTTGTGTCGACTAATATGTGGGGTCAGCCTAAACAAGCACTTTATTAAACTGTTGCATAATGTTATGAGGTATTACAATACGAGTGTGAGTTTATAAATATAGTCGCTAGTGAGGTTCTAAGTAAATTAAATTGAAAATATTTCTAAAAGTTGTGGATTTCGTTTAAAAACTCCTATAGACCCTACATGACCAGACTCGTAAATGACCCTATATGTCCTACAGACTAAATTAAATTGGTTTCAGGGACCCGCTATCAAAATTAACTAAAAACATCCTCAACATGAGTATCGAACCTGAAACAAAGGCCAAAAAGTCCCTACTGACTCCTCAAAAGCTGGACGCGCTCAGAGATGTCCTGTCAAACCATAAAACAATTAAAATTAAACCAGTCAACGTTGAGCTGCGACAACACTTAGCTACGATGAGAGAGAACTATGAGAGGAGTTTGAAGGAGAAAGGTCAAGTTTCACTGGTTGCAACTGAAGAAAAACCTCGTGTTTGTCCTGGTAAGTTTTTTTTATTCATTATTGGTTAGCCTTTGACCACGACCTCGCGTGATGTTAAGAGCGTATATATTGAGTGAAGCCCTCTCGCTCGCACAATTTGACGAAATTTGAAATATAAATTCATGGAATTAATTTATTGAAAATTCCTCTGTACCAGCCCTCCGTAATATTATTGCACACATTTTAAAAGTGTTTTCAGTTTGATATATTAAAAAATGGGATGGGGAGCAATATTGAAAAAAATGTTTTTTTTTCAAAAAATCTCATTATGCCATTTTTTAATATATTAAACTGAAAACACTTTTAAAATGTGTGCAATAATATTATGCAGGGCTGGTCCTAAGGAATTTTCAATAAACTAATTCTATGAATTTATATTTAAAAATTTGTCAAATAGTGCGAGCGAGAGAGCGTCACTCGATATACACGCTCTTAATATACTTTGTAAATTTGCAGGTAAACAAGCTCAATTACAAATAAAGTCGGAACCAAATCCGGAATTCAACGCAATAAAACAAGCACTGTCTGCCCCGGCGTTCACTCCGGTCGCTAAAGGCAAGGCCTGTCAGTGCCCTAAGAGTAACAACAAATCGCCGGGATTGAACAATGTTGCTAGGACTCTGTTTACTGATGGTTTGTGGTGTTTTTATTACTTTTCGGTGTTTATATTTATATTTACAGAAATAATATAATCACGCCTAGTTCCCATTGAGGTAGGCAGAGACTATTTCCTTCCACTTGGTACGATCCTGACACACCTCTTTCGCTTTCTCGACTATCATCACATTCTTCATATATCTTCATGGTCGTCGGTTCTTGGTACTCTTGACCGCTAAATCGAACAAAAAACAACGCATAATTTTGTTAATAAATTATAATATATTGACCAACTGAAACTGTATTCACGCTCTGAAAGGTAATCTAGAAGCTTTCAGAATCACCTAACATAGGTTCGACAAAAAGTTGTTGTAAGTGACCTCTATTGCAGAAGTCGCCTGGGGAAGTAAATAAATAAATAATAAAAGGCAATTTATTGACAGTAAAAAAACAGAATAGATACACCGAAAAAAGTATACAACTTGAACAATTCTATTGTCAAATGGGATAAACTCAGTAAGTACCACACCTTTCCCAGTTATTCATCCGCCAAACAGACTAAAGGGTAATGTTACCACTGAAATTACTGGATATAACAAGATTGAACAACTAATATCATAAGTAAAATCGGAACCAAATTCGGAATTCAACGCAATAAAACAAGTACACATGGTTTGTGACGTTTTTATTACTTAGCGGTGTTAAAATTTGCATTTAGAATACCAAGCCAAAATAATATAAAAAGAATCTTTACATAGTATAAAACAAAATTACTTCCCCTCTGTCTGTCTGCCCCTATGTGCTTTGATCTTTAAAACTACGCAACGGATTTTGTAATAGATGGAGTGACACAAGAGGAAGGTTTAAATGTATAATATATGCATAATACAGTAGAGAAACTGTGATAATTTTCTGTTAGGCGCTACGATGTGCGCGCGGGTCCACGCCTCTATTGCAGAGGTCGCCTGGAAATGTACCTTTACCAGTTATTTATCCGCCAAGCAGTATTTTGTAGGCGTTACTCTGTTTCGGACGGCAGGGCAATGTTACCAGAGCATATTCTATGCATGACTGGATTTAACGACTAATTAATATCCTAGGGTTAATACCAGGTGCAGTGCAGTTCCGCGCAGAATTTTGTAATTCAAAATACTGGGCACTGTGTGACCATATCAGGCCAATTATGACGCTCTTACTAATTTGCCCGTCTTATCACTCTTTATAATATAAGAAAAAAAGAAAATACATATATTTTTACACATATGAAAAGAAAGTAGGCAATGTATGCCACAATGGTCTCAACTCAGCATAATACTTACTGTGAACAGCCAACGCTGGCCAATATCATTAAAAATACATCGTTTTCATTTATTTTCAGAACCAAAACAAGAGCCGCCAAAGCCACAACCAGTACAAAAGTTCGCGTTCTCAAACGCCTCAATCACACCTGTCACCGATGCTAAAACTGTCCTGAAAGATCTTCTCACTAACAAACAAGCTAACTTGGACGCGAAGAACAATGCCAACACTTTTATGGGACAGAAGATCTGCTCACCCACTGCTTTTGCACGTAAGTTTGTAACTATGACACTCAGGTGCTCTTTTACTGGTGGTAGGGTTCGGCCGTGGCTAGTTACCACCCACTGGACAAAACTGTGTCGCCAAGCGGTTATAATGATATAACCGTGTTCCGGCATGATGTTCAGTGAAGCCTGGGATGGATATTTATTTATTAATTACAGGCTAGTCTTTGACACGATCTCGCGTGATGGTAAGCGATGATGTGGCCAAAGATGGTAGCAAACTAAACCTAGAAGGCGGGAGTGCCTCCATGGCTTCACTGTGCATGCCGGAACACGGTCATAATGACCGCTTTGTGTCTCGGCCAAATCCTACCACCAGAATAGTACTTTTTCCTAGTCTAGATAAAGCAAATGTAGTAAACATCTCAACTTTTTTTATCATTTATATCTCTAGAACCGGCGGCGCCTACTCCAGCGTCGGCCCCATCAGCGGTTTTCACTTCAAAACCAATTGCCGACATAAATAACATGTTCAACAAATTCCAACCACAACCATTCGTGCCAGAAATCAAACCAATACCAAAACCAGCTGAGAAACCAAACGTGAAATCAAGTGAAACCGGTGAACCCGAAGACACCACGGTTGCTCCGAAAACCTTCGAGTTTAAAACCGAAAAACCTGTTACCAATCTTTTTGGAGCTAAATCTGTACCTTTAGCTGCCAGCACTCCCAATGTACCAGACGTTCTAAAAACCTCGATAAAAGATAAAGTAACGGCTAAGCCTGCTGAAGCAGCAAAGGAAAATGTTGCAGAGAAGACTGAAAATGTTGCCAAAGTTCAGCAATTGCCTGAAAAGAAAGAGGCGTTGAAACCATTTGGTGTCCAAACAACTAATAAAAGTTTTGTTTTTGGCACGCCACAAATTTCTGCAACTATTACCGCCGTAACAACTTCAAGTAAGTGTAAATCAAAAATTCTAATAAGAACAATATAAGAATGAGGAAATTTTGTAATAATTGTTATTTATCACATTTTAGGTGAAATAAAACCGCTTGATTTGAAAACGGAAAAGGTGGATACAAAAGTGGCAGAGAAATCTGCAGACGTAAAATCGGAAGCACCTTCCATATTTGGTTTGGCTAATACAACTATAACAGGTAATCACTGAATTTCTCATGATACTTTCTCATAAGACTTCTAAGTATTTTAATATATTATATTAGTAAGACCCTTATCTACAAAATTATCTCTTGTCCTTTACAGCGGTTAAACCACCCGTCGCAACTCCACCAACGCCTGCAACTCCTACTAAAGATGAAACTCCAATCAAATCAGAGCTAGAAGCAAAACCAGCAGAGTCGACTTCAGCTTCGTCTTCCGTTTTTGGCGCAGCCGTCGCTTCTCAACCTAAAACCACCTCTTTATTTGCGGCTCCTACCTCCAGCATATTCAGTTCCACGTCTCAAAGCTCTGTGTTCGGAACTACCACTACCGCGTCAGTTTTCGGTTCTAAACCTTCCATATTCAGTACATCTACGCCTGCTTTTGGCACAACAACTGCGTCTAGTGTTTTTGGTCAGACGAGTACCACTCAATCTGCGTTTACTTCGACGCCTTCTGCTGTTTTCGCTTCGAGTGGCCAATCTTCTCCCACTGTCACAAGTAGTGCAACAGTTACGACCCCTGCGACAGTATTCGGTACTACGACTACTGCTTCGTCAGTGTTCGGAACGACTGCGACTCCAGCTTTTGGAGCCACGACTACTTCGGTTTTCGGATCTAATGCATCACCTACGTCAGTGTTCCCGCCGACTTCTACCCCTTCAATTTCTTCAGTTTTCGGCGCGACCCCAACTACTCAATCTCCGGTATTCGGTGCGACGACGACTGCCGCCAGCGCTTTCAGTCCAACAACTACATCTATTTTCGGGGCTGCTACGACTGCTCCTAGCATATTCGCTACGGCTTCGACCCAAGCGTCTTCGGTCTTCGGGCAAGCGTCGCAATCGGTTTTCGGTGCGACCACGCAAGCTTCAATATTCGGAGCTACGACGCAAGCTTCCGTTTTCGGATCTCCAGCTACACAAACTTCAGTGTTTGGTAGTCCAACGCAGACTACTCAAGCTAGTGTGTTCGGGACGCCCACGCAATCGACTCAGTCGTCTATATTCGGTACACCTACGGCAGTTACTCAAGCTTCAGTGTTCGGATCGCCGCAAGGGAACCAAGGGTCGGTGTTTGGCTCGCCGCAAACTACTCAAGCTTCGATATTTGGGGCTCAGCCGGCGACGACTGTGCAAGGCTCGTTGTTTGGAGGAGGAGAAGCTAATTTGTTTGCGTCTGCGAGTATATCGACAACCAGTGCACCTTCACAGAGCAGTGGAGGAAATATATTTGGTGGCAGGTAAGAATAAACTTAAGTTTTCTCGCTTAATTAATAAATATTATAATATTTTTTAAAATAGGAGCGTAATTATTATTAATAATTACGCTCCGTGTTCATTGATTGACACGTTTTTCATCATAATAAACTTTTATCAAGAAAATTTCTATGATATTATCCTCGAAACCACATTAAATGGTAATAACACAACAAAAGCCTCATATTTGAAGTACATAGAATGTTTCTGAATTTGGAAAATTAATATAGCATGCACATTCTTTGCTACATTATGAAACAAAAGTATTTTTACTCTACTCCCGCGAAAATTAAATCATGGTTGATCACTGGTGTGGTGTGGTTAATCACTGATTGATCTAAAACAGAACAACAAACAACCATTACAATATTTTCCCAGCCAATCAAGCTCAGTATTCGGTGGTGGCACAACAAACGTGTTCGGTGGAGGCTCGACGTTCGGACAATCGAACCAAGCCGCCTCTGTGTTCGGGGGAGGCGCATCATTCGGACAGAAACCCGCCACTAATCTGTGGGGCAGCGGCGGCGGTACTAGTAGCGGATTTGGATCTACTGGATTCGGTATGAACATAGATTTTAAAAAATAGGAAGATTCAATTAGGCCCAGGGCACAATTTTAATTTGGCGCTAATCGGCGCGTCAACCGACACTTTCCGATCCAACAGGCCCATGTTTGGCATAGCAACGATAGCGCTATGCCGCATCTTCCCATTTTCTTTTCATCTAAGCGTATGAAACTTCTTTTTAATATTTCGATATCGCAAATTGGAGAGTTTTGATCGTATAAGGGTTTCGTTTTTTTCCTTTAGAGGTACGAAACCCTAAAAATGGACTTCATATAAAGTTCCCAATTCGTGTGATTCCCTATGTCGTATTGCTACACAGTTTATTAACAAAACCTCGAAGAAAATAGTCTCATAAATAACTTGTTTGTTTTACTTTGCCAAACTATGTCATTGTTTATCCGAATACTGTCTTTTGTAGTCGTGCTAAAAGCAACTTTACAGGAACTTTAAAAAATATTAATTCAATAAGGGTATGCATGACAATTCATTAAAAATGTGGTATTAAAATTGTCATTTGTTTAGGACAACAAGCAACGACACAATCGTCGTCAATATTCGGGGGGTCGACAGGCGGCAGTTTCAGCGCGCCATCCGCCGGAGCATTCGGGAGCCCTCCTCAAGCATCTGCGTTCGGATCACCGCAACAACAACAAACATGTAAGATCTATAACTCAGATCCAGCCAGATGTATAACCCTATTGACTAGTTTAACTCATAGCATATTTGCCGAAATTTGAAGATTTATCGGTAGTACCCGCGTTATCAGGAGATTCCAGGTTCCAATCCTGGCAAGGTCGCACTGTAGGGAAGATGTGAGAAGGGACTGAATATTCTTACATGATATAACTTACCCTATTTACTTTACATTATACACCTCAAGGATTGGCCTATATTCATCATCTCAGCCATAGGACGTCCACTGCTGAACATAGCTACCTCTTTGGACCTCCATATATATACCGGTTGGATGCGACCTCCGTCCAGCGGCCTATATTGCATATATGTTTATATTGAACTTTTGTATACCACAATCCATTGCCGTAACAGTTAGAGTTTCCAAATTATAAATCGTTAAGTTTTTTATTTCAAATTATACGTTAATATTTTTTTCAGCACCTGGTTTTGGTGGATCACCTGCGTTTGGATCGAAACCAGTATTCGGACAATCTTCTGGGCAAGTGACCTATATATTTTTGTTGATCTATGCTGTCCTACTGCTTGACAAATCCTCCCGCGTATCCCTATTTTCTTTGAGTGACATAAGATAAAGGCTTCCGTTGGGTTTTTTTTAACGAGGAAGCCTTATAGTTTCTCTTTGTCCGTCTGTCCGTCCGCGGCTTTGCGGAGAAACTATATGTCCTAGAAAGCTGTAATTTTTGCACACATAAGGGCTACTACGGAAGTGTATATTGCGCGCAGGCGCGGATCCAGGGGGGGGGGGGTCAAGGGGGTCATGACCCCCCCCAAAATCTTAGTCTGAAAAAAAATCCGATCATATCGACTGGTTTTACGCTACTTTCATAGTTAGAATTAGGAAATATATTCTCTTAGCAAGCTTAACGAACAAGTTCATAAAATTGTTCAGCTGTTTTAATTATTTTTTTACCTAGCTACTTTTTTTCGGTCCTCGCCTACGAATTATCCGTAGGTTCTCGTAGCAAGCGGCACAGTATCTCAGGATTAATTGGATTTATATTAACTGCTGCAAGCTGTTCTCGCTTTATGTCGTCTTTGTAGCTAAGTCTTTGCGCTTGCAGCAAACTGGTCGCGCTATATAAAAAGGAATATTTTATTTTCATACGGCTCAGAGCGAGCGAAACTCAGATCATTCGTCCTGAAAGATTTAAAATTTTCTCGGCGCTCACAGCGAGGTGCTTGCGCTCTATAAATAAGAATATTTGAATGAATGAATCGTTTACTCGTGTACAAACATCTCAGATACATGTAAAAGCCAGCAATGTTACAAAAAATAATAACAGTACGAAAAAAGAAACAATTAAACACTAAACATAAGACATTTGTCCACGAAACGGTTGCAGCTCAGCATGTGTGTGTATTTAGGTTCCTTGCCACTTTGAGCAAGCTAAACGCACATCATTCGTGCTGAAAAATTCAAAATTTTCTCGCTGCTCGCAGCGAGCTGCTCGCGCTTTTATAAATGAGAATGTTTAGTTTCCTTGCCACTCGGAGCAAGCAAAACGCAAATCATTTGAACTAAAAAATTTTCAAGACTACGCTTAAACGTGTCTTCAAAAAATTCTTGGTTTTAAAAAAATTCTAGCCGATGACCCCCCCCAAAATTATGGTCTGGATCCGCGCCTGATTGCGCGTAGCCCGAATAGCACTTGGCCTATTTATTACGCCACCTCTGCCATTACCTGGAATGCGTCTAGATCGTCTCGCCAGTGTAGGTTTCCTGTTGATTTTTTAAAAAGATTTCCATAATTTGTTATCATAATAAAATATCAGACATCAGTCGAATAATCATAGTAAGGTGTAAAAATTAACACTTTGACTGCGTAAAACACGAACGCTGTGTTTTTGAAGTTAAGACGCTGCAACTAATCATAAATAAATCGTGTTTTTTGAACTGATTCTACGAACTGTGCGTAAATACCGTCGCAGCAGCTAATACTTAAAAAGGCCACAGCCGAAAATTTAGAAACATTTTTTTTATACAACGAAGTACGGAGTAAGAAGAAGAGCAAGACGCTCTCCTGATGGTAAGAGATAACGCTGCCCATAATAAGTACAGTAATTTACAATGGTAAAATTCTGGGTGCAATGCGCCAACGCTTCTTACTTGAGAGTCATAAGATGTTAAGACATTTCAGCCCAGTAATTTCACTAGCTATTTCTCATTTTGTATTTTTAGGTTTGGTTCACCGACTAGTTCAGGATTCGGTGCGCCGGCGTCGTTCGGTGGCTTCGGCAACAAGAGTCCAGGCGGAGGGTTCGGTGCCCCCGCTGCTTTTGGAGGGGGCTCCGCGTTCGGTGGCGGGGGTGGTTCTCCTGGAGGTAACAAATAAAACAAAAAATGTAAACACAAGTTATAATGAGTAGGTTATAATAAGCTGGAATATAATCAAATTTAAAAAAAAAACATACAAGTTTTGCTGGCTGTACCGAGAAGATTTTGAATAATTTATTTTTATTCCCTATTTTTTTATTATAATGGCAGGAAGATTGCATTCTCGTGTAGATCTTACGAGGGGTAATGGTTGATTAATAAATAACTGTCCTTGTTAAGGTTTCGCAGCGGCAGCGGCACAGTCCAACGCAACATTCGAGTCGCTGGCGACACAGAACACGCTCACATTCGGCAACCTCGCGCAACAGTCCACGCACCAGCCCGCGCCTTCCTTCAACACGTAAGTTTTTATTTTATTATACACTTAAGAGCGTAACATATCAAGTGACGCTCTCTCGCTCGCACCATTTGACAAATTTTGAAATATAAATTCATAGAATTAATTTATTGAAAAGTCCTTAAGAACAGCCCTCCATAATATTATTGCACACATTTTAAAAGTGTTTCCAGTTTGATATATTTAAAATTGGCATTAAAAGAATTTTTGAAAAAAAATTCTTTTCATGATAGTCAGACAAGACAGTGCGAGCGAGAGAGCGTCACTCGATATATACGCTCTTAACCCTACTAATAATAAACGTGAAAGTTTGTAAGAATGATTGGATGTCTGGATGTGTGTTTGTTACTCTTTCATGCCGTAACGGGTGGACCGATTGATCTGAAGGTAGAGAAAAGAAAGAAAGCATTATCAATCGTTAAAAAAATCTTTTTGAAAACTTTTACAGGGCTACTGGAAAAAAAAGATCGTATCTTATTCATTATTTGAGAGAGACAGAACGGTAAAAGTAATAGGCGTTTCTCAATTATGCCGCATAATATCTAAGCACTGTTTATTACGAGTATAATACAACAGAGTAAGAAAAGACTTAATTTTACGGTTCTATGTATCTACCTAGTCAGGTCATAAATTCTGTCACATGTTTAATATAAAATTATTGGAACAAGTTTATTTATTATGTAACCATTTATATACCAAAATGAACTTAACAAAACATAGATTCTTATGACAATAAAGTTTATTCAAAATGACCTCCGTGATTTTGAATACAGGCCTTCAATCTGCGCGGCCAGTCGTCTATCGCAGCACGAACGAGGTCCATGTCAATATCGGCTGCTGCCTTAATCAAGGATGTCTTGAGTGACTCGAAATTGGGATGAGGCTTTGAGCACGTCTTTTCCTCCAAGTGTTGCCATATCTTGTAATCTAACGGACTCAAATCTGGACTGGAGGAGGGCCAGTCTTCGTGCCGGATGAAGTCGATTTCACGCGCCGCCAGCCAGTCTTGTGTGCTCTTCGCTCTATGAGCTGGCGCCGAATCTTGTTGGAATACCCAGTGCCTGTTATTGAACATGGTATGAGAAACAGGTTCCACAAGGTTCGTCAGGACTGTATTTTGATACACAACTGCATTCGTTTTTACACATTTCTCACAAAAATGTACCTCTGTTAAGCCCCAATAAGAAACTCCCAACCATACCATGAGCGAGGATGGAAAATGACCTCGTTGGACACGCGGAATACGGTTGCTCGCTTCTTCACTACTGTGTGCGTACACCTTATCATTTTGTTTGTTGTAGCTCTCTTCTACTGTAAAAATTTTTTCATCCGAAAAAAGAATTTCTCGATATTTTTTTCTCGCGTACCGCTTCAACAAAGCGCGGCATCTCTTCAGTCTCAGGTCCATTAGACGAGCATTTAAACGATGTCCTGTTTTTCTTCGATATGCCCGAAGCCCTAAGTCTTCATTTAACACCCTTTTCACCGTGGTTCTGCTTAACCCCATCTGAAGGGCCAACAGTTTCTGCTTACGTTTGGGATTTCTTTGAATTCGCGCCTTCACAGCTTTTATCACTGCTGGAGTCCTAACAGACCGAGGGCGACCACTTCTTGACCTGTCATCTACACTAGAGTCTTCATTGTATCGTTTGATGGTACGATAAACGAATCTTTTGGTTATATTCAAATTTTTCAGTATGCCAAAAATTTGAATTGGCGCGTAACCGCAACGATGCAACGCAATAACTGCAACACGGTCATCTTTAAGCGTCCACTCCATATTTAAAAATGAGAAAAATTCTAAAAAGTATACATTTTTATTTTCATGAACAATTCGAAATTCGAATTCAATAAACTTTTTTTGGCCAGCATTCTAAAAGAAAAGTTTTTACTGTGTGACAATACTTATGACCTGACTAGGTATATTTATTTTTGGTTGGTTTACAGTGATTGTCATACACCTAAACCAGTGTAGTAATACTTTGTTTTCTGTTAATTTGGTTCACACCACCAACCCATTTGAATTTAATTTTCTCCTCTCTCTGCACGGCTGTCTGGAAGAGATCGCTATTAGCGATAAGATCGCCAATTGTAACACTTAGTTATTAGATAGATAGATAACACTTTATTGGAACACAAGAAAAATACAAAAAAGAACTTAAGAACTAAAACAATATAAAAACTTAGTGTTACAATTGGCGGTCTTATCGCTAATAGCGATCTCTTCCAGACAACCATGCAGGGAGAGGAGAAAATAAATTCACATGGGTTGGTGGTGTGATGCAAATTAACAGAGAACAAAGTGTTATTATATAAATATTTTTTTATCTATATTATATTTAGTAAAATAAACATACATACATATTATATAATAATAAAATACATTTATATTGTTTTAGTTCTTAAGTTTTTTTTTGTATATTTTTTATTATTTGTTTTAATAAAGAGATATTATCTAGTCAATCATCCTCTAAAACGTATTCTATTTTTTTCAGTTCTCCATCATTCACTGGGTGGCGTGGCTGATGATTGTATTACAAAGAGCGCGCTTCCAAGAAGAAGTGCCATTGACTTAAAGACTTTTCACTTATTTATTATGTTTTATTCAATTAAAATAATAATTATAGAACAGTGTTGTTTATTGACTATGAAACATGTGCTAATGCACCATAGACGTCAGTGATATTTTGTTTGGTGGACGGATGTAATTAAAAAATGATCGAACTATAAAGTACAACTTTGATCTAAAGTGTAACAAAGTTCTATAGACTCAAGTGTTGATTAAAATTCTGTAGTAATTGTATACCGATTGTAATGTGTAATTTGATGTTATAATATGAATTAAATAATAAATGATGTATGGTGCAGTCTGTCGATTTTTTTTTTTTTTTTTTTCATTATGTAAACTGCTTCTTGGCAATCTGTCTGCTTGACAATAGTCCAATATGTTGGCTGAAATGTTTCTGAGCAATGTCATTGTTAGAGAGATCCATCCAGTGAGTAGTCTCTCATTCTTTGTCCTTGAATCTTGCTACTAGTCCTTGTATGCTGTGGCGTTTCAGCCGGGAGAATATGAGGCTCCCTGGACCTTGTAGTTGAGTAGCAAGTTCGTTTTTGTGTCTTTGTAGTCTACTCTGGTAGCTTCTGCTGTAAGGCTCTATTTCTTGCTTAACTGTTTTGATTTTGATGTCCATGTACATATATTTGTTGCTAACATGTCGAGGTATATTAAGCATGTTTCTTATTGTTTTGCTTTGGAACCTCTCCAGTATCTCAATGTTGCTGTTGCTAGCTGAGCCCCAAAGCTGAATCCCATATGTCCAGACTGGTTTGATGATGGTTTTGTAGACTGCCATTTTGCTCTCTTGTGTGAGTTGAGATTTTCGTCCAATCAACCAGTGTAGACTGCGAACTTTGGCGTCTAGTTGCTTACGTTTGGTCCAAATGTGTTTTTGCCAAGTAAGTCGTCTATCTAGATGCACGCCCAGGTATTTTGCATCATCTGCCTGAGGAACTGGCTCATTGTATAATAGGACTGATGGACATGTTTCTCGCCTGAGTGTATAAGTCACGTGGACGGATTTATCCTTATTGGCTTTGATGCGCCATTTATTGAACCACTTTTCAACCAGTGACAGGTGTGTTTGTAGGTTATCTGATGCTATCTGCGGATTCTCATGCACAGAGAGTAGCGCTGTATCATCCGCATATGTTGCAGTTGTGGTTGTTTTGTCTAGGGTTGGTAAGTCTGCTGTAAATATTAGGTACAAGACAGGTCCCAAAATGCTACCTTGGGGTACTCCTGACTTAATTTCATGCATTGTCGACAATTCATCGTTGTATTTAACCTCAAAGCATCTTTTTTCTAGGTATGATTTGATGATTTGGAAAAAACAATGCGGAAGGTTCTGCTTGATTTTGAAAAGCAGGCCATCATGCCAAACTTTGTCGAATGCCTGGCTGATATCGAGGAAAATTGCAGAACAGTAATGTTTATTTTCTAGGGTTCTATTTATTACATCAACCAGGCGGTGAACCTGCTCGATTGTACCATGACCTTCTCTGAAACCAAATTGATGTTGCGGTAAAATCTCTTGAAGATGATTTGTCATTCTATTTAATATGAATTTTTCAAGTAGTTTTCCTACTACTGGTAACAGGCTGATGGGTCTATAAGAAGAAACTTCTTGAGCTGGCTTTCCAGGTTTTAATATCAAGACCACTTGTGCTATTTTCCATTGGCTTGGGAAGAAAAGAAGTCTTAAGCATGCATTGAAGATTTGAACCAGAAATAATATTCCTTTCTGCGGAAGATTCTTCAGGAGAGTAGAATCTATCTGGTCATAACCAGGAGCTTTCTTGTCTTCTAGATGGCCGATTTCTCTAATAAGCTCACGTGGCGATACACTCTTTAATGGGAGGCACATTTGATTAGGCGATTCCAGGTAGCATTGTATTTCGTTATCATGATCCTCACTCGTGCTTGGTAACGGTTGGAACACCTTCTCCAGATGATTTGAGAATGTAACCGCTTTTTCTAAGTTTGATCTTGCCCATGATCCGTTTTGATTTCTAAGAGGGGCTACCTGCTTTTTCGGACGATTCAGATTTGCCGTCGCCTTCCAGAGTGAATAATTAGTGTCGCTGGTTGGGCTGAGATTACACAGGTATTCCTGCAGGTTAATGTTGTTGAAGTCACTGATTAATTGTTTCAGTTCTTTTGATGATTTGTTAAAGGCTGCTTTATCTCTAGTATACCTTGATTTGTGCCAAACTTTTCTGAGCTCGCGTCTTTCCACAATTTTATATTTTATGAATTGTGGATAAATGTGTTCCTTAGGAATCAGAGCTTTATGTTTCGGGGTCGACTCATTTGCTGCAATGTGGACAACTCTATTAAATGTTTCAATAGCTTCTTCTATTTCGTCAGTAGATTTTAGACTTAACTTTAATTCTAACATGCTTGTCATAATGTCCTTGTACTTTTCCCAATTTGTGTTTCGGCTGTGTATTTTAGGTGTAAGCTCCTGAAGGATTATTTTATTGTACACATTTAGCATCACTGGGGTGTGGTCAGATGAGAGGTCTATTATATGTTCTGTGGTCATATTGTTGAGTGGGAGATTTTTTGTTACAAAGAAATCCATCAAGTCTGATTGTCTCGCTTTATCAGTGGGCCAGTATGTGGGTTCCCCGGTTGACAGGTAGTCAAGGTTCAGATCGCCCATTGCGCGGTAAAGTTGTCTTCCTTTGGGATTTATCAGCCGGGAGCCCCATTGTGTGTGTTTAGCGTTCCAGTCTCCGCCACTGATGAATCGGTTACCAAGTGAAGTCAGGAATTCTTTGTATTCATCTACAGTTATTGCATGTTTTGGGGGGCTGTAAATTGCTGACACAGTGATCTCCGACACTTTATCGTTGATTTTAATTGTGGATGCTTGTATTTTTTCTGTACAGAAAGGTTCTACAGGATAATGTTTTATATTCGATTTTATAATTATTGCAGCACCTGCATGAGCTTTTCCTGAAGGATGGTTTGTCAAATAAATATTATAATTTTGTATGTCCAAATAACTTTTTGATGTCAATCTTGTTTCTGATATTAATGCAATGTCAATTTTTTCTGTATTAAGAAATGTCTCCAGTTCTTGTTTACGTTCTGTAAGGCCATTGGCGTTCCATGTCATTATTCTAATTAGGTCAATCATTTTGTTAGCAGACTGCTGATGAGTTGGATCATTCGGTCCAACATTTTGTCCATTATGTCGGTCATATAATTTGAAATTTGTGGAACATTTTGTCCACTATTACTTCCAGGTCAGTTGAGCCTGAAAAGCTGCTGTCTGCTGTTGCATGTCTCACGACGTTTTCTCTTATAGTTGAGGCATATGATTTGCCTTGTTTGGCTGCCATTGTTGTGCGTCTGTCAAATGTAGGAGTTATATTTATTGTGTTATCTGATCTATTTTTATGGTAAAGTGGAGGAAAGTTTTCCTTGAGCAGGCTGTGAGTTGGGGTCCCTGTGTTCTGATTGTAGTGTTGGGATTCTTTAGGTCTCTGATAGGTTTGTCTTCGGTTGTCGTTTGTTTGAGGTGTATCCTGTCTCATTTTGGAGGAGTGATTCGCTCTGGTTTTGTGACTTATCTTAAGTATTTGCTCTCTATACTGTTTGTATTTAGTACAGCCTTTGTAGCTAGCCGGGTGTTTTTCAGAGCAATTCGCACATGTGGCTTCTGTATCCCGTGACTTTTTGCACAATGCTGTGGAGTGTTCCTCTCCACATTTAACACAGCGGAAGGGCCTAAAGCACTGGTTCTTGGAATGTCCAAACCTTTGGCACCTTTTGCACTGCACAACTTCTTTCTTTTTGTAAGGTGCTTCAAAGTTTACTTTCATGTGATTGAGATGTTTTACTTTGAAAATATCTTTGTTGTTTTGCTTGGGTTCCAGGTCAACGTAAAAGACTGGGAGTGGTTCTTTGGTTACCCTGTGCAGTACTTGAACAGTTTGTCGCACTTCATGTCCTAGTTTTTCGATTTCCATTGAAATGTTCTTTGTGTCCTCTGATGGATGCAGTCCACGTAATACTACTCTATAGGCTCTTTCACTCTTGAGCTGGTATGTGAAATGACTGACGTTTTCAGCTATGAAGTGTTGTCTAATTGTTTTATATATTTCAACATCTGATGGCATTAATTTCACCACATGTCCAGATCTTAAAGTTGTCATGGTATAGTTTTCTGTCTCAGTTATAGCGTTTAATATGTCTTTTAATTTGGAAATATTTCTGACTCCAGTGACGAATATTGGTTCTGGTTTAGGAGGTTTGATTAATTCATCATTGGTAATATCTGTATCCTGAGCTAATATGTCAAATTGATTATGAGTAGGCACTGCAATAGTTATGTTGTCTGTTTGTGGCTTCTTGCTAGGGTTTTCAAGGTGTTGGGTTGTAGGGCTAGTTTCGACTCTTTTCCTTTTGATGGTTGGTACTCTATCTTGCTGCCATTCTTTGTCAACTTCTTTTGTAATATTGTTTGTTTGTGTCTCAGTTGGGGTGGTTCCCAGTGAGTTTGATCGCGTTATATTAAACATGCTCCTATGAAAAGTCTGTTGAACTAGTGTAGTCTTTGTCGTGGGTTTTTCGATGAGATGTTGCAATCCTTTGCCCCCCCCAGAATACGTGGGGCAGCCTGAGCTATGCTCAGAGAGGGATTCTCCAACGGATTCTCCGCTGGTACCCTCCTGGGGTAGATTCTCTTTAAGTCTTGCAGCCATGTTTGTGTGTAATTTTTTTTTCCTCAAGGGTTGTCTTCCCTTCATGTTATTGGACTAATGTCTGAATCCAAGGCTGTGACTCTTCTGAAGAGCCATGAACGCCGCCGTTGACCCTCATGGGGTTCATCCGCCGCCGTGTCTTCTGTCCCCTCCAGCCTAAGGGAACAGTCTAGCCAGTAGCCTCTACTCAGAATATGTCCGAGAAGCCTACCGGAAGAGTTTTGTTAACGAAGTTTACTTCTCCGGCCTGTTTGGTCCGCGGGGGGTATTTTATTTCCCCCCAGCCCTTCCGGCCGCGCGTGTGCGTTGCCAGACGAGCACCCCCTATCCGCCGCCTGGGGACGCGCCCTGTAGGGGTAAGGCTCCCCCGAGGGGCCTTACCCCTACAGGGCGAGTCTGTCGATTAAATTTATTTTTTACGTGTAATAACTTTTTTTATTTAAAATAGTCGCACTTTAAAGTGCTACTACTTAAATTAAGAGTTTAGTAAACTCTAAATTCTTAAATTAGTCTAAATTCAACACAATCTCAATAAAAGTATTGTTACCTACTTTAAAACAATTGTGATTTAAATCAATCTATATGCTAAACCTATATTATGCTCTTTGTCGAAAACTACGAACAA
The DNA here is from genome assembly GCA_947507615.1 of Hemithea aestivaria. Classification (NCBI taxonomy): domain Eukaryota; kingdom Metazoa; phylum Arthropoda; class Insecta; order Lepidoptera; family Geometridae; genus Hemithea; species Hemithea aestivaria. Next base: position 10,258,768 of record OX382329.1, on the reverse strand, counting down.
TTTGTTGTCTGGAAAAGATCTTTTAGCGATCAGATCGCCAATATTGCACCTCTAATTATAATCAATGTATTTTATGGTGATAGACTTTTGTAATTGTGGTGTAAATTGTACAAGGGTATAAGAAGTTATCTATCTAAAATAAAACTTTGAGAATATTATTTACCCCATATTTAATTTTGGTAATACGGGTTCCAAAATTTTTGTAACAGCCACTGATTAAGAATAACTCAATAATAAAAATAAAATTAATTTGGAATACCCCACCTTGCAAAGCTGTTACACAAATTTTAATCTCGTTTTTCACATTTAATCGGCAGACTACATTGAAAAATTGCGATAGATTAAATTCAATGTAATCCATTTTAAATATAATATAATTATTAACTTGAGCGCTTTCCCGACTGTGCAAATATTGCATCAATTAGGACTGGCAACTTTCTAGCAACTAGATTCTAATGCGCTAGTTACTGTAATAGTTGCCAGCAAACTGCCTAACTTTAAAAATATTCTTAAATAATATTATGTAGTATTCGAAAACTATAGAGTCCTTTTCACGAAAGAGGTCCCGCGGAATTTAGCGGAACTAAATTTAATTTTATCTATTATTATTGGGCTTCATGTCATAAATATTTTTTATTTGTTAAATAAAATAATAAGATATTTAATTCAGATATTAAATAATAAGAAATTATGAGGAGTTAAAATGTTATAGATATTTTAACTTTTAAAATTTGCGATTGTGGCGCCCCGTAAAAAGGACTCCTATCGTGAAAAGGACTCTACCACTTGTTGCTTACATAGTTATTGTATTCACTACGTTATAATATAATCAATTATAATTACTCATATATTATGTACTTAACCAAAATTTGTACTGTATTGCACAAGACTTATACAACAATATAGCTATATACTAATTAGAAAAAAACACTTTGTTCTAATTCTTACAAAACCAAATGCATAATTTATTGGGAGAGCCTAGCGCGTTATTACGTTTACTACAACTTTTTCGTCTCCATTTTGTAATACATTATTACTTATACCTTAATTATGTCGCTCTTTAACACGGGCTAAGCCCGGGCCTTTTTATAGGCGTACACGGAGACAAAAAGTCCAACGCGCAGAGGCCCTTTTGAGCTTTTAATATAAATGTAATGGGTGACACTTATTGGAGTCTGTCTGTGAGTCCATCCATATAAAATGGGCTCAAAGACAGTCTCCGCCAAGTGACAGGACTATTGCTAATTAATGGAAACTACTTGAACTAGGTTATGGATGTGCATTCTAAATGGATGGTTAATGAGGCTATTGCTAGGACTACGGCACCTGCCACTTCCGTCCCATTAGGAAATATATAGGCAGGTGATGACTCGCCACTCACTAAACGGGCCCCCATAAAGGCCGGCATTACATAGCCGACGAGAAGGGCAACGTTGGTGTAAGTGGCTGGAGGGGGAGAGGTGTCCTATACCTTAATTATTATTATTAATAATATTTTGTACGATATGATATTATCAGCTATCTGAAATATATACGAAATTATGGCTATCTCAGACTTAGTTTTTTTTTTCCAAATAACACAGTTAACAACAGTTACGCACGCAGTAGGTAACCGTATAATTCGGCCGAATATCAATTTCGATAGAGGTTTAACCGAAGATTCTTTTATCTGTGACCGAAGTGTACCTACTCCGCAAAATTACTTTTAGTAGGTACATAGTACATATTATACTCTGTTAATAGGGCCACGATAAAAAGAGCAGAGAAAAATAATTAAAGTAGAAATATGTACATAAAATCTCATTATCCAACTAAGTACCTACTTAATATGATGAAAGTCACATCTTCAGAGAAACTCTGTGCTAACAAACGCAAGTTTTCAATTTTATTCCAGTGGAGAACTTGATCCGCTTCAAAGTTGGTTCGTTATCCAATGTCCGGGAATCCAACAGTTAGATAACAAGTTATTTGAATATTTAACGGCCTAGAGAAGTAACGGAAAGTTTGCGCGCTAATGAGCGATCGATTTTGCCTAAAGTTTTTGAATTTAATTTGGAAATAATACGCTGGCTCATTACATTACCTTCTTCATAAAAAACCTTGAACCTACCTACTTTTTTTAGATGGTACCGAATTCATTATTTGAAAAGTGGAGCGTACAGCATTGTACCTACCTACCTACTCAACAAACATGTGAAAAGGTGCGTGAAAGGTTCAAGTGCTCTCTATAAAATAAATAACAATGCGAGTGGCGTAGTGAGTAGGTACCCTGTAGTGCACCTATCCGCGAGTACCTATGCAATGTAATTCTACCTACCTGCTCTAAAATTGAATAACATTTTATTTGTTATAGAATATAATAGAAAACTCTTTATTGAAACACTACAAACATACAGAAAACTTAGAACTATAACACAAAATCACGACATAAGTGTAAAAATTGGCGGTCTTATCGCTAAAAGCGGTCTCTGTTGTGGTGTTGCGTCTGCTGTCTGCGGTAATATGTTGTAAATATAATGCACAGACTACAGTAAAAATATAATGCAAAGCTTCACTCATTTAAATAATTAGAAGTCTTCTAGAAAAATCTTTGGTTAGGGTGTAGCGTTCGGGGCACTATGGAGAAAAGACTTGTTTTTTATTTTTTATCATATAGTACACCCAAAAATAAGACAAAAATTATCCGGGACATTTTTTCCTCCGCCCAACCGAATTTCGAGGAAACGTTGTCAAAGATCAATCGTTTTAAAGGGAGTCAGGACTTAGAATATTTTTTGCATGTGTTTTCGTATTCCGGTAACAGTATTTTTTTATCACGGGATTGTGTTAAGCACAGCACCAGGACTGACGTTTGTACGGGTCATATTGACCTTGACTCAAAGGTCATTGACCTTGACCCAAAATAAGAGAAATTAGCCCAAATATAAGTGATCTTGAGCAATCGTCATTGAACTTGATCCAAAGGTTATTGACCTTGACCCAGAGGTCATTGACTTTGACCCAGAGGTCATTGACCTTGACCCAAAAAAGTGTAATTGACCCAATTATTAGTGATCTTGAGCCAAGCGTCACTAACCTTGACCCAAACGTCATTGAGCTTGACCCAATGGTTTAAAGGTCATTGGGTTGGATAGGAAGAATTTAATGCAAAACCGAATCAGAGCACCCCTCTTCCACGCAGTCTTGTGGTTCCTACCCCTAGAGTGTTTTTTATAAGTCGGAGGAACGGAGGTGCGCAGTAGCGCGGGGGCAGCGCCGGAGCCCCGTAGTGCCGGAGCTATATCAGAACTAAATGTCGGCATATAGAGTCAACTATGAAAAAAAACTGGTTTTCGAATATATGTAAGTGTTATAAAAATTGAGTCAAGGTCAATGACCTTTGGATCAAGTTTGTGGTTGTGGTCAAGATCACTAATATTTGGGCTAATTTCACTTATTTTGGATCAAGGTCAATGACCTCTGGGTTAAGGTCAATGACCTTTGGGTCAAGGTCAATGACCTTTGGGTCAAGTTCAGTGATGATTGGCTCAAGGTCACTTATATTTGGGCTAATTTCTCTTATTTTGGGTCAAGGTCAATGACCTTTGGGTCGAGGTCACTAATAATTGGGACAATTTCACTTATTTTGGGTCAAGGTCAATGACCTCTGGGTCAAGGTCAATGACCTCTGGGTCAAGGTCAATGACCTTTGTATGCCCGCGGAGGGTTCCCCACCCTTATACTCCCACATCCCACCGGGTCCCGAAGGTTACATAAAGCGTAGTATTTTTGATCAAAAAATTTCTAAGTCTTTTTTTCATAGTGCCCCGAAGGCTACACACCGACCAAATCTTTTTTAGTAGAAATGTAATAGTTCAACGTCAAATCATGTCGTCAGGAAATAAAATTATCTTTTCGCAAATGATCAAGTCGTTTAGAAAATATAAAAGAAAAAAGTATGCTCTCAGATTAATATTTCAATGTCAATCTGTCACTAATGTTTTTGACATTTGACAGCTCTTTGTTTGACAGGACCAGCTGATGTGATCATTTGGCATAATTTGTAATTTTGCAATAATATCAATTTTACTTAATCGTGTAATTTTATTTAGATAAGAGTGAGATTTACTGATCGATCATGTATTCCTAGTTACGAATAAATTCACATCTGAAAATCCCCACCCCCTTACAATGGGTATAGTTCCTGTCGCCATGGTGTCGTATTCAGGATTTTGTTTATTGTTTTTGTTCGCGATAGTCAGGGGTTCTGACGATGCGAAGAAGGAGAATTCCTTTACTGTAGACTGTAGCACACTACGGCTTGGTCAATATATATGTCCAGACCCTAATCCCGCTATAGAACACATAGATCCAGATACGCAACAATTTCGTGGCTGTGTTCAAGGGAAAGAAATACCTTCTGAAGGCGAAGCTGAAGGTAAATTAACTATAATATCTATTAGCACATAATTGAATTGAATACAATTCGTACAATATATTAAAAACAATTAATTAATTACATAACGTATTTTTTAAAACGTTTCTCATTTTCAGTCCAATGCATAGCAGCAGATAACATAATATGCAATGAAACCAACAGTTCCAGTTTTAAGCGAAAAATGCCGTGTAAATGGACGTATGTATCAATTTTATTTTATTTTATTTTTTTTATGTAATAGGTGACAAACAAGCAGACGGCCCACCTGATGGTGAGTGGCTACCGTCGCCTATGGATACCTGCAATACCAGGGGTACCGCTGGTACGTTGCCTACCTTTCAAGACTCTATTCACTTGCCTTTTGAAGAGTCCCATGTTATAGCTCATCGGAAATACCGCAGGCGGAAGCTCATTCCACAATTTGCAGGTGTACGGCAAGAAGGAGCGAGAATCGCACAGTGCGAGAATGCCAAGCATCAATAATGTGTGGATGGGCTTTCGAGCGGTGACGGCTCGTGCGGTGATAAAAGCGCGACGCCGGAATCAGGTCGAATAACTCTTCAGAACACTCCCCATTGTATAAACAGTAGAAGATACAAAGGGATCCAACGTCCCTACGAAAACTGAGCGGTTCTAGGTGTTCGGTTAGCTTGAGGTCGTCAACAATTCTGACAGCTCTACGCTGTGTTTAATTTTTGCTTTAACCCTAAGTTGCTTAGACCATTGCTAATCTTTTGTAGTGGTCCATATGAATTATAGTTCAGTGCTCTAACTAGTCGCCACCAGAAAAACTCTTTCTAGCACACTTTTATTTAAAATTCAAAACATTAAATGGAAAAACTTAGTGTTTTTTGATATTTAATTTAACTCCCTCGTGGCTCGATGGGGGCCACAATCACCCCATTTGAATTTAGGCTTTAATTTAAGAATGCTAGAAACTAATTCAATCCACCCCCGCTAAAGAACAATTAAAGCGCTAGTAGCTGAGGAGTTAATAATTTACGATAATTATTTTTTCAGAAATGGCTACTCTTTAGAGATAGCATTACTGCTGTCAGTGTTTTTGGGCATGTTTGGTTTAGACCGTTTCTACCTTGGATATCCAGGCATTGGATTGGCTAAGCTCTGCACACTGGGTTTCATGTTTTTGGGACAGCTGTTGGATATTATACTTATTGCTGCTCAGGTTTGTATTTAATTGAAAATCATTTAAAGAAGGGAAGGCAATATTATACCTAATTCATTAGAATCTCTTTTTTAACTATTTTTAGGTTTACTGATTACTTGAAGATTTGGATATTTCTTTTTGTTGTCAAAGAGTACAATTTATAATATGTATCATGGCACCATGACCACCTAATATGGATAAGAATTTATTGTAATAGACATTAATCGAATGGTTTTCACATTATGAATTGAAATTTGCATCTCACCCTTGCTTATTAGAAGCGAATTTGAAATCAGTTTAATAATCATAATTTACAGTTTTAGTGCCTATTAAAAACTTTATAACATGTTTTCTAAAACCCCCTAAAAAGTTATTGACTTTCCTGACCCTAATGTTCTAAGATTTTAAAATCCCTTAAATTTCATTTGAGAGCCACTGATCCAAAAATCGGTATTTAGAGAGACCCCTAAATAACACAAGCAATGCGACTATAATAAGAATAAGAATAATTTTTATTGCCAGAAAAGAACAATACAAAAAAACAATTATGCTTAACACATAGGTAACATCCAGTGAGGTGTCCTTAATACTAAGTTAGTGATATTACCGTGAGACTCAAACTAAGCTCAATTAAGGCTTGTATCTTGAGCCTCAGAGTGATTACCGAATCTGATGAAGGATATGATTCCTAGGTTGAAATTGCTTGTAGATAATTATACATTATAAATGGCAAATAAAAATACAAAATAGAAAATCGGAGTACACATTTTCAAAGAGAATATTTAGTACTGATTACTGATATAAGTGTTTAAGAAGTAGTAGAACATTATAATTTGTGTTACAAATACTTATAATCAGTGTTATTAAAGGTTCGTAATTATTGATACAGTATAAAAGTAAATGCCTTGTTAAGAGGATTCTACAGTACGCACAGAGATGTCTGCGAGTTTGTGAGTGTGTGTGTGTGTGTATGTGGGTGTGTGTGTGTATGTGAGTGTAGTGTTTGCGTATATGTATAAAAGAATGAATTAATGTTAGACATTGGGAAATGAGTCAGAAAGATGAGCCAAGGATCAAATTAAATTTTCAGTTTCGGTGTATGAGAGTTCTAATAACCATTTTTTCGTGATATGCTTACATGCACTAGTAGTAGAGTTTTTTAACTCGTGGCGCGTCGTACATACTTTGTTGTAAGTACAGATCAGCGAATAGCCAGGGCTACGTCTAGCTAGGAGAGATGAAGCATTGGGTAGAGGGATTCTGTACACACGTTTCTTTATAATATATTCGTAGTCAGCACGGTTCCTTATGGTAGAGTGGACCTTTACGACCGCTCTGAGCACAAAGAGTTGACGTACGCGTAGGACCTGGATCTCTCTGTACAGTGCGTCGGTCGGGAAGCGGAAAGGTTTCCTTAACATGACCTTTAGTAGAGCTCTCTGGGCTCTCTCAACTTGTATCATGTAGCTCTTGCCCGCCCCGCCCCAGACCGAAATACAGTATTGAATAATGGACTGGCAGAGGGCTGTGTATACTTGTCTTAGTAGAGAAGTAGGTGCGCAGTCTCGAAGATTTTTGACGATGAAGATCATTTTCCGGACACGTGCAGATAAGTCAGCAATATGGTACTTATATGACAGGTTCTCATCAACCGTTATTCCCAAGTATTTCATAGTAGTCGTACGATCGATAGGGTTACAATTGCATTTGGGTGAAGGAGATTGATCATAAAGTGTATTACAGTAATGAATGACTAGAAGTTTCTCAGGTGGAGGATTATTGACGCTCGTCTTGGAAAATGCAATGTACTTTGTCTTTTTGGTATTTAAAGTGAGAAGATTTCTGTCTAGGGCTATCGCAACTTGAGACAATCCTGCTTCGGCAGCATGATATACTTCGTCCCAAGACTCTCCGTGAAATAGGATAGCGGTGTCATCCGCATATGTAATTATTTCTGCATTCATTATGTTGCTAGAGAGTATGTTGTTAAAATATAATATAAATAGCGTTGGGCCAAGGATGCTACCCTGCGGGACTCCGTAATTAATGGGGAGTTTATCGCTTGAGTAGCTGTCTATTTTCGTATATTGCTCTCTGTTATGAAGATAGCTTTTAAACCAATTTAATGGCAGGCCCCTAATTCCGAAGGATTCCAACTTTTTTAGAAGTAGACCGACCGACACGGAGTCAAAGGCTTTCGCCAAGTCCAAGAACACACTGAGACAGTTCTCGCCTTTGTCGACAAACTTAGCCACAAGATTTGATAGAAGTGAAGCCGCGTCTTCGGTTGATCTACCCCTGCGAAAACCAAATTGCCTGTCGGATAATAAGCTGTGCTTATCAAGATAGTTCAGAAGACGATTGTTAACTAATTTCTCTAAAATTTTTGAAATGACGCTAAGAAGTGTAATAGGTCTGTAATTGTCTGGAGAATTTTTGGATCCGCTTTTGAATATAGGTGACACAGCTGATATCTTCCATATATCTGGAAAAGTTCCTGACTCTAGACTTAAGTTGAAAATATAAGTGAGCGGATTAAGTAGATAAGGGAGGCTGTTCTTTATAAAAGCGACTGTGATCTGGTCGTGTCCTGGGGCACTGTCGCTTCTGAGGTTTTTGATTATTTTAGATACTTCAAGGGGGTCTGTTGGAGTTAAAAAGAATGAGTGATTTGTAGAAGAGGGTGGCGAGTATGAGTGAATTATAGAGTCCTCAGATACAGATAGCTTACACAGAATATCGTTAGCCAGCCTAGCACCTACAGATACAAAGTAGCTGTTGCATTTATTCAAAGATGCGTTAGGGCCTAAGGTTGAGGTGTTTAACAAGTCAATAGAGTTGTTTTGGCGGTTTGACGAATAACAAATGTTCTTAATGGTTTTCCAAAGCTTTTTAGAATCACCTTTGTTCTGCTCAAGAAGCTGTGTGTGGTATTGAGACTTGAGTTTGCGCAGAAGTTTATTACAGAAGTTTCTGTATCTCACATATACTCGATGTCGAACCATGTCGCCGGGATGGGCTTTAGAATCAGAATGCAGATAATCGCGGTGCCGCATGCATTTAATAAGACCTGGTGTAATCCATGGTTTAATAGACACTGAGGCTATAATTACGTTAAAAGTCATGACAGCAGCATTGACACATTTGTTAGATGTGACCGATGACCAATCAGCATTTTGGACTTCTAAGACTACAGCATTAAAATCTGTTTTTGTTCGGTATCGAGGATTACACGCGGATAATATAAAGTACAATGTTGTTTAACAGGTTGTTGGCCCATCAGATGGCTCAGCTTTCGTCATTCCATATTATGGAGCAGGGGTGACCGTCATAAGAAGTGACAACGAAACTTACTTGCTTCCGCAGCCAGACTGGCACAATATCACTTGACAGTGGGGCACTATCTCTTTTGAAGAAGACGAGGACTATGAATGGACATAAACTAATTATGTAGTTTTAATGTATTTAAGTGTTTCCAAAGTGATTTGTTGTATTAATGTGATACCTATAAGTGAAAGAAATCTGTGAAACTTGTTATTGGTACCTATAGGCTACAGGGCAACCATTTTTAAATTGAACTTATGAGTTAAACAATATGCTTGATATTTTAGGAAATAAAAAAATGGTTAATCTCTCATTAGCTACTGTAGTTAATCCATTTTTTTTTACTTTTGATAGGTGTTCTATGATGAAATATTATATTATGTATTATGAACTTAGAAAATGTGTAACATAAAATATCACAAACTAAGAGTATGTACAAAAAAGCATGAAAATTAATTTTGAATTTGAAACTATATCTCAGAATAAACTCTGAAGTTGTGTAGTCAAAACTAAAAAAGTTGGATGGACTTACCAAATTACGTGGTAAGAAACTTAAGAACTATTGTTACATAAAGCTACAGATTAATAAAAGAAATGATAAAATTTATTTATTATATTTTTATTTACATTTACAATTAATACAAACAACATTTTCTGAGCAAGAGCATTGCAAACTATACTCTGTAGGGAGGTAGAGTTCCGATGCAATAGTTTGATGCATCATTCTGGGTTGAAGAAATAAATAAATATTTGCAAAATAGAGGTTGTCTATATCTCAATATATAGGTTTCCTCAATCACATTTTCACGATGTTCTTACAATAACTTCTAAATATATAAAAGGAAAGAGTGACTGACTGATCTATCAACGCACAGCCCAAACCACTGAACAGATTCAGTTGAAATTTGGGATACAGGTAGGTTTTATGACGTAGACCTCTGCTAAGAAAGCATTTTGCCATGCGTGCAAAGCCGCGAGCATAAGCTAGTTACTCATAAAATTGACTAATAAACTATGCTTGAGGCTGTGATATTTTACTGTCCTGTATCAACGGCTGTTCTTCTTGAATTGCCACATCTGTAGGTGGTGCTGTTAGAGTAAATATCACAGGTATACTTGAAAGTGGAGGGTTTTCATTCTTCTCTAGTAGTCTCACCCAGGAAAGTAGGGAATCTCTTGATGATGTACCTGTATAAACAGAATTTATTTAATAAAAGTTTATTCCTATTTCTTTAGTAGGTACTAAGTGGAGTATAGTCTTTTAGACATTTTTAAATATGTGACATGACAGTATAATATTTATTTTTATTTCTTCACATCTTGAAGCAGCTAAAAGTCATTTAGTGACTTAAAATAAGGCATTTTATTTTTTGTCTGCAATAATATCACTGGCGACGGAAACTGCTCACTAATTGGGGTTTCATAAAAAAAGAGGAAGAAAAACTAGGCGACTTTCTGGACAGCCATAGTTTTGAAAAATTATTCAATGAAATAGGGGACTCCAAAATAAAAAAAAAAAAAAAAAAAAACAAACGCATTCAAATTAAGTTTTAGTTCAAGATGTATTAAAATTTCACCTGTGGCACAGACAGCAACAATAGTGCCATCGTCTTGTTCATGTACAGTACATTTGAGAGCTGGGAGAGTTGTTCTGCCAATGTAACCAGGTATACCAGGAGGCTTCTCTATGTTTGATACATCTGTGAACAAAAAGGTTGGGGTTAAATGTATCCCATCAAAAACATAAATGTGAAAAGAGAGCCAAGTTCAATATTACGATGTATGTAGGTACTCATAGTTACCTATGATTTGGTAGTTGACTTCATCGACAAAAGAAGTGAGATCTAAATGGGTGCCAAGTTCAATGGTCAGTCCTGAAAAATATTTACAACAACATAAAATATTTTATTACAACTTAAAAGATTATTTCTTCTTATCACTTAGAATTAATATTATTTTGAAGCCTAAAGACTGACTTGGCCAGTTCTCATAATATACTAAGTAGGTACTCTCTTAACTTTAGCTTGATCACTATTAAACGCACTTAATGCTAATTAGTGCGCCACCGTCTTTTATGATGTAAATTAGTCCCCTCCATCCATTGGTTGTCTGGAAAAAATCGCTCTTTAACGATTAGACCGCAACTTGTACATTGTAATTTTTAATTTTAATTGTGTACCTACTTATGTATTTTCTGTAACATTATGTGGTGTACAATAAAGTATCTATTGTCTTATCTTAATGATACTTCGTCGTATGGTGCCCATGAGAACTAGCCAAGTCAAACTTTGGGCTTCAAAATAATATTAATTCTAAGTGATAAGAAGAAATAATCTTTTAAGTTGTAATAAAATATTTTATGTTGTTGTAAATATTTTTCAGGACTGACCATTGAACTTGGCACCCATTTAGATCTCACTTCTTTTGTCGATGAAGTCAACTACCAAATCATAGGTAACTATGAGTACCTACATACATCGTAATATTGAACTTGGCTCTCTTTTCACATTTATGTTTTTGATGGGATATCATTGCTTTTTGTACAGTACTTTTTAGTATATTTGTAATAGATTAATACCAAATGATTATTTATTTATTGCACCTCCCCCCACCCAACTGCTCCATGGCACGGCCGTCGCACCGCGCACCGCGGCCCGTGAGCCTCGCCGTGCTTCGATATACCTATACCTATAATTAATTTAGTACTTATTTATATATAGCATTTATGTGCACTATTGATTTGAATATTGTACCTAATCAATTGATTTTTAAACAATACTAGTTACTGATAAATTTATCTATATTCACCCAGCTATCATATACCTACCGCCTACCTGGATGGAACTTTAACTTTTTAGATCATCTGGAACTGGATTAGAATTTCGATCAAAAGAAACCTAAGCCGACAAGACTTGTAATGACGACGACTTGGCGGGGGCACTGCCGTGCCCCCAGATACCGCCACATACCGCATACCTATAATATTATGACTATACGTTACAGGTACGTAGGTATCTAAAATGTTTACACCAACTAGCACCTAAGGCGATATACATACCTACATTATTTTTATTGAAAACAATGTTAATATTATTACTTCTATGTTACTGAGCCGCCTTGTGCTGGTGAGTCGATATATTGATAGGTATTTACATAGAATATACAATATACAATTGTTACGTAGGTACCAGGAACCTATTTTTATTAGTGACTAGCTGTGCCTAGCTGTTGTACCCGCTATACAGTTTGGTACAGTAGTGTATATTATGTTATTCCAGGGGTCTAAGCTATATTTTTTATTATACCAAATTTAAAGTCAATCGGCCCACCCGTTTAGGCGTGAAAAAGTAAAAAACATATATCCATACGTACAGTAGGTATAAAGTTTGTATTTAAATTTATAATTATATAAGTAGAAATAGTGGACTCGCGCGCACTTCGTAGTATCTAACAGAAAATAGCCGCCTACACAAAAATTATAGCAACATGCAACATGTATTGCTTTATGCGTTCCTAGGCGTCTTTAATATCATACATTTTTTAAAAATTAATAATAATTTAAAATGATAAAAAATTACTAGTTTCTGATTTTTCCCTTTGTTACTACGACATTACCTATCGGGATGCCAAATTTCAGCTTTCTAGGTCATCTGGAACTGGGATATTACTTTTGATCTATCCCTCAGTATGTATTAACTTCACCGATTACTGGATGTTTATATCTAAATAACCGTTTGAGCTGTGTTATTGGAATTTGGAACAGAGATATAGTTCGTATATTTAAGTATATGTGCCAAATTTGACTTGTCTATGTGTAATAGTTTTTGTATAACGAGGGTGTAAAAAGTCGTCAAAACGCGCTTTGGACGGTTCGTGTAATATAACACACGGCGCGGTCGCCAGTTCCTTTGCTTGAACTTGGCTTGACTCGCTGCCGCGTGTCTAGATTTAAAGTTAAATATATTAAAATTTTGTCAACAAGTGAAACTATTTATTATAGCAAAGAGACACAACAGTTTAGTTTTGGGGTAAACTAGCAGCAGCATACAGCAGATTTAACCTTTTGACCGCCAAAGTCACCTATACTTGACAAGTACTTGCGGGTCCTGTACGCCAACGACGTCTATAGACGACAAAAAACCCAGTCTTAATAAAGTGATATAAAAATATTTATCGACTCTTGGCAACAGTAGCGGCGCTAGGCGTCAGCGACGTCGGCGACCGCCGACGGCCTCGCGCTTGAGGGGGCCTCGCAAAATTTTTAATTATTTAAAATTTATTTATTCATTTTTTTTAAACATATTCGCGAGTTAAGTGATTGTGAAGTGCTTAAGGGCTTCAAAAAGAAAAAGATCAAAATGCATCAAAAGAAGACCTTTTCAAGTATTATAATGATTTAGGTAGGACTTAAAATATTTTAGGAAGGCGAAAATAGCGACATACAGCCTTTCGAACTATATAAAGGTACTACTAACTCCATGTTAATATTAGGCGCTGATCTAGGGCCTCGCGGCCATGGGAGCCATGAAAATTAAGTAATTTAATGTGGCTTAATTTTTTTCTTGTCAAAATCAGCGGCTAGCAAACTCTTTTTTAAATTTTCTCGGCGCTCGCAGCTAACTGCTTGCTCTCTAATTAGCAAAATTATTGTAATCTCGTGACTCTTAGAACGAGTTAAAATACAAAATTTTCTCTGGTTGCGCTCTTACTAGATAAAATATTTAATTTTAAAATTCAGTTTCCTTGCCAATATATAACAAACTCCCTCAAATTCTAAGACAGTTACCTGTAAATAAATTCAAACAAAAATTAAAACAGTTGCTAGCTATGAAATGTTATTATTCAGTGAGAGATTTTTTGGAAGATAAACAAATTAATTTAGATTTCAATGTTTCTAACCTGAACTCTTGACATTTATTGTTATATCTGTTAAGTTATTTTGACATTTAATTTTAATCTATATTGACATTATTTTGATTATAAAGACATTCCCATTTTTTTCTCGTATTATGTTTAAAATTAATATTATATTTTGACACTTTATCTTTTTTGTTTACAATTTCAATTCTTGTATATTGTTTATTATTTGAATTTTTGTGTTTTCTCTCTCGAGGCTAGCAACGAGCTGCTCGCACTTTTATAGGTAAGAATATTTAGTTTCCTAGCCACTCGGAGCAAGCTAAAAATTCAAAATTTTCTCGAGGCTAGCAACGAGCTGCTTGCACTTTTATAGATAAGAAAATAAGGATATTTAGTTTCCTAGCCACTCGGAGCAAGCTAAGCGTACATTATTCGTACTGAAAAATTCAAAATTTTCTCAGCGCTCGCTGCGAGCTGCTCGCGCTTTTATAGATAAGAATATTTAGTTTCCTAGCCACTCGGAGCAAGCTAAGCGTACATTATTCGTACTGAAAAATTCAAAATTTTCTCGAGGCTAGCAACGAGCTGCTCGCACTTTTATAGATAAGAAGAATATTTAGTTTTCTAGCCACTTGGAGCAAGCTAAATGCACATTACTCGTGCTGAAAAATTCGAAATTTTCTCGGCGCCCGCAGCGAGCTGCTCGCGCTCCTACAGATAATAATGCTTTTATTACCACTCGGAGCGAGATAAACGCATACCTTTCATACTCACTTAGACAGAATTTAAAAAATATACCTATCATCGAGGCGTAAGGCACGAAGTTGAAGTAAATACAAGTGAGTTTATGCCGTTAATTTACAAAGATGAATCTTACGAGTCGTTTAGTGTAAAAAAGGTGTAAAGTATTCAAAATTTTATGAGTTCGCTTAAATATGTCCCTTCTCAGTTTGTAAAAAATGCTTGCCGAAAAAGGGGGGCCTCACGAACCTAATTTCGCCGACGCCCACGCGTGGTCTAGCGCCGCCACTGCTTGGCAACACTAGTTCTTTCGTAGGTATTTTTTTTAAATTGTGCCTTGGCGCACAGGGCACGAAAATGCGTTTGTGCCGTGGCGTTCAAAAGGTTAAAGTCGCGTCTCCAGCTTGTGTTTTGGTCTACACATTTTACAATATTTTTCGAAACTTTCCATACCTAATGGAAAGCATGTACAACAGAAACATAATATCAACATTCATCTACATCCCCTAGAACTATTATTGCCTAAACAAGTTTTTGTTGATAGTGTCAGTCAAAACACAAGCTGGAGACCAGGCTTAAAGTAAAACTTAATGATAATAAAAGAGAAATAAAAAGGAACTAAATATTATGCCTTGATCACAGACATTGTCGTTTGTCTAGCCTTCTGTACAAGTATTTGGAAATTCAGTTTTTATTACCATCAATATCAGTGTCATCCTTATGATCAGGTCTGGTCTTTCCATACAATATGAAGTATGTAACGATGTGCTCTCGGAGGTAGACTTCAAAGGGGCCTCGTATAACCAATGGCTCATGTGGTGGCTGCTGAGATAGTAATATCTTCTGTGCTTCACTCTGTGCGTTGACAATCCAAGTCTTGTCCAAAGACGCCTCTATTTCTTCTGTCTGACAAAAAAATATTGATTAATTGTTATAGGTATATTCTAGGTTTTAATTTTCAACTGTGGCTTATCATAGATATGCATATGCCCATCAATCATCAATGAGGCATAGAGGGCTGTGGATGATGATGATAAATTATATTTTAAGAATAACATCAATTTACAGCATAACTCTATGAGAGCAATGGGCAGGAGAGGAGCTTATTGAAATTCTTCCAAATTCAGTTATCATAACCAAATACTGTCTGGCGATAGACAGATGAATGGACAGACCAACAGTAGTCTTTTGTTTTCACAGAAGTCTTAGTAATAAGGTCCCGTTTTAACGCTTTGGGTATATAACTCTATCTTATCTTGTAAGTGTAGGCAGGCAAAAGCAAGCTGGTCAACCATTGCAATTATGTAACCCTATAAAGAACTTGTATAAAATTAATAGAATATACTTCACCTGCCAAACATGATATTTCATAGTGGGGTCAACAGAAGTTATCCGTTGTATGGCCATTTTAGCAAGTTCCAAGGTGTCATTAGGAAGCTCATCAGGTAAGTGCCAAGGACTGAGATTCTTGAACTTGGGCATCCAGTACATCATCCTCCAGTACTTGCGGAGAGGGATACCACGGCGACCAAATATGTTGAGCAGCATTTGTTCCATTTCTGAGTCTGGCATTACCTCTATAAAATATAATAAAATGATTATTAGTACATTATTGGTCTGGCTTGCTGAACAAATTGGACATTATTGGACTGACACATAACCATTACATTGCATAAAACAAAGTCTCTTCCTAACCTTCCTATGTATAGTTAGATCTTTAAAACTATGCAATTGATTTTCATCTGGGTGTTTTATTAGATATAGTGATTCAACTGGAAGGTTTATAATATGTAGCAGAAAACATTATTTATTTTACTTACTATTTTCTTCCATTTGCTCTAGTAAATCTACTGCACATTGCTGCTGCTTTGGATAATGCATGAATTCCGATTGAAATATATTGGTTGGTATAAGCTTTCCCTTTGGTAGAACTTCTACTAAAGATTTGTAAGCTTCCAAGTCTTTATGCACACCAAACTCTTTCATTCTAGCTAAAGCTGCATAAATAAATTCAACATGACCCCTTCTTCTTGTATCCTGGGTTTCAAACATTTTCACAGCTTTTATGTAAGTTTTTTTATCTTTCTTTGGGGCTGTTACAAAAGGGTCGTACATAGTTACACGTTTTTCTGAGCTCTCCCATCGTTTAAACAGAATATTTGTCTTGTTAATAGCTCGTAACCGCAAAATTTTTAATATTTTAGTAGCCATTATAGGTTATGTGATAAAACTCCTATTTTTGCATGAGTGAATATAAAGTATTTGGGCACTCGTACGTGGTTCCTAATTCTTCATATAATATTTTTGTTCAACCAAGTTAAAGTATAATAATTTTATAGTACATAATATATGTAATATTTAAATTATTATTATTGTAAAAAAGCGTAAATTTCAGCTGTTGCAAATTATTTTTTTAACCTGACAACTGTCATAAACTGACATTGACTCTGGGAACTCAAATAATTGGCATTGACAATTTATTAATCTTTTGACATTTAACTTTTTAAAGAAATTAAAGCATCACGCAATTTTATCGTTTGCTATGTAACACAAACTAAAACTTTGAAATATCAAATCTATATCTCACATACCTTATAAAGGCTTTTACATTTTAATTTGAGTAAATAATCCAAATACAATCCAAATTACTCCATAATCTGTTCTATTTCTATAGAACCTCATTTTTCAAAACTACTTTATACCTCGTTGAGATAAAAACACATTTTTTAAATTGTTTAAAGTTTGTAATAATATTATATTTTTACAAAATATCTTATTAAAATAATAATTATTAATAGGAAACAACAAAAAAATGAATCGTCCTGTCGCTAATAAAAATTCATTCATTCTTGTTTCACTATCACCAATGACCGCCCACCCGCTGCGCCGCACCGCATCAGCAACCAATAATTTTCAAATCAGTTGATGACACGCTCGCAAGGTGGACTGTCGTCGCTCGTGCTTCAAACTTGAGACGTATTCAAACACGTTTCGTTCATTACAGAATAGTGTTTCCGTGATATTTATTTACTTGATTATAAATACTTTCTTGCGTAGTGTAAAAATCAAAACTTTGTAGTGAAATAAAATATAATTTAGTAAATAAACATTCGACAAATTTGTGCACAAAATTAGATGACTGAAAATGGCTAAACAAATAACAATTTGCAGCTTTTTCATCTTCTTCATTTTAAGTCTAACAGGTAAGTGAAAAAAAAAACATTACCAAGATTTACCTATCTTTATATGGCGTGATTCATTACCAAGTTTATTTACATATTACTACCAAATTTGCAGAAATAAAATGTGAATTGGCGCGCTGACCATAAACTTGTTTGAAATAAAACACCTAAAGATAAGGCTAATAGGATATAAGCTAAAGCATGTTTGGGCACTTTTTAAAATATTATTTTAAAGGAGGGTAGACGGTATAAATAATATTTGAGTACAAATAATATAATTAGGAAGAAACTTTCGAGTTACAAAAGTTCAATGAAAGTATAGTTATTACTTTCGAGTTTTTTTAATAAGTAGGTAATCAGTCGTTTGCATACATTTTTATATTTTATGTACCTACCTACCTACTTAGAAATATTAATAACTATCACTTATACTTTATTCTAATGCGAAATAAATTTGAGATTTTTGTTAAAACATCGTTATCTCTTAACTTTTAGATTTTTATTTTCATGAGTGTTCTCCGTAATAATAAGACAACAAGGCAAAATATTAGATAATAATATTATGAGACGTGAGTTTTTCCATTTTGTTTTTTAGTTATCTTTTTAAACTCCGAAAAACATACGACAAAAATAAAAAAGCGATATATTTATTGATATTTAGTAGTCGTTATAGAGGATAATTTGACTGTTTAGATATTTAGATATATTTTTACATGTTTTATATACGAGGTGTGTCGGGCATCGGGCGGCCATCCAAACACCCACGCGTTGCCACATTGGACGCAATGACGCATTGCCACTGTTTCCATTGATACATAACCTATGTAGACTGACCTATTGATTATAACTAATTAAAACACGTCTTCAGAAAAGGGTCAAACGAACTAGGAATACTTTTGAAAGAGCTTTATACCGAGACACATTATCAAAAAAATCTAAGAATTTCTATTTCAAATCGAGTACCTATCGTGCGAGCATGAGAGACGTAGGCAAAGACGAAGCTTTTAAAAAAGACGGATAAAATTAGATGAAAGTTGTTAAAAGTTGGGTCGAAGTCAGATAGGATAGGATATACTTAGGTAGTTATAGTGCGAAAAAGCTCTTATTTTAATAACAGAAGTAAAATGAAGCCAAAGAATATTATCTAAGTAGGTACTAAAGTATAATCGAATAGGTAAATCAAATCATAAATTCCAGTCATATTTTTCTGGAATATCCCTGAATTATAAATCGTTTTACCGTGAAAATTATTCCCTATTGGATTCAATAGCTCGTGATGAAACGACCCGTTTGAATAGTCGCATTTAAATCACTGAATCCATCCTACACAATAGGATCCAAATCATAAATTTGGTAAAATTAATTGCAAATATTGTGAATCTGTGTTTGATTAAACTATACTTACCTATTGGTTTTGTTGGTATTTACTTAAGAATATATTCGTTTTATGTAGGTAGGTATATACCTAATTTATGGTAAAGGTACTAATTTCGATTATAGTATTAATTGAAATTAAATTTATAAAGTGTTCAAATAAAAAAAAACAGCAAAATAATGATAAGTATTATACTATATGAACTAAGTTCATATAGTATAATACTTAACACAAAAAACCAAAATAAACTTATGACCTATTGCTGTTAGTGAGCTTATATTAAAAACCTCCTTCGGTGGGTAAGTATTATAACGGCCCATATTGAAGTCATTAATTTTGCCTATAGGATTTGCCACTGATATAGTGTAATAAGTGTCATACTAACATTTTTGTTATACCCTACCTTGCGCCTGTTATCTACGCCAGTAGGCATAATATTATCATGCACGATCTACGCGCAATGTCACAGATGGTGTACAAGATTTCCAAGGTTCTTATATTTTTCATGAAAATGATATAGGTATCACGAGTGACATCATAGCGTCTCAGCTGCAAACATAATAATATAGATCTTATCAAAGAAATCTATCAGATACTGAGATATTATGTTTCTTTTTGATTTTTTGCGAGAATCTTCGCTGTGACGTAAAAACAAGGCTACGAAGATGCAGACGATATTTTGTTACAAATCTTACGTAGGTTGTAGGAACACTAGGATCTCAAGTACTGTAAAAGTTGGTTACTTAGACCCGGGGGTGACTTGAGACTTGAGCCAAAATTGGGAGGTCTAAATATTTTGGTGCTGCAAATTTTTGGTTATTTTTAAAGAAAAATACTCCAGCATCGTCACACGTTGCATACTCATAGACCAAACATTAAGATAGCTTTTGAAAATGTGAATGGTGAGCTTCAGAAGCTTTCAGAAGCTAAAACTCGTCAGTATAGAAGAATAATAAAATAATTTTCTCAACATTTTCTTTGTTCTTAAGAGCGTATATATCGATTGACGACTCTCTCGCTCGCACAATTTAACAAATTTTGAAATATAAATTCAAGGAATTAATTTAGAAAAAAATCTCATTATTCCATTTTTTTATATATCTCACTGAAAACACTTTTAAAATGTGTGCAATAATATTATGCAGGACTTGTATAGAGGAATTTTCAATAAATTAATTCCTTGAATTTATATTTCAAAATTTGACAAATTGTGCGAGCGAGAGAGTCGTCACTCGATATATACCGTCTTAAGCATTTATTCAGATCCTGACAAAAATGCCATCAACCATCGTATAGAAATAATATCTATTATTTAAATCAAGTTGTACGCCTTGAATATAAAACTTCCTACGTCTTAAATAAAACTATATCTATAATAATATAGTCTACAGTCTATTAATTATAGGTGACTGAGAATTTTTTGTGTGGATTTTTTTCAAAGTCTAAGTTATAACTACAGTCTTAAGTCTACAGCTGAGAAAATCAACATCAAGGTGGCTCATGTCGATTTCTACACCTTTTTGCTAAACCAATACTTTAATCACAATCTATTGTTCATTGTAGATAGGTGTATATAGTTATAATATAGTACATATAACTATACCTATTGTTTCTAGACATAAATACATACTTACATGTTGCAGTAACAGCATTCTTTGAAGTCATTCTGCTTAGGAAATACCTAATACCTAGCTACCTAATTCACACGATCGCACGTGATATTTTGATTACAATATTGTCTTACAAATATAGAATTTATTGTCATAAAGTGAATGTTGATTTTATTATGAGTTAAGCGAAATTTGTTTAGAAAAGAAATCCTTTGCAAGGTCGTTCATACACCTCTACACATACCTATAATAATATGATGTGTATAAATCTAATGTGTATTATGTAGGTATGCAATAATATTGATTATTAATTTGTGTATGTAATAATATTATGTAGAACCTATTAATATAATAAATTCGTAATTATTACTGATGTGAAATTTATTAGAACCAACATTAGGCTTCGTAATTATAATAGGTAGATATAGAAAAAAACATAAATAGAAAAAGCGGCATTGATAACCTAAATAAGGCCATGGGCAATGGTGCTTATTAGATACAATAAAAAATGAAACAAACTTCATATAAGACTTCAAGCCAGCCTTTGTGTAAGTGTATGTTCCTACATAATATCATGGTAAAAGTGAGATAAATCATTTATAATCGCATTTATCAACCAAAAAAACGTCATACTAATATGTAGTTATAGGAACGAAAAGGAATTAGAGAGCGTACAAACTTTAGATATGTAAAATAATTGACTTACCAGTATGCTCTGATTCTCATGTAGGTAGGTACCTGGTACCTACCGTATGTACTATGTACAAACATCCTTCTAATAATATAAATTCGAAAGAATTCGTATTTTTTTTTCACAGCTTAAAAGCTAAGCTGATGTGCCAAATACGTTGCTTAGATCCTGGGATAAAATTATACGTTATACACAAAAGTTACTTTGTAGCGGATAAACCCGCTCGGCACCGCCAGTTGAACATTATATTCTCTTCATTAAAGAAAACCCTAGGAAGCCTATTTTCTAAACGTGTCATCCGTCCCCCAGCGAAGCCTTTGGGTTAGGTTTGCTCTCGGAAGTTGATATTTTCAGCATCATGTTTGCCTTTCCCCGAAAAGGGTGCATGATTACTGTGGACCGCACACTTCCCTTGAGGTTTTACTACAGAAAATTTAATAAGAATAGATCGTGCGTCATAGGGTGTTTGTTATTTTTTTTTGGCTTAATTTAAATAACAACTTGTAATTTGATGATACTAGAACAAAACAGAATTAAATGATATTGGCAGGATAGGCCACTAGATCGCAAATGGAAGCCGAGTAGAGGGCTTACTGGGTAGTTAGCATTGGGAGATGTATGATAATTAATTAAATTACAGTCAGAATCAGCGTCATCGCAATTAAAAAGAAAATACTCGTAATCCGAAGAGCGAGCGACTGAGCTTACGAAGTTTATACCAAAACTTTGGCGTACTTGGGAGTTTTTTGTGAACTCGAAATGCATTAATTCAAATGAGCTATGTACATTAATAGAAAACTTCTGCAAGCTAATTTCAATAGCAATATTATATTATAAGACTCTAGAGGACCCGCGCGCACTATAATATAATATGCATGTATTGTACACCTATAAACCTTCCTCTTGAATCACTCTATTTATTAAAAGTCCATTTTAAAGATCTAAGCATACCTAATACCTACATAGAGACTCACGGCGAGATGCGATTTTGTTTTTATACGATGTAATGATGATCGTTCCACTTTCTATATTTTCCGTGGTTACCACTATCACTATCAAACCCTTGAATATGTAAAGGGATTTGTGATATTACAAGCTTGCCATACGCGTACCGTTTTACAATTACCTCAGGGACATTAATTATTTTGAGACAATATACCGACGTAAAATAATGTTGTAAATAATTTTAATTGCTTGCTAAAGTTGAGGAAAGCTTGGTCTCTGCGGTGGGAATTAAATTATAATAGCTATTGTTTTAGGCCGGGTACGTAAAGCTAAGTTTGTATTTGGCCTGGTATAATGCTTTTACAATCAATTTAGAATTCACATTAAATGTGTAAAATTGTGTGAAGTGTTTTTTGTTCATTTGAATAGGTCTCTAACTTTCTTTGTAAGGATCGGAATCATAACTGCGTTGCGACTTGCGACCACAGAGTTAATCAATCATTGAACAATCTTCGTATATTTTATGCATATTTGGAAGGTCGTTTAGTATTTGTCAACCAGACGCTGAAGAAGTATATCTTCGTTATTAAGTTTTTAGGTATAACCTTCGCACGTGTTGTACTCGTAGATAGGTACATATTAAACATCTCTTTAATCACAATCTATAGCTGAAAACTTAATTAAAATCCATTAGTTTAAAAGATCTAAACGAACACACAGCCCAATTAATTTTATAATATGTAAAAGTATAAGGATAAATATATCAATTTCTTATTAATAAGCGTACATGACAACCCACAATCTCATTACTTTTACGTATAGCAATGTTCCCGACACCGGATATCCTCGCAACAAATATTATCGGGCTATAATCTATTGATTCATTCTTTCATCCTCCAGCTAATCAGGATTTATGAGGTAAGCCTCATAGTTTCGGGTGCGATTCCAGTCAGATGAAATTGTTTTATCCAAATTTATTGCCCGCGGGAGCCAGCTTTAATATTACCTCTCAAATTTGATCCATATTTAACGTATTTTAAATAATAAATTAACAATCATTATTAAATATTGTTTTAAGCGTTTACATGAAATTGATTCATTAATTACCTATATGATTGTAGTATTTTGAGGAAAATGTCGGTAAAATAAATCACGTCTAATTTGTGAATAATAAAATGACGTAACAATAGTTTTTGATTGGTACTTTATACGTAGTAGTATGCAAGTAATAATAAAACGGTCAAGTACGAGTAGGACTCGAGCACCGAGGGTTCCGTATAAACCTACGGCTTTCTACGGAACCCTAAGGAAAAGTGGGTATAATATTATTATATACTGTAGGTTTTGATTCCCTTGCGAGTACTTGCGAGTTTGAAAATATGCGGCTAAAATTGCTGTTTCTTTTGATTGCGTTGACATAGATGTTTGATTTTTTTACAGCTTAAAGTTATTATAAAGCTGAGTATTTGGTATGAATTTCAATTTAATACCTGTACGCGTTCTTGAGGAAAGGGATAGTAAATACAAAATTATTAAAAATATTTTTTATATGATGTAACTAAAAATTTACAGTGTTCGCAATTTTTCCTGTGCCTGTGATTTAAGACGTTGCTGCGAACCAAATTTCAAGATTCTGAGTTAACGGCAAGTACCCTGTAGGTTTTGATTCCCTAGAGAGCAGGCGCGGATACAGGGGGGGGGTCAAGGGGGTCATGACCCCCCCCAAAATCCTAGTTGGAAAAAAAATCCGATCGCATTAACTGGTTTTACGCTACTTTTATAGTTAGAATAAAGAATTTTTTTCTTAGCTGCAAGCTTTACGTACAAGTTCATAAAATTGTTTCGCTGTTTTTTATTAATTTTTTACCAAGCTACTTTTTTTTCGGTCCTCGCCTACAAATTATCCGTAGGTTCTCGTAGCAAACTGCACAGAATCTTTCATATTTAGGATTAATTGGATTATATTAACTGCTGCAAGCTGTTCGAGCTTTATGTCGTCTTTGCAGCTAAGCCTGCACTTGCAGCAAGCTGCTCGCATGTATAATAGTATTTTTTTGGCTCGCAGCGAGCTGCTCCCGCTCTATAAATAAGAATATTTAATTTTCATACTGCTCAGAGGGAAGGAAACTCAGATCATTCGTCCTGAAAGATTCAAAATTTTCTCAAGCTGCTCGCGCATCATTCGTGCTAAAAATTTAAAAATTTCTCGGCGCTCGCAGCGAACTGCTCGCGCTTTTATAAATAAGAATATTAAGTTTCCTTGCCTCTCGGAGCAAGCTAGACGAACGTCATACGTGCTGAAAAATTCAAATTTTTCTCGGCGCTCGCAGCGAACTGCTCGCACTTTTATAAATAAGAATATTAAGTTTCCTTGCCTCTCGGAGCAAGCTAGACGAACGTCATACGTGCTGAAAAATTCAAATTTTTCTCGGCGCTCGCAGCGAGCTGCTCGCGTTTTTCTAAATAAGAATATTTAGTTTCTTTGCCACTCGGAGCAAGTTAAACCCACATCATGCGTGCTGAAAAATTCAAAATTTTCTCGGCGCTCACAGCGAGCTGCTCGCGCTTTTATAAATAACAATATTAAGTTCCCTTGCCTCTCGGAGCAAGCTAGACGCACGTCATACGTGCTGAAAAATTCAACATTTTCTCGGCACTCGCAGCGAGCTGCTCGCACTTTTATAAATAAGAATATTAAGTTTCCTTGCCTCTCGAAGCAAGCTAAACGCACATCAATTGTGCTGAAAAATTCAAAATTTTCTCGCTGCTCGCGCTTTTCTAAATATTAATATTTAGTTTTCTTGCTACTCGGAGCAATCAAAACGCGCATCGTTCGTACTGAAAAATGTAAGATTTTCAAGACTACGCTGAAACGAGTCTCCAAAACAATTCTTAGTTTGAAAAAAATTCTAGCCGATGACCCCCCCGAAAATTATGGTCTGGATCCGCGCCTGCTAGAGAGTAGTCGCGAGTTAAAAAATACGGCTAAAATTGCTATTTCTTTTGAATGCGTTGAGATAGAGGTTTGATTTTATTACAGTTTAAAGGTATTATAGACCTTAGTATTTGATATGAATTTCAGTTTGATACCTGCACGCGTTCATCAGAAATAAGGTAGTAAGTATGAAATTATTAAAAATATTTTTTTATATGATGTAACTAAAAATGTACAATTTTCGGAATTTTCCCTTTATCTGTGCTCTAAGGAATTGCTTTTTACCAAATTTCAAGATTCTACGTTCACGGCAAGTACCCTGTAGGTTTTGGTTTTTTGAGAGTAGGTGCGTGTTTAAAATTTCGGCTAAAATTGCCGTTTCTTTTGAATGCGTTAACATGGAGGTTTGATTTTATTACAGTTTAAAGGTATTATAGACTTGAGTATATGATATGAATTTCAATTTAATACGTTTACGCGTTCATGAGAAAAGGGGTAGTAGGTATAAAATTTTTCAAAATATTTTTTTCATATGATGAAATTAAAAATTTATGGTTTTCGCAATTTTTCCTTTAAGAAGTTGCTTCGTGCCAAATTTCAAGATTCTGAGTTTACGGGAAGTGCCCTTTAGGTTTTGATTTATTTGGTAATGTCGAAAATTTGCTGAAATTTGCGACATATTCGACTATATCTTTTGATTGCGTTGGCCTAGAAGTTTGAATTTTTCACAGCCCTAAGAAGCAATGGACCTTAGTATTTCCTATAAATTTCAGCTTGTTACCTCCACGCGTTCCTGAGAAAAAGGGTCTTGACAGACAGACGGACGGACGGACGGACGGACAACAAAGTGATCCTATAAGGGTTCCGTTTTTTCCTCTTGAGGTACGGAACCCTAAAAAGTAATGGACTTAGGTTTTAAAGCATTTGTCTTTTGACATTTCATATTAATATTATTTCGATCTAAATTTTATTCATCTAATATTTATTAATTATTGTTTTAAATTGTGTATTGAAATACTACACCTTTTCTTATATTACCATATTTTGTACCTACTATACTCATACAAATAAATACATTTTACTTTACTTAACTTAATAAAATAATTATAGGTACCTACCAACATCATTACAATTTGTTGCTTTTTGTAGTGCTAATTTAAAGTGCTAATATTAAAGAGAAAACGCTCCTGTTGGCTCAGTGATAGGTGTATTAGACAATAATTATAATAAGTGTAACAAA
This sequence comes from Hemithea aestivaria, assembly GCA_947507615.1. Classification (NCBI taxonomy): domain Eukaryota; kingdom Metazoa; phylum Arthropoda; class Insecta; order Lepidoptera; family Geometridae; genus Hemithea; species Hemithea aestivaria. The sequence goes on along the minus strand of OX382329.1, from coordinate 10,232,280 downwards.
ACATTTATTAAGCACGAAAATCATAATTATAAGCCAATAATACGATCCTTAGGTATGTAATAAAAAACAGCACGGCATTACGTTATAAATCAAAGCACAAAATTATAAGTAGGCCAAATAAATGAGGCACGATTACAGGGTGCGGGCGTCGCGTAGGAAAATGAAAGAAAAATGGCTATTCACTTTCGCCGGGAATCCCACGGAATTGCTTACAAATGAGTCGATTAGAGGCAACAGTGGGCCACATTAGCGTCAGTTGCGATAACGCCGCGATTTCTTTACAAAAGCTGCGATGAAGTGAGACTGTCCCTAACAAAAAGTTAGCCCATCTGAGCGATGACAAATGACCCCTGAGTCTTCGTTGTCGGCGAAGCGATTTGCTTCGCGATCATTCGACGCTTTGTTACCCGGCCCTGATTCCCTCGGGACGTTTCATTGAGTCATTTGAGCGGACTCCTCCTTTATTTTTTTGCTTGTCTTTGGAAACATGGGACCTCGTTCCGTTCTTGGTTGATTTACCCGAGAGATTGCTAAACAAGTCTCATGGCAAGGTTCATTCTGATATCATATTTATAAAGATGGCACGGAGGGAATACAATCTGTATTCACTGTTAAAAACGTATTTTCCTTACCAGCCGTACGAGTAGGTACAGATTGTCATGAAAAGGGAAGATTTTTGCGGAAAATTTTAACCATCTACAGCCTTCACCTAATCACAGAATAAAGAACCGAAGCAATTTTCGTTCTCGCAGCCTTCAAAAAGTCGTCGGGGGAGTTTTTGTCGGTCTAAGTAAATCCGTGGGTAAGAGATAGTGTTTGATAAGCGTGTCACTGATTAATCGAAGTTTATCAGTCTTTGCGAAAATACTGTTATCATTTGATAAGGCTGCCGTGTGTCTAGGACGTGTTACGAGCTACATTAATAACTATTTAATTCCTTAAAACGTTGTTTACATTATGAAGTATTTTTCCTGTGTTTTATATCAGCATAATTTATTATTAATCACTTAATTGTAATCCATTAGTGGCGTGATTTCCTTATCAACTTTTCGCAATATTTTTATTTTATCGTTTGTTTGTATAATATTTCATTCCTTTCCTTTCCAACCCTATCGCATTCGCAATCTTCATTTTTAATCAATGCAATCAAATCTTTAATTTTGATTTTTCAGCGCGTATGTAGTATGAACGAACTACACTAGAAGTTAAATAAAACGATCTATTTTTTATTAATGACCTACCCTGTTGTTCTCCGATTGAGACCTTTATGACTTTGCCGGATGTGTGCTGAGCGTCGGAGGCACTCGACACAAAAGTGAACAAAACGATAAAAAAAAATCAGCAACACTTCAATCCGAAACAGTGGCAGTGTTATCTCTTACGCCAACCGCCAATAATACAAAGATCGCTCGTCACCCCAACTTTTCACCTCTGAAATACCGACTAATTTCCTCTTTTACCAGTAATTTAGATAAAGAAGTCCAACTTTCAACTCAGACGTGTTTCGCATATCATCTCAAAAGCTACCAAACTAGAGATAAAAGTGAAAACACACCAAAATTCAGGTCTTCCAGAGAACTAGCAAGTTTTGTCAACACATATGCGACGACAAACTTTCGAGGTTCCCCACAGCTTATTGTTATACCAGCTGGTTATTGTAGCTTGTAACTTGTAGCTACGTATGAATGTACGATTATTATTTGTACAGGGTGTTTGGAAGAATACATAGCGATGGGGATAGGTTCACTAAAAATGTTTCATCTCTAAATATATTAAAGGAAAGAGTGACTGCTTGACTGACTGACTGACGGATCTATTAACCCACAGCTCAAACCGCTGATCGGATTCCCTTAAAATTTGGAATGTGGATAGGTTTTATGATGTAGACCTCCGCTAAGAAAGGATTTTACCATGCGGGCAAAGCCGCGAGCACAAGCTAGTCCCGAATAAGATTATTGGACACGTAGATACAGCGCACTAAAAATGCTTGATTGTAACGTCTCTGGCCAAACTCGGCTATATTTTGCAATGACGTACATACGTAGCGCACACCCTTAAATTGCAGGTCACCCACCCATTACCAAACATAGGCCTCCCCTTTGGCCTTCCATTTCGGTAGGAAGCGACCTGCATCCAGCGTCTTCCGGCGACCTTTATAAGGTCGTCTGTCCACCTTGTAGGTGGACGTCCTACGCTGCGTTTGCTAGTCCGTGGTCTCCACTCGAGCACTTTTCGACCCCATCGGCCATCCACTCTACGCGCTATGTGGCCTGCCCATTGCCACTTCAGCATGGATAACATATGCAACTTTAATATAATTTGTCCAATAAGTTGTACTAACCCTCCCCCTGTATAACATTACATACAGTATACGTAGATACTATAGTAGTACTGGTTTGCTTGTGTTCTAGTTAATTGCATGCGATACCCAGCTTCCATAATGTAGCCACTCTAAGGACATGTCATGAGAATTGTGTAATGGATCAATCAATTATTGACCTAGCTGCATTATGATGTTAGCTTATGCCAATAGAGACCAGTCTTTAAGTATATATATATATTGTCAATGTAATTGATTAGGTTTTCTTAGCCGTAATTCTTCAAAAAACCAAGAATAACGCAGAAAGAAACATACATTTCAAATTGAATTTTAGTTAGTAAAAATTATTTATTATTCTGTTTAAAATATTAAAATCACCATTTTTTTTACTGATTAGAAATAGCCCAAGACCACGAAGTGTCTGAACAGTGTTAACCATACCACAGATAAAAGAATACTAGTTTAAAATTAAAAGCTCAAGAGACCGCTGCGTTTTGGACTTATTTATAAAAGTCCTTGTTTTAGAGGAATATTATAGGTATAAGGACACTAGTTGTCTCAGGCGGGTTTACTTATTGAAAAGTAGCCTATATGTTATTCTAGGGTAGGTAGGGGTTATATACTAAAATTATAAATTAAGAAAATCATATCTATACCCATTCATACTTTCGCATTTATAATATTAGTAGGATTTGCGTAAAAATTACTCCTGCTACTTGCAAGAAATGAATGAAAATGTTGAACATAATATAAATTTTATGATTTTACACATCATAAAGTATACTATGTTGCGGTAATATGTGAAGGAAATAACTGTAATGCAGTTAAAAATTATGTAAGCACCTTATCTATATTGCTGGAAAAAATAAATATCGTACGATATAAAGATAATATTTTGCAGAAGTGTTGTATTATATAACCCCTCAACCTTAGGAGATAAACTGTAAACTGTTCATTCGATCATGCGCATGATTCATGGGGGTATTTACTTACTATGTGCTTTACAAAATTATAGCCTACCTACATTAGTGAATCTTTGTTCTTATCTTTTGCAATGGAAGATAATAAAGTAAAAGTTCTATGTTATTTTTACAGTTTTCTTGATTAACTGACTTCGAAAACGAGAAGGAGGTTTAATTTCTTCTAAATATTTTTATAATAAATGTTATAATTACTCAAACTCAAAGATCCAGGAACAGATATAGAAAAGCGAGAAAAAAAAAATTGCCTAATAGGTTCAGGCGTCTTTATGTAATCGGTGACGGAATAATTGTAAACCCAACTCCTTTTGAATTCTGAATCCTGACAAAGCATTCTACGTAAATAGAGGTGGTCGTAATACACCTACTCGTAATACGACAACAAAATGAAATGCTAATAAAGTTACGTATATTAAATTCCACAGTATATCAAAGTAAGACAATAATGACTCACAGTAATACAAGGCAAGGCTTTATAGGACATGTTCGATAGCAAGATGTATCTGTGCTGTATCGATACAGTCCTGACATCACCTTTACTCGCATAATCCTTCTAGAAGTTTAATCTGTGAGCTAAGCAGTAAAATACTAAGCTCCGAAACATCCTATCCTATTACAATACTATTACGGCAAAGGGTGGATCCAGGATTTGGTCCTGGGGGGGGCAAGGTGCAGACAGGCAAAAATAATTTTTACTAATAAAAAAAAAAAAAAAAGTTAAATAATTTTTTTTTTAATATATATATATTTTTTTTATTATAATTTTTACTACGGAAAGTGTGTGTTTAGCTCGCTCTGAACAGTTAGAAAGACAAATATCCTTAATAATAAGTGCGCAAGCAGCTTGCTGCGGGCGCCGAGAAAAAAATTATAATCTTGACCATGAAATATGTGCCAAATTCGTAACTCTACAATGCTTCTAGGGGGGCCTTGGGCCTCTGCCCCCTCCCCCTAAGCCTATGATTACGCCCATAATAAAATGACAATATGACCATGTACCGGCATGATGTTATAAATCCAGGGAGGGATTTATTCCGCCTGCTAGGTTTAGTCTGATACCATTTACCATCTACGACAGCGTTGTCGCTTAACATCATGCAAGAACGTGGCCAAAGGCTAACATATAATGAATTTTTACAAAAACTTACCTAATGGTGAAAAATTGTGTGTGACTGTGAATATTTGTTACTCATTCGCGCAGAAACCACTCAACCGATTGCGATAAAACTGTTATGTGCGGTATGTACATAGATAGCTGGAAACCTCAAAAACATCAGCGACTTTTTGTCCCCACTTTCCCATGGATACGGGACTTTATGTACCAACATAATATTATGTGTGTAAAACCGAGGAGCTTGTACACCTACATAATAAAATATTATCAACCTACATGATACCTATATTCATCTTTTTTAAAATATAATTTGCCAAGCGTTACTTGTTAACTTGTAGGATAAACATTTCAACTAACTCTTTTAGAATAACAATACAAATGATGTCATTTCTTTGTAAAGAGTCTAATTTATAAACGGAGCTGCTAATTGGTATTATTTTATGTGTGTTATGTCTTCTTGTACTATATGTTATGATTGTTGTGATATATATTTACGACTGTGCCCAGTGGTTTTAGATGGATAGATAAAGTTTCCATTGAACACCAAAGGAACTATACAAAAAAAAAAAAAAAAGGTAGCACTCCGGGAGTGCCGGCAGAAGTAAAAACTTCAATATTAACGTTGTGTTTAATTATAAGTATAAAAATACTATCATTTATGAGGTAGAATACAATGTTTATTTATTGCGCTATCGTACACAAATATGACAATTTATATTTTGTTATTTATAATATTATATCGTTATTTATATATTACATTAAATTTTATCTCTCAGAAAAATCAACTTCCATCCATAATTTCGACGACTTTTACACCATCGTTATTATCAGAATCATCATCCCAAATTTTTACAACTGATACAATTGGTTTATGATAACTGAAGTAAGAAACAAACAGTTTTGATTCGAACCTATTTAAGTGTCTAATAAAGACCGCATCAATAGTAGTTTTGTATTTCGTTGTGCTAAAATTGCGATCATTTGACATAGTTAAACCAAATTCACAGAGCAGCACACTCAAGCACGGTAGAAAGAGTGAGAGATACTAGTTCCTCTCCCTTCCCCTCGATCTTACGCTTTTTCGATCAGCATCACGTGACCCTGACGCGAGTTTGAAAGTTTTTACCCATACAAAAAAGTGCTCAGCGCCGCTAAAGAAGTTTTCACTTCAAAAATTAAACCCTCATTCTAACAGCTTCCACCAGAGAAACCAGTGCTGTGCACCAAATTCTGCTTGATCCATTCAACCGTTTAGTAGCAATTACATTCTTACAATCATATTTTGGTATTTTGTAACATAAGTAGGAAGCAAAATAATACGTAAGTACTCACTAAATTTATTTCATTACCCCGAAAATACTAGAAATATTTTGGATTTCATCCAAGTTTTTTTACTAGGAAATAGTGAGGTCTGCACAGAATTCACGGCGACTAGACTAAATGTTTATCTAGACGAAAATTTCAGTTAGACAAAACATTACATAAAAAGCGCAACGTAAGGACATACGTACGAACGGTAAACAATAACAAGGGAAGTACCATCAATTGTACACAAATAATTAATCACAACAACTAAAGTAGGCATTTGATGCTGTCATCGTGTCAAGGCAAGAATGACTTCGTAAGGAATCGAGCAATTCAATCTCAATTGGCGATCGTCTCTGGCGCCGTAAATTGGTCCTCGATTATGCTTCTATTGAACGGGCGTACCTTAGTGTACGTAATATGTTTACGTGTGACGCACACATACAAAAACATCGTACGATGGTAGCCAACCAATGGGAGCCTCGTGCGTGGTGGGCTCGACTCCCCACCACAACTTTGGTATGCACGTTTCTTAGAACGGCACTGTTAAAAATAACTACCTGTTTGACGAGATACGCGATGGTAAATGTTCTCGAGGCCATTGCCAACGGGAGAACTCCAGAATTTAGAGTATTTATGGATATGGATCAGCAGATGATACAATGTTGAAAAGAAGAATTAATCCGATATGTTGTAAAAGATAAAAATTACAAATTCATCAATTAGTTTAGAAATCATTGATATTGGTTTTTAAATTTATTTAAATTGAGTGCGCAAGAGCATGTCGTCTGATCCGTCTTGCTAAGTGCGGTTTATACTACTGCATCAAAATGTCACTTGCATTTAGAAAACAAGAAATAAACGAGTTAAAATGTATATTTAAATTATAAGACATAATATTTAGTAAAACTTGTAGATTTGCAAATAAAATAATTTTTAATTCTGTACAAATTTGGTGATTTGAACTCTTAATGTTACACCAACCCAATTTTGCATATTAAATACATCTATATGGAAATCAAAAATAATTTAGATCACACACCTAGCACGCGTGCTTGGAAGAACCAGCTCATGCATAAGTTAGATAGAAGGAATTGTCCTCAGATAGGGATAGGTATCCACCGTACATTTCCAATCGCATGTGTACAAACAGCTGTTTGCGCGTGCTGGCCACGTGAAACTCGATCGCGCTCTAGTGATGCGACATTTCCTCACTAGCGTACCGTACTTGTACTCATATAGGTACACTATACTGTCTAGCATCTTTTGTCGCGATTATAAACTTTATCTACAACTCTTTAAAGCTCAAATTTTAACCAACGGATTAGAATACCAATTCGATTATTGAAATTTTTATTACTTATGCATAAATGCATGAGCCTGCACCTAAGTGTATTTGATCGAGAATCGAGACTACCGGATCAGCGGAACGTTTTTATTTTCATACTCGTATTCTGCTGCATTCGCTTTAACATTTAATATTGTAATTTAAGGAGCGGCCGGGGTGTGTCTTGGCAAGCGATCCTAACGAGTTCAAAGAGAAATGAACCTATGTTTTATAACGCAAACAAAAATGTTACTATTCATAGAACTGGAGTAGTGCCAAATATACAGTCCCTAACCTACATTTTAAATCATCAGTAAACAAGAAAAGGTAGTGTTATCAGACTATAGAAGCTTATGGGAAATATCCATGATAAGGGCAGAACAAATATTAAATTTTTTAAACGTACTTAGATCATAATTCAGAATTAATTGATAAACAAAAGACAGGCATCTAATTCTTCAAAAAGAAAGCCTTGAATTGAAAGTGGTTGCCTTGTAACGTATCAAATTAAAACTGTCTATCAATTATTGTATTTAATTATAATAATCATATTAATATTGTCAAGAGTCTAGATCGATTCATGAATCTCATCGATTCCGATCGTTCTTGATTTCCTGTTAAGTTACAGGCAAAATTTTATACATACCTATTTAACTACAGTTAGTTAAAAAAATTAAAACTGCTGATTTTACAGGTACACTGACGTGTTTGACATGTGTCACTGACTAGCAGATCCATTGATTTAGGAATCGCATTTATTACGTGTACACTTAACTTATTTTTAGATTTCTTTCCTTAAATTAGTACACACCTTTTAGAAGGCATTATGTTAACAATACCTCTATACTTTCATTGATATATGATTTTCAAACGCCGGCCTTTGTTCAAGTACGGAAACCATACATCCACCGCATTGATCCCCCGAGTGTGTCAAAGGAAAGCTACTGAGATTTCCTGAACTTGAACGGGCTTCACTCAACTTCAAAGCGAGTTTAAAAGCTGTCATTATAATTTAAAGTTCGCGCCCAACTTCATAAATTAGCAGGTGTTAGCTTTTAAATTAATTACGAACTTCTTGAATTTATGATTGAATTACGATCGTGATAACTGTTGTTTAATATTTTTAGAGAGGTTTAAGTTAGAATTAAGAGGAAAATTTGTGTTTATCTTAGAAAAAACCATCAAAGTGTTTATGTTTAGAACAAGTTTCCTCAATAACACTGCCAGAACTAATCCTTTCCTTATGTGTGTGTGTACTCATAAAACCAATCTAAACCTATTACGACGTTCTCAGATCGAAAAAGTAAAGGAAAACGGGGGATCCACAGTTTATCGTGTTTTCCGAATTGCACTGCAGAAGCACCCCGAATATTATAAAAATTCTATTATATCATTACTGTGATTATGAGGCAAACAATTAATTTAAAGTATTCCTTTGTCAATGTTGACTTATTGTTTTATTTATTGCCCCCAGATGCTGTCAAAGAAAGATGCAGTCGAGATGAAGACTTGCTTCAGAGATGTTCCATGGCACTACCTGTTCTGAGCTCTCCAGACATTTCCTTTGCCCTAACAAGAGAAGAACTAGATAAAAGCTGCATGTAAGTATAACTTTCTCCTGAGGCACCTAAAAAGTGATTCAGACATGGTTACAAAGTCAACAGAATCTTCCGGAAAACATTTATCTACTGAATATAGGCTTCCAACATCCTTCTTATGAGTAGAATCCCTCAACACAGGGTTACTTGCCACTTGAATATTATAACACAAGCCAGCATGTAGATTCTCAAAGAACACAAGGAATAATAATAAAAAAACACAAATACAAGACAAAACAAGACTAGACAAACAACAACGACAAAACGACAACACAACACAAACAAACGGACTAAAGAAAAAGGTAAACAAACATACAAAAACGCCACTTTGTCGTTAAAATATGCAAAAATAAAATAAAATTACATTTGATTTCGTAATAGAAGCACTGATTTTCACAATAAAAATTTCATTCGATCAACTACACGACATGGCGGTGACACGAGGCGATAATATGTTTTATTCTACCTCTATAATATGTGAAGATTACAAATAGCTTTAAAACTTTTCTGTTGAATTCTGTCTCAAAGTATCATAGTTTTAAACTAGCTGTCGATACAATACTTCTTAAAATAACTCTTCGACTCCAATCAGAATGTAAAAGCCGGCGACGATTGAGCAGGCAACTTGCCCAAAACATACGTTACCGCATTGCTTTAAAGAATACCGTTCGTGATAATGTGGCCGTGTAACTCAAAATTCAAAATACTCGTATTATTCTTGCATTTTCTTTATTTATATCCGTTTATAACTAAAAACGTAGTTGCGTTTCGGTGTCTGAGAAACATGTTAATTAATAAGTATTTTTTTATATCATATTTTATGGGCTTCAAAATTATTTCTAAAGTTTGAAATATTTTACTTAGATTATGTTTTAACGTATGATATAGCGGTAGCATTAAGTGACATTATCTGGCAGGGTCTTAATTTTGAATATTAGATGCTTTATAAGAAATTATCTCGTTTTCTCTTATAGAAAGTTTGATAGGCAGAATGGTTTATGTTAAGAAGTATTAACTTATGCTATAAATATCGAGTAAATATATGTTATTACTACCACGGAATACCAAACAGTACCTAAAGCAACAGTATACCCAGTACCCACGCAGTATGTTTGACTAAACAAATTCATAAAGCTGGCAAAAATCAGAAGTATTTTTTATCCTCGCCCTTGCCATAAAATAAATTAATGTCCATACTCCTAACCTTTATTACGTACATCCTTACTCGTCCAAATGAAGCTTATTTATTTTCGCAATGTGGATGAAAATATTTACCTTTTTTCATTTGATCATCTGTATTTTGGCAAACGTTGAATATTACAAGCAGCATAATTAAAAATATATCAATAACCGAGGGGAACGAGACCCGAAATAAATATCGAGCTACGTTTGCGGCCGAGAATTGTGGTGCTCTTTTGATATACATGGAATATAAAAATAGTATTTATTTCCATTACACTCTTAAATAAAACTCCTCTTTAAATTTAATGATTTTTTATTTATGCTGCTTTTCTTTTTTTTAAGACTACAAAAAAGAACGACGAAAATGAGTTACAGGAAGAATCAAAGCTAATTTTCATATTATTTTATAGAGGTATAACTATATAATAAAACACGTGTCTTTTAAATGGCTTTTACTATCTTAATTATTAGATTGTGCAATTTATCTGCCCTGTCAAAAGTTAATTAGGCATGGATTAATTAAATCAATCAATGTCAATACGCCCCATTGATTAAGACGCTTTTGAGAATAGAATTTTGGTTAATAATGATTCATTTAGATAAGGTGATTCAAAAAAGAGTTAAACTATCAATTTAAATAACTTTTTGAAAAATAAACTAAATAGAATTAAAAAGTTTATTCAGTAACCAACTGATAACCGTGAATTCCCTATATTTTCTAACATATAATATTATCATGTTACTTTTTCTGAGAAAAAACTACTGTAGATAATAATATTATGATTGATACATACTGACTCTTAAATTACACTTAGTCTGTAGGTATACAATTGGTCTATGATGTAATACATCTGTTTTAGAATTACTTGACAGCTGTTTAGTTTGATATATAGATTCGTTTTGGACCACAATAGGGGTGTTGAATAATATTTACTTGAAAGACATTTTATATTATTATTTTGGATACACCCCTACAATGGGTTTAAATTTCAATATACTCGCATAAATAGTATGATATACATTGAACTTTAATTGATATAGTAAGTAATATTACCTGGTGGACATTTGAGAGAAAAGCTTTTTGCTTAATTGCACTTCGCAGTAAGCACTCCACATTCTGCATCGTGGGAAACAATGTGAGAAATATAGTGCATTTGTTGAATGAATTTATTCGTATAAAACATGAGAAAATGTTATTATGAAATTACAATTAAACAATTTTCTTTTTTCTTACTATACCTACTGAGAAGACAAAGTGAAAGTTTTTATGTACTTACTATCTCTATATTAATAATATTTATACTAATTATGTTTAAAACTTTAAACACCTCAACGCAATGGCGACTTAATTTTCATATTATTTACGTGATGAGATGAGTATTTTTATTATCACTAGCTCTTTACATCTATAATGCGCTAAGCAGCTCCTTTGTTTTGGAAGAAGCGTTTAGACCCTGAAATATAGCAGTACTTCTAAGCGCGTAAAAAACCTAAAAAAAGCAAAGCTAGCAATACCTTAAAGAGACCTGTAATTGTAAAATATCGTTCGAACCCTTTAATTAAAAATCAGTTAGCGGTAAAAGGGTATTTTGCCGACTAATTAAATTATCGTTTGAAATGCGGCTCTTCTTTTTCACTCGAGCGCTATCATGGTAAGGCGATCGGCACGCTCGTTTACGTTCCGGAACTTTGTGAAAAGTGGCTCAAGTTTTGTTAAGCTGGGAAGGTGAAGAGCTGGTGTTATCAAATATGGAACATTAATAGAAATTGCATTTTTATGCAACAAAATGCATTTGATGTGCTTAACATATTATCGTTATTATGCGGTATACGCCTTTTCATTAGATACAGGCAAAGATAAAATAAAACCACTAGGTACCTACAGTCGCTATATTGTTTGCAACCTGCAATATTGCAATAAATTAACTTTTAAGTGATGTGAATTACCGGTGAAATAACACTTTATAGAGCCACTATTATCAGGTTTAATTCTATGATGAACCACAAATCTTCACAAAATCTTGGAGGTGGCAGAATATGGACTTCGCCCCATCTTAAACAAAAGTACCAATACCTATATTTACCTATATGGAAAGCACGTGTCTCTGATGGGTCCATGTTATACTCTTTTCTATCTGGTCTTTAGAAACTGACTCTTCATACTTCACACCGCGAGGATGTATGACTGCTTTTCCGGCAGCTCTCAGCCTAAGTTCCCGCGGACCAAGTTCAGCAGTTCAGTAATCGCGCCGCACGCAGCTAGCTCATCTTAATTTAGTGCTCTTGTTTGTGGTAAATAGCAATTTGAAACTAGTTGTCCGACTGAGTAACTTCGCTCGCCGTTCATAGCGTCAGTTGAATAGCCAATGAGCCACTTTACTGGAGCCAGGGTAGGCTCGCCGTCATTTAGGGGCTCCTAGACGCCTCGTTTTACGATTCGCGGAATAACCTCTTTAAAGCGTAACTATTATTAGCATTTGTACGAGTTTTTCTTTTGTTTTTGTTTTCTGCATAACGTTTTTCATATTTCATTCACAGTACTCGTATATAGCAGATATTTGACTTAGGTAGATATCTGAAACCTGGTTTGGCTTTCATCCAAGATTTATAATGTTGGGCGGGTATGTGAATTGTGACGTTGTAAACATAAACAAATGACGTAGATTTCACCTCTGCGAGTTTATTTTTGGATTTGTTTGTTATTATTCGATTGAGTTCCCAAAATCTATCCATACATATAATAAGAATGGAAATTTCTCCCCATTCATTGTGATCCTTTACTAAGGTGAACTGTGAAAATACGCATATGAACAAAACGACGCGAAAAAGTCGCTTGCGCGATCTAGATCGTAAAACATTTTGTCAATTTTTCCTAGGGAAACGTAAAATAAAATAATAAAATAAATAATAATCATTTATATCGGACACATCGCCCCTAATTTACATCAAAATTTCGAAGTAAAAGTAATAGAATATAAAGTAAATTCAATTCAAAAAAATCAAAAAGCAAAAAGTGCGACAAACTAAAAATACGCCATCTATCGATGTGGCCATAAACGAAAATTTACCAGAGTAGTTTTATTAGGCTTAATTTGTAAAAAGGTTATTACTTATGTGTGATAAAACGGCACAACCGAATTGTATGCAGTTTTCGCTAAAACGTTGCAAATTTCTCTAATTTGTAAATAGTATTGGTTTTATTTAAATCGGTTTTTAAATAAAAGAGTTATATCTATCTAAAGATTTACTTATCTATTATATAAAATCGTTCGTACACTTTTGTTCTATCAACGCACAGCCCAAACGGCTGGACGGATTGAGCTGAAATTTGGACAGCGTATTCGTAAGAAGATTTCATCGTGCAATAAGAAGCGATTTTTTAAAATTCCCTCATGAACAGGAATTATTCCCGAAAAACGAATGTATGCAAATCTGTAACCGCTGAACCGGTTGAGCTAAAATTTTGTAAAACGATTATTGGGATTGTAATTAGAAACATCAAATAGTTTTTTTGTCAGAAATTTACTTTTAAGGGGGGTAAAGGGGGGTCGAAGTTTGTATGGAAAATTTAGAACCGCTGACCCTATTGAGCTGAAATTTGGTACAGAGATAGATTGAGTCCTAAAAAATTGAATGGTATACTTTTTATTCCAAAAATCAACCTCTAAGGCGGGATAAAGGAGGTCAAAGTTAGAATAGGAAATCGGTAACCGCTTCTTTGTTTAAGCTGAAATTTAAACCAGCGTGTTCTTTAGGTAACGAAGGCGACGTATAAAAAGGGATTTTTGCAAAATTCTTCCGGGAACGGGAATTATTCCCGAAAAACGTTTGTATGCAAATCCGTATCCGCTGAACCGATTGAGCTGAAATTTTGTAAAACGTTTGTTTAGATCGTGTTTAGGAACATTAATTTTTTTTTGACGAAAATTAACTTTTAAGGGGGGGTAAAGGGGGGTCGAAATTTGTATGGAAAATTTAAAACCGCTGACCCCATTGAGCTGAAATTTAGTGGGAGATTGAGTCCTAAAAAATGATATGGGATACTTTTTATCCCAGAAATCAACCTTGAAGGGGGAAGAGGGGGGGGGGGGGGTAGAAGTTTGAGTAGAAAATCAGTAACCGGCCATCTTTTAAAGCTCAAATTTGAACAGCGTATTTTTTATGTAACGTAGATGACCGATAAAAAGGGATTTTGCAAAATTTCCACGGGAACGGGAATTAATTCTAAAAAACGTTTGTATCCAAATCTGTAACCGCTGAACTGATTGAGCTGATATTTTGTAAAACGATTGTCTGAAATGTGTTTAGGAACATTGAATAGTTTTTATGTCAGAAATTAACTTTTAAGGGGGGTAAAGGGGGGTCAAAGTTTGTATGGGAAATTTAGAACCGCTGACCCTATTGAGCTTAAATTTGGTACAGCGGTAGATCTAATCCTAAAAAATGATATGCAATACTTTTTTCCCAGAAATCAACTTTTAAGGGAAAAAAGGGGGGTGCAAGTTTGTGTAAAAAATCGTTAGCCGCTTCTTTGTTTTTGCTGAAATTTGGACAGCGTGTTCTTAGTTACATCAACTAAGACGACCGATAAAAAGGGATTTTGTGAAATTCTTACAGGAACGGGAATTATTCCCAAAAAACTTTTGTGTGCAAATCCGTAACCGCTAAACCAATTAAGCTGAAATTTTGTAAAATGATGGTTTGAGTTTTGTTAAGGAAAATTTTAATAGTTTTTATATCAGAAATTAACTTATAAGGGGGGGTCAAAGTTTGTATGGGAAATTTAGAACCGCTGCGCTGACCCTATTCAGCTTAAATTAATTTAGTGCAAAGGTTGATTGAGTCCTAAAAAATGGGATACTTTTTATCCCAGAAATCTACATTAAAGAGGAGGAAAGGGGGGGGGGGGTGCAAGTTTGCGTAAGAAATTGTTAACCGCTTCTTTATTTGAGCTGAAATTTGGATAGCGTGTTTTTAGGTGGTTTTGGCGACTCACGAGAAGGGCTTTTGCTAAATTCCCACTGGAACGGGATTTATTTACAAAAAACAATTGTATGCAAATCCGTAACAACTAAACCGATTGAATCGAAATTTTGTAAAATCATGGTTTGAGTTGTGTTTAGGAACATTAAATATTTATTTTGACAGAAATTAATGGGAAATTTAGAACCGCTGACCCTATTGCGCTTAAATTTGATACAAAGGTAGATTAAGTCTTAAAAAAAGATATGGGATACTTTTTATCCCAGAAATCAACCTTTGAGGGGAGAAAAGAGGGATCCAGTTTGTGTAGGAAAGGTAACCGCTTCTTCGTTTTAGCTAAAATTTGGACAACGTATTCTTTATGTAACGTAGGCGACCGATAAGAAGGGATTTTGTGAAATTCTCACCAGAACAGGAATTTTTTCACAAAAACGTTTGCATGGAAATTAGTAACCGCTGAACCGAAAATGAGCTGATATTTTGTTAAGTTCTGTTAATGAATAGTTTTTTTATGTCAGAAATTAACTTTAAGGAGACTAAGTATTAAAGGAGGGGGAAGGAGGATCAGAGATTTAATGGGAATTCAGGAACCATGGAATTGATTTGAGTCGCGGGAAGGATGGTGTGAGAAATTAGTAACGAATAATAATTTAGCTGAGGTACATTACAGTAGAGATAAGTTAAAGAGTTACCGGGAAAGGACCACAAATAGTTTTAATTCCTGAAAAGAGGCGTGAAAATTTATGAAGGCGATAAACTACCGCTCAACTGAGATAATTTGACCTCTGGGAAAGGACATAGGATTGGTTTCTACGGTAGCGAACAAAACTGCATAGAAATACCCAACCCGATATTCTTCGCTACCCACAGCGGGAGCAAATAATATATAGCCATGCCTTATTTTACGCTTACAAAGTCACGGGGATGGAAATACTATCATAGTGAACATAGCAGCACCAAATTCGCTTTATTAATTGACTCTCACGCGCAACGAAGTGCGCGCGGGTCAGCTAGTTTTTAGTAAAGAGGAGTGAGGGCGTGTAAGGCGTAGGGATTATAGATTAGCCAAGAAAAGATTTCGAAAGTCCCCATTGTCACTTTGCCAGTAAAGTAAGATTTAGGATGTTTTCTGATATTATAAATTACCTAATATCTACTAATGAAATAACTAATGAGGCAATGCAGGCAAAAATCTGCCTGTGCCACAAAAAAGCTAATTATACGAGTAATTATGTCAATATGACGAGATCAAACACTAAACTGTCTACAAAGTCAGCGAATTAACCGTGCAGTTCCGAGTCATTTGCTTAACAATTTCATTTCAGCGTCAGAGATAAAAGTTGAAATTGCTCATTACGCGTACTTTGTTGCAGTGAGCTGCGTTCCGGGATAAAATGTATAGAGAACTATACGAACGTGTGTATGGAGAAAAAAGAGCAAGTTATGTTTAGGAGGATATACGCTGGCATCATAGACGTGGTTCAGGAGTTGTGCAGTCGAGGGAAGTATCAAGATGAGTACTTGAAACACGCGGATTGTGTGAAGAATGTGCGATCGGAGTATGAGACGTGTAGTCGCAAGTATGAAGTGACCCTAACGCAGTTGAGCAACCACCAGCAGAGTGATCAGTACCAGACAGACCAGACCAACAGTGTTGTCAACCATGAGGAATATTTGAGGACAGTTTGTTGGTGAGTACCTTTACATATTTCATTACATTTTTTAAAATTCTTAATAGTTCTAGGTTAGGCTTTGACCACGATCTCGCCTAATCTTAAGCGACAATGCGGCCGTAGATGATATCAGACTAGACCTAGAAGGCGGAATAAATCCCTCCGGGTCATATCTGTTACTTTAATAATATCAAACAAATCAGATTTTTATATTTTGTAGGAACTACGTAACAGGTTTTCATGCACTTTTCATTAAAAGGCTGTGATTTTCATAGAATTTTGGAAAAATGTAGGTATCTTAGTTAATAGTTAATCAAAATTAAACAACTCGTAATTTAAATAAAATTAGACTTTATACACAAAAAAAAACCTTGATAATGATATTGTGTAGATGAACCTACTGATAAGCAAAAATGAACTAAACTGTATCAGGAAGTCAGGCCCCAAATTAACTAACAAATTAATCAATATCGTTAATTTTTTGGTAAACGTTTTAATTTGAATATTGATAAATCTAATTAATTTAATTCAGAATGTAATTAAAAAAAATGTTCCTTCTATATACAGTCGGACAAGATAATTGGTACAGGATTTCATATTAAAACAATGTAAAACTAAACTAACCAGCAGGCCAATATAATATATTATATAGAGCTTCATCTTATGCCAATAGTTTTTGAAATGTACATATAGTATGAAGCCGCTATTAAGCTTAACTTGTTTGGTTGTTTGAACTAAAATGTGGCACCAAGTGGCACGAGTCTTTGTATATCATATAGCAATCAATATTTTGATTGCTATGTGAATATTTGTTGAATATTTGATTTTTAGGTACTTATAGTACCTAAAGCTAAATCTAACGCCGGCTTAATAGTCGAGTTTTCCATGCGCTAAAGATAATTTTGACGTAGAATCTTGAAATAAGGTCTTATTGTATTTGCCAGTCACATCTAAGAAAAATTCCCACATAGCATAATTTGTTCTTGCATAACAAATAACTGGTTTCAAATCATTAGCTAATGTGGAAATCGCTAATCAACGCTTGTCCTAAATACAACTTGGATTTAAGGAAATAGAAATGTGCCCCTTTCGTGTATCGAGCCATAATTTTATAAGTACACAGGTCATAAGTACGAGCACAATGGAATTAATTTTAAAAATAGATTTTTAAATTGTTTATGTAAACGTGTTTTTTTGTTCTTTTCAACTAAAAACATGACATTCAAGTACAATGTAAACAACCACAACAAAACTTGTTTATGTCCGCCATTCACCACCAGTACAAACTTTTGTCACAACTCACTGTTGTAAATGTAATGATAGTCTGTACAAAAAGGGAAGAGGCCAAACATATAATAGCCCTAATTTAAAACTTGCGTTAAGTTCAATTTGATTTATGCTACAAAATAAAAGTAAATATGTAGGTAACTAGCTTATGCAAGCGGCTTTGCCCGCATGGCAAAATTCTTTCTTAGCGGACGTCTACGTCATAAAACCTGACTGTGTTACAAATTTCAACCCAGTCCGTCCCGTGGTTTAAGCTGTGCGTTGATAGATCAGTCAGTCAGTTAATCAGTCACTCTTTCCTTTTATATATTTAGATTATATTCGTTATCCTAACCACCATAACACAAGCATTAAGTTGCTTAGCTTGGGGTTAGGTGGCGCTGTGTAAAATGTCCTGAAATATTTTTTTTATGTTTATTAATTTAATTAAAATACAAAATGTATCTACCCGTTCGAAAACTCAAAAGCATCAAAACGCCTAGAGACTATTTTAGTCTTACGAATAAATTGAAGTCATTTTTATTCGTACACTTATTTATTATCCGATAAAGAATACTTGCAAAAAAGTTGTCATGCCAAAGTCATATCACGAGTACATGAACAGAATCAGGTCCTTAAAAAGAGCTTGCGTGTGAGTACCTCTCGACTTTCTTTTTGCACTAAATCTGTAACATTAAAACTAAGTGTGACATTGTTATTTAGAAAGTGACATCTGACAGCAATCAAGGATCTGCAATGATTAATTAGACGTAGAAAGTAATTACGCCATGATAAAAGCAGGAGAAATTAGTTCTCAGTATTTGTGTAATAAGAGAGACAACCATGACTCCTTTTTTGTATGAGGGGAAATGCTTATATGCATAACCGTACCTCCTGGGGGAGAGGCACTGTATGGAACTCATTTGCCGGTGGAAGTGCAAGGCAATAATACCCACTAAAACCTCTAGGTAGGCCGTCTTTCTGTCATAATGGGCCAGGGTTGCATTCATCATCCCACCCCAGCGGTAGCCGCCTCAAGGATTAGCCCCAAACTTGTACCTAGAGAAAGGACTAAAATAAAGAAGGGGTGTCTTTGCCTTACAGCAGTACGGTGCAAGCTGACTAATAATATGTTGTGTAAGAAGTTAATTTTATCCTAGCTAAACATATCTCAGCTATAAATAGCTTGAATATATTATCGTAGGTGTTTCTGAATTTTGAGCTAGGGTATCGGGATTAGGTACGTAAAGCAAAAGGGATCAATGGGTTAAAATGTTACGTTGCGTTGGCGTAAAGGGGTTGATAGTAAGTTCCGAAGTAACTATTTTGGGATTTCTGTCAGCGTGCGTTTAGATTATGAACAAGACGATTAATAGGTATATCTAATCACACTCATATTATAAATGCGAAAGTTTGTAAGTGAGTGTGTATGTTTGTTACTTCTTCACGTCTAAACGGGTGGACCGATTTAACTGAAATTTGGTATAGAGATAGCTTAGACCCTGGAATAACAAAACGGCTACTGTACAGCGCAAACCGCTGCGCCGCGCGGGTAAAACCGCTGGGCGCAGCTAGTAAGATATAAGTTGATGAACAAAACGATTGTTGCTCGCAAAATATTAAGCGATAACGGTGTCTCATTTCAGACGCAGTGTTACCTAAGTATACGGAGTAATATGAAGCCCTACGATACTGCATTGCGTTCGTCATACTGAGACATAGGTTGTTAGGTTCTATGAAGACTGAAACATAACTAAAAAGACGTGTTCCTAGTTGAGTCTTGGCAGATGACAACGCAGGATAGGCTAGAGTTCCGACTAGAGCTAAAATGGTGTCATACATTTAAGCCGCTCCACTTGCCGTAAATATTCGCCAAATGTCAGTCTCAAACAAAATTCGCGCAAAGATTTAAGCGATGTGGAGGTGTGTTTTTACAAGCTTTTATTACAAGCTTTTATTTACTTTCACCTGTCTGTTGTCTGTCTGTCTGTCTGTCTGTCTGTAATCAAATCTTGCAAGTTTAATTTGACCCACTTTCCGGTGTCCGATTTAGCTGAAATTTTGTATGCATGTATAAATCGGGTGACAATGCAATATTTTTATGACATCGAGCTGATGTGATGATGTAGCTGGAAGGTGGCCATAGGAACTCCGTAATTAAACGACACAACCCCATCGATTTTGGGCTCATTTGATTCGTCTTGACGAGTACTTTATGATACTTGATGGTAATAATAATAAAAGCTTGTTTTTAAAAAGATTTTTTAAAATTTCACTTGTTACCTTTGTAGCCAATCTTAGTGAAAAACTTATCATCGCAAAACGATCGCAGGGGCCGCGGCCTCTTAGGTATCCACAAAATTCCTTTATTTAAAAACAGCCCTCGCGTAACGAGCGCTAAATTAGACGCAAGTACTTTAATAAGCCCGCTTATAACGAAGCTGTATCTCAAATTTTACAACTTTTGTACACGTAAATAGAAATCTTTATTTAATTAACATGCGAAGGCTGAAGAGATGTAGGCAGATACCACGCTTCAATAAAGAAAATTGACGTCATGCAGTTAATCCTAAGGAAAACCTTTTCCCAATAATAATAATATTATTAGTCTTTTTTAGTGATCGCACTCGTTTTCATAATATGGTCACGCACTGGTATTATGTGGTGCAAATTTCTGATATTATTTTTTGCCTATAGTGAAATCCATTCCTTGGTTACGCTAGAAACAGTTTTTTTATTACAGCTAAGTCTAAATTTAATTTTAACATTATGTTTACAGTAATCTCTACTTATTACCTGTTTACGAAGAGAATACATTTACTTTCGTATTAGTATAGAGATGAAACCCCTAAACTGAACCTAGAATGATGAAATTTGAAACATAGTAGCCAACTATGTATATACTATTTGTTTGGTGCACGGCCTCTGCCTTCAAAATAGTCCGTGTTAACATGCTGGCAAAGTTTATTAGCATCGTAGCGGGCCACCCTCAAGATCTTACGTTAATTACTTTCGCCACAGTAATCCTGTTACTCAGAATATACTTAATTCCACGCTCAACTTCTTTCCGGGGTGTTGGCCCGTTCAGTGAGATTTTAAATTCGGTGCTGTTAAATGGCTTTCAACTTTCAAAACAACTGTAATAACATATTTTTGTTTTCTGAGCGTTGCTTTTAATTAGTTTGAGGCGTTAAGTAATGCTTTCTGCTTTATGAGAGACGCTTTTCTTAAAGGATTTTTATTTTAATTATTTTAAAGAGGACTAGCTCATTGTCCGCGCCGAGAATTTTCTTCTTAGTGGAGATCTACGTCATACAACCTTCAGCAGTTTAGCCAGAGTGATAGATCAGTCATATAGTCAGTCAGTCACATTATTCACTCTTTTCTTTTATATTTTTTGATATCCATCAATCTGTTCAGCATGTTGAGCTATATGTTGATAGATCAGCTAGTCAAGCTTTCGTTTGATAAGCATAAAATTCTGTTTAACAGGTATAGTTTTCTTTTTGAAATCTGCTAAGATTATGAATTTTTTTATTAAGATCTATGTATATTCTGAACTTATGTTATCTAACGGTTTCACCCGAACCGTTCTTTGTCTATGTGTAAAAATCAATTTAAAACACTATTTTTAGTATTTTAGGTATAATAGGAACGCTTCTCGCTTCATAAACAAATCATAATCCAACAATAGATTTAATTAAAAGAAGACTTCAAGTCCGCTCGGAATCCTTAAGGCGTAACGAGTGTCGTCACTCAAATCGAGTTCCGCAAATTAAAGTGGAACTGACGCTGGAACTAACTTACTGACTTCAAAGAGATGGCTAGTCGTGAATATTGAATAGTCCTAGTTAGTAAAATATTCAACAAATCGAACGGCCCAACTAATTACACCGCCGAGGCGTGATTTCCACCGATATTAATACTTGTCTACACAATTTGCATGTAAATTGCGTACGCTACTCTATATTCTTCAAGTTTTTGTTGGTTATTGAAATTAGGCGACGGTTTACGGTAAGTTATAATTGACAAAATATTGTTGCGTAGTAGAAAACAGTAATCTGTATTTCATGGTACTAACGAGTTATTATGTACTGATGATTTTATTGAATACTCGTAATAGCTATGTTTGCGCGGAAGACCCAATCCCGTGGAAAAATTGGAATCATTATTGTCTCTCTTAATTTTTTATATTGTTTTAGTTTAAGTTTTTCTTTGTAGTTACAACATACCTATACTTTCTTTTGTGTTTCAATAAAGTGTTATCCATATCTATCTATCTACTACATATTGAGTTTCGTCATCGCTTCAGTGTTTTTTTGCGTGAAGGAGCAACAGACGAACACCCTCATTATAGTATTTTAATTGATCATAGATCCACAATATTACACATCAGTTCAGATTTATTTATAATGTGTGAATTCGACTCCTACTTGGCCAGTTTATTTTATGTGTAATTTTCCGGCCATATAATAAGTAGGCATATCTCCTGTATAATTCAGCTGAAAATGAGTACATCAGAGCTTTATGATAATATTTTAATAGTAAGCCATGGAAGATAAACATACTGGACTGATTTTGCTGTTAAAAAATGAGGCTATACGAGTATAATAAGACCGTCCGCTTGTAGATATACAAATTCATTGTACTTCACCATACCATAATATACAATGCTACTGTTGTACTAGTAAGTCTTTATGTTCGGGTGTGTGTATGTATGCGCGCCGCGCGCGTTGTGTATAAGGTTGTGGGCTTATTGCGAGTGCACAAATAATTGTTTTAATGAAACCCCTTCCAGTAATATTTGAATGATTGGCAGTAGTAAAATTTTCCGAATCGCCGAAAACAGCTGATATTCCCAATCAAAACCATTTCGCAAGCCCTCGGTCATTAAAGGCTGATTAACATTCAGCTCGGATTAAGTGAAGCACTTAACGCGCTCTCGGTGTGTTAATGACTTCTTTATCAGCCCTTTACAGCTATAATCTGAAAACATTTATTTTTGTGAGCCGCTTAGAGGCTTTTTAGCCATTTAGCGTGACATTCGGTGATCGGAATATTTTATGGAGGGAGCGAAGATTCGCTCATTGAGATTTATTGGTGTTTTAATATTTTGTATTATGATTTTTATATAACATGGGGAAAGGTTCCATTTTGAAGCTACTTAGCTGGAAATTCGTACACCGCTAGACGCCGCTTTCGATTGGTTGGCAGTTTAGCTCTATTGGGATAGAGTTAATCTGGCAAGTAGGACTGTCCCCCATAATATCCCATCTTATTCCTTTTACATTCCCTTGGACAAGATGAAAACGTAACGCAGCGCAGTAAGAGCGTTCTAAGGTCATGTCACCTTTTTGTTAATTACCACTCTCCTATGCAGATAAAAGTGGCACTCTACGTCAAAAAGCTAAAGTTAACGCGTGCAAAATTACATTTTCATTGTAAAAGCTAGTGTGGTTCGGTCAGTTTTTCTAGTTAAAATATTCGTGCGCTATCATAGGATTCATACATCGTTGGCCACACAGTGTCACAATAGAGGATGTTGAATAACAAAAACATTTGCGATCCCGCGAAAATAACTAGCGAAAAATGCCACCACAGTGTTGAAATTAAAAGTGGAGGAAAATGAGATATGAAATTGCATATTTGCACATCTATTTTCCGTTTGCAAATCGGAAGCGATGTGCGTTAGTTTACAATTTATGAGCGCAGCGTGAACTACATTTATTATTAGGTATTGATATTACATAATCTGACGGCTTTTTCTTTAGTTTATTATTAAAAGTTAGCATTTGACATGTTGAAAAGATCCATCTTAACCTAGTCCAGACTTAATTAGTAAGTACGTAGAGTAATAGAGTAACTTTATGAATGTAATAGGTAACTTAAGCTGTGCTTAGCGAAAAGAAGAAGCCTATGTATTATTCAAAGCTGAAGCTGAAACTTGGTGTATAAGTAAAATATTTGGTAAATAAATTTCAGCCCAATCCGTTTAGTTGTTGTTGTAGAGGTTACAAACGAACATTCATATAATACGAATACACATCATCACACATACATAGTTTTGCTCGTTATATATTATGCAGGATTAGTTGAAAGCAAGAATTTTTTACCGGAACATATTTAAATAAAATCTAGCAAAGATAAAGGGTTTACTTTCTTCACAGACCATCGCCTTGACGTAATGAAGTCGGACAAAATCATTTTGAGTTTTAAACTTTTAATAAGCCTTCTTCCAATCGGATCTACTGCTTCCTAACTTTTACAAACGAGAATACTTTCCAAGTCGTTATTAGTTTGGACCTCAAAAGAAAAGCTTGAATGAAACTGAAGTAAAGTAACAACCTGATAACTGCTGATTAATTGAAAAAGAAATTAGTTTGTGTATAACCACCCAAAAGATTATATTATGTACGTACCTACATTGTACTTTTTTTATTTTATTTATGTAGTGCGACTGTGTGTATCACTGGGGCCTTGATTGGCCTGTTGTGATCGCCGCTTATTATGGTGATATTGACCCAAAGCCGCAGCGCTAGAGTTCACCACAGACTTCTAGAAACTGCAGGATTTTCCTTGGAGTCATCTCTCAAAGCTCTACATTGTACTAATAAATAAATTTATTTTGCGAAGTACTTAACTCACACATACGTAAGTTTGCCACACTGCCTATTAGATTGTCTCAAAAGAAAGCGAAAGCAGTGAAAATACATAAGATGAACCGCTGGAGAAACAGAAAAAAAAATGTTAACGTTTAGATATTTGCGTTTAAATATTACTTTGTCAATCTTTAAAGTAGTCTTGAAAATAGGTAAAGACTCTTTATTAGTCAATTCCACACTTTCGTTATTATATAATTTTCGTAGGATTTATCATCTTTCTTTGGTTCAAAAGGGTACTCTATTACGTACTAAAGAGCATGTCTAAAAACTAATTAGTTTTCTGATTACGCCTAAAAGTTCTGTTAAAGGAAGTCCTCAAATCTCAATATAATTTATCATCTAAAATCTAAACGCTTACTAACGGAATAGCAGTATTTCTGAGTCATTCATTTGGAATAATCTCACAGGGGTTGAAACTAGCAAATCTGTTAGAGGAAAACCAGTACTTGCATGCTTCATTTATTTCCTAGATTCTGAGCTGAATTAGCGCGAACTGGATGCAAAGAGAGATTAATGGCTTGACATGTTTTTGATGCTTAGGACGCGTTTTATAGTTTACATAGGTACTGGACTTTAGACTTAACACACACATTATTCATTTATTATGCCCAGACTTTTATGTTATTTGTGAAAGCTGTTTATCGGGTTTGGCAAAATAAGTAGGTAAGACGACAGCTTCAGGAAAATTAAAACATATTTTTTTGGAATGTAATTGTTTGGAATAATTATGAGTAATGTACTTACTAACAACAATTTCTATACATAGTACTTAGAAAAAAGGTAATAAAAAAGTTGGTACCTAACAAAGACAGTTAGTTCCTATTATTAGCAGTATAAGAAATAAGTACCCTAATTAGTAGGTACTTTCAAAAGAACTTCTTACAAATGAGGAAAGGTTCGCAAATCGTCGGAATCTTTTTATGTATGTTTATTGATTACTTATAAGTTTTTGGATCCAATTGTTTTCTTTGGTTTCAAAGAGTATATACATAACATACTTCCTCCCATGTCTGTTTTATCGAAAATGCTCGGACAATTTTTAAAGACAAATTAACTATCAAATCTCGGTTATTAAAAACAAGCTTGAAGTGGATTTAATTTTTTTTTAAATTTCACTTGTTAGTAAATTGCAATGTATGCTATACCTATCACATTCATTCTATGTGAACAGAATTTAATCCTCTCCTATCCCAATAATCTGCTACACTTTCTACTTAAGTAAAATAACCAAAATCGTTTTCAAATCTCTTACATTTCGAATTTCTACTGAAAAGGAAGTGTTGAAAGATTAGGCTCAGTTCACACGACAAACGTAAAGCGCCAGTTTTGCTAACGATCGTTTGCATGAATATGGATTTACTCTTATTTGTAAAATATAGTAAAAATCTAATTCATCGAAATGAGACCTTCGATTTCATGCATTTTCGATCAATGAGAAAAATCTTTACACATTGTTTTTTTTTTCTAATTCCTCAGCTCAAAGTGCACTCAGCATCACGTCGCGTCGGTCATATGCATCAGGATTTATTCATTGCAAAGCTTTTAGACTTCGACCATTTTGAAATCGCAGTGCATTATCATATACGTTAGGAACATTTAGTTTGTTTCACAAGTGCAATTTAAAAATGGTTTATATCTACTGGTTCATTTTGAGTATTTAATTCGTACTTTGTATTGAATTCCTTTTACTTTTTCAGTTCATTCCAAGAATACCTGATGTGCTCGGAGCAGACGGTGCAAAGGTCCTGCGGCGATGAAGCGGCATTATTTACAAGCGCATTTTTAAAACGAATGGCTTCTAATATTATTAAGGTAAGTTAATTTTTAATATAAAGTTGAACGTTTCTATTCTGTATTCGTTAAAGGTTTAATATATTAGATTGGCTACATTTGACTATTAGATACCTACAAGTATAATAATGTAAACAGTCACCGAAAATTCGTTTGCGCGATGTATGATTCAGTGAATTTTGATGCGTGTTGTTGGAGGAAAATGTAATGCTACACCTGAGGGCGTATTGGCTATCGCCAAATGACATGTAAAACACTAGAATCGCATAGACAAAATTGCGTACATTGCTTGCTTAAACCTCCACATTAATATGAGTCAAATAACAAATGCAGGAATGTACGTTGAAGTTGTCATCAATCGTAGTGGGTGTGAATTGGCCAATAGGCCCTCAGACGATCGCGCCATATAGGTATTATTATATAAACGAGAAGGTATGTATAGATGATAACTATGTAAATATACCGACTAAACTCACGGATATAAAAGTCGAAGCTTGGCTCGACCCTGGGTTTCAAGCGGTGGGTATCCTGGGTAGCCAGCGGCGCGACCTCAGCGCGTGAGCTCCTGATGAAGGACTTCGTAATAGTCTGAAACCCAGGGTCGAGCTTAGCTTCGACTTTTATATCCGTGAGTTTAGTCGGTATATTTACATAGTCAATATGGATACCGCTCGCGTTAGTTTTCAAAATTGTATGTATAGATGGATGTTTCTAACTCTTTCATATCGAAATAACTAGATCAATGGTGCTGAAATTTGGTATATAGCTTTAGCAGCTAGCTTAGACCTTGGAATCACACATAGGTTACTCTTAGCAAGTAAAACCGCCGGACGCCTAGTAATATTATAATTCTCATAGTGCTGTCTTCTCTCGGCATTTTGAGCTCGTTTGTTACTCTTTATGGTCCCACGTTGGTAAGTGGACAGTGAAAACTACTCGTTTTGTTAGAGCTGTTACCACATTTTCAGTACCCTCACTTTTATTTCTAAAATGGGCAAAATTATTTTACCCACAGGTATGAATTCTTTCACTGAAAGGAGATATTCATTCACATAAATGTACAAAAAAAGGGGCTGTGGGTTAAAATTTATTTTTAATAATAGAAAGATAGATAACACTTTATTGAAACATAAAAAAGTATAAAAAAATGTACAACTAAAACAATATAAAAACTAAGTATAAAAACTACTAAGTATTACAAATTGGCGGTGTTATCGCTAATAGCGATCTCTTCCAACCGTGCAGGGAAATGAGAAAAAATTATATTCACATGGGTTGATAATATGTTAAATAATACATGTATGTGTACATAGTGAAATGTATTTTTTTTAAATTGACATACATTCATAACATAATAATCACGCCTGGTTCCGGTTGGAGTTTTCCATCCTGCCTCGAGAAGGCGGAACGACGGCCTACCAAGGGGTTTTAGTGGGTATTCTTGCTGGTATTGCACTCCCATCAGCAAGTGAGTCCCACTAACTCATGCCTCTCCCCTTGGAGGTATGGGTATGCATAAATGCATTTCGCCTTGTCAAAAAAAGGCAGAGACTATTTCCCCCCACTTGGTTTGATCCTGACACACCTTCACTTTTTTCTATTTACTTAATCTAAATGTTAGCTTATGACAATACGAGTAATCTTGCATGTTGCTAAGCCACGGTGTCTTTCTTAGAAATGGTAGAAAGGCAAATCTTCGCACATAAGCAATAAGCATCTAGTATATTATCTGTAATTATCCGCCCACTTCCAGTACCCGGCGCCTAATGCAAAAGTTTAATAAAATATGCTCATTAAAAGTTCAGTGTCGTTGCGAGTTTCATCCTCATTAGGCACATTAGGCAGTAGGGTCCATTAGCTATGTAAGTACCTATTACCTACCATTACTGGATAGCTATTAAACACGCAGCTATTTATCAGGATGAGTGCCGTGATTGGGTCAAATTCAAGTCAAATTGTGTTGGGGACACAGTCTGTAATAATTATTTAGCGAAGAAATGTAATCATCGGGCATGAAATTTATGGAATTGTCATACCCTTAATGGTAGAAGTCCCGAAAAATAAATAAGATTAAAAAGAAGATATTATAGTGCAAAAAATATACGAGGTCTTGGTTGTCTGGAAGAGATCGCTATTAGCGATAAGACCGCCAATTGTAACACTTCTTTCTGTGTAATCTTAGTTCTAAGTTTATATTGTTGTATTTGTGTGAACAATAAAGAGTTTTCTATTCTATTCTATTCTACGAGTATTATAGGTACATATATCGGAGGAAATTCAATTTAATGTTGTTTTATTAATTCATCAATGCGGTTAAAGACATCTACGCAAATTAAATACTTACATTCTACATGAGATAAACTTGAATAATCTGTATGGAAACCAATCGGGTCAATTTTCCTTTGTGAAGACAAGAACTTTTTAAAGTGCTCATTTCGCGTTATGACCATTCTTGCAAGTTAAATTATGTATTAATTTTTAATATTATGTTTAGCCTAACTGGCTTCAAGTACGAATGGCTAGTAAGACAAAACAAGTTCTTCGTCTTCTTTTACGTCAATCGATAAGTGCGTATCCGAAGACCCTCGATTGCTAAGATTCTGCAGAAGAAATTATTGACAGTGGGAATCTGGTTCAGTTGGATTATAAACCCAATCTTATCATTATTCTATTACGGCATGTGTCCTGATATAGTATCTATGACGTGATATTACTAGTATAGTATTAGTAATGCTGTATTATTGTATCTGTGCATAATGCGTGATAGTTATTACGACATAATATGTCAGTGAGAACCATAAGCGCTAATGATCCATAATAATTATTAATAGGTATTAAAATAAAATAATTATTAATGTTTTGTAGTAGTTTAAGTAGCTATAAAAATGAAAGCGATTATATTTAGGTAGATAACGTAAAAGTGTTTTATAAATATGCTTTTTATTTTATACCTCTAGGATTAGGTATATACTACACTAGCTTATCCTCGCGGCTTGGCCCACGCGGAGATATCCTTTCTTAGTGGATGTGTACGCCGTACGCCCTAAAACTTACCTGTATGCCAAATTTCAACTCAATCCGTCCAGTGGTTTGGGTTGTACGTTGATAGATCAGTCAATCAGTCACTCTTTCCTTTTATATATTTAGAATACTACAATAGGTACTACAATAATAGCAGGGGTATTGCGGTGTATTCTGTAAGGTTTCTGTTTATCTAATCAAAAAGTTTAAAAAATTATATTGCGACGCAAATTAAACCAGGTCGTAACGAAGATTTTATTTGAAAAAAAATAGCTTAGGTAGTCTTAACTTAAATAGCATAATATCCTTTGGAAGTGACTTTCAGTGACCTATAACCTTTTTCCTTGAATTTTTCATTCAAAACTTTTGTCAAAGCCCCATTACAAGCTCTCGTAGGTAGGATAAACACGTTCCGAGTACAAGTGATATTTTAACAGTAAACTTTATTATTTGTTTGATAAGATTTTGTTTTTCCATCGGAACAGGAAAGTAACAGCGACATTGGATTTGGTTCGTGACTGGAACTGCGCTAACGAGATTTCATTTATTTACTGACGTTTAACAACCAAGGGAAATAACATTGCTTTCCGCGTTTTCTTTACACATTGTATTCTTAGAAATTATAATATTTCTCATATGGTTCTCGGGGAGCATGTTGACAATTTTTTGTCATAGGACTTGTCTAAATTGTGTAAAATTGGTTACACTTTAAAAAATTATTGGCATTACAATTTCACAGAGTCATAGTTTTTTTTTGCAGTCAAATTCGAGACAATCTTTGTAATTTATTGCGATGTAAAAACAGAGTCGCAAAAAGTTCATCTGTTAATAAGAAACTATTGTCTTGCTAGGAAGATCTGGATTGAGTGCAGACTGAAAACTTCTGGGGGGGCCAAGCCCCCCCCCCCAAAAGCATTATGTATTTTGCTCATATTTTATGGTCAAGATTTTTTTTTTCTCGACGTTAGCAGACCAGGACCAATCCTGGATCCGCCCTTGGTTCTATGCAACGTACATATAACTTGAAGTTTATGTTCATTGGTAGACGAATACAAGCTGACGATAATGCTATTAGCTTATTTAGCTTTTGACCCTGGTATTATGCATCCCTGGTATACATTGAATACATAGGCCTCTCAACGGATGCAACCACTGCGCGTACCATTCAATGACTCTACAAGTAGAGAGACAATTTGGCAGTATTTCAAGTGGGCATCTTCTACCGTTTGTAGAGACATCGGTTTCAATTCACTAGCTCTTGATCAGGTGGTCCACGCTTTGAGCATTTTCCAGATTAATGGATTGAATCGGCTGAGGATTTTTACGTCTTATTATCTTGATTCTTTAGACGTAGATATACTGTAAAGCCTACGGAGCTTTATAAAGCTTTTGCATATAATTCTCATTGTAATTGTAGCGCACTAGATTTTTTATTGTTTGGATATTATGAAAAATATCATAGATAAATATAAAACATTTTAAGTCTGTTTTTTTTGTTTGTTTTTATTTGGATACGGGCTGTGTTCAGTGGTTCTACCCACTGAAAGTTGTGTGGTCTAAACTATCTTCAGAAAAGTTTTAGCACAATCGTACCACCAGTTTAGTCGTAAAAGAGTAAAAAGTATCTATATATTCATTCATTATAATATTAGTACTTACTAGTATCCCTTCATGTATTAGTATTAAAGTAAAGGGTCCTAGAGTAGCACAAAAACGCCTACGAAACGCTTAGGCCACTATGTGCGAAAGCTCTTAGTATTCACGCTAAATTCGCTTATGCTAGGACAATAAAATCTCCGGATATGGGTAGTAAATGTCCATAATAATATTCTGTCTGATTTCACGCATGAGATACGTCTTGTCATATTTTATTTATAGGAGTTATTCTAAGAAATATCAAAGAAAAACAAGGCTGTTGTGTTCCGATGAAATATTATCTTTAGATTATTCTTTTTGTTCTAAGTTGTTAGAATTTATAAATAACAATACGTCGTTAAAGACGTCTGCAAAAAAGAACATCTGACATTGGCAAATGTACTCAACGTGCACCATGCAGCGCAAAAAAGAAACAACTACCTAACGAAAACAATAGAAAAAACTCAATTGAAAATATGACATGGGGCCTGCTGCAGTTTCGAGCAAAATCCTCTTTTTATATTATCTTCTGAAGAACAGCAAACATTTTAATTTACTTAGTTATAATTGTTTTTGTTTTTAAGAAAAACTTGTTTATGCTCGCAGCTTTGCTTGCATTGAAAGATCCATTATATTATACGTACATAGCGGATGTCTAAGTCATAATATTAATCTTTATGCAAAAATTTCAACCATGTGCCTTGATAGATAAGAAAACATCCTACAAAACAAAACACCCGACACAGTTACACTTTACCCTTTGGTTTCAAACACTCCATGCAAAGTTGGTTCCTGGACGAGATCGCTCTAAGCGATAAGGCCGCCCTTTGTAATGTGTGTGCTTAATATAGTTTGGTTTTAAGTATTTTTTAACTTTATGAATATTTTTTAACTTTTGGTCTCAATAAGAGTATGGTATTGTATAGATCAGTGAATCAGTCAGTTTCCGCTTCCCTTATATACCTATAGGTTTTTAAGGTTTGCTAATTTTTTTTACACAATTTTCTTTCTTTTCAGAGCTTCTGCCTCGAATACAGAGGACAAGAATGCGGCCTGTCCGGAGATGCGAGCAAAACTAAACACAGCTTCATCGTAGTTAGTATCTTCGTTTCTATTAACTTAGCATTAAATTACTACACATCAGGCAGTTAAATAACCAATTATTATAATGGCCTAGTCAATGTAAATATTTGTAAAAAAAACGCTGCTACTTTGTACATTTCACAGTTTTCCACTGAAATGTAAAGGCTAGTTGAAATGCCGTGAGGTTAAAGTAGAGCCTCATGAAATTAGTACAGTGTTGTAATATCGAAATTAGAGTACATATTTTATGGTTATTAAAGTGGTAACCGAATATGTAATACATTATTGAGTGCGCTTGTCTAAGAGAACTTTTTAATACCAGATTCAAGATCGAGTCACGGAAAAAGTTTGACTAAAATATTGAGATGATGATTTATTGTTTATTTCTGAAGCCAATATAGTATTATTATATTTTTATCTTTCTGTCTGATACATAGTTTTTGATGGAAATTAGTGAAAATTAAAACCAAATTCAAGACAAAAAGCTTATGTACTCATAATATTATTACTTTGGAATTTTAAATTTCTGAACGAGTCGTAATTTTTTATGTCATCGCTAAGTTTGATGAAGGAAAGTGCACTCACTTAATGATTAAGGAGGTATACTACTTGTTTATAAAAAGTTGTATTAATTAAATATTTTAATGTACTTAGTAAGCAGCAAAATATAATTTGTAGATGCGGGTGACGCAGTTCCTTAAAAATGTTTACCTATTTATTAATGTTAATTTACTGCAATCTCAATACGATTCTTATATAGTTGTTATTTTACGTCCAACGTATACGTATAGTGTGAACATGGTTTCATAATTTATTATTACTGAAATTTTCATTAGAAAATAATTAATTGATATTAATTATGTTTGCAAATAATTCTTAATACACGCTTGAAAATATTAGGCCATGGTTTGGTTCTAGTTAAAAGAGAAAAGCGGCCAAAGCAATTAAGAAAAGATAATATGAGTTATCGAGACAGTGTTACTAAGAACTCTATCTTAAGAGGCACTGCTATTGAAAGCTAAAATATACCGAGAATTTTACCGAGTGGTACAAGTAGATTTATTCGCTTAGTTCTGTAAAAATACAATAAGAATTATTATAATTTGCAACATTAACAATGTATTAAAATTGCTCAACGAAAAATTCAAGACATGTTTTCTGTTGTCATTTATTTCACTGTTTTAGCAAATTACGTTGTCTTTTGTTTAATGAGAGAGGTCGTACAAAAAGGCACCAATTTTTTGGGGAATTTATTTTTCATTTGTTGCTTTGGCAACACCAAACCGATCGATCAGAAAAACAATTGACTGCATTTTTATGGTAAATTAATTTTGTTTACGCAAATTTCAAAGATCGATATTACAATAATAATTATTAATACAGTAAAAAGATACGTAAAACATAACTCTTACTATTGTATGTACTTAAACCCCTATATATCATTGTTCGTTACTGAAATATAAACAACAACGAATTTATGCAAAGTCTCTTTTTGATCGATCTCTTTTCTCATATTATATTTTTAATAAAGCTCAGAACATTCTGTGATACGATATTGTAGCAAAATGTTCTATCTAAGCTAATATTGACGGATTTACTATGAGATAAAACTGTAGGAGCCATCGAGGTTACATTATAGAGGTTACTACGAGGAGTTGTCCGCTTCAAGTTATTCTTACCAAAGGAACCACACTTTGCACCACACCCTTAAAAAAGTTTCTCTCATTTGATTTACGATATTCTTTTAGATAGAGTGGATTTTTTGGTAATTATTAATTATACAGCGTCTTAAGGCTCAGGCTCATTAGATCTTCCTTTTTTCGCCATCCACTTGTGGCGCTTGTATGAAGATCTGCGTTCTCTTTAACCACTTTGCGTGTAATTTATACCTTACAAAAGGACTGGTGTATGATAAGGTGTTGTTGCAATGTAAGCCTATTACCATCTCTTACACAAAAATTATAATATCTTAAGAGCGCAAATGACTCTGGACTGGTTCGTTTCTCATTCAATACTAGTATTTTTCATTAAAAAAATCTACATGCATACATAATATGTTATATGTTTTTTTTTAATTACGTATATCATCTCTACAACGTATTAAATGTAACCTCGTTGGTAATAGTTAATCCATTTTACCATTCCACAGTCGCTTTTGGAATGCGTCGTGAGTAACTTATTTGTGTTTATTGCAAGGTACTACAAAAGGGTGGAGTAATACCTAAGTGGGCAATTTTTAATGACAAAACGAAAAAAAAAGAAAATTCTCTATTACAAATTTACTTTGATCAGTGTATTTTAAATGTTTTTTTGTGTCAAATAATTTTTGTGCTTGTTCCATACATTATTTTCTTAAGTATTACTTCACCATTACGTTGTAATTTGTAAAAAGTATTTTACGTAAATGATGATCATATTATTATAGTTTAAGACATTTTATTATTTGAAGATATTACGAAAGAAAATTATAGTGTAGTCTAGTCGTTATCAAAAATTATTTTCTTACAATATAATATGTTATTTTATTCCTATTAAAATTTAAGCATTAAGTAATTATATAGTACCTATAGCTTGGCAAAGGGTCTTGAAACGAAGATAAGTTTTCGATTTTATTCTCAAAGTAGATACCTTAATAAATCCCATTGGAATTTTTTTTTTAGACTTTGTAAACAAAAGTCTAAAAAGTTTTTAAACTTTCAAGGCCCATTTAATGATACAAATAACTAATTTATTACTATTTTTATATTTATATAAAATTTAATTTCATTACCATGGCGCCCTCATAATATACTTTTCTTTTTGCCAAGTTATAATAGATTTCATTTTCTAAAGAGAAAAAGAGTTTCCTAGTATCTTAAATTAAAATTATTATTGAAATCGCTTACTTAGAATTTTCCTGTAAAATATTTCCGAAAATCAAATTAATTCTACCTCCGTTTCGTTGAAAAGGAACATCTAACAAACTTTTCACACTGGTGCAATTTTACTGATATTTTTCAACATTTACTTCAGAAAAAATGTTTCGTACCACTTTTTAATTTACGGTGATACCTGATACCTAGATTTATCTTAGTTAAGTTGGCAAACCAGATAATAATTAAAAAACTCAATTGTTGCAATATTCCTTGTAAATAAGTGTAATAATTATTATGTATTATTAAGTATATTTAATCATTTGTGTAGTCTAAGATTTGCATATCATTATAAAATATTAATAAAAGCATTGCATAGCATGTTAGACTGTACATAACTAGGTTGATATAGTATAAAACTAATGTAAATTGTATTAATATAAAACTGTATTACACCCATCAAATAGGTAGGTACTATATTTTTAAGGATTTTTTTAATTCGTAATATTAAGATGAGTTTTTTTCTAAATTATAATATCAACATGCGAGATTGTAGTAAAAGGCAAATTTTTATTGAATAAAATAAACATGTGTAAAGTGTAAAGAAAGAACACACGTTAATGCAAATTATTTATAATTATTATTAATAATTTTATTAAATTCCTTATAAAATCATAACATTAATGCTGCTGAAAATACGGCAGATTATATTAGAGGTACCTCGTATAAAAGTTGAGGATGGTGAATGCAGTTTTATGTTGACCTCTATAATAAATATTAATAATTATTTTTTAATTAATGCTACTGAAATATCTACCACTAGAAAAATAATATAAATGTATTGTTAATTGTATTATAAATCCGTATCCATTAGATAGAATTAAATGTAAAAGACATAGTCTTTGAGATTATTGGTTATAAAAATTAAATTGGTTACTATACTACAAATATTATGTTTTATTATTCCGTCATTTTCAACTAAAACACACCTTAAATATTTTCAGGACATTTCACACAGCGCCACCTAACCCTAAGCTATGCAACTTAATGCTTGTGTTATGGTGGTTAGGATAACGGATATAATACTTTTCTTTTATAAAAACATACTTATAATAGATACAGAAAGCCACCCAGACCAGTAACAAATACCTGTGGATCACACAAACATTTGTCCCATGCGGGAATCGAACCTGCAACCTTCTGCGTTACAGGCGGGTATTAGCCCACCGCGCCACAGAAGTTGTCTTCAACCTTAAAGACTTGATGTTACTCAAAGCACACATACACACAGTTTAACAGCGGTGGTGGCCAAATGGAGATGTAATTTTGGATCTCCGAGTTCGAATCCAGCCCAGCATCAATGACTATGATTAGTTATGTGTGGTTTATCCACTCTCTATACTGGCTTCTGCCGTTCCGGCACGATGTTCAGTGAAGAAGGGCGGGATTTATCCCGTCATCGAGGTTCAGTATTTTACTATCTATGGTCGCATTATTGCTTAACATCTCGCGATATCGTGGTTAAACGCTAAATATTATAATTAATGAATTCAAAATCTTAGCCGTATTTTGAATCATATTTTGGATGTTCTTCAGCGATAGGTAATCTGATTAAGAAGTGATTTAGTTAGTGAATATGTGTTTATAGCTCTTTCTCTCGCAAAAACTATTGAACCGATTGCTATGAAACTCTGTATGAAGAAACGATTTCAACGCGTAATAGAATTGCTATGATTATTTTTAAGGCGTTAGTTGAGGATCTTTCGCACAGGCTGCGACAGATCAGTTAATTCAGAGTTCAGAGCTTAATGGAGATTGAAGACTCTCTTTGTCCCACGATATCACGAATTCTGAAACACAAATTCGCATAAGCTACTAATATTAAAAATGCGAAAGTTTGTGAGAATATATGTTTGTTACTCTTTAACGCCTAAAGGGGTGAATCGATTGACCTGAAATTTGGTATAGAGATAGCTAAGACCCTAGAATAATAAATTAATATGTATTAATAATAATGTACAACAGGTAAGACTGCTACGCTAGGTATATAGCCATAGCCAGTCTTCTATATGCCAACTGGTATCTACAGCATGATTTTAAGGAAGTACAGATGACTGTACACTTAAAAGCCTTATAAAGTACAGTAATATAGTTAAAACGTATTCCACAAATAATCTCATATATATGTACGGCTGCAGCAGGTGCATTGCAGCGAATTTTCCCATAGATAGGATTCTAAGTGCAAAATCCTGCATTAAATCAAATTGCAAACTTGAACAAAAAGAACCAAATAAGTGGTTCGAGGACAAAATGTGCATCCAATGCTGCGAGAAACAGAAAGTCGGTCAGATTCGAAGTCTGTCCAAAAAGTTCTCGTTGCGGCCGACAAAAAACACTTCGAAGTCAATGATATTGTGGCCCTGGATTTCGAGTTTCATAAGAAAATATATTGTGAAAGCATCTTGAGGGAATATAAACATTAAAACCGTTTGTTTACGTCGTGTTCTGTTGTGTTTTGTGTAAAAGTTTGTAAAACTCTTAAAGTTTGTAAGTATGTATAGATGTTTGGATGTCTGAATGTCTCGATGTATATTTCGTACTTTTTCACGCGCAAACGGGTGGACCGATTGTGCTGAAATTTAGCTTAGACCCTGGAATAACACATAGGCAGGTACAGCGGGTAAAACCGGTGGTCGCAGCTAGTTAATTATATATTCATCATCATTATCATCCACAGCCCTCTACATCCCACTGCTGGGCATAGGCCTCCTTCATGTTATGCCACTCAACCCTGTCCTGTAATTAGTCCTCTTAATTACCTTCCGTGCTGTAGACAGTAGAGTCACTTAGAGTTGTAAGTAGATTTACGTAATTATAGCGCTATTCAACAAACTTCTTGATACTGTTGCTGATAGTTGGTCGCCAGTTCATACTGGCTTTTAACCGGTTCCAAACTCCTCCTACCATTGCCAGTCGATGGCACATCACAGGCTCGTTTATTCTGGGGAAAACAAACTAAGTAGACTGTAAGTGTAGTAATCAATGTTTACTTCCACTAGTCTACTCTTCGTTCATTCTACTACTCCTATTTTAGTTTACTCCTCTTTATTCTGGACATTTTAAGTATAATCGAGACATACCAAAAATTTTTTTAATTCAGTGTTTGAGGTAGCTTCATCCGAGTCTTTGTTGGCTGACCTTTTGTGAGCCGCTTTTATGTACAGAGCTTTTACGTTCCAGAAGTTGTAGGACTTGTAACGAGTAGCTACTTGATTACGGTTGTGAAATTAGGTATGGACAAAATAACTTAATTTATTACTCTTACATAAATTACTTTGGCATAAATATATTTTTTGGCTTGCTTTGTTGTTGACGTGATTTTCTCTGTCTAGAAGGGTAAATTGACGACACAATACAACTCCTTCTTGAGATCAAAAATAACAGAAAAACTTCAAACTAAAGTAATCTATACTAAGGTTTGATCGCTTAGAACGATTTCTTCCAGGCAACCAGTTTTGCACGGAATCACTGGATTGAAGGTATTAATAGATGGTGGTAACCAGTTACCAACAAGTAAATGGTCTGCTCGTTTGCCCCCTATGGCATTTAAATGAAACTTAGTGTTTGCAGTTATAGAGCTTTCAGCAAATATCAAACGATAACAAGCATTAAGAATCATTACAGCCACACTGTTACCTAGATATTTCAACATATACGAAGTTTTACTTAATACTGCACTTATAATTCGGAGATGTTAAGTTTAATAAGCCCAATAAGTCCTCACCATTTCACCATTCTAGGCCTCAAAAACGGCAAATTATTAGTCGTGGTGTTACATTTCTGTGTAGACTATGATAAAAATGCTTATAAACTCTTGAGTGCTCCTGAAAGGCGCAGCGTAGGTAGGTATTGTACACGTCACACGTCATAGAAAACTTTAAATGGAAAGTGAATAGAGTCTTGAAAGGTTGAGAAGGTACCTGCGATATCGAATAGTATAACTAGCCAGAATCTTTTAGGTAAGTATTATGTATCTGTTGGGTGGGTTATCACATCATATTTGGCATTTATGGCTAAAAGTATTACTACAACTACTAAATAGAGTTATTTTTGAAGTCTGTTAAAAATACGAATTTAATGTGGCTGTATACTGTATACCAACTAACGCGCTTACCTCGTTTACTTAGACAAAAGCTTTATGTCTCCTTTGAGCTAGAAATTGTAATGACTAAACATATAATAGAAGAAAACTTTAAGCATAAACGTTCATATAAAGTAATAGAAATTATGCTAATAAGTTGCAAACTCGTTAAATCATGGCACTTCATTTAACTTTGAGTGCTTAATATTTATGTTAATATGCTGAAACAAAAGTCTCTACAGAAATAAAACGACTTTGGTAAGAGTTTTTCATATTACTCGTATAGGTAACAATATTATTCTTGTATCAACGCAAAAACAAAAACAAACCGATAAATCTATTGTAGGGGTCAATTCTCTGAGGTTAGGTGAATAAATCTAAATAGAGATAGAATAAGGACTATTTAGTTGATAGGGTCAAGTGAACGTCGCGTCGTCCCAATAACAGTCAGGAATACTAATGGCGGTGGACGTAGGAGTCTGGGGCCCTAGAAAAGCGGACTCTGCATAGTTTTTCACTCTTTAGCAAGTTCATGTTCGATGCTAAATACGAGTTTCAGCTCCTTATATTCCTTTCTTATAGAATTATTCTGAAAAATACAAGTATTTTTCGTAAGCGTCCTCCTCCATTCACTCTTAATTGTACCTCTATATAAATGAAGGTACAGAATCAACCCCCAATACGTATTTATAAGCAATCTAGGAAAACGTTTCCATGTTCGCAATGCTCGTATTAATATTATCTACTTTCATAGATATGTACTCGTCTGGATAATATCGCGTCTCCGGGCACAATATGGATTTACATATTCAGTAACTGATACACGAGTAAGTATGTGTTTACATCTAATATTATATGAGATATTGTTTTGAACTAGGTAACAAACCAATGGGTTGGAAACAAGTCGACATTTCTAAAATCTCTTTAATATTGATTTATTTGCGTGTTGTCAGTACATATTGTTAGTTTAGAAAAAAGATACAATACGCCAGTAGCTATTTAAAGTTTAGGTAGTAGCCAATGTATTGTATGTATCTCTTTTTTCAATAATGATATTCAGCTCATTTTCATTTTCAGCACGAACGGTTTTTTTTCGTTAGAAACAGATTCGTAAGTAGACGGCACGCCTGATGATGAGCGGATAGTGAAATTGCCGATTAAGTAGACAGGGCGGTTTAGGCGTTCAGGTGTTTAGGAGTAAGGAAATGCCTAACACACGCACTAATACAATACTTAAATTTTTAGAAGATACGCGTATGTATGATGTTCATACTTCTTTTTTCAAAAACGGTAGGTTTATTTGGCTGTCTAATCTAAGATTGGAAAGGATCAGTACATGAAGAAGGAACCAATGGAGGCTGAGTAGTAAACACCAAACTGAAGCAAGATTTTTTAAATTTATATGAGGAAAAAGAGATGGCACTCAATCATGACGTCATTTTTCTTGCTTCAGTTTAGTGTTCACGCCGCATAATCTAGTTGACTTTAAGATTCTTGGATCAATAGAACAGGTGAGTCGCTCAGTCAGCGGGACAGTAAATCAAGTAGAACCAGCCAGACATATTATACGGTTGGAGACACCCAACAAGCAAGTGTGTGTAAGGATGCAAGCTCAGATAATATCTTAGAATAGATACTGAGAGTTGAGAGGCCGCTTTCTTTTTTTAACCTATGATTTTTTCGTGAAGCAAGGTGTTGCTATATAAATGTTTAGATCCCTTTTAAATAATGTAGTATATATTATTATGTATGAACTGTGTTTTGTCCGTGGCACAAATAGTATTAAAAAAAATAGATATGTACTCGTACCTTATTGTGTCAAATCAAATTTGTAAAAAAATATTTAAAAAAGTTAAGGGGGCTTGTATTTAAAACGAATTGATGTTTTCTTTTTAATTTAAAAATGACAAATGTAAGTCACAAGCTACAACAAATAAATGTATTCCTATTTATTCAAATAGAACTTGAACTTTTGAACTTTTTTCCTTAATATTGGAATGAAAATAGCAAAGAATATTAAGTAGGTATATTTTTGCAGTATCGGCAACTACTGCAGAATATGTTTATGGGTACAGAGTACAGGTACGAGAATGTGCTTTCCAGATTGCAGCCACGTAGAAGCTTATTAATGGCTTGCGTTGGCATCTAAAGCTACACCTAATCAATTGTTTTACTAACATACATTTAACAAAGGATAGGTGTACAAAGCAGTTAAGGTGCTGGCTTTGTTCACACATGATAGGTAGATAGATATAGATAACCCTTCATTGAAACACAAAAGAAAATGTACAAAAACAGCTTAAAAATTATAATATAAAAACGAAGTGTTACAATTGGCGGTCTAATCGCTAATAGCGATCGCTTCCAGACAACCGTCAGGGAGAGGAGAATAAAATTGATGTTCACATTGGTTAGGTGGTGTGTACACATGCCAATGTATTATTTTAATTCATTGTTTAAATCACAAGAGGATCTTCTATTCTCTTGTCTTGTCTGTGTTTTAGGAAATGTAAGCTGTTTAAAGAAGATAAGTTGAAAATAAAAAAATTTATGAGAGCTTTTCTACACTAAACGATTCGTGAGTATTTAAATTCATTTTAACTAACGGACAAACTCACGTGTATTTACTCCGGCTTCGTGCCGACCGTTTAGATCCTGTACGAGGATCTTCTTCAGGGACCAGCTGTGGTTACGTTCCGGCATCCGCGCATAGAAATATCCTCGTACAGGATCGAACGATGGGCACGAAGCCGAAGTAAATACTCGTCAGTTTGTGCATTTGTGATAGTTTACTTTTTTAAACAGCTGTAGCTGTTATGATATGCTGCTGTTGTGCTGCTAATGTACGGCTGTGAAACCTGGACACTCACTCAAAAAGAAGAAAATAAACTCCTCGTCACGGAGAGAAAGGTTCTCCGAAAAATACTAGGGCCAGTGCGACACGAAGATGGAACTTGGAGGATAAGAAAGAATGCCGAAATAGAGGACCTCGTGGCCGAGCCAAACATCATCGGCGAGACAAAAGCACATCGACTTCGCTGGCTCGGTCATCTCGAAAGAATGGGAGAGGATCGTGGTGTGAAGAGAGCGTATGTGGGACGACCAGTTGGTCATCCCAGGTACCGCTGGAAAGATGAGGTGGAAAGTGCACGCCCTGAAAGTTGAAAACTGGCGGGAAGTGGCACAGGACAGAACCAGTTGGAAGCTCTTATTGTCGGAGGTCAAAACTCACTTTGGGTTCTCGCGCCAACGTAGTAGTAAAAGTAGCTGTTATGATAAACTATCAACTAAAAAACTGAGTAGGTATATAACTGAGCGATTTTGTAAAACTACCGTGAGTTTTATCCACGATATTATTTTTTTGAGATAAATCTAGCCACGTTTTTGGAGAATTACCTACCTCCATGAGGAGTTCTCGCCGACGTTGACTGTATTTTACTCGGCTATTAATTTACCTTCAGTTATTGGAAACAGGCTTTAGACTAAGCTAGCTCATGATAATCAAATTGATCGTTACGGTGCTTGTAACACGTATTGCTAAATCTGGCATAAACCTCCATTGTACCTAACCAGATAAATAGGTGTAAGTATTTCAAGTTTTCTTTTTTTTTTATGTGATGAAGTACAAGACGAGCAAGACGCTCTCCTGATGTTAAGAGATAACGGCTGCCCATAATCAGTACAGTGTTACCTAGGATTTCACAATTATGTGAAATTCTAGGAGCACTGCACCAACGCTTCTTACTCAAGAGTCATGAGATGTTAAAACTCTTTAGCCCAGTAATTTCACTAGCTACAGTGCCCTCCTACCGGAGCACAGTGACATTTGCCCATCACTGCTCAGGCGGTAGAATGGCACTGTTGGGGTACCCACCTAGACGACCTCCTGCAATGGAAGTCTACCCCCGGTGAAGTAGGTACATAATAATTTATATTGATTGAAAATATTTCTAGCTATAGAATTAGTCATGAATTTTGCATAGTTCAATGATTAGGTATTACAGTTATTAGGTTTTTAGGTACTGTAATATTGCACTTAAAGTCAGCTACTATATTTCACTCTTTTTGGGGACGAAAACCAAATAATTCGATCTTTTCTTTTGTCTTTTTAATTGAAACGACATCTACGGAGACGTCAAGAATGTTTTGTTTGGATGAAGAATGTAATAACTAAATAAAAAAGTCTCCTATAACTACAGGATACTTAATATGACAATAATAATAATTTCTTTATTTCGAAAAAAAACACTTTACATAGTTGGATAACACTAAATAAACTATTAAAAACTGTAGCTACTGTATTCCACACGACTATTTTATTATAATGAACGACTATTTTTTAAAGATGTATATTATGTTAGCAATTATGTTTAACTACGGAACATATTCACTAAATGTCACTTCACACAATAATATGCTCTGTGACTTTCACAAAATGTGTCGGTATCGTCATCAAAATGAATGACCACAAAGATCAAAACCAGGCCCCACAAGTAAATTTTGCGCGTAGATTAAAGCACGTATTATATAGAGAAACTTACCTACATTAGCGGAATTAGTTAAGAAGTCATAGAT
Organism: Hemithea aestivaria; assembly: GCA_947507615.1. NCBI lineage: Eukaryota > Metazoa > Arthropoda > Insecta > Lepidoptera > Geometridae > Hemithea > Hemithea aestivaria. Next base: position 10,188,772 of record OX382329.1, on the reverse strand, counting down.
CAAATAGTAAATTCGCAGAATTTAACGCTCCAATCTGAATTTAGGATTCTACTTCGATAATACGCTAGCTTCCTATTACCGCTATCTAAGAACTCATATTAATCTAGCTACTCCAGCGAAATCTACCTGTTCAGATGTGAAATTAGAGCCGAATCGTGTTAACTTTTGTCTGGATATTTACTTAGAAATCTAATTTGTAAAGGCAAACTTGAGCTCTGATTACCTATGTTCTATTAAATGATCCCAGTGAATCTTTATTCGAGTCTTCAAACTTTGACTTTGACTACGACCTCATTTTCTTATAACTTTGGGCTAAGAGTTGGTACACATGAGTCTTGTAACGCGCGCTTATAAACGCGCGTTTTGATAGTAAAGCGACTCAATACATTCAAGCTCTTCTTAACCAAAACATCGCCTTTAACAAAACCCTTTATTCTTAAAGCAAGCGTTACCAAAACACCTTATGTGAACCAACTGTAAGGGTCAATTCCCACTGAAACACAGCGGATCGCGAACGGAGCCTAGGTCAGCTTTGCGTCGCTGCGCTGTCCGTTTTGCGTCTTCAAATTACTATGAACTTTTTACTCGAGTAGATAAGATTCAAGGTTTCTACCAGATTGAAAATAGCATGCTTATACAAGCGACAAGTTACAAGGCTTGTAGCGGATCTTTGATTTATACAATAAGATCTCTGATAAGTATTTACCTATATAATTTGCTCGAAATAAATAAATATGGAGGGTTTTATCCAGCCTTCATCCGTCTCGAGGGCGACATGCTTGTGCCAAGCCCTCTTAATAAATAAAGATTAAAAAAAAAACCAGCCTTCTAGATTTAGCCTTTTACCATGGCTAAGTTTTCTACCATCTAAGGCGGCATCGTCGATTAACAACACTATCGTGGTTACGGAACCTATAACGAGTAAAAAAAATGCAATATAATTTGCTTCAGATATCCGCTGCCGGTCGCTGCGCTATCAGTGGGAATCGACCCTAATTGTTATACACAACTTTGGATTTACGCGAAGAAATAAGGGCAGAGCTTTACGATCTTATTTTAGTAGGTTTGGAACTAAACACAAGTAGGGTCAGCAAGGGTGGAGTGGGAACTTAATAGGCGGTTATATAGTTGATTATTTTAGAACTTGAATTAGTTAAAACTTTAGGGAGTCCCGGATTATGTTTCCAAAAATACTCGTTGATTATTAAAATTTCAAGAAATCCATGTGAGATGTATATATTAAATATTATGACTTATTTATCAACGAATTAGTTATTTATAGATAATAATTAACAAAAATATTGTTAATTGTTCATATTTGAATACTATGTAAAAATGACTTCATGGACTTTTTGTTTCGGAAGAGATCGATATTAGCGATAAGATCATTCAATTATAACATTTTCTTTATTGAATTGTGTCTTAGTTTTTGTGTTTTAGTATTAAAATCTATTTTTATCCAACTTTATGATAACAAAACTACGGAAACCTAAAAATGAAAGGCTACCTAAGTTATTCAATATTGTTAACGGTGACTATTTACGATCTTAGCAATGAGATCCTCTAAAAAAAGCCTCTAAAAAAAGATGTGTAAGAAATAAAAAGACTACGTTAAAATAACAGCCCCACTATCTTGGAAAAGTAACTTCACTGTTGCACCTTGCCCTATAAAGACCGTCACTCTAAATCTTGCAGGATTATACTCCACCACCGATTCAAAAAATTTAAAGCTCAACTTCACGAGAACTATTTCTCGCGTAGTTGAGCTCTGGAACGTCTCCTTTTCTAGGAATAAATGGACTTGCATTACTGACGGTAATCGGTGACTCTGATTTACATAAAGGATTGCTTACATCTAAATAGTAGGTAAGTGCAAAAATAAAAATAAAGTTCTTTAAAACATGACTTTTTTGCCTCACCTGTATTTTTTTTAACACTTTATGCTGCTTTGAGAAGGTAGATGGTATGGTAGCCTATTTTCTTATATTGATTTAAAATATTTTTTTACTTTTTTTATCAGTAATACTTATTATCATGCTTAAAACATTTGAAACCTGCGTCATGGCTTAAATACCAAACTTAGTTGCTCGATGATGTGATCAACTGAGTTACAATATTAAGACAATACAATTTTTTTTTTAATTTTTAGGGTTCCGTACCTTAAAAGGAAAAAACGGAACCCTTATAGGATCACTTTGTTGTCCGTCCGTCCGTCCGTCCGTCTGTCTGTCTGTCAAGACCCTTTTTCTCAGGAACGCGTGGAGGTAACAAGCTGAAATTTATAGAAAATACTAAAGTCTATTGCCTCTTAGAGCTGTGAGAAATTCAAACTTCTAGGCCAACGCAATCAAAAGATATAGACGAATATGTCGCAAATTTCAGCAAATTTTCGACATTCCCAAATAAATCAAAACCTACGGGATACTTCTCGTAAACTCAGAATCTTGAAATTTGGCACGAAGCAGCACCTTAGAGCACAAATAAAGGAAAAATTGCGAAAACTATAAAATTTTTATTTGCGTCATATGAAAAAAATATTTTGAATAATTTTATACCTACTACCCCTTTTCTCATGAACGCGTAAACATATTAAATTGAAATTCATATCAAATACTCTATAATACCTTTAAACTGTAATAAAATCAAACCTCTATGATAACGCATTCAAAAGAAACAGCAATTTTAGCCGCAATTTTAAACTCGCAACTACTCTCAAAAAACCAAAACCTACAGGGTATTTGCCGTGAACCTAGAATCTTGAAATTTGGTAAAAAGCAATTCCTTAGAGCACAGATAAAGGAAAAATTGCGAAAACTGTAAATTTTTTGTTACATCATATAAAAAAATATTTCTCATAATTTCATACTTACTACCTCATTTCTCATGAACGCGTGCAGGTATTAAACTGAAAGTCATATCAAATACTAAAGTTTATAATACCTTTAAACTGTAATAAAATCAAACTTACATGTGTGTGTGTGCTTTCAAAAGAAACAGCAATTTTACCCGCATTTTTAAACTCGCGACTACTCTCTAGGGAATCAAAACCTACAGGGTACTTGCCGTTAACTCAGAATCTTGAAATTTGGTACGCAGCAACGTCTTAGATCATAGGCACAGGAAAAATTGCGAAAACTGTAAATTTTTAGTAACATCATGTAAAAAAATATTTTTAATAATTGTGTATTTACTACCCCTTTCCTCAAAAACCCGTACAGGTATTAAATTGAAATTCATTTCAAATACTCAGCTTTATAATAACTTTAAGCTGTAAAAAAATCAAACATCTATGTCGACGCAATCAAAAGAAACAGAAATTTTAGCCCCATATTTTCAAACTCGCAAGTACTCGCAAGACAGTATATAATATTATACCCACTTTTCCTTCGAGCACCGAGGGTTCCGTACAAACCCGTAGGTTTGTACGGAACCCTCGGTGCTCGAGTCCTACTCGTACTTGACCGGTTTTATTTTATACTAAATAGGCCTACGTTTGACCACATCCCACCTGATAGAAAGTGAAAATGCGGTCGACGATGGATCACGTAAGATGCCTAGAAAGAAACCTATTCCCTCGTGCCTTGATATTACAACACTACAAACAATACAATAAAATTATAAAACACACCGACAATAATATGATTTTTGAGTTCGACCGAACAACCTGCGCAGCGGTCAGAGCGACCAGCTAAACTGTTCTCCATCTGCATTAACTTTGAAAATTAGCCGTTTACCCGAGAAAGTTAGCTCATTTCCTTGAAAAACTCCTTTTGTTGCGTGCGGTCGGATCTCACGTCTCGCATTTTCCGGCCACTTCTGAATATTACCTACATTTCCTCCCCGTAATTAGGTTTACAAATATTTTTGTTGCCCATATTAATATATCTTTCACGGTTGTCTTGTTTTCCCCGACTCTTCGTTGTATAAAAAGTTTCGTATTTATAATCTTTACAGGTAAGACAGAACGGTTCACGAGTTAACTTTTTTCTGTCTAGAAAATATTTCTATCGTAGCTCTATTTCATTACTTTCATTGCCTGAGCAGCAAAATACTTTAGTCTAGAGTTTCATTCGATAAACATCACTTTGCACGACACTTTTATGAATATAAACTTTTAAAATGGCGTGCTTCACAATTCAACTGGGTATTCTAATGAATTTACGACGCGGTTTATTTTTTATCGCGGGAAAGCGTGGGATGAAAACTCAGTGGCGCGCGCCGCGTCGCTCGCACACTATCGCGACAACGTTCTTTAACTATGCCCTAGGGAATGCTGGAGAAATTTATTTTCAAAATAGTTCCACTTAATAATACATAAGTTTGCTGCCAACAGTTTTACCTTCAGGTAAGTAAGTGGACGTAAATAATTCGTTCGCGTTCCCCGACTCTTACCATTTACCTCGAGTCTAATTAATTAAAGTTTTTGTCCGCTTTGCTCACGTACGGCGCTTAAAGCACGCTACACACAATCTTTGGTTTATGAAACGAAAGGTTTTTTACTTTAATAGGTCATATTACTAAGGTTTTTATGAAGCTGCCTAACTAAATTAAAAGGTAAAGGCAAAAGGTTTAATCGAATGTAAAAAAAGTTTAAGTAACATGCAAATATGAACAAGATATGTTATTTGGTGTTTAACTCTCGTAATTAGGTAACAAATAACAACATATTATTACGTGATATGGTGTTTCATCACGCAATCTCACTTTACCCTCATTTACTGTGAGTAGGTAGGCACCTACATTATATTATGATAGCGGTAACTTGATGGGGAAATAACATTATAATCTCGCATATTATTCAATGCAACGTTTTGCAAAATTGTAAATCTTTCATTCTTTTTTGAATTCGGGTAAAAAGGTCCTTTGCATTAAATATGTTCAGCTCAATGTCAACTCTGAAGCTGAAAGCGGCTGAAAGAAATTTAAATTCTTAAATTCCCCCTCGGTATTGTTTTCGTTGTTTTGTATGCTTAGTTCTGTAAAACTACGCAACGGAATTTGATGCGGTTTTTAAATAGATATTATGTAGAGCTATTTATCAAGAAGAAGGTTTATAATATGTGTAATACATGCATAATGTAGTAGAGGAAAACTGATCAGTTTCTGATACGCACTACGAAGTGCGCACGGGTACACTAGTACTATAATATTTACATACATATACATTAATCACGCCTGGTTTCCGTTGAGGTAGGAGTAGGGTTGGGGGAGGAGAGACTATTTCCCTCCACTTAGTACGATCCTGACACATCTCTACACCACCAACACTCACTATAATTTTTACAGTTGAATACTGTCCTCTAATAGACAAGACCTCGCGGTAGGCCGAAACGGCGCTGGCTTAACCTCGTAAGGGACGACATGAGAGCCAATGAACTCAACGTGGAAGATGCTGAAGACCGAGCAAAGTGGAGAGAAAGAAGTCGGAGAGCGGACCCTGGCTATTAGCCGGGATATACGCTAAGAAGAAGAAGAAGAAGACTGTCCTCTAATAAAGCCTTAAAACGATTTACTTCCCCAAGTTAACGAATCCTCGATAGCAGTAAATCCAGTATGTCATCACCGTGGTAAGTAAGGTTACTTTCACGAGACGCTCTATTCAATCTCCAAAAAACCCTACCCGATTAAATCTTTTCCTCTTGCATTTCATTCACGAAATTGGAACACGACCGTTATAATTGATTGGATTATACCTCCCATCGAGTAGCTCGATACGTGATCCCAGTACATGATTGCTCGATTCGAATTTATTTACTAACAGTGACAATAAAATGCGTTATCTACGTCATACAAATTCATTGGCTCCGAACAGTGGACGCTGCGACATGAATAAAATATCTTTTTTGGCGTAAAGTTTTCAGTGTGAAAATCGCTTTATTGTGCATTTAAGCTGCGAATCAAAAACATCGTTTATTCATCGGTTTTCGTTTAAAGTTTTTGTTGCGGCTTATGTGGAAAAGAGAACTCGCAAACTTTCAAAAACTAAAACTACTGGACAAAGGTTGTTGAAAATTTATATGGGGCACTCAAATTAATTCCTTATTCCACTTTATTCCTCTTTCCTTAAGCGTTAAAAACACTTAAGCGTCGCACACTCGTTTGATTTTTGAGCAAAAAATGTTGCGATTACATGCACCGTTAAATATCTACCAACTAGCAACATTCGAATATTGTATTTATTATCCCAAGTCGAAAGCCATTCTTCTTTATGGTTTCGTACCACGTTAAGTAAAAAACGAAACCCTTATAAGATCACTCGTGAGTCGTGCATCTAACTGTTCTTTCTATTCAAGATTCTTTAACTTAGGAACGCGTGTCCGACTTGCACTTGTCCGGTTTTATTTATTAGAATACCATTATACTCGTAAATAAACAGTATCTCATAATTAACTGAAATGGTACTTCCATTCAGTTCAATTTGCTATTGTCGGGGACACAAAAGACTGATGAAGATTCAAAACTTCCTGGAAGTGGTCGACTCGCGGCAAAACTTGACTAATAAAGTTTGCAGACTACCGTTTAAAACTTTAATTACGTACGTATTAATTATCTCGCTTCTTGCACAACTTTGTAATCATTTTTGAAAGACTGTCTGTTACGGAGGTAACTGCTTTTTACTTTGCATTAAATCCACTTGTATATATTTTTTATTTTATTATGAAGTTTTCAACTTAAAATCGTGTACATAAAGTACATTAAGGCTGGTGTTAAAAACTGCACGCAAGCGAACTAATCGCTGCTTGCTGCTCTGTATTTAACCAATCATTAATCTATATTTAAATCTAAATCATTGTGCCCGTCCTAGTAATCTGCTAATTGGTTCATTTTCCTTAATCACGTTGAGTACGCTATTTTAGTTTGAAATAGATTCTATAATTCTAATGAATTATCTCCTATCCTTACTTAATTATAATTATTCGTAGACTCTAAGAAAAACAAAACACTAATTTAAGCTGCTCGTATAATATTAACTAGTGGCTATTTAAAACCCTCTATATAAATACAAGCTTCTATTCGTTACCAACTTTATAGAAAGTTTTATTTTTCAGTGCATGCCGAAATCCTTTCAACTCTTTCCCTTTTACCTACATTAGCACTTACGCATAATAAAATATGTATACGAAATTGATGCCGGCCGTTTTTAGCCATTCACCGTTGACACTTCCGACTCTGACCACACATATATAGTATGTTTAGATCGGTCATCATTGGGGTCATAGGGGTTTTGTATTTAAACCGATGAAATCGTTTAATATGTTAGCCATACCACATCCACCACCACCACTTTAATATCTTGCAGAGTCATATCATTTTTGACAAAATGCTTATATAACATTTTATTTTGTTACACGACGTCACAAATAACAACGTTGGTATGATTTATATACTTAATCACTACTGACTGTCCCTATGTATGTATCTTAAAAACTACGCAACAGATTTTGATGTGGTTTTTTTAATAGATAGAGTGATTCAAGAGGTAGGTTTATAGGTATAATATAGGCGCTACGAAGTGCGCGAGTCCACTAGTAATAATATTATATAGAAATTTTTGTCTGTTTAGTGTGCTTGCGGCCACGACATAATATGGTTGATCGTTGAGTAGCACATTATTAAAGTAAGCCATGTTATGTCGTAAGCCGAAAGCACGTGAAGACAGCCATCACCCAAAAGTTCCAATCTGTTTCTATAGAAATCAGTGGGACTCCCTGACAAAAATTATAAAAGATCACGAGACAGCATTTGTCACAATTTTACAAGCTTTATATTACTTTCACCTGTCTGTTGTCTGTCTGTCTGTTTGTCTGTCTGTCTGTCTGTCTGTCTGTAATCAAATCTTGCAAGTTTGATTTGACCCACTTCCCGGTTTCCAATTGAGCTGAAAATTTGCATGCGTGTGTAAATCGGATGACAATGCAATATTATTATGACATGGAGCTGATCTGATGATGGAGCTGGAAGGTGGCTATAGAAACTCTGTCATTAAACAACACAACCCCATCGAGTTTGGGCTCATTTGATTCGTCTTGACGAGTACTATATGATGCAAGATGGTAATGATAATTAAAGCTTGTTTTTAAAAAGTATTTTTAAAATTTCACTTGTTAGCTTAAGGCTTGTAAAAAAAATCTGACCTATTTCTGGCTAATAGTGACCGTTTCACTTTTATATATTCTGTGCATCTGACCCACACTTATTCTTGTGCGAGAAAAGGTAAAAAGGGAAATCTCAAAAGCTCTGCATCAGCTATGTAAGGAAATGATCCTACATGTAAATGATAGTGAGATTTTCAGGTGTTTTGTGGGTTTCATACGTTTTGTTTATGTAGTGTAGCGTTAGTAGTGATGTTTATAATATATTTATTAAACCAGTCGTTAGTACTTAGTACCAGTAGTTAGTAGTGATGTTTATTTATTCATTAATCCATTTGTCCAGTACATTTTTCTCCAATTACAGGGCAACTGGTAGAAAATGCTACTTTAGGATTAAGTTAGTCCTAGTGTTGTGCTGAATAATAAAATAAATAAATAAAAGAACTAATACTAAAAACACAAACCGATGGTTGTGTAAACGTATTCATACGTAAATAAAAAAATATATAAAACAAATATTTTATACAGACCTATTTAACCTCAAGCAAAATAACTCAATCCTTATGTTCGAGTAAGGTAATATATAATTAATAATTATAGCTAAATATATAAAAGGAGAGAGTAACTGATTTATCAACGCACTTTCCTATGTACTGAGCGGATTGGGTTGAAATTTTGAAGAGGAGGAGAGGATATCCGCACATGGGCAAAGCCGGGAGTATAATCTAGTTGTATTTATATGGGGCATGTAAGTTCAAAGCCTTTTCATCTTATCTATAGTCAAGTTTATAAGCACCTGTGGCGAACAATAGTTGACGGAGGTAGACGCTCGACAGACGTGTATGTTACAAGAGCCTCTCGTAAGTGGTTTCACCTCGTTCTAATGCAATAGCGATCTTTGATCCCTCGGCTTTATTATAATGTAACACTGTTGTATAATCGTACTAGCTGAGCCTAGCGGTTTTATCCGATGTACTGTAGCCTTTGGGTCTATCTATCCCCGCGGATGAATGCTTCGGCGTACCCGTTGCCCCGGCATTATGGCGTCCCGCAGGACACCCCCAGGTTTTTTAGTGGGTATCCCCGCCGCTACCATCTTTGGCGGGGGAGTCCCACATACCGCCCCGCGCCCCCCGGCGTGGGGTGATGATGCGTAACGCATTTTTCCTGGGTCAAAAAAAAAAAAAAAAAAAGGGTCTATCTATCTCTATACCAAATTTCATTTCAATCGGTCCACTCGTTTAGGCGCGAAAGAGAATCATTTACCCGCTGTACTGTAGCCTATGTGCTACTCCAGGGTCTATCTATCTCTATACCAAATTTCATTTCAATCGATTCACTCGTTTAGGCGTGAAAGAGAATCAAACATACATCTAGACATCCATACATCGCTTTTATGTTTATGGAGCATTGTAATTAACATAATATTAGATACCTATATTATCTTTTCTATTATGTAATATTAATACATTATTTCATTGTATTTGACATTGCATGCCTACGTTGCATGCCTAACTAGGCTGATATTGGAAGAATCTATGTATTAAGCCCATTTCACACGTCGCTATATAGCGCTATATAGCTTCACATAGCGCGGCATAGCTTCAGTACAAATCGGCATCCGTCACACACGTAGCTATAAATGACATATAGCGCTATATCGCGCTATAATTTACAGTTGATGCGTAGAATCCGCCATTTTTCATTTTGACTAGGTGATAAAATGACTAAGCCGTTTTGTATTACGGAGACAAAAGAAAACAAACTCATATTACCTACGCGATATATTATACTAAATAGTAGCAAATGCTTAACCGCTGTGTAACAAATTAGAAAAAAATGTTTTTTATTTTTATTAAATATTTTGTTGTGTTTACAGTTCTTTGTGTTAGTATTTCGAAACAAATTAATTTAATTTGTATTTTAAATTTCACCTCCTATTTACTTGTAATAGATGCTCATATTATGCATAATGATTATTTGTCCGAATAACTGAAAGCTTTGAATACCTTGCAGTAGACTTTCGCTTAACCGGCTAAGTCATGCTACAAAATGGCTACGCATTTTTTTTTTATCTAGTTCAAATGGAATTTCCCAAATTGTATAGTTTTACAGCAACATGGCTGTTGACAATGTCAATTTTGAGTCTTATACAGAACGTGTGAAAAAATTCATGATTTTTTTTCACATTTTTAAAAAGTACGTACCAGGAGTTTTTTTTACAAAAGTGATTGTCAGTTAAAACTGTAATAATGCAAACACATTGTTTCAAGGGTTTTGTAGGTAGGTACCTCTAAAGAAAAAAAAAACAAATCATTATTTTTAGTTTTTTTCGACATTTATGCTCGGAAATGGATCGTTTGGAATTCTTCTCCTTGTCCTTGTCATATTCTCTATTACTGGGAGTCATGACCCCTCCTTTGTAGGATTCGATTTCTGATGATGGAGTGCTATCTGGGTTGGTTGGATGCGATTTTCATGGCCAGGAGCCACGAGACAACAGGACAACAGCAACAGCGTCATCTTAGTCGAGCACGGGGCAGGCTGAAAATCAGCGCTGTGCAGGACCTCCCTGCCCAGCATTATGCTGAGCCTATTCCACTTATCAGTGTAGGTACCTATTGTTTATGTTGTTTTATTATCTTCTGTTCGTATCTCATACTAACATGTCACTATATTTATGTGTATAATTTTTCATGTATGTACTTTTTGGAACTGATAATAAATATATTTTTATCTTATCTTAACAGGAACTTCGAGGGTGGTGCGGATCTGATCTGACCAGCACATCGGACCGCCTTGGGACCGCTTTCCTTTGATTTTGCCCGAAACAATGACCATCTCTAGATTTCCATCCATGCCATTTGGCCAAAGTACTCGAGAATTCTCTGATAAAGTCGGTCAAATCTAACTCAAATCGATCTTATTCGATGAACTCTCATACTTTTAGTAAACGATGATAATTTCGAATAAAGTTTTCTGGATTTCTTGACGTAGTTTGAATCGTCATTTTTTTTAAATTATACCAGGAGCAGACTGGAACGAAACCAAAATCAAGGAAAAAAGAAACATCCTTTATGTAGAAAAAAATGTCAAATTCATTTGTTTAAGTAGTGTTGGGGAATCATTGTGGAACTATATGCAATCAAGTGATTGAATCTCCGTTCCTACTTCTGGTACTCCTGGTACCTACTTCCTAAAAAATATTAACTAGCTTTTAACTGATGAAAAGTGGTCTGTTAAGCACAAACGTGCGTGCATATATGAAAGTGCATAAAATAGACCCCGCATAGGAAAAAAAAATGTTGTGCCCTTTTTGAAGACTGAACCACGTTAATATTAAGAGAGAAGAGAGATAGAGAGGAGCAGCGGTTACAGATTTCCAATTTAAACGCCGTATTTTTCCCCTTATGGGCAGATTTCTGGAATAATAATATTTTACACGTAATTTTATACGCAACATGTTGATAACATTTTTTCATACAAGTATGTGGCAAGTCCAACTTGCACTTGTTTGTTTTTATTTTGAAATAATATAAATTTTCTTTATTTTTGTATTAATAAACCTATTCTAAATGCACTCAAAGCATTCATTGACAAGTTATTCCAAATATTTGAGTGCGTTTGTAAAGAGGAAAAAAGTAGTCATTAATATCACTTGATTTGTGAAAAAAGGAATGTTAATGTCACTTGATTTTATTTCAAAGATCGACTCAAGATTCAATCACAAAGAATGAACTATTAAAAAATATAGTTCCGATCAGTAACCCGGCCATCACTAAAAATAATATAGCACGGCATAGCGAAGTATAGCAAGGCCTTGCGATACGATACTATATGGTACCAGGAGTCATATAGCAAGATATAGTATAGCGCCGTGTGTAATGGGCTTTAAATTAAGAACTCGATGTACCCTTTATCTTGCAATAAATGATTTGATTTGATTTACATTCTTACAAACTTTCACGTTTATAATATTAGTTAGATTGTATGAGATGAAATGGTGCGGTTTTGTGTTTCAACAATACGAGAAGTTAATTAATTTGATGTATTTAGGTACCTACGTAATAAGTTAATAGGATGTTGGGGAATTGTAATAATTAGGTCATTCTTGTATTATTTATTCGAATGTTTGATGTGTGGATACTCGTTACTCTTTCACGCCTATATCAAAGTAGGTAAGATTATAATAAAAAACAAATATCCTTGTTCAAAAGTAAAAATTGACCTCGTGCAATAGGAAAAACGCTCTTCCCATCTGTGCTAACCTAATTCGCGCACCAGCATCAATTACCAAGACGCAAGTTTTAAATTATATATTTAGAAATAATTAACTTATTAATATTTTTAACAGAACTTGGTACTTCCTTTATCTAAACCTTTTAGTTCCCCAAAAAGAACCCCTTACCCTTAGAACCAATCAGAAAATTTTTAATTTATTGTTCAGTCGTCTCAGGGTAGGTAATCATTACAATTTACATAAGTTTCCAACCAATTGTGATCTATTTTTTTTTTATAGTCGATAACATTAAATAAATAAAAAATACATATAATAAGAAAACTAGAAACAAATCCTCAATCGGTAATATTAAAACTCGTATAATATTGATAAAATAAAAGTACACTCAGATTAAGCTCTGAAATGCTCAATTTCCTTCTATTGCTGGTTATTAAATATTATGAGGCCACCGGGAACGCTTGTAACGTCTCCATTCTCACGTGTTGAGTCCCATTCATAAAGGAATTCCTTACAAATGTAGAATATGTTACAGTTACTTGGACCGTAGAAGAAAATACGGGTATAAATCTTTTAGATCATTTGGGATGTGTCCAAAAATATAAGTTTGTCTGACAAGTAAAATATTAATAATTATTGCACATGTATTTTTTTATTTGTAGATTTAATTTAAAATTGACTTGGTGAGGGACCATAAGGTAAAAGCCTTCAAAATTTTAAAGAACGGTGTGTCGTGCGCTTCCTCCGTAAAAATTATAAACTTCAATAATTATAAACTACAATCACAATTTATAATTCGTATAATTCAATTTATAGGTCGTGTGGCTAACCTATTGTTTCAGTTTCAGGTCGCCAAGATTACTATACGGCCTGCAACATGATCTAACGACAGCCTCCTACATATCTTATTGGAAACAGCCGGGTTTTATGTGCCTTCCAAAACATAGTAGTAGCGTCCAGGTCAAATAATTGCATTTACAGTGTCAGTGAAATAGGGCAATTTAAAACTGGACTGAAATCGACTTGGAGAATTGACAATATTATGTTCGTCTAAGCAGTTTTACCCACTGAAATGAGCCTATGTGTTATTCAAGAATCTTAGCTACCTGCTTTTGACGAGTGCTTGGGCATACCTGCAGCCTCGGCTTCCACACGTCCACTCGAGGTGATTAGTGGGCATCTCCGCCGCGATCATCTTTTGTGGGTAATTTTATACCACCCTGTGCCTTCCCCCGCACGGTGACGATGCGTAACACATTTTTTCAGGTAAAGAAAGAGCCAAGCTACATATACTCTAAATTTTATATTAAATTGGTTCAGCAGTTAAGGTCTGTAGAAGTAACAACGCCCAATATGTACTGACTGTACACAGCGTTCTGTGGAATACCAAGTACTTACTCGTAATGTAGGATTCAGTTGGATCATTGTATAATAGCATCTTATAAGGCGTAATCGTCGCTGGAATGAAATGAAAGTGTCGCCACACGACTATTGTTGCAAGTAAAGATATAATCGTATCTCCTAGGAGAGAGATACCGCTAGTGCCACAATTTGCATAAAGTTTTCATTCCATCAACAATCATTCATCATCATTTTTTTTTCATTTTCATTTATTTTTATTCTTTTTTTTTCATCATTTTTATCTCTCTATTATTTTCCCTCAATACTTATTGAATTAGAAGATTTGGAGCGGTGGTGGCCAAGGGATTATGTAGCGCATATGACTATAATTAGTTATGTGCGGGTTTTTCACTCGCTATACTAGTGGTAGGTTTCTGCCGCGGTTATTACCTACTGGACAAAACCGTGTCGCCAAGCGGTCATTAGACCATGTTTCGCCATGATGTTCAGTGAAGCCAGGGAGGGATTTATCCCGCCTTCTAGGTATAGTCTGCTGCAATCTACGGCCGCATCGTTGCTTAACATCACGCGAGATTGTGGTCAAAGGCTTACCTTATAATGAATAAAAAATATAATACGCAACAACACTTATTAACTTACCTTGAGTTAATAAGTGTTGTTGCGGCATATATCTTGATACATATCCACGGTTGCACGAGATGAAATCCTTTTATTTGTGCAATGAGAGTTAGCAATGTTTCTAAGTCTAGGTGAAGTCTCCGGGGAACTTAGTGCAATGATAGTTGTAGCAAAATCTTTACCCCGTCTACGAGAATGTAAGCTACTATTAGGATTCGTTTTCATTTCATTTTCTTTAATAGCGAATAGCGATTAAATAGTTATACTTATACTTAAGCACACTTGCAATTTAATGCTAGTAGTGGTGCCCAGCGGTTCTACCAGCTTTTTTGGCAATATTTTGATATCAATAAATATACCTCTATACCCACCTAATTCTAAGATTAACAAAAAAAGCTGACACGAGTAATACTAGGTATAGAATAGAAGTGATGATGCGTAACGCATTTTTCTTGGTATAGAATAGACTACTCTTTATGCCAACCAGAGAAAATTACAGTTTTATTAATACTAGCACTGAAACACAACTTTGGTCCACAATAGGCGGCCTTATCGCTGTGAGCGATCTCTTCCAGGCCACCAACCTTTTATTGTATGGAAAAGTCTTTGTATGGTTGAGTTGTATATAACATAGTATGTATTATGGATCACCATCACCACCTTGAAAAAAATGTTACAATTGGAGATCTTATTGCTAAAGCGCTTTCTTTTAGACAAACATGATACTAATATTAATTAGATTATGTTTCATTAATTATATTATATAGGTTAGTTTTTGTCCACGATCTCGCGCGATGTCAACACTCGGTACTTTCCAGTGGGTGGTAACAAGCTACGGCCGAAGTCTACCATAAGCAAAAATGGACCAGTAGATTGATACGGTTTTACCTGCACGATATGGTTTGAATCAAGTCACATGGTAAAACGAAAGCGAACTGAATACGTTTCAAACAAAAACTATAATAATTCTGAAAATTACAACTTTAAGTTTTTTTTTTAATGTGATGAAGTAGAAGACGAGCAAGACGCTCTCCTGATGTTAAGAGATAACGCTGCCCATAATCAGTGCTACTTAGGATTTCACAATTATGTGAAATTCTAGAAGCACTGCACCAACGCTTCTTACTCAAGAGTCATAAGATGTTAAGACTCTTTAGCCCAGTAATTTAACTAGCTACAGTGCCCTCCTACCGGAGCACAGTAATGTTTGCACATCACTGCTCAGGCAGTAGAATAACTGGCACTGTTGGGGTACCCACCTAGACGACCTCCTGCAAAGGAAGTCTACCCCCGGTAAAAGTGTCTTCAAGTTGAGGGTTAATAGGTATTTGAAACACGAAGAAGAACACACAGGCCTGTGTGTTACAACTTCGACCATGTCATCACTCACCAACAGGTGACAAAACTGTGGTCAAACGCAGTCCTATTTATTCTAGTTAAAAAAAAAACAAATTCGCTTCGCCACACTTTTGGTTCGCTGTGTGTTTGACAAGGGCTTTAAGCGTTCTGTGGTGACTATTTTAAGATCCTTGGTGGTGACACAAGTGCTTGAAGTAAGAACTTATTGTAGAGCAGTAGAATAATAAATGCTAGGTAAATATTTTATTATCCTCATTACGATTTTGGTGCGGGTTTCAAATTGAATCAACCGCTCTCTAAACGCTCGAGTGGCGACAAAGCAACCCTTGTTACAATATTATTTTAGACCAAGAGCTCCACATCACAAAAATAGAAACAAAACAAAATAAAACACATTAACCTAACCATCAAAACCATCGACTACAATCCAACATCACCATCCATCTACCACCATCTTAACAACATAAAATGGAAAAGTATGAATTTACAATAGGGTACTTTACAGGAGAGCGTCTTGCTCGTCTTCTACTTCATCACATAAAAAAAAAAAAAAAAAAAAACACCTGTACGGCCGAACAGATTCAGCTGAAATTTTATATATAGTTAGCTGAGAACCTGTACTCATTCATTGGGGTCTCTCACTTTTTAACGGGTAAAACAATTGGCACAGTAACGTATACTTTTCATAAATATTTGTTAATTGAATTTATTTTAGTTTTTTTACAACCATTTATCAACAATGACTTATCAACGTTTAAAATGTGCGAACATTACTTCGGTAGGAGGGCACTGTAATTAGTAAACATACTGGGCTAAAAAGTCTCAACATCTTATGAACGCTTGTGTAAGAAGTGTTGGTGCAGTGTACCTAAAATTTCACATCATTGTGCAATAAAACTTGCAGGTCCCTCTAGTTGGCTACCTCCTAAACTATTCTGGTTTCCAGAAACGCTTTAATATTCAAGCCTGAAGAATCTTTACAAGGCAACGACGCACACTAAGATTCTAATAAAACAGTTTAAAATTATTATTATAGTGAAATTGTTTGTCTCGACAAAGGGAATGTAGATTAATATTTAATTCAATAAGGATGGTTTGTTACAATTTAATTAGAGACGATATTTACATTAAATATATAAATTTTCGCATTTAGGGATAAAATTATTAATCTTTTGAAATTTCAATTAAAACATACACAAACAACAACACAACATAACAACAAACACAACATAACACACATTGTTATGAATTCGTGTTGTGTTGTGTTGTTTTACATTGTTTTGTTTTTTGTTGTTTGTATCTTTGAGTTAAACATTTTCTTTATGCGATTTTTCACTATTGACAATCGTAGTACTCGTATATGCTTGAAATCTAAAATGTTACGAATTTATAAGTGCAGCATATTTATGTTGCGGCTAAATCCTCTAGTGTGGACTAACCGGCTAATCTTAGGTGTAGCCTACGTTAAGCCGCATTTCGAGCTTTATTAGCCGTGATATAGAATAGAATAATACTTGCATGCCAAACAATTACAACGAAGCTTAGTGAGCTAGAAATCTTAATGCTAGGTAAACAATTATAATATTATTAATATATTTCATTTTTGAGGACTCATGACTCTACTAACTAGAATGATTTGCTAAAAAAATCGACTAAAGTCGTTACTTCGACCGTCCTTTATTTACCTATATTATGCATTAAGAGACAATTTATTTAAAACGCTATGTCAAGCTACGATACTTAATTACAATTTCTGTAACATCAAGCGTTGATACAATTTTACGTTTATTACTTCAAAAACGACCGAAGCGTAAATTACGTATAGAATAGGCGCTTAAAACACCTGTCCAATTAAATTTTAACACTCTCTAAACCCATTACCGGTCTAACATTAACCTTCCCTTGTCACACCCACTTTCCATTGAAAAATAAAGGTGAAAGCTTTTTAAAACATTTACAAACTGCCTTAATCCGTCTCATCAGTGTTGTGGAGTTTGTGCGAAAAAAAAGACGAGTAATTATTATTATGGGCGTTAATTTTCACTTTTCTTCTTAAGACAATTTATGCGCTGGTGAATTCAAGTAAAAGTATTTTCTAAAAGAAATAAAAGCTTGAAAAAGGCAAAAAATATATCTATTTCTATCTTTTTATTATTATTGACTCTTACTTTCGTGTATTTACAATAAATGTCAAGTACTCAACTCAACTTTTTCAGGAAGGCGAAACTTTACAACTTCTTCGCTACGACTCATACTACAACTCATCAAAATCAACCTTAGAGAACATCAGTCGTCAATTAATAAATTCCCTACAAGTTAGCTTTCGACCACAATCTCGCCTTACGATGAGGCCGTAGAAGCAAGTAAAATAGCTCTAGATGGCGCAATTACCCTTGTCACGGTCGTAATTAGCGACTTAATGTAGTTGTAACACAGATAAAACAGATTTAATTTACAGTAAATCCACGGCTCATCTCATTTCGAACAACCTACAGAAGGGTGGGCTCGGGTGGTGGGTGGGCAAAGGGCGCGAAGTAAGCTAATGAAGTATTTGAGTATCCCCCTCCATGAGCGCACTTCTGATTGGTGATGGAATACTAAGCGCGGCTCTATGAGCTTTAATGCCGGACTAAGCCGACTATGAAAGGTACCTCCTAGTAATAATGTAGAATCACTTTAAATGGTAGTCATCTTATTGCTATCAAAGACCGTCACCTGATTATAGCGAAATCAAGGCAGAAATTTGAAATTAATTTTATAGAGGCCATAGTAGCCAGCGGTTTGACCCATTTTTAAATCCTCAAAAATAAGAATTAGAGACTAAATATAATTATAAATTTATTAGCAAAAAAAAATCCTAAAACTATCTGTGATCTGTTTTATAAAGTCATATATTTATATCTTATTAAAGCCATTTTTAAAAGCCTTTTTTTCCTTATTTTTTTCTGATTTCGACATGTATAATGGTGATCAACTCTAATATTTTTAACTATATTAGACTAACTTGTCTTATAAGAGAATCAACCCCAATAATTATACTCTTATTATGTTTGAAACTGGATATTATTTGACATAATATTATAGTGTAGTTTAGTTTAAATAATTTAGATAAATCACTGCTAAAACAGTTCCCATTTCCCCCGGCACATGCAGTTCATAATGCATTTTGTGCCGATTATCTGCTAGATTCAGGCAAGTGATTAGTTCATTATATTAGCTAGAGAGATTAAACAGCTCGTGAACTTATTTAATGTTTAAACTGCGTCACTAAATTGAGTTGAAAGTGTGATGAAGTTAAAAGAAGACCATATAAAAAAAAAATTGGGGTTTGTTACCTGAACAGATTATGTTACTTTTTTACACAAATAAGTAAAAAGACGAGCAAGACGTTCTCCTTATAGTAATTGATAACGCTGCTCCTAATCAGTACCCAGGATTTCACACTGATGTAAAATTCTAGGTTCACTACACCAACGCTCCCCAATCAAGAGTCAAAAGATGCTAAGACTCTTCAATCCCGTAATTCCATCCCACTTACACTGTCAGAGTTATTGTAATTGGTTGGCCAATAAAAAATTGGCCTATAATGTGCAACTATTTTCAGGTAGTATTCTATGTTTTTCATCTCTAGGTTTCGTTTTGTCTTTCTAATACCATTTTCAGTAAAAATGTACTAGAAGGTCAAAAACGACTCAAACCGCAACTAACCACTGAATAAAAGAGAATCTTAATGAATCTCATTTCATCAGTAATCTTGAACGTAGAACTATTGACGGAATGCTATTTATACGGTTCACGTACAAAATAGTCCTTTGGGGCTGATTCAAGACGTCTTATTCCGTTCTAATTATAGCTCGATCGATCGAGTGCAACATGTGACATGAAGCCTCCTTAGATACAAGCATACTCGTAGGCTGTTTGTAGTTAATCCTCGCAAAGCTCTCTATTGTGTCTCTGTCCATATCTTAGCTACCTTTAATCTAAAAGACCTTATTTCATGGATTTATTTCTATAATAAGCTTTTCCAAAGCTACCTTTTGGATTTCAGCATTGAAAACGTTGGGTTCGAAAAATAGGGTTGAAACACATACAAATTTAGAATTTACATTAACTATCTAACCACCCATGCAATCTTTTCGTGGACGCCTGAGAGTAAGGCCTGAGTCGCCTCCTACCAAGAGAAGCCCAAGCTGAATTATTAGAGAATCTTATTAACAGAAGCCAAAACCCAAGGAGCTACAGATGTGTGCCTCGATGTACACTCAGCCCCTACAAAGTAAGGGGTCCCACAGGAACGTCCTCACATGTTTAGTGAGTAAACCGTGTTCAATCTTCGACGAGAGAGTCCCAGTTACCAGGATGCTCTTAGAGCCTCACCCTGAACCAAAGATAAAGAGTGCCTAACGTATTTTTCCTAGGTCAAAAAAGGCTAAACAGTTAGAGGCAGTTAGTGCATTTACCTACGCTTATTGGTATTTATAATACCGTCTACTATCGCTGTCTCTAAAGCCTCTTTCATAACGTGATAATCCAGGTGCTAAACTTTTGTTCCGTCGGTTTAGTGTTACATGCTGGAGTGTATGCTAGAAGGATTAATTGGATGTAGAAAGTATACTTTGGTGCTCTGTTCGCTTTATAGACTTTGAGCGAGCGCTACTTATGAACTTAGTTTTTACATAAGAAGAAGAACAAATAAATAAGTTACGGAATATATCGTAACTTTATTAAAAATACCTAACTCATGTATAGTGTACATATTATAATATTATAGATGTGGACTAAAATCGTGTATGCTCGCTAACCAATCGCTGCACTCTGCTTTATATTTTAAATTTATAATCATGTCTATTAAATACTTCAAAAGATTGGTTCGTTTTTTAAACACGTTATCATTTTAGTTCCTTGCAGACCCTTCATACGTTGACTTATTCAGCGTAATTAGTTAAACTTCCTGTGATATTATTTATAGTAATTCCAACTACGAATTCATGCAATTTTAAAGCAGACTGCAAAAAGTAAAAGAAATAAGTGGCTAGACGACACAGAAAAGGAATAAAAAAGCATATTTCCGGCCAAAATTAACCTTCTGCAAGCTCTAGCTCGTTGAATATCTCTCTCAATTTTTGATGATTATCTCCTTGTTGGGAAAGACAGATTTTACGTAAAATCGTTGTGTAGGTACAATAAATGAATTAGGTTGATGAGACGATGAAGTGGATTTTATGACGCCGTAATAATTTTGTTGAATTTAGACTTACTTTTTTTAATTTTAAATGAAGACTCTTTTCTCTGATGTGTTGTGATGAAAAGAGAATTGAATTTGTGAAAATAAAAAGACCTCAATTTGGATGTTTTTGTTTAGTTGTTGGGATAGTCTAAAATTAGAGTAGATACATAATTTAAAAGAAAATATAAATTAAAAAACCTTCAAGCTTTCAAAAACATACACCAAGCCTGTTTAAATTCATATCTTTAAAAAACAGTCGACCGATCTGGGAAGTAAATACCGATTTAAATAAAAGAAAGTTTCAAATACCTAGTCCAGGCTACTTTGAGTTATCGGTGAACATTGTTTACCGGGGGTAGACTTCCTTTGCAGGAGGTCGTCTAGGTGGGTACCCCAACAGTGCCAGTTATTCTACCGCCTGAGCAGTGATGTGCAAACATTACTGTGCTTCGGTAGGAGGGCACTGTAGCTAGTGAAATTACTGGGCTAAAGAGTCTTAACATCTTATGACTCTTGAGTAAGAAGCGTTGGTGCAGTGCTTCTAGAATTTCACATAATTGTGAAATCCTAAGTAGCACTGATTATGGGCAGCGTTATCTCTTAACATCAGGAGAGCGTCTTGCTCGTCTTCTACATCATAACATAAAAAAAAAAATCGAACATAGATAAAAATTAAATAATAGCTTGTAAAAAATATTCCGAAGATTTATAAATCGTTTTTCCTTTTTTAAAGACTAAATGAACATAATATTTTCCATTTCTGATTTTTCCTTCCAAATAATGCCCTTCAATTATTTATTAATGGTTCATTAATGAAAAGAAAAACTGATTAGAAAACGCGCTTATTTTATTGTATTGAACAAAAAAGAGAATTGTATTACTTACTAATTGGGAAATATACGAGTACATAAAAACTTGTGTGTATCCGTTAAAATATGTTATTATGTATTTTTTTCATAACAGGTTAGCCTTTAACCACGATCTCGCCTGATGCGGCTGTAAATGGTATCAGACTAAACCTAGAAGGCGGGATGAACCCCTCACTGGCTTCACTGATCATCACGCCGGAACACGGTCGTAATGACCACTGGGCGATACGGTGTTGACCACACGGTGGTAACTAGCCACGGCTGAAGCGAACCACCAGTATTGTGAGTGGAAAAACCCGCCCATAACTAATTATAGTCATTGGTTAAATAGGGTAGTTTCCACCTGCCCTACCAGCTGCCCCACTGGTGGGACAGGCGAGACGCAAAATTTTTGACAGTATCGCATGTCCTGGGAACTACCCGTTAAATATCATTATTATATCTATTATAAATGTAATGAGCACAAAATGTTATCGTGCGTCATCGCTATCCAATCGCCATGAAATTTTATGATATGTGTTTTCATTATAGATAAAAACATCGGAAATATAATAACAACTACATCGTTTCAGGTGCTCAGATTTTATGCCGCAGAATATACGGATCTACCTGAAAAAATAATACATTCTACGACATTCGAATCGTGGGCTGGTTTATTTTCTCGTTTCCAATAGAAATATTTTATTTTAGATCATACCTATATTTTGTTCTCTCTAAGATTATGGTACGCCTCCATTCTTCTTGACATAAAAAATAGTGGATTGAGATTCTTTTATAATAATGAGTGCAAGACGAGAAATATAGATGATATTATGGGCGGTAATGATGGTATTCATCATGCTTTGAATTTAAGATACTACGCGGCACTGAACTGCCCTTGTTGCTCTGAGTTAATATGTTGACATCAGAGCTATTGGATCAAACATAAGGTCCGATGTTGATTGTTGAAGGAATCGGACATCCGACCCAATGGCTCTAACGTAGTGATATTAGTCATTGAATCTTGTCATGTCCAGTTATTTTGCTGGTAACATTGTCCATCAGTCCGGAACATGGTAATACTTGTACATTGCTGCTTGGCGGATTAATACCTGGCAATGACATAACTTCCGAAATAAAGAAAAAAGTCGTTATTATTTCGCATATACTTGCACGTATATAAAGACTTAAAAACATCACGGATAGCTTCATTACCATGATTTTAGGAGTACGATAACGAGGACTTACTATAGTTGCTTCATTTCTGTTTCAGTGTAACTATTTTTATTAGGTCTTGTTTTTTTAGGACGCCTCCATGATTTTCCTAAGCCGGTGGAATAAAAGTTGGCTTTTTCACCAAGTTGTGGCGTAAATCAACATTCCCCGGTTATTACGACGCGTGGTACACGCCGCCACTTAAATGTTAAGGGTGTAACTCATGAATATTTTGTGAATAAATTTTAGGGAACTACAGTATAATGGGCTTTTATAGGCCCACACGACGGCAGGATGTCTTCCAAATTGGGGATAAATAATCATAATATGATGTGTAGTGTGTGTTACAGTTTAAAAATGGTTTTTGGAAATTATAATTTTTACTTGAATTATTTTAGTACTTCACCGTTTTACCCATTATTATTTTCAAAAATATGTCTCGGTAAAGTATACCTACATATACTTGCCCCGCAGTGTAACACGTAGCTAATATTTTTGGTTAGTTACAGACTAACCAAAATATTAACTAGGTACCTAATTAACAAATTTCAACATTACAAAAACCTATAGATAGTTTTATTTAGATATTGGCAATATATAAGACACATAATATTATATCAAAATCGCATTTTTATTTGTGGTAATAATACACCTGACACGTTGAAAAACGATTTTTACATAATACTTGAACGTGAATAATTTTCCACTTTGAAAAGTTAAAAACGAACCTTCACGTGCCACAATCCTGTTGAAAACTGAATATAATTGAGCCGCGAGTGAGGAGGGCCCTTGTCCGAACGAATACCGAACATTTCACTACTTACTCGTATAATGAACATCACGTTTGATTGTTATTCGGACATCAAATTTTCAATAGGTCTGTTAACAATGTTTAAAAGTTATCTATGTATAGTCCCTTACATTTAAAAGTACTTAATACATTTATTTTGGTTTGTTAATTTAACAAAAACAGGTGAGATAAAATGCCATTGAGGTTTTGGCTTAAAATTAGTATAACGGTTTTAAATGTATATCGGTGAGTGATGTCATTACACTAAGCATCCTTAGTAAATACGTCACATTCAAATGACTATAAAATATTAACAATTAATAATCAAATAACTTTTCGTAGAAATAAGGCATACGATATGAAATTAAGTTTATTCATTGAAAAAGTTGTGGGAAGGTTGAATGAGAGTAGTAATTCTTACATAATGAAAATAGAATCCTATAAAAGAGAATATTCAGCACAACAACAGAGATTAACGACCTTTATAACGTCCTATTAAACGCTCATAATGTACATCACTGATTGTTATTCGAGCATAAAACGTGCAATTGAAAATATGTAGCGAATTTATCGTTGTTAGTTCAACGTAGGAACGTGTTAAGCTTGGCAACTAGGCAATAAATATCGGAAAGCTGTGAATTATAGCCTAAGTTGAACACATACAGATTCGCTACGTCTGTATCGTGTACAATTCACCTATTTTACAGTCTGTGACAATGGAGCGCTTTCCTTTACCGGGGACTGTTTTATCAGTTTGATGTTACTTGTTACATTCTACGAGCACTTTCTCGTATTTATTTGTGCGAAACTTACGTTATATTTTGTGCCTTTTGGTTTTACATAAGATATAATGTTTAATAATAATTGGGGAAAACAACGACGCTAAAAACAAGCTTTAAATTAATGAGCCTTTTATTCGTATACTTATTTATATTATATAAATATAATATAAAAATAAATATATTATCAGCCTGTGACCAGACTATGTGTTATTCCAGTGTCTAGAGTACCCATATATATACCCAATATATACCCAAGCTATATGTTTCCAATCGAGTTGATTCCTACAAAGTCACCAACATTAAATAACTAACGACTGCCCCCTACAAATTATTCAACAGGCGACTAATTTGACCCATAGTTTGACGTGCTTTCATTCTAGATAGCTCGCATAATGCTCTTAATAAAGCGATAACAATTGCCCATTACAATCATAATTATTATTACCTAGTCACAGCTTCGAAGTCCTGCGCAACACATTACGATTGTCATCCAAAAGATCTCTGAAATATTAGCCGGATAGTGGTCGTACACTGGGCCTCGGACGCTACGAGAAATACTCGAATAATGATGATCCATAGGGCATTATACATTAGTTTAACTGTATAAACATCAGTTTTAATGAAGGCACAGTTGAAAATTGTAATTTATTTCGTCCCACAAACACAATGTTAATTTAGGCGAACAAATGTTTAACTTGCAACCGGACGCTGACCTGTGTTTGACTTTAAACTTTAAATTAAACTGGGAATCATATTTTAGGCGTATATTTTTAGGTCGGTTATAATTTTGTCAGCACATAAAACATTGACATAAGACTAGCAACTCCCGTCCCACTGTCAAGAGTTATTGACGTTTGTAAGAGCACAATGACATTGGGAGTAGCTATAAATTGTATGCAATAACAGCGCAAGTATCAAGAGTAGCGTCTTGATTATTATAGGTCAGTTTAGTCTTGACAGTTACACTTGACGGGAGTCTACAAAAATAAAAATATGCGCACATTACATCTATGTATGTGTGCATATTTGTTTATTATTTGAACTGAAATATTATGTAAACAAACACAGCTATTCTCACGCCTAAACTGATGAACCGAAAATTGGTATACCTCGTATAAAAATTTGATCACGGAATAACACATAAGCTTTTATGCGGACAAAACCGTTAGTCATAGTTAGTTACATAAAATGTCAAATTTATTTATAGATTTGCTCAATTTCTACTTATTAATACACAGCACATTCTACCGTTTGAGCTAATCAATAATTCACAAGTCTTGAATACTATCGGAATCCGCACTGTAAATAGATGAGCAATAAGCAGGCCACTGCCATTGTGGTTCAGACGTCCTTTAGTTAATATATCGAATACTAGAATCTAAATTATGCACGAGATTATCATTCCAGGCTATTATTGGCATTAAAGGCTTTAAAATGCGACCTACAGTTGGCACCAGTCTATCTACTCTATAGATAATCTAGTCTTAGTGAAACCTGAATGGTAACCTACCGATTGTGAGAGAAAATAAACTTCCTTTTTATTATGAAGCTAAGGGTACTTACTGACATTACATATAGTGGTCCAGTCAAAAGACAATAATCTAATATATAAAATTCTCGTGTCACAGTTTTTGTTGCCATACTCCTCCGAAACGGCTTGACCGATTTTGATGAAATTTTTTGTGCTTATCCAGTATCTATGAGAATCGGCCAACATCTATTTTTCATCCCCCTAAATGTTAGGGGTAGTCCACCCCTAATTTTTTTTTTTAATTTTTAGACAAAATTTTTAATTTCTATTTTTGTATGATACAACATATAAAAATAGATACAATCCTCAATTTTCACCCTTCTACGATCAACCCTTATTTTTTAATAGCCATTTTAGTAATTTAATCATTTTTCCTCTCCGGTCGAAAACTGATCAATCGTCATTTAATTAATTATCCCCGCCAGATGTCTACAGGTGTCACTTCTGACCCAGTAAACAGCACGGAGTAGGGATGAGAACGAAGCCGGTCTCCTTACTTTCTCATTCCCTACACAGTTGTCGGCCATCATTATTGTTTATGCATCAAGTGTAGTAGTAACGTTGACAATTATTATTTTGCTATCTCAGTGTAACTCTCATATTAAATTTTAATCATTCATATTTTATCAATTATAATTAAATTATCAATTTTGAGTGTATTTTGCACGGTTAGTTAATCAAGTGATTTTATAACCTCAAAAGTACTCAACACGTGACACGAGCTTCCAATAACAACGGATTTTGTGTTGTAAGTATACTTTTTTTTATTTATATCGAAAATGTTGTTGATCTTATAAAAATGTAATTTTAATTTAATTTTATTAAAAAAATGTAATTGAACAATTAAGATTTTCATAGTTTCCAAAAAAACAATCATTATGAATCTTTATTTTGAAATGTCAATGGAAATATTGGTTGTATGAAAAAATTATAAGAGACAATGTTTTAATAAAATTTAATTTTTTACTTTTGTTTGAAAAATTTTTTATTTAAATTTTTTTTAAATAATGATTATTTCACGCATTTACCACATTCTTACATACATACAATATACACATTCTAACATACATACATACTTCCAATAAGTAAGCTATTTTTTGTCTACACTAGAAATTACTAGGAAATTATTTATATGGCAAAACAACGTTTGCCGGGTAAGCTAGTAATATGTATAAATTAGAGGTAAATAAGTGAACAGAAAAAGGTGTGATTATTTAATTATTGTAACATTGTTTTACGACTTACATAAGCTCTAAGATTTTTGAAAAATCATACATAAAGAGGGTAAAAGAGGGTTCAAAATTTGAAGAATAGAAAAAAGAGACAGACAGAGACATCAAGTGTCATGCATAAAAAAAAAACTGTGGCATACCTTAGTTTTGTTATAAAGTTATTATTTGCTGATAAAAATTTTTAAAAATATGCTTTTTTAGCTTTCTACGAAACGATGACTAATTGCGAATTAATATTTATAATCGTCGTACAATACCAGTCGAACATAAAATGCGACTGTAATCCGAATATTTAATCTCTTAATAGTCTTAGTAGAATCTTTAATAGGTACTGGGTATATTTTTTTTCTGATAGATGTTTAAATAAATTACTTTATCGGAAAGGTTAATTTCTACCATCTCATTAATAATAGCCACTTATCAAATATTTCTTAAAATAAACAACCCACAAATTTGCGTAACGAACGCGGGCGATGTTTGATAAAACTTTTGTAACAAGCACCTACTTTGTCCGTATAAATCTAGATAGGTATAGAAAACCAGGAATGACATAACGGTAATCAATTTCGGCAACTCAGCTAGGTATTTATTTAGCTCAAATGTAGTAGGTAACTCTTTGAACAAACTTTGGACGTCCGCAATGATGATTTGGGCGTACCCAGCGGACGTATGGAGCGGATCTTAGCAAGTTGCTTTTTACCAACGAATTAGGGAAATAATAGAAGTCGAACACAGCTCAAAAAGTGATTCAATGCAAAGTACAACTATATGGGCGGGGCGTAAAAAGTACAACTCACCCGCCGCTCAGTCACACAATGCGCTCAGCGAAAGATGCACGCATCGTTTGATTTTTAAAAATATCCAAAATAATATAGTTAACGGACAAAAATGACCTTTTGTGTGGTAAATTGGTGTAAAAATGGAAAGAAGGCAGTAAAAAGCAGGAAAAACTTATCACAGCTAACAAATATTATTTTAAACCAAATTATATAATTTCGATTTTAGTTGACATTAAATACATAAAAATATAGGGTAAACTAGGCATGGCTGTAACAATGTTATTTTGGTCGTTTATTGCATTCGCATTTGATTAGGTAACGTTATATTTATTTTGTATACTAGCTAAACCCACGGTTTTACCCTCGCTACAAAGATTTTATTTTTGTACAATAAATATTGTTGCATTTGTTTTTGAATTAAATCAATAATGACTTTTAATAAAAGTCTGAAGAAAGAAAGAAAAAACCTCTAAAGTGAAGAATTCACCTGACCCGGCCCCCCCGGCTCGGCCTGATTCGACCTGATTCTGGCATCGCGCT
Organism: Hemithea aestivaria; assembly: GCA_947507615.1. Lineage (NCBI taxonomy): Eukaryota > Metazoa > Arthropoda > Insecta > Lepidoptera > Geometridae > Hemithea > Hemithea aestivaria. The sequence continues at coordinate 10,160,159 of OX382329.1, read as the reverse complement.
TTTATCACCGTACGAGCCGACACCGATCGAAAGCCCAGGTTTATACGACTAATGTCCAATTATGGAATATGACAAATATTATAGACATCCAATCATAAAAATGCCAATTCGGAAAATAGTTCACTTATAAAAATGTCAAATCGTAAAAAGGTCAAATTTGAAAATTGTCCATTCTAAAACGTCCATTCGTAAAAATGTCCAATAAAGTTTTATTTTATCCGTGGTTCTATCAATAGCTAATCCCTACGGGATTATTAAAAGTGTCACGTACCTAGTGAACAATCTTTATTTCCAATGCAATGACAGCTGTCAAACTTGAAATGTCAATATCTCGGAAAATACTCGTCTTAGGCTGATGCTGTCATAGAAGAAATTAAAGGTCTTGGAGAGATATTCATTTAAGATGACAGCTTTCAAACGTGAAACGTCAATATCTCGGAAAATATTCGTCTTAGGCTGATGCTGTCATAGAAGAAATTAAAGGTCTTTGAGAGATTGTCATTTCAGATGACGGCTGTCAAACTTGAAACATCAATATGCTGGCTTTTACCGGGGGTAGACTTCCTTTGCAGGAGGTCGTCTAGGTGGGTACCCCAACAGTGCCAGTTATTCTACCGCCTGAGCAGTGATGTGCAAACATCACTGTGCTCCGGTAGAAGGGCACTGTAGCTAGTGAAATTACTGGGCTAAAGAGTCTTAACATCTCATGACTCTTGAGTAAGAAGCGTTGGTGCAGTGCTCCTAGAGTTTCACATAATTGTGAAATCCTAGGTAACACTGTACTGATTATGGGCAGTCGTTATCTTTTAACATCAGGAGAGCGTCTTGCTCGTCTTCTACTTCATCACATAAAAAAATGCTGTCATAGAAGAAATTAAAGGTCTTGGAGAGATTGTCATTTCAGATGACAGCTGTCAAACTTGAAACGTCAATATCTCGAAAAATACTCGTCCTAAGCAGACGCTGTCATAGAAGAAATTAAAAAACTTTGAAGATCTTCCAGATTTTGTCATTTCAAGTTTGAAAACTGTCATCTGAAAGGTCATCTCCCCAAGACCTTTCATTTCTTCCATGACACCATCAAAAATAAACCAATTCGTGTTGGACATTATTCTTAATTGGACATATTTCATTTTGGACCAAATTCATGTTGGACATTATTCGTGTTGGACATTTTTCCTAGTTGAACGTAAACCTTATTGGACCAAATAAGTGTTTAACCAAATTAGTATTGGACATTAATACTAGTTGGACATTTTGGATTTTTGACATTTGTCGTATAAACCAATAAAACTTATTCCATATCCTTTTTGGGGATTCTAACTACCTCTGTACCAAATTTGGCAAATTTGCCATTACCTTGTCGAATTCTTCGTTCTATTGTTGTACTCCTCATGACATCACGCATGGTTGATGAGATATTCGCTTTATTTCAAGCATACCCAGGTTACTCTTGTCTGACATAAAAGAATATACTTGAGTTACCCGTATGGCAATACCAAATTTAACTATAAACAATTTTGATACTTTAATTTTTTATTAAAAAAATTCGCTACGGTACTTGGTCACTGACCTCTGCTTAATCAGTTAAGTAGCTCTGGCGTGAAAAGTAACACACATGCTTCACATAAAACAGACATGCATCTCATAATGATACTTTTAATAAAATGATAATAAAAGACGATGTATTAAATGACACAAATATAATACCAAAAATACATAAAATAAAATGATAAATGGTTAATTTAAGGTAATCCAATTCTTTATTTTTTGCGGTGGGGTGGTCTTTTCGATGTCACGTAGGCGGGCATTTTCCTTTATTTTTAATACTTTCCAAAACAAATTTTCTGACTGATGATTCCGATTTGCCTAGAAAATACAAAATAAATAAGATTAATATCATCTTTTAAAAGTAAAAAAGGCGTATCAGTATGGTAACAGTAAAATAGGTGCCATGAATATAATGTTAAAAGAAATTTCCAAATAAAACAATTGTATTTGTACTTGTACGTAAGGACATCTAATACATTAAAACAAAATAAAAATGCCAGGTCCAAGTCGGACTCTTTTGAATTGAACTCTTTCTTGAAACATCTCATATATACAAAAAAAAAACGGAAAAAAGCACTTTGTTGTTTGGGAGCCCCTTTTTTATTTTATTTTATTTTTAGTATTGCAACAAAAATACATCCGTGAAAATTTCAACCTTCTAACTATCACGGTTCGTGAGATGACAGACAGACAGACGAACGGACAGCAAAGTCATAGTTATATGGTCTCGTTTTCCCCCTATGGGTACGGAATCCTAAAACACAATTTTTCATCATTAAACTTGGACAACATGAAAAGTATCAAAAATTGTCAGTCATACTATAATATATTTTATGATTTTAGTTGTAAACAAATGGATAACACAAAATAGTTATTTATGGACAAAATAACGATAATAGTACGTTTTCAATGATGAGATTCAATGAGCTTGATGATGTACTGTTGTGTAATCTAACATAAACGTACCTGATATATACGATGTTCTCTTAGAAACACTTAGTCAAAGCAGCAACCACTTTTCTATTTGCAACTGCTGCATACGCCGTATATATACTCGTACATTTTGTAATTCATTTGGCAAGCACCGCCACGGATTATTTTACACATTTCACCAACATTATTGTGAAAAATCTTCAAATAACTTATTAATAATTAAAAATACGTACAACATTGTTATTGTTTACAATTTTTTTGTCAAATTTGACAGAATCAGTTTGAAAGAAATAGGTAGAATGTTGCCATTTTTATTTTAGTTTTTTCTTAATAAATTTGTACTCCTTTGTTTTGTCCATCCCGTTTGCACATGTTGATCGAATATTTCTGTTTCACTCAACACTATCCGACTAAGTAAAATGACACCCCAAATGAATGAATGAGCGAGTTCATGTACAGAAAATAAATTTAGCATGTTTATTGCTTATGTATGTCCGTGTGTCGTGTGAGTATTATAATTTAGTGGTGTGAGTTTGGGACCACGTTTTTGCGGACTTCATAAAGGAGTTACAGGGAGTTTTTTTTACATATTTTGAACAAATTCAATTCAATACACATATTTTGAACAAATTCAATTTTGAATTAATTCGATATTTTGTGTGAAATGTAAATGTTACTGGAACTGTGAGATATTTACATACACAATCTTTTGTATCATGTAACGACTCCAATTTGATTAATCTCTTTTTATGTTTAAATCTAAGTTCAACTTAGTGCAAGGGCTCAGTGCAAGTTTAATTAAAATCAGTTCAGTATTTCATCAGATAATAAATAACTTAAATGTGCGTGTCGCCCTCACCTATTAAAAAAAAAAGATTAAAATTTGTGTTTTCTGTCACATCTTCAGGTTAATAAATCCATGAGTAAAACAAAGGCCAAACTGTGAAACTGCTATTTATTTGGGCATTGTTCTGAGGAACTATTGTAAACTAGTGGGAGTGGGTGCAGGACAAATGTGAGCAAGTTATAACGTAATAGTTCCAAATAGGAGATATTATGATAACGCTTTAGTACCATGTCACAATAACTGTTGTTACTAATGTTTAGATTAATATTGTCCTCAGTTGAATTGAACTATTAAGTAGATGTGCGTGTACGTGTTACGTGTGTGTGTATTACTAGTATTATACTTTTTTTTCATATACAATGTACCTTCGTATATAGTTAAAACAACTTATACAAAACATAAAAATAAAATAAAAATACATAATAAAACCGATTACTTCTATTCATAATTTATTTTCATAGACGGGTCCATATTGGCTCGCATAAAATTTTGAGCCCTAATTTAATGTGGCATAACGTTTTTCAGCCTAAACCTCAAAACGCCTAACGTTTTTAGGCATAAATTTTTTACCCATAATATTGTTAAGCATAATAATATGTACGCCTAAAATTGTTACGCATATTGTTTTAGTGCATAAAATATCTTACCATAATATTTTTCGGCATAATTATATTCAGCCCTAATATTTTTCGACATAATAATATCTATGCGTTTTTGAAAACTAACGTGAGAGTTATCCATATTATTATGTAAACAAACGACTAAAACTCACGGAAATAATGGTCGAAACTAGGCTCGACCCTGGGTTTCGGACAATTACGATGTCCTTCATCAGGAGCTCACGCCTCTCGGTCGCGACGCTGGCTACTGGCCCGCGCCCGCGCTGCGGCACGTACCGCGCGCTGCGAGAGGGGCGGGGGAGGCAGGTCCTCGCCGCTTGAGTTGTCACTACTTGCTCCCGTCGAACACACGGCGCTAGGCCGCAGGCATACCGAACTTAGAGTGTCACTTTCACGATCCCATGTTAAGGCGCGGCGATTAGTTCTGTTTAGAATCGGCATCCAAGCTGACGGTATGGCCCACCCGCGATCCCGGTTGAAATTAGGATTGCGATTTATTTCGAAGGCCTCCTTAATTTTTCGCGGCACGTAAAACTTATCCTTCGCCAGCACGGAGACCTTATCGAAACGGAGAAAATGTCGCGAGTCCGAGATGTGGGCATGTTCCGCCACCGCTGATTTAATTGTCTCTAGATTCTTCACAGCCCTAATATGCTCAGATATCCTCGTGGAGATGTTTCTCTGGGTTTCGCCTATATAGCATTTACCGTACTCGCACGGGATTCTGTACACGCCCGGTCCACAAAGAGGCTCCTTGTCCTTTGGAGAACGTAACAACTGCCGCAGTTTTCCAGGTGGTCTGAACCTCGCCCGGATCCCGTATTTGCGGTCCAAAAGGCGACCAATTTTGTCAGTCACCCCTCCGACAAATGGCAAATATACCGGTGACCGTCTCGGCATGCCCGGACGTTTTGACCTGCGTGGGTTCGCCCAGCGGCAGCACCGATTCCAGCTATAGCCATTGTTCTCCAGTACTGTTCTTACATGATTGAGCTCTTCCTGGACAAACTCCGGGTCACACAGTTTAAGAGCTCGATCGATTAGGGCCCGCGGAACCGACGCTTTTTGCGACACATGGTGGTGGGAGTCTGCTCGTAGATATCGATCCGTGTGGGTCGGCTTCCGATAAACAGAATGTGACAGTTTACCACCCGGCCTTCGCATCACGCACACATCTAAGAAAGGAATGCTGCCATCTTTCTCTTCTTCGACTGTAAACTGAATCTTAGCATGCACAGCATTCAAATATGACGTGAAATCAGTTAAAGCGCCCCTAGATATAATAGCAAACACGTCGTCCACATACCGCCACCAATGCCGCGGTTTCACTGACAGTCAATCTCTCTGGGTGCTTAAAATTGCATTCCTAAATATCTCTATAATATACATAATAATTTTAGTTTTATCCCTTAATATAATTATGTAAAATTATGATTATGCCCAAAAAAGTTATGCGAAACATTTTCGGCCAAAATAAATTAGGACTAAGAAAATTATGCGTACTTATATTATGACACACAAATTTATGCTTTACAAATATATGCTAAAAAACGTTAGGGCAACTGACAATTATGACAAAACATAATTATGTCTCAATATAATTATGGAAAATTATGATTAGGCTAAAAAAAGTTATGCGGAACATTTTCGGCCAAACAAAATTAGGCCAAAAAAAATTATGCGTGCGAATACGCACCCTTTATAGACCCCAAAAAATGAAAGGTTCAAAATACATCGCATTAAAAATTTTATTGTAAATCGGAAGATTTTATGAAGATATACGTAAATTAAAACATGCATTTCGTTTATAAAAAGAGCGTTTAAAGGCGATTTGATATATTTCTATGTTATTTAAATTTAACTATAATATTATGCAAGTCGATATTGTTATAATATTATATCTATCTATTGATTAATATTCTATTATAGTTAAATATTACATACTCCAAAGTAAATACTGAACATCTAGTATTACGGCAAGTCATGCAAGCAGATATATGTTTCATAATGGCTGCAAATAATTATTATTGTACGTGCAACGCGCTTTGTCTACGGAGCTACAATGTGCTACGATTTCGTAGCACCGAAGCTACGAAGTTTCGTAGCGTCACTTAATACATAATTTTACAATTTATTTTGAAACTAGCTTTGCCCAGTAGTATCTACTGAAAAGTCCGTCCGTCCATATCATTTCACAGCCACTTTTTCCGAAACTATAAGAACTATACTGTTGAAACTTGGTAAGTAGATGTATTCAGTGAACCGCATTAAGATTTTTTCATCAAACCCATACGTGTGGAGTATCTATGAATAGGTCTTTAAAAATGATATTGAAGTTTCTAATATTTTTTCTAAGCAGTATCTTTGAATAGTTTGAGCGAGAGAAGCTTACAAAGTGGAAAAATGTGTGGTCCTCCTCCTGTAATTTCTAAAATAAAGGGAATGATAAATGTAAAAATAATATATGATATACATTAATTACCATGCAAACTTCCACCGAAAATTGGTTTGAACGAGATCTAAAAATTAGTTATTTTTTAATACGTTATAAATCGTAAACCGCATTTTATATTATTATGTAACTTGCTGCTACGAAACCCGTCATGGGCGAGTCCGACTCGTACTTGGCCGCTTTTTTATTTTTTGTATTCGATACGAACATGGCATAAAATTATTTGCTACATGATTTTATGCGCAGGTGATACAATCAAGCGGCTGTACATCAACCGCAGAACGCGGCGTATATTAATTGTAACGCATCCTCACGCATCCCGTGCATTCGTGACCGCAAACTAAATTGCGGTGAGCCGCTGACAACGACCCCTTTGTTTGCGTCTAAATTCGCTCTAATACGATACCTTCGTTATATTACATGTGAGATGAGAGAAACTACCTATTTGGTATTTGAGACTTCTACTATTATTTTATAGTAGACTAGCTTGTGCTCGCGGCTTTGCCCGCATGTCAAAACCCTTTCTTTGCGGAAATTTGGAACACAGATAGGTTTTATGACGTAGACCTACGTCATAAAACCTATCTGTGTTCCAAATTTCAACCCAATCCGTCCACCAGTTTAGGCTGCGCGTTGATAGATCAGTCAATCAGTCACTCTTTCCTTTTATATATTTAGACTAAAGGACCCACGCGTACTTCGTCGCGCTTAATATAAAATTATCAGTGTTTTTCTAATATATTATACATGTTTTATACATATAGATCTTTTTCTTAAATCACTATATCTATTAATGAAAACAGCATCCGAATCCGTTGCGTAGTTTTAAAGAGACATAGGGACAGTCAGACGCGGCAAGAAACTTTACTATATATTATGTAATGATAACGAGTAATTTTCGAATGACTTCTAGAAGTAAAGTCCGCGCTCTCTTTGTGTTTAAATTCACACTTATACGAAACCAGGGCCTTTACTGTATTAGATGTGAGATATTATTGCAAACTATTCAGTATTCGAGACTTCCACTATAACGCGTACATAAATTGAATGACTTCCAAAGTCCGCGCTTTTTTGCCATTAAATTCGCTCTAAAACAATACGTTTGCTATATTACATGTGAGATATTTGTATAAACTACCTATTTAGTATCTATTCGAGACTTCAACAATTATTACTAGTAATACATTTTTGAATGAACGAAAGTCCACGTTTCTTTGCGTCTAAATTTGCTCTCATACGATATACTTTTGCTATATTACATGTGAGTTACAAACTATTAATATATTCGTTTTATCCCGTTTTCGGCCCAATTATTTAATACTCTCACATAAAATCTTTCATTACTGGACAAAGGGCTAATTTTATTCCAAATTCAGACACATACTTAATTCAATAAATCTAAAATTCTACATTTCTAGCTTAATTTCCACTTCAAATATCCCTTGTAAAAGTTAGCATAATATTAAAATCTATTTTCAGCTGTGGTTTCGTCTGAATTTGAGATTCTAAATCCGGTTCTATTGCTCTACTCGTAAATTGGATTATCAAATTGCTTTGTACATTTTGGAGGATTAAAATGTAATTATGTGCATTTTTAATTAATTTAAACATTATTTATTAATGTGCAGGAATAAACAAAAACCTGTTTGATTTGATCTCTTTTTAAAAAAAATAAAGAATAATGAAATACTTAAATAATATAAAACTCTATTTATTGTCTGTATATCTTACTTATATTATAAACGTAAAAGTATGTAACAATGTATGGATGTCTGGATGAATGTTTGTTACTCTTTTCACGCCTAAACGGGTGGACCGATTGAGCTGTAATTTGGAATAGAGATAGCTTAGACCCTGGAATAACACTTAGGCACACGGCACATATACAGTACAGCGGGTAAAACCGCTGGGTGCAGCTATTAACAAAAAAAACGTGACTGATTGATTGACTTACTGACTGATCTATCAACGCAAAACTCAAATCACTAACAAGATTGAATTTAAACTTTGCACGAGTATATTATGACGTAAATTCACTTAGATTTCTTGACGAGCGCAAAGCTACAACCATATTGTAGCTATAAGTAAAGTATATGTTTTGTATGTAGACTGATTTTAAAACTTCTGTTAATTAAGAAATGTTTCCCTACGTGAAATAGGTACCTTTGTGTACACGCCTACGACTTGGTATTTCTTGGAATTTTAGATTATCCTTACTCGAATTTAAGGTCCAAATCAGAAAGCTTTGCGAGTCGGTATTTTTAACGGAGGTGATTCATTCCAAGAAATATTTATAAAAAGGTTTTACAAACAGAAATATTTAATTATATTTCAAATTATTATGTTCCTTTTTTACATATGTAAAGTAATATATGTTTGTAATTACCTTTCTCAGCATATTTGCGTTGAAGAAACCGACAAAATCCGATTTATAAGTCGCGCCCCGATCGTGTTTTGCTCCGGGTAACATTTTACATTATATAAACCTTTCTTTGGATCGTATTAAAATTTGTTGTGTATTTTAAGGCCCGGTACAGATGTGCCGCGTGGACCACGCGGCTCGGCGCGGAACGGTATAGTGTCAATTATAATTAAACAATCCTTGTAGAACTTGTGCCTTGCGGTACGCCGTGATTTCGTCGATCTTTTTAGTTGGATCTTATACCGCATGGAAAAACATTTCGAGAAGACACTTTTTTATGCGAAGAAGTAAAAAGACGTACATACGCTCTCCTGATGTTAAGAGATAATGCTGCCCATAATCAGTACATTGCCACCTAGGATGTCACAATAATGTGAAATTCTAGACGCACTGAACCAAGGCTTCTTGCTTAAGAATCATGAGATGTTAAGACTCTTTAGCCCAGTAATTTCACTAGTTACAGTTCCCTCCTACCGAAGCACAGTAATATTTGCACATCACTGCTCAGGCGGTAGAATATCTGGCACTTGGTCGGAGTACCCACCTTGATGATCTCCTGCAAAGGAAGCCCCGGTAAACACGCGCGGCTTCTAAACTTAGCCTAAAAGATCAAGCGTATACAGACGGAGAGAAAGAATAATAGAAGAAAAAATTTTACACAATAATACTGGAGTTAGGATATTTAGTAGTTTACGTTTCTAAATTCCGTTACGTGCCCTAAAATATGGCTTTTGAATGAAAGCACTTTAGCTCTATTTAAATATTTTCTTGTAGCGCTCATAACTCAGTGAATTCGAACCATATTTCTTAGTATCTCTTGTTATGAGATAAAATTATTCTACCTAATTTTATTTTCGTGAGCATGTTATTATGGAGACAACAATTTTACAAAATGAAACTAGAAATTTGTTTTTATTAAATATTTAAAAAGCAATATAAGACATGAACTATATACCTATAACAATTAATTTCACGTCAAAGATTTTGAGATCAGCTTAAACATTAATAAAGTGGCTTTACCATCTGATAAGCAAATGACTAAATAAATATTTTAGCTTGTTACATAAAAGTATTCGACAAAAACAACTTCATTCTATGTTGGGACTAAAGAATAAATTATATACAACACTATTAATTAAATGCCAATATTTAATGTTAATTTCTCTAATTTGTGAGTTTGTTGTGTACCTAGGTGTAAGCTTAAGAGGTGGCGCAAAATTCAAACTTAACTAATACAACATTTAATTAACCACCACCGAATGCAAGCATATGCATGTAATAAGGATTATAATCAACTAATTATTAGTAATAGTTAAGGCTACGTTAAATTTAGCTAGACTCCTAAAGGGACGAACAACGACAACGCAATAAAAACCGTTGTCGCTACACAACAAATAAATTAAAACTAGCATTGTGTTTATAATTATAGTAATGGATTTCCGGAAAATAACGGCTTATTAAACACAAAATTGTAAACGGCTGACTGAAACCGTGAAAACGACTCAAACATATCTGATAAAACATTTAAGCTTCAGATCCCACTTTACCTCAACATTTCCATGCCATAAACGCGAACTATTCTTAACACAACAACTAAGGAAACTTTAAAATCACGTACAAGCCACACTTAACAGGCTCCTAGCAATATCACACAAACTAAACACATTAAAGCCTTACGAGTACAACTGAGAAGGCTTATTAGGGTGCCTCTAATGTTCGCGACCATCGGCTAATTCTAAGCAAAGTTCTCGGATATGGCGCAAGTTTGCCCTCTAAACCTACTGTGAGGGTGTTAAGCTTTTCATATTCGTGTGTATACGTAAATGTTTGTAGATAAGTGGGATGTGTTTTATAGCTTTGGAAGTATTATTAAAATTACTAGATACTTCGCTATGTACTCTATACGTTTCTTGTATATCATACAACTCAGTTTCATAAATTTTGTTAAGAAATCTATGATATAGATTTTTTATGTTATTGACAGACAAATCAAATGGACGGCCTTATGATGAGCAGTTACGTTTTCGTTCAATTAAAGACTTTAAAAACGAGAAAAAAACCATTAAATGCAGTTAATTATGTTAAACATTTTTTAAGTCGATCAAGGGTTGCTATTGGCTCTTTTAATCTTGAAGTCTCTGATCTCTTTCTCAATATTAAAAACATAAGCAAAAATTCAGCGTTTTCTTTAGACAACGAACAGTAATTAAATTCCTCAATTTACAAAATTAAAACAAATGCAAACTAGGCAATTCCTAAAACGTACGCAAAATATTAGAGCATCGTAGAGCAGTGTCCCTTTAATGTAAGGGGCTAATTCCAGCGTCCTCGTTTATGTGCTAAGTTTGTTGCCCCTTAAGGCTCCATCGCAGCCAATAAGGCAGGACTGTCACTCTCTCACCCTTTAGAAGGTTCATGTGAAAACGTGGTCCTCGAGATCATAAGTTTCTATTGCGTAAGTGGACGGACTTACACCGAACTATAAATGAATAATGGTACATACGAAATTGAGATGTGTGAGTAACCATTGAATCTGGTATTTTTATCAACACAGAAGTTTTATCGAGTGTTAAGGACAGCATGTCGTTGCGTTTTTAATAACAAAAACCTTTGTAGAGTTATCTAATAGCTCTAGTAGTTTTTTCACAGATACTTCTTTACTTGTGGTCCACGATTCATTCCTATTGTTTAATATTAAATATCTGATTGTATTTTAAACAGATGTATTATATTGACAAAGTTGTGGTATATTTTTCCACAACGAATGACAGTACATTTTAACATAATGATTTGTGGCTAGGGAGCGTGTGGCATTGGTCAACGCACAACCCATGCTGATTTATGGTAGTGAAGTGAAATTGAGAATTGAGATGTAAAAGTTGCGGTTACGATGAATCAAACCTAGAAATGTGGCTAATCACTCGTGCCTTAAAAGTTTCCAAGTTTTATCGCTCGGTAAATATACATACATAGATGACAACAATGTGTGTATAATTAAATTGTAGTTTTATGTAAAAACACACAGATCTTTATAATAAAAGTTCAATAATATATAAATAAAATAATTAAATAAACGCACCTTTGTGAGAGCTTTTTAATGAAATAAATTTCACTTGCAATGCAGATTGCCAAAAATACGAGCATCTCCCAGTAAAATTACAGTTACCAATCTTTGATATTGAATTAACGGGTGAATTTATATTGTAGGTAGGCTTAAATGAACAATGCATTCGACGTAAACCGTGTATTTTCATTTACACGAGAAAACTACTGTTCATTAACGATTTTTTATCTTGTATCGTGAATCGTGATACAGTGCGTTAAAATTGTGAATAAAATAATTTATTTTTGATTAAATGATAAATATGCAGAACATTTAAAAATACTCTAGACGAGACAGTTTAATGTCTTGTTGCATTTAAAAGGGGTTTAAATTCTTAACCAGCAATGCTCTGAAAACACCTTTAGTTTTGGATGGGTAAATAGGGGGCGGTAACCGCACAAATTCAGGCGGGCCGTTTGCTTGTTTGCCACTCATTTTATAAAAAAAACATGTCATTATTTAGAGTAAGAAATTAGTAATCAAGCAATGTTATACGCGTACGTATTTGGATGAGTAACCCTGTGGTCCCTCAACTGTTTTCTGTTTTTTTTTTCACGAAACAGTTGGTCCCTCCGACTTTCACTTATTCGGTTTTATTTTATAGATATTATTATCCCCGACGGTGTGATTGCGTCCAAAAAGTTTCAAATAGGCGTTAGTTGTCTCTAAGAACTCTGTAGTCCATTGTTATTGAGCTTACACATAATTTGCACCCGTAGGCGACCCCGTCTCAACTTGACTTGTCCTATTGAATTATGAAATAAACTCGTAACATTTCTAAGGGACGGAGATTATTTATTGACGGGCAAAACTTGTCAGGAGATATACTCGTAGATACTTTTGACAGTTCATTTTCCAATTTAATAATATACCTACTTATAAAAAATATTGAATAAGATATAAAAATAATGTAGAGAGAAAATAGAGTTTCTTGCTCATTCTTCTCATAGCTTTCCTTACGAGTGATAAAGTCTTAAAATGGAACTAAGTCTGTAACTAATTAAGTCTGTTTTAAATCTGCCCTAGTAATAAATATGTACCTTTACATAAATACCGGTAGTCTAAAGATAGATCTCTGGATCAAAAACGTTCGTCATTCAAGAACGTTCGTTTGAAAATTGAAAACTCTTTTTACCATTCCATACAAACCTAAATCCCATGCAGTAAAGTCAAAAACCAACATTGAGTCGTACGTAGGCAGAAGGCAGCTCATAACTCAGTGCACCGGGCGGCGGTAACAAATGGCTCGCAATCTAATTGAATTATGTCACCTGGACAGTGGGCGCCGCCGGCTCTATTTAGGCTAGATTTAGGCTAATTTATAACTGCTAGACAGTTGGTATGTCTACTGAACTGCTTGATTCTATTCTGTGCAAGCACAATTTGCTGTTAATCTATATTATAACTACTATACTACTACTATTTATATTATTTCTAAGTAGTTCTCGCTGACTTTAATAATATGTACTGACTTTTTTAAGACGCTGGATGCAGGTCGCTTCCAACCGGTATGTATGGAGGTCCAAAGGGAAGGCCTATGTTCAGCAGTGTACGTCATATGGTTGAGATGATGATGATTGATTTCAGTACTAAACTACTACTACTACTATGTAGACTAATATAATATTTTCATTGTATTTAATACTCGAGTCAGATTATAAGAGGTGCTTTCATGATATCGGTTTTTACTTGCGTGTGATGAATACCTTAAGTCTGATGCTCGTCAACACGAGCAATTACTTAGGCACCTACTTCTAAATTGGCAAGAGTTGCAGATTTAAAAATAAGCTTGATTGCTCCTTCACTGGTGACTGACTCATCTATTTACGCAGAGCTTAAGAAAGAAAGAAAGAAGATATTGCCAAATTTTACAACGTAATTTATTAAATTAATGAAATAAAAAGAAAGGGATAGCCTCAGCGTGTATCTACGCCAACCCAGAGTTAGCGTAGTTACTGGTTTTCAGGCTTAAACCACTGCGCAGAGCGGATATACAGCAATCCGTTATAGAGATACGCGATCGACTCCAAACTTACACAGAGGTAAGCAACATAAAACTTAACTTGAAAAATATCAATAAATCCAACCACGGATAGCCATGAAGATGCTTCACTCGCACTCTCGTAATTTGTTTCCGTGGGTTAAATCATTTTTATCGAATGCATAAATTTGTCGACCAAATCGACATGGGATGAGATGTTTTTGATAACAAATATTAATAATATCTTATCTATCTTTTCTAATATCTTATGGTATTATTTGTCTGTAAGAGATTGCTTTATGCGATAAGACCGCCGATTGTTTATTTTTATCTATTGTGGGTGTATTATTTTCTTTTAACTTTTTTCTATAACTTGATGTGAAATAAAGATTTATTGTACTGTTGTTGTGTTGTGTGAAAGTTTTATAATGAGTTATTTGGAGGTTTGCAAATTTTTGTAAGTACTAAGTTAAACTTTTAAAGCTCATACCACATAAGATAAAAATCACATTTTTTATTATATTGGGACAAACTAGCGCTCATCTGGTGGCAACCGGTTACCGGCAATAACACCAGTGAGAATATTGGCGACACGTTGTCAGTCAAGTAGGCGGAATATCCCTTTTATTTGACCAATTAAGTATGCATTGCAAAGGGTGGAATGTGGGACTCCCCCGCCGAAGATGGGCGCGTCGGAGACACCCACTAAAAAAACCTGGGGGTGTTCCTGCGGGACGCCAGCGGGTACGCCGAAGAACTCATCCGCGGAGGCGGAATATCCCTTGCTGAACATCAGGTCAGATCACGGCACGCTGAATAACGCCCAAGTCTCACCGTAATTAATTATAATGTAATTATACCTTTGAAATGAGTAGGTAATATAGTCTATATAATATATTTCACAACACCATTAGTTCCCCATGTTAATTCGTGACACGTAATGCAAATAGCAATGGAATTATAACAATAAAATGTCATTCAGAATTACATTCGGTTAATTAGGTTATACGCGAATCAATGTGGTGTTCAGTTAAATTATTTTGAAGGAATTTCAATTGATGATGTCGTGGAATTACTTTGTACGAGTACTAGCGGTTTTATCAGCTACTGTATGTATGTAGCCTTTGTGTTATTCCTTTTTTTTTTTTTTTTTTTAACCCAGGAAAAACGCGTTACGCATCATCACCCCACACCGGGGGGCGCGGGGCGGTATGTGGGACTCCCCCGCCAAAAATGGGAGCGGCGGGGATACCCACTAAAAAACCTGGGGGTGTTCCTGCGGGACGCCATAATGCCGGGGCAACGGGTACGCCGAAGCATTCATCCGCGGCGTCGCGGCGGCGGCGGTTTGTGTTATTCCTAGCCTATCTCTATACCAAATTAAAGCTTAATCGGTCCACCCGTTTAGGCGTGAAGAAGTAACAAACTTACACACTCCCAAACTTTCGCATTTATGATATTAATTTGATTATGTAAATGTAGTTAATATTTACTGGAATTGGAAAGAAAAATAGCATACTATCACTAATGATGTTATTAGCAGCAATCCTCAGAAAGTATCAGTAACACAGATTTATGAAATAAACTTCTCTAAAGATTTAGTAACACCGTTTCTTAGAAAATATAACTTATCTTCTTAATCAAACCTAGGTAGAATTTTAATACTTTATTTTTAGCACGAACCTCATTTGATTTTAAATGAAAAATATTTAGCTCCAGAGAAATAAAATCTTGAATAAAAACTTCGCTGAGTTGATGGTAGCTTTAAAAAAGCACTGTAAAGATTTCTATGAAGCGCGAACACTTCCTTTGCACAGAATCTTATGAAAAGAAGAATTATTATAATATTTCAATGTTGAGAACACTTTTGATTCACAACAATAGAAGGGAAGCCGATAAATGATTGGATCGCGAGGACGCGATTCGATTTCAAGGCTTTGCATTTAAATCAGAGTCGGAGCTGCATTTTCCATATTTTTCGGACGAATATTCATTTAGCATACCAAAATATTCGCTCATATTTCGATTTACATTTTACACAGTTACTATTAACGTACAATTGATATATTTATGAAATATTAAATCAGCATTGTTAGTCAGAATTTATTAGTAATTGTTATATGAGTAAACAATAGGTGTGAGAGTAGAGAGTAATAATAGAGAGAGAATAATGTATTTTAAGTATATTATGCTGGGGTATATTTGGCCCAACGTATAAGTATTGCCATTCTTCGTGGCAATGCTGCCAGCATTATGGGCACTCTGCCATCTGACAGTGGTTTGGAGCACTTGGATTTTCTGTAGATTGGCTTGTGGCCGATCTGTGGCTAATAAAAGTGTTCTAAACTGCTGTAGTAGCTGTAGTATTGTTAGTTTGTTTTTCTCAATAAAGGCATTTGAGTATATTATAGAGTTTCTCCTTATAGAGAATGATTTATCACATCTTCTAGGCTTAGTCTGCTACCATCTACGGCCGCATCGTCGCTTAACATTACGAGAGATCGTAGTTAAACGCTAACTAGTAGTAGTAATATTATAATGAATAAAAAAAAGTTCTTTCAGGTGTGACATTATTCTCCGGAAAGCTCAAATTGTTCATATTCTCGTGAAACGATATTCTAATTTACTCGCAACTTTCTAAATTGAAAAACAAACTCGTTAATTCCATGCAATATTAAAAATCCTTTGGAAATCAGTCCGGGCGGAGTTGTCGCACAACCGTACGGAAAACAATGTGTCGTTAAATATTCAATGAAAAATTTAAGCCCTTCGTTAAATCCCTTCCCTTGTGAAGGCGGATGATACCGATACCACAGAATAATAAATACAGAGTGACATTTAGACACATGGTAAACTTTTAATTGTAAACAGCAGATTATAAAAAAACATAGTTGTACTTAAAGTTTAACACGTTACACATTCTACTAATATTGTTAAATGCAAATGTTTTGGGTGTTTGTTATTCTTTCACATCTAAAGGGTGAACTTATTCTCTTCCGGGGTTAACGAATGTCATTTGTTCGCTTATAGTCCAGTAAAAGAAGAAATGTGGATCGAAAAGTCGAAAGCAGAAAAACTAACTTAGTAACTTTGTTTGGACTAGTTAGGAGATAAACATAATAAAAGTCCCCACCCCTCCGAGGTGAGCCCGAGGGGGGGGAGGCCGAAGAAGGTCCCATTTTTAGGTTTTTTGATTATATGTCAAAAACTGTGCGTTGTACGATATTTTGTTGTAATACATTATACCTCATAAAATTTTCTACAACTTCGGCCTTGACACTTTTTATCTATCTCCAATCGTTGTCCAGCTATGAGCTTCCAAACATGGTCTATTTTGAAGACGCTTAAATTAGTTTTCCGTACAAAGTCGGTAAAAAAATCTTACAAATAAAATTTGACCAACTTCTGGTTATCGCATCATAATGAAACTTTGCAAATGTCTAGAAATCTGATGACAGTTTAATAATCTGGTACCACTGAGCTGATCTGATGATGGAGCCAGGAGGTGTCTACTGAAACTCTTCAATAGCTATTAGTAAAACCGGCGAGTTTAGGCTCTTTACATTCGGATTGATGAGACGTAGGCACCTCCTGGTCCATTATCAGACCCTCGACAGCAAGTGTTATGAAAAAGTCTCATCGATTCGAATGTAATGTGCCCAAACTCGACGGGTTTACTAAAAGCCATTGTTTCAGTAGACACCTCCTGGCTCCATCATCAGATCAGCTCAGTGGTACCAGATTATTAAACTGTCATCAGATTTTTAGCCATTTGCAAAGTTTCATTATGATACGACAACCAGAAGTTGGTCAAATTTTATTTGTAAGATTTTTTTACCGACTTTGTATGGAAAACTAATTTAAGCGTCTTCAAAATAGATCATGTTTGGAAGCTCATAGCTGGACAACGATTAGAGATAGATAAAAAGTGTCAAGGCCGAAGTTGTAGAAAATTTTATGAGGTTTAATAATGTATTACAACAAAATATCGTACAACGCACAGTTTTTGACATATAAGCAAAAAACCTAAAAATGGGACCTTCTTCGGCCTCCCCCCCCCTCGGGCTCACCTCGGAGGGGTGGGGACTTTTATTATGTTTATCTCCTAACTAGTCCAAACAAAGTTACTAAGTAAGTTTTTCTGCTTTCGACTTTTCGATCCACATACCCTTTTTGGGCACTCATTGACTGGGCTATTAGTACCTGGTTTTGTAATAAGACGGATTAAGTTTTACAAAAAAACACACACTACTGAATCACTGAATTTCTCCCAATAAAAGACGAACTTTTTAACCACTTTTAGTTCCCAAAAAATAGAGATGAAATTTTAGTTTATATACCAGCTTTAAGTACCCAATAAAAAACAAGTGACGACACTATCAACCTATTGCAAAACGGGTGACTGCTTTTTAGCCAATCAGAGCCACCCAAGAAGGATCACAAGTCGCGCCGGTACGTTTACTGTCAGATACAAGGCTCACAAAGTTCACCAACCATTTGTATTCAAATGTACTGTGAAACGTATGCTTAAGCCACCCTTACGGCTCCGTCCGCGAAGTTAGCATACTTATTTACTTCCACTGTGTCAATAGGGTCTAATCCTATTATACAAATACGTTCATTTAAAACAGAGGACGTTTCTACTAATGAAAAGGTATTCTCTATCTGTTCTATCTGAAGTTAGGATAAAAATAATGTAGTTATATCTAAACAAGGTCGGGCTTTAGAATAATCCTACTAATGTTATAAACGCGAAAGTTTGTAAGAATGTATGTTTGTTATTGTATCACGCCTAAATGGGACTACCGATTGATCTGAAATTTGGTATAGAGATAACTTGAAGCATTTTTTGTTGATCTAGGAAAAATGGGGCGCGGGGCGGTATGTGGGAGCCCCCGCCGAATTCCCACTAAATCGGCGGGGATACCCACTAAATCCATTCCATCAGTGTTTCCTCCATTTATCAGTGTACCTATTGTTTATGTTGTTTTATTATCTTCTGTTTGTATCTAAATGTCACTATATTTATGTGTATAATTTTTTATGTATGTACTTTTTGGAACTGATAATAAATATATTTTTATCTTTATCTTTAAATTCCTGGGGATGTTCCTGCGGGACGCCATCATGCTAAGGCAGCGGTACGCCGAAGCTCATATAACTTGATGTATAAATGTAATATACGAGTAACATAGAGATATTCGAAGTGCTGCAGAGGCCGCTAAGATAGTACTACTCCTTTGCCAGTTATTCATCCGCCAAGCGTGTGCAGTCACTACTGTGTTTCGGACTGAAAGACCATCAGCCAAAAGCCACTAGCTACCAGCTACCACCAACCACCAACCAGCTTAATTACAGAGCATGGCGATATACTACAACGAATATCTCAAGGTGACGAGAAGTTTAAAATTCTCAAAGAAAAGAAAATGTCGAAAGCCCTTGAACGAGAATTTCATGATTCGCATGAACATTTGTGTGAAGGGTTTAGCGAATTTCTACGTTACAATATCTATGTACCAAATTTCAAGCTAATTTTAAGTATGTGATGTGCGTTGATAAATTAGTTAGTAAAGCTTTCCTTTTATTTATTAAGCTGAGCGGCCTCTTGCGGTTTTAACCGCAGATGAAAAGTTATTTAAGAGTAATGCTCATTTTCAGCTCAAAATCCATGGAAAAAGTAAATAACAGGGGAGAACAGAATCAAAGGGAATGTACCCAGCGGTGGGAAATTGAAGGCTGATGATGATTATACCTCTATTAGGTCCGCGGACTTTGTGTTACGATGTACCTACTCTTTTTATTTTATTTATCTTTAAAACCTTCCTCCTCGCGCTAACATTTTCATGAAGTGTGTAACGTGCAAAATCACAATAATTAAAAGTGAATTTGGGGCATTTTGTTTTGTTTCAATTAGACACTATGCGTGATCATTTGTTCGAAGTGTGGTTGACCTATTAGTATAGAAAGGATAAACAATGAGGTATACTAACAAGCTGTCGCTAAAACCCAATATCTACATAAAGACTCCATTGAAGGTAAAACAGGAACGTGAACAGTGAAAAGTTTTCTTAACTAATATCTTAGTAACATTCGTCCACTCTTAAAATGAACACCGTTATTCCAAAGTCGAGAACATTTAACATGGCGTTGAAGTGCAATTTTAAATCGAACCCTGCTTAATGACGTAGCTTAACGCGATAATGTGGTCCACATTTCAATGAGCCCAGGTGTTTGTCGGTACAGCCATTAACAGCCACTTTTGCTGTGAGCACGTCATTACTTCGAGAAATTTCCTTATACTCTTCAATCATTTATCGAACTTCAAAGTTTGAACAAGTTTTACATTTTCTCTTATCAACAATGTACTCGTATTTTATAGGTAAGTACGTAATCTAAAAAGCTGTAACTTTTTGAATTTACTGAGAATTCGAGTAAATTTTGTTATAAAGCTCATTTTGTAAGTAGTAGTTTGTAAGGACACCCACTGAATGGGTTAAGTTAAAATTGTATACGGAAATAGATATTATTATGATACAAACGGCCAAATAAAGCTTCGATTTTAAAACAATAAATTTGTAAATTATATTTTAATTTTTTTTCTCGTATTGTAATGTGGTGTTTCAATTAAGACTTGTGTACCTGTATCTTTTATTATATTTTTGTTTTAAGTGTCATACTTATGGTATTAATTAAGGTATTAAAGGTAAATTAGATTTGTTTGTCAGTCCATTATAGTAGTCTTTTTCTTTTCATATTCTATATTATAATATTAAGTTTCCATTTGTGAAAACTTGTAATTGGCCTTTAGTTTTTAATCTTGTATGTATAATTTTGTTAGCCATAAGTTTTCCTTAATTGTAAAATTTATAACAATCAACTTTTAACCACACATGCTTTTCGTGCTTAAGTATAAACATAAGTATAGAATATTTCACAAAGTTTCGCAAGAGAGCTTTTGTTATTGAAATGTTTATGATTGATGCATTATCGTCTCATTAATAACTCATAAGGAGGCTACGTGCTTCATACTTAGCAATATTCTGGATAAGTACATTTTAACTCGGGGTATAAACACCACCTACATAATAGGTTACCTAGAAATACCCTCTGCTTTAAATAAACTTCTATCGCTAATGGCTTTAAAGTTTAGGTTAGGCTCAGGTTTGCAGAAATATACCCACAATTTTTCGAAAGTTTGAGGAACTTAACTAAACGATCCTTATATGTATACTTAGACACTAAATGATACCTAGAAAGATACCTATAATAATAATTTGTGATCACAATTAACGCTAACAGTTATTGTATCCTAATGGTATGCTTTTGTATGTTTGTTTCTCCTTTACATCTGACCATCTGGCTGCTTCCATCGATGTAAAATGTTGCATTTAGAAAGAAAACATCTTAATCCTAGAAAAAAACATTACTGATTGTAACGTACAACACAACTACGCGTAGCTAGTATAAAATTATAATCAAATATAAATAGTTCTGCCACCAAAACAAACCGCTAAAATTGTATGAAATCTGCGAATGGAATCAATTTGACAGAAAATGCAATTCTTTCCGAATTGACACCCGAACTGCGAATTCCAATGCATTTATAATCGGGAGTTGCAGGTGGCAACTTTTAATCCCGACTCACTGTTCATGGAAGCCGAAACCAGCGAGCGAATTCACTCAAATGGATTTTTGGATCAAAGAAACAACATGACTGTGCTGAGAGGCTTATGATTAGCTACACACTAGATTCTAGAAAAGAAGGTAGGTAAACTGTAATTTTTTGTTAGAAATAAATTGCCTCTCTATGTATTTATGAGTACTTAATTCTCTTTTATATAATTTATTTTCGTATTCTACTTACTCGTATTATTCAGTTTATTTATTCATGTGTCCATATTTTTCACTATAATGTGTTTGACACAGCCAATATCTATTCCATACTATCCTTCATCAAGTCCCTTAGTTCCTTTTTGACACATACCTGTACCTGTCCATTTTGAAACGGTTCATTCCTCTTCATAGCGCCCCACAGGAAAAGTAAGCCAAATAAAATTCCACCTGAAAATACGTAGTCCCAAGTTGGCAAAACTAATGTTGTTCCTTTTAATAGTTGGTAATGTTTCGTTACACAGAAATAACACACGCCAAACAATGTAGAACAACAAATTTTTCCCTGGCGGGCGCTCCCGCAAATTCACCTAAACTTTGGCATCGTAGTTTAATTTTACGTATTCGCTTACCACACCGGGCATGTTCTGACCAAACTTCGTAATAAATGTACCTTGTTTTTCCCGCAGATGTCGATGCTGAGTTCGCGCACCTGCTCTTGAGTAGTGGAGATGTACGGTATGGATAATGCTGGAAACTTTTCTGGATTAAGGTACTTAGACGAGATCTTTATACGAATAGTTAATAGATATTTCTTTTCTTGAACTTTGGATTTCGTATTAGAGTATTTTGTAATAGAGTAGCTGTCCTACAGCTTTTGGTCACGTCGAAAACTCGTCAAATCGGCAATTCGCTGTAATGAGCAGGAGACTCTAATAGCGAAATTTTTATCTTTTGCATTCACTTAGTAAAATAACCTGGGCATCTCTGACAGTGGTTTGGAGCACTTGGATTTTTTTATAGATATTAAACGTGTGGTCGATCTGTTATTACTACCTCTACAATAAGTGTTTTTTAATTTAATAGGTTAGCCTTTGACCACGATCTCGCCTGATCTTAGGCCGTAGATGGTAGCTGACTGATAAATCCCTCAGAAAAATCTTTCAGGATCTCCTGTTTTTAGTAGCTGTAGTATTGCTGCCCTTTTTCTGATTAGGCATGCTTTGTTGAGCGTTTGCGCCAAAAAATCTAAAAAACCGACGCTTCTCCATACTGCTTATACCAGTGTAGTGCAGGGGTAGCTTATCATCCGCTGGCATGAATAAATCAGAGAGCTAGAGTGGACTTGTTGTGTCCAGGTATAGTCTGTTATAGGTTAAACAAAGGCGCGGGTTACTTGAAGCCTCTTTTGCAGATTACGCTTATTTGAATAAAATATATGACACAAATAAACGATGTTACTTTCATGTTCTTTTCATGTGTGTGTCTTAATACGATAATGCTCTGAATATGATTTTACTCTTGGAAATAAACCTTTATATTCCTAAAGTAAATGTACCACTTAAATATTAATTTCTCTTAAATACAATACTTATATACGTTAAATACACAATAATTACAAAGCTTGGGATTCACTCCGCAGAAATTATGCTCGTTCAAATTTAAAAGTGTCAAATTCTCATATATAAAGCTTTTGACATTTTGTTTCGTTGGATTTATTATATTTATGGAGTATTTTTTCATTTATGTTTTGTATACCTATTATAAAATTTTCATTCATCCAAATTTCATTTAATTTTCATCAAAAATTTTAATTCATTTCCTGCTTATTACCTCTAATTTTACCAATAAATAACATACTTTGCATAATAACATTTGAGTTTAACATACACGCTAAATTTGGCTTTTCAGCCTGCAATATGCAAGCTATTCCACATTAAATATACTTTTCATAGCGCAATGCAGAAAACACAGCACTTATTGCTTTCAAGTATGTACACTATAAGGATACTTAATACTTATATCACAAGTTCAAATTAAAAAGTTCGAAAGACATCTGCAATATTAAGTAACTGCCAAACTTGGCTGAAGAGTCGTGTGAAATAAAGGTCACTGGAAGGGAATTAACCCACCACGCTCTGTAGGAAAATTAATGTAAAGTCTTACTAATATTATAAACGTGAAAGTTTGTAACAATGTATATACATATGTATGTCTGGATGTATGTTTGTTACTCTTTCACGCTTAACAGGTGGACCGCTTGAGCTTAAATGTGATATAGAGATAGCTTAGACCCTGGAATAACACATAGGTTATATATAGTACAGCGGGTAAAACCGCTGGTGCAGCTATTATTACATATCTAATAGAGTCCGACCGAAACTAGTTTTCCGGCCGAAACCGAAACCGAAACCGAATGTTCGGCCGTGGCTTTAGTTTCGGCCGAAACCGAAACCGAAACCGAAACTCACGTGGTCAAGTAAAAAATTCTTTTAAATACTGAAATTTTGTTCATTTTGCCCATAAATTAGGACATGAAATGGAAGCACAGCATATTAAGTTTGTTGTTATTATTATTTTGTTGTATCAGTTACAGTTATAATATAAAAAATATATCAATAATATTTTTATTATTTTTAGGCTTCCGAGGTCAACAAGGAAGCCTTATAGTTTCGTTTTTTCTGTCTGTCCGTCCTACCGCTTCGTCGCGGCTTTACAAAGAAACTATAAATCCTAGAAAACTGTAATTTTGCACAGAGGATGGCAATGATTAGGGTAGATAGATAGGATAAGAGAACGGTTACAGAAATAAATTTAAATAAATTTATTTCGGGTACCTCCTAAACATGTAAGATAGGGATGGTTTTTTTTCTGGCTGATCTCATCATTTGAGGTATTGTTGAATAGGTATTTTAATGAAGGACATATTTCTAAGAAACTTTTTCGATTTATTGATCCATTTGAAAGATATTCAAGTTTTTTTTTTGGGCGCCCTTTAAATCTAAACTACCTACTGGCTTTCAAACACTGATAATGATGCATTTAGTTTCAACCATAAACTTTTCAGGAAAGCTATAGCGGTTAAGATAGCTTTATAAGTTTTAACGATATCGTTGTTAAGGGAGTAAATATTCGATTTGCCAGTACTAGGGTAGTCTATATTGCGCGTAGTCTAAAGAGCCCTTGGCCTATTTATTTAAATTAGACGTGGACACTTACGGTAAGACTGGTACAGAAGTTAAAAGTTGCTCAGCGAGCTATGGAGCGGGCTATGCTTGTCGTCTCTCTAAACTCTAAAGGATCGCATCAGAAATGAGGTGATTTTGCAGAGAACCAAAGTTACCGACATAGCCGAAAGGATTAGTAAGCTGAAGTGGCAATGGGCTGGTCACATTTGCCGCAGAACCGATAACCGATGGGGTAGACGTGTTCTAGAGTGGAGACCGCGTCTCGGCAAACGTAGTGTAGGGCGTCCTTGGGCAAGATGGGGCGATGATATCTGAAGAGTCGCTGGGAGTGGTTGGAGGAGAAAAACGGAGGACCGAGTTGAGTGGCGCACCATGGGCCTATCTCCACCAGTGGACGAACATAGGCTGATATCATCATCAGTTATTAATTAATCAAATCGCTAATTGTTTCATTAAATACTAAGTATTGGTATTCTAAAATCCTACTCATACTTTTGTTTGTACCTATTTGTACTTCTTAAAAGAATCATCAATCTCTTTTGGGTACCTCTATACAAAATTATTATAATTACTAAAATTGCTATTACACGGTTAGTACCAGTCTCAAAAAAGATAAAACAAATCACACATTTAGAATTAACAATTACCTATACAATTAGTCGTCCACCAAAGTGTTGCCACGGGAAACGAAGATAGGCGAGAGTGCACGACAACTTCCGAATACAGTTTCGGTTTCGGCAAAAGTTTCGGCCAATTTTGGCCGAAACCGAAACTTTCGCCGAAACTTGTTTTTTGGCCGAAACTCGGCCGAAACCGAAACCGAAACCGAAATTTCGGTCGGACACTAATATCTAAGTTATTTTATAAGAACATCCACCACCGCTCACCATCAGGCGGACCGTTTGCTTGTTTGTCTGACTCTAACAT
Source organism: Hemithea aestivaria (assembly GCA_947507615.1). Taxonomy (NCBI): domain Eukaryota; kingdom Metazoa; phylum Arthropoda; class Insecta; order Lepidoptera; family Geometridae; genus Hemithea; species Hemithea aestivaria. The sequence continues at coordinate 10,134,524 of OX382329.1, read as the reverse complement.
AAAAAAAAACATCAGTTTATACCCAAGGTCATCAGGTACTAAAGCAGCGGTGGCGCTCTATCCTTCGCGCTGAAATTTTAACTTGTTCAAGAGTCCACGACCCGCGCTAGCGTAGGCTTTTTACTCGCGAAATTATTTAATTACTCCAACCTCCCGACCCCGGTGTGGACTAACAAAGCCTCCTGACCCTCAGGGTATTTAAACTTAATTCTTCATGTTCCCACTGTAATTCTGATGTATTGTTTGAAGTTTATTCGTGCGTTTAATTTGAGCGCCGCCATTGTTTGTGTCTTTATTTTCTTTACTCGGAGATATATCGTTCAGCTTAGTTCTAGTTTATCGCGGGCCGTTTGATAAACAGAGTGATAAATATGGTTTTATGACGCGCTAGACGTTTTCTTGGATCATTTTTGAAGTCTTTTTATCGTTATTTGTGTTGCTCTTCTTAGGAGTTTGATCCAATTAGAAATGTAAGTCAAGTATTTTCTTATTTTTTTATTAATTATTATAGAGCCTTTGAAAATCTCGCGCGATGTTAAGCGTCGATGCGGCCGTAGATGGTATGTAGCGTCCGTGGCCCAGTGGTCATATCTCCGACTTGTAAGCCGGACGCCGGAGGTCCTGGGTTCAAATCTCAGTGTGGCAAAGATTTTCGCCTGGACGCTACCGTGTTTCGGAAGGCAAGTAAAACTGTGGGTCCCGGCTGTTTCCTATAAGATATGTAGGAAGCAGTCGTCAGGTCATGTTGCAGGCCTTGTAGGAATCTCGGCGACCTGAAACTGCAACATATAGGTTGGCCACACTACCTATAATTTGTGATTTGACTCTGACAGTGTAAGTAGGGTAACCTGTTCTGTTGGAGTATAAACCGAAATTATTAAATTATTATTATTATGGTAGCAGACTTAACCTAGAAATCGGGATAAATCCTCCCTGACTTCATATAACATCATGCCTAAACTCGGTCGTTATGACAACACGGTTTTACTCGTCGTAGTCTTCTTAAAGTTTGATCCAATTAGAAATATGCGTGAAGTTTTGTTAATATCGCCGGCCATTAGTCACCTGCCGTGGCTTCGGGCTTGCACGGCTGCAGTTTATAACACCACGTAATATATTCGCTGGTTTACAAACTTACGACTTTTCACCAAGTTTTTTTATGACATTTTATTAATGGCTGATATACCATCTGAGTTTCTTATAGAAAAAAGATGTTTCTATTTTCCTTTCTTAGAAGAGGTCTGCATCATAAAGCTATCCATATTCCATATATTATCCCAATCCCTGCAGCTGTTTGCTATTGTTTGCTGTTTTACATTGTTAGATCAGTCCGTCAGTAACGCTTCCTTTTATATCATAAATTCTGTCACATGTTTAATATAAAATTATTGGAACAAGTTTATTTATTATGTAACCATTTATATACCAAAATGAACTTAACAAAACATTGATTCTTATGACAATAAAGTTTATTCAAAATGACCTCCGTGATTTTGAATACAGGCCTTCAATCTGCGCGGCCAGTCGTCTATCGCAGCACGAACGAGGTCCATGTCAATATCGGCTGCTGCCTTAATCAAGGATGTCTTGAGTGACTCCAAATTGGGATGAGGCTTTGAGCACGCCTTTTCCTCCAAGTGTTGCCATATCTTGTAATCTAACGGACTCAAATCTGGACTGGAGGAGGGCCAGTCTTCGTGCCGGATGAAGTCGATTTCACGCGCCGCCAGCCAGTCTTGTGTGCTCTTCGCTCTATGAGCGGGCGCCGAATCTTGTTGGAATACCCAGTGCCTGTTATTGAACATGGTATGAGAAACAGGTTCCACAAGGTTCGTCAGGACTGTATTTTGATACACAACTGCATTCGTTTTTACACCTTTCTCACAAAAATGTACCTCTGTTAAGCCCCAATAAGAAACTCCCAACCATACCATGAGCGAGGATGGAAAATGACCTCGTTGGACACGCGGAATACGGTTGCTCGCTTCTTCACTACTGTGTGCGTACACCTTATCATTTTGTTTGTTGTAGCTCTCTTCTACGGTAAAAATTTTTTCATCCGAAAAAAGAATTTCTCGATATTTTTTTTTCGCGTACCGCTTCAACAAAGCGCGGCATCTCTTCAGTCTCAGGTCCATTAGACGAGCATTTAAACGATGTCCTGTTTTTCTTCGATATGCCCGAAGCCCTAAGTCTTCATTTAACACCCTTTTCACCGTGGTTCTGCTTAACCCCATCTGACGGGCCAACAGTTTCTGCTTACGTTTGGGATTTCTTTGAATTCGCGCCTTCACAGCTTTTATCACTGCTGGAGTCCTAACAGACCGAGGGCGACCACTTCTTGACCTGTCATCTACACTAGAGTCTTCATTGTATCGTTTGATGGTACGATAAACGAATCTTTTGGTAATATTCAAATTTTTCAGTATGTCAAAAATTTGAATTGGCGCGTAACCGCAACGATGCAACGCAATAACTGCAACACGGTCTTCTTTAAGCGTCCACTCCATATTTAAAAATGAGTAAAATTCTAAAAAGTATACATTTTTATTTTCATGAACAATTCGAAATTCGAATTCAATAAACTTTTTTGTGGCCAGCATTCTAAAAGAAAAGTTTTTACTGTGTGACAATACTTATGACCTGACTAGGTATATTTAGTTAGACAGATACATAACTTCATTATATTTAAAATACTCGCTACTGTTACAAAATACTTTCATAGCGGATGTCTACGTCGCAATATCTATATCTGTGCCAAATTGCAACAATCCGTCCAGCTGTTCTTTCAGAGATCAGTCAGTCTTTTGTGATAAATCATATTTAAATTTAGATTACGAGTATATAAGTTTAATAAACAGAACATAATTTCTAAAACTTTATGATTTTACAGATTCATAATCTACTAACACAATGTAATTTAGAATAGTCTACTTAACGCAGCCCAGATTAAACCCTAGAACATTAACAATGAAACTTTTCAAATGAAAGCCTCAAAGTTAATCGTAAATCTGTTTAAGTATTTTCATACAATATTCAGCGAGAACACATAAACATTAAATTTGTATCAAGCCTTCGAAGTTTCCAGACATTTTAGGAACTACGAAGAATGATAACAATATTTTTTGATAATAATGTTAGGTATTGTCTAGTAATTTTCTGTGTTTTTACTCATTGAATTGTTTTTTTATGAAAAAAGGCATTATGTTTATGCATAATATCGCAATAATATCGTCATGTTTATATAATATAATCGTCTAACGCGCACCTCTGTGACTATTATTTATTAATTGACAAAAATAAATTTGTCTTAGAGACATAGAGCGGTAAAGATGAGAGAGGTTTTTTAACTTTGTCGCGTAAACCACTTGCACGCTACACGACAAATTTAAGAAACATTTTTAAACTTCAGCGCTGCTCTGTATGTATGACTCAATGAACATTTCATTTTTTTTGTATAATAGTGATAGTCACAAGTGCGCGACAACCAATGAGCCCTCAGATTGTTGCCAACGCTAAATAAATGTAATAGAATAACAGTGAATAGCTACGCCCAGCGGTTTTACCCGCTGTACTACTATATAATACTGTAGCCTATGTGTTATTCCAGGGTCTAAGTTATCTCTTTACCGAATTTCAGCTTAATCGGTCCACCCGTTTAGGCGTGAAAGAGTAACAAACATCCAGACATCCATTCTTACAAACTTTCATGTTTATAATATTAGTAAGATTATCGTCGTTCGAATTTCCACAAAGCCTGTCATCCTAATTTTTTTTAACGTTACAAGCTATTGCGTATTGTAGCGTGGTTCCTGATGGACACAGCATATTATGTATTTTTTCCGTAAAGAAAACCTGCTATTACACAAACTTTCACATTTTTGCCTAATATTAGCAGGAAGCCTCACTTTCTAGGTTCCAAACGAGAAATGAATAATAAAGCCAAGTTTAAGCTAGAATTAATGGTTTAACCTCATTTACGCAAAAAGATAACAAAATGATAATATTGCGCAGTTTAAAAGACAAGGTCCATTTTTTACAAAATATTATCAACTCACTACGAATGTATGTTCGTGTTTTAAGCCTGAAAAGTATAAACTTGTGGTGGTATATATACTTTTCAGGCTGGGCAATATAACACAAAACTTGCTATTTTAGCCATATTTCGGCTCAATCGGTTCAGCAATTTGGGCACAAATTGTAACAAATATGCTCGCAGACGTAAACACGTAACACCTCTATAATTACATATAGATAATCTAAATGTTTATTACTCATTTCAGCCAAAAGTCATGTTTTCAATAATAGTTATTTGTTATACAAGAGTGCAAAGTTGCTTTTTTACCGCGTGCTCAGTTTGTATGACCGAGCTAGCGAAGGATTCTAAAATTAAATCACGAGCGTAGCGAGTGATTTATTAATTAGAATCCTGAGCGTTAGCGAGGGAATCAAAAGAGCACAAGGTCAAAAATCTTTGCACTCGAGTGTGACCAACTCCCTGTAACTCCCTTACTTTTTCTGCAAAAACGTGGTCCCAAACTCACACCACTAAATTATAATACTCACGCGACACACGGACATTGATAAGGCATAACCATGCTAAATTTATTTTCTGTACATGAACTCGCCCATTCATTCATTTGGGGTGTCATTTTACTTAGTCGGATAGTGTTGAGTGAAACAGAAATATTCAATTAACATGTGCAAACGGGATGGACAAAACGAAGGAGTACAAATTTAATAAGAAAAAACTAAAATAAAAATGGCAACATTCTACCTATTTCTTTCAAACTACTTCTGTCAAATTTGACAAAAAAAAAAGTAAACAACATGTGTTGTTCGTATTTTTAGTGATTAATAAGTTATTTCGAAGATTTTTCACAATAATGTTGATGAAAATGAATAAAATAATCCGTGGCGATGCTTGCCAAATGAATTACAAAATGTATATATACGGCGTATACAGCAGTTGCAAATAGAAAAGTGGTTGCTGCTTTAACTAAGTGTTTCTAAGAGAACAGCGTATATCTCAGGTACGTTTAAGTTAGATTAACAGTACATCATCAAGCTCATTGAATCTTATCATTGAAAACGTAAAATAATCGTTATTTTGTCCATAAATAACTAGTCCATAAGTTATATATTTGTTTACAACTAAAGTCATAAAATACATTATAGTATGACTGAAAATTTTTGATACTTTTCATATTGTCCAAGTTTAATGATGATATTATGTGTATGAAAAATTGCGTTTTAGGGTTCCGTACCCATAGGGGAAAACGAGACCATATAACTAAGACTTCGCTGTCCGTTCGTCTGTCTGTCTGTCATCTCACGAACCGTGATAGTAAGAAGGTTGAAATTTTCACGGATGTATTTTTGTTGCAATACTAAAAATAGAATAAAATAAAAAAGGGGCTCCCAAACAACAAAGTGCTTTTTTCCGTTTGTTTTTGTATATATGAGATGTTTCAAGAAAGAGTTCAATTCAAACGAGTCCGACTTGCACTTGGCATTTTTATTTTGTTTTAATGTCTATTAGATGTCCCTACGTACAAGTACAAATACAATTGCTTTATATGGGAATTTCTTTTAACATTATATTCATGGCACCTATTTTACTGTTACCATACTGGTACGCCTTTTTTACTTTTAAAAGATGATATTAATCTTATTTATTTTGTATTTTCTAGGCGAATCGAAATCATCAGTCAGAAAATTTGTTTTGGAAAGTATTAAAAATAAAGGAAAATGCCCGCCTACGAGACATCGAAAAGACCACCCCACCGCAAAAAATAAAGAATTGGATTACCCTATATAAACGATTTATTACTTTATTTTATGTATTTTTAATATTATATTTGTGTCATATAACACATCGTCTTTTATTATCATTTTATAAAAGTATCATTATTAGACGCATGTCTGTTTTATGTGAAGCATGTGTGTTACTTTTTCGCGCCAGAGCTACTTATCTGATCAAACAGAGGTCAGTGACCAAGTACAGTAGCGATTTTTTTAAAAATAATTAAAGTATCAAAATTGTTTATAGTTAAATTCGGTATTGCCATACGGGTAACTCAAATATATTATTTTATGTCAGACTAGGGTAACCTTGGTATGCTTGAAACAAAACGAATATCTCATCAACCATGCGTTCGACAAGGTAATGGCAAATTTGCCAAATTTGGTACAGAGGTAGTTAGAATCCCCAAAAAGGATATGGAATAAGTTTTATCGGTTTGTACGACAAATGTCCAAAATCCAAATTGTCCAACTAGTATTAATGTCCAATACTAATTTGGTCAAACACTAATTTGGTCCAACATGGCTTACGTCCAACTAGGAAAAATGTCCAACACGAATAATTTCCAACATGAATTTGGTCCAAAATGAAATATCTACAATTAAGAATAATGTCCAACACGAATTGGTTTATTTCTGACGCTGTCATAGAAGAAATGAAAGGTCTTAGGAAGATCTACCTTTCAGATGACAGCTGTCAAACTTGAAATATCAAAATCTGGAAGATTTTTCATTTCTTCTATGACAACGTCTGCTTAGGACGAGTATTTTTCGAGATATTGACGTTTCAAGTTTGACAGCTGTCATCTGAAATGAAGATCTCTCCAAGACCTTTAATTTCTTCTGTCACAGCATCAGCCTAAGACGAGTATTTTCCGAGATATTGACGTTTCAAGTTTGACAGCTGTCATCTGAAATGAAGATCTCTCCAAGACCTTTAATTTCTTCTATGACAGCATCAGCCTAAGACGAGTATTTTCCGAGATATTGACATTTTAAGTTTGACAGCTGTCATCTGAAATGACAATCTCTCCAAGACCTTTAATTTCTTCTATGACAGCATCAGCCTAAGACGAATATTTTCCGAGATATTGACGTTTCAAGTTTGACAGCTGTCATCTGAAATGAAGATCTCTCCAAGACCTTTAATTTCTTCTGTCACAGCATCAGCCTAAGACGAGTATTTTCCGAGATATTGACGTTTCAAGTTTGACAGCTGTCATCTGAAATGAAGATCTCTCCAAGACCTTTAATTTCTTCTATGACAGCATCAGCCTAAGACGAGTATTTTCCGAGATATTGACATTTTAAGTTTGACAGCTGTCATCTGAAATGACAATCTCTCCAAGACCTTTAATTTCTTCTATGACAGCATCAGCCTAAGACGAATATTTTCCGAGATATTGACGTTTCAAGTTTGACAGCTGTCATCTGAAATGAAGATCTCTCCAAGACCTTTAATTTCTTCTATGACAGCATCAGCCTAAGACGAGTATTTTTCGAGATATTGACATTTTAAGTTTGACAGCTGTCATCTGAAATGACAATCTCTCCAAGACCTTTAATTTCTTCTATGACAGCATCAGCCTAAGACGAATATTTTCCGAGATATTGACGTTTTAAGTTTGACAGCTGTCATCTGAAATGAAGATCTCTCCAAGACCTTTAATTTCTTCTATGACAGCATCAGCCTAAGACGAGTATTTTTCGAGATATTGACATTTCAAGTTTGACAGCTGTCATTGCATTGGAAATAGAGATTGTTCACTACGTGACACTTTTTATAGGACTACGGGATTAGCTATTGATAGAACCACGGATAAAATAAAACTTTATTGGACCTTTTTACGATTTGACATTTTTATGAGTGAACTATTTTCCGAATAGGCATTTGTATGATTGAACGTCTATAATATTTGTCATTTTTCATAATTGGACATTAGTCGTATAAACCTGGGCTTTCGATCGGTGTCGGCTCGTGCGGTGATAAAAGCGCGATGCCAGAATCAGGTCGAATCAGGCCGAGCCGGGGGGGCCGGGTCAGGTGAATTCTTCACTTTAGAGGTTTTTTCTTTCTTTCTTCAGACTTTTATAAAAGTCATTATTGATTTAATTCAAAAACAAATGCTCTTATTTATTGTACAAAAATAACATTTTTGTAGCGGGGGTGAAGCCGTGGGTTTAGCTAGTAAACAAAATAAATATAACGTTACCTAATCGAATGCGAATGCAATGAACGACAAAAATAAAATTGTTTCAGCCATGCCTAGTTTACCCTATATTTTTATGTATTTTATGTCAACTAAAATCGAAATTATATAATTTGGTTTAAAATAATATTTGTTAGCTGTGATAAGTTTTTCCTGCTTTTTACTGCCTTCTTTCCATTTTTACACCAATTTACCACACAAGAGGTCATTTTTGTCCGTTAACTATATTATTTTGGATATTTTTAAAAATCAAACGATGCGTGCATCTGTCGCTGAGCGCGTTGTGTGACTGAGCGGCGGGTGAGTTGTACTTTTTACGCCCCGCCCATATAGTTGTACTTTGCGTTGAATCACTTTTTGAGCTGTGTTCGACTTCTATTATTTCCCTAATTCGTTGAGTGTGACACATAATTTTTCATCCCCCCTCAGCGAGGAAATAATTTAATGCTAAAAGTTTTTTGAAGTGAAAACTTCTTTAGCGGCGCTGAGCACTTTTTTGTATGGGTAAAAACTTTCAAACTCGCGTCAGGGTCACGTGATGCTGATCGAAAAAGCGTAAGATCGAGGGGAAGGGAGAGGAACTAGTATCTCCCACTCTTTCTAACGTGTCTGAGTGTGCTGCTCTGTTTAGGCGGCAGAGGGGGCTTAGACAAGTGCGCGCCCGATATTTTTTTTTTTATATTTTATATTTATATTTTTTTATTTTATATTTTTTTTATTAGACACTTAAATAGGTTCGAATCAAAACTGTTTGTTTCTTACTTAAGTTATCATAAACCAATTGTATCAGTTGTAAAAATTTGCGATGATGATTCTGATAATAACGATGGTGTAAAAGTCGTCGAAATTATGGATGGAAGTTGATTTTTCTGAGAGATAAAATTTAATGTTATATATAAATGACGATATAATATTATAAATAACTTTACTCGCTGTCAGTATCGATCAAACATCAAATAGTTGCCTCCATTTTATAGATTTTCGTAATATAATGTAGTAGTTCGATGTTTTTATGCAGTCATATATCATTATTGTTCTAGTTATTTAGATATTGCAATGTACAACGCGACATTATAAGAAATTATTACCTAAATTTAGAATAAGTTTCTCATGTAAGTAAAATTGTAATTTTTTTATGAGAAATAAAGATTTCTTTAACTCGAAATAACAACATATAAATTGTCATATTTGTGTACGATAGCGCAATAAATAAACATTGTATTCTACCTCATAAATGATAGTATTTTTATACTTATAATTAAACACAACGTTAATATTGAAGTTTTCACTTCTGCCGGCACTCCCGGAGTGCTATTTTTTTTTTTTTTTTAATTATTCTCACCATGGGTTTTTTTTTTTTTTTAATTTATTCTGACCATGGATACAAGTCCTTCAGTCGAAATCTTTATTATAATTTTAAGTTCATTGTTTATTGGAGAGGATATTCCCTCCAATATTCGAAAAAGAGTGGGCGTTTATCGAATCACATCGATTCATTTTGTGACGATTCTTGAAAATAGCAGACTGTTGAACTTTTTTCCATTCTTCGACAGTAAATCACATTCACAAACACTCAACGTTTATTAAACCCACTATTAATACGCGTTTAGCACTTATTGCAAAATTATTATCCAAGAACGCAGAAAATTTCATCCACTTTCCAAAAGCGCGGCAAAATGAATCCATTCTCACCATGGATGCGCACAGTGTTGCCAGTGCACTATCTTCAAAAATAACCAGTATTCAATTTTAATTTACGTAGGTACGCTTACTTAAGAGTCCTTTTCACGAAAGAGGTCCCACGGAATTTAGCGGAACTAATTTTTTATTCTATTATTATTGACTTCATATTTTAAATCATTTTTATTTGTTACATAAAATAAATACCTTTTTGATTAAGAAATTAAATATGAGAATTATGAGGCGTTAAAAAGTTAAAGGTATTTAAACTTTTAAAATGTGCAATAGTGGCGTCCCGCAAAAAGGTCTCCTTTCGTGAAAAGCACTCTACCTATTCGTTTTAGTGATTATTTTCTCATTTTCAGTTTATTACAGTGAGAAATCGTTAATAAAAAAGTTACTAAAAAGTAATACTTAGAAAAAATATTGCTACTAACTAGATAAAGTTATAAAAAATTGGCTTATTCTATTAACTCTGCTAAATTAACTCAACTATTATTTACTATTACAGTACTATATATTATAATTCATTAAAAACATTATTGCCTCGAAATGTAAATTATATCTAAACAACTAACGTAAATATAGTTCAAAAGAAACGTAATATGTTACAAAAGTAACTTACAGGCAAGGCTGATGGTGCGCCCAAAGCAAATAAAAAAAAAAGTTTACTAAAGAGGTTCTTACTCCGAGTTTTTAACAAATTTAAAAAAGTTGTACGCTTATTTCGTTACCATAGAGGTGGAAGTAAATAGGTTTAATTATGTTTTTGTCTCTAGAGGGTAAAGTAAATTTGAATTTCTCTAGAGGATAATATGGACTTTTCCAGTCAGATATCGAAGCGCAAAAATACACTTTCCGAGGTGGGGGGATGAAAATAATATTTGCTGTTCTGAGTTGAACCAGTAATTATTGAGTGTACGTATAATGAAAGAAATTTTCATTTGAAATCTTCGCTCAGCTACGACTATTAACATGTTAATCAAGTTTCTTTTTACTCACGAACCATGCTTGTGCATTTTTAATGTTAAAGGAATCATTTGCATAATCATGTTGGCTTTCAAATGGGTGTTTTAATGGCCGCTTTATATTTACAGGTTTCTATTTTACGTTATAATTAGCTTATACTCGTGGTTTCGCGGGCATTTTTTTTAGGTCTCTACGTTATAACAAACATCTGTGTCGCAAATTTTAACCTTATCTGCATCTCAAATCTTTTTTTTTTTTATGTGATGAAGTAGATAACGCTGCCCATAATTAGTACAGTGCTACTTAGGATTTCACAATGATGTGAAATTCTAGGAGCACTGCACCAACGCTTCTCACTCAAGAGTCATAAGATGTTAAGACTCTTTAGCCCAGTAATTTCACTAGCTACAGTGCCTCCTACCGGAGCACAGTAATGTTTGCACATCACTGCTCAGGCGGTAGAATAACTGGCACTGTTGGGGTACCTACCCACCTAGACGACCTCCTGCAAAGGATGTCTACCCCCGGTAAAACTACCCGGTAAAGGTACTTTGGTAGGATTTCTCTATGGGATATCCCGCCTGGGCTAGTTACCACGCCTTTACATCAATATTAAGCTCAATTCGCTCCGATATGATACGAAGCCAGGGAAAAGAATTTAAATATTTTCTATATTATAATTATGTCTATGGATGAAGAGCGCTGTTGCGCCGTCTTTTTTTTTTTTTTTTTTTTTTTTTTTTTTATACGAGATAGGCCTACGTTTGACCACATCCCACCTGATGGAAAGTGAAAATGCGGTCGACGATGGATCACGTAAGATGCCTAGAAAGGTACCTATTCACTCGTGCCTTGAAGATACCCAAGTTGTACCGCTCGGGAAACACGGATGACGGCAAAGTGTTCCAAACGCGACCAGTCTATGATGGATGTTAGCTCTTAACACTAGATGAGCATTGGCCGTTCATCTGATTCTATAAAAAAATCTCAGAGATCGTGGTAAAAAAAAATGGTTTAATGAACATGCATAAAAAAGAATCCGTAATTTTGTGACATCCATTAAAAATGGGGTTTATATTCTTTTTGTAACATTATATTCCATGTTTTTACATTGAAAATAGTGTTATAAAAATACATTACTATCTAAAAAGAATTGACCCATTTTATTTAAATTCTAGCATTCAATATGAAATTCATGAAAGCAATCGGATAAAAACATGACAAAAATACACCTCCGTTCCGGGATTGTTTGCTAACAATTCATTGAATAAACATTTTTTTTCGAATAGAATTAATATTCAACACAATCGAGAGGATGGAATGGAGTAACAGGATGGAGTCACATCGTTAATCGAGTTCGAAGGATTTATTTGAATAAAATAAAAAAATATGTCTAAAGTATTTTTACTTTTTATTTTTAATGGTAATTTGTGTCAAGACTTTAAAATGCCCAATGGTAAGCATCATAATTCTAAATTCTACACGGCATTCCACTGCGTCTATCACCTTGAGATATTAGATAGTGGTTATCATACCCAGTTATTTCGCTGGTAGCATTGTCCGGAACACAGTAATGGCTGCACATTACTTAATGATATAAAAAAAATTAAAAGGTGTAATACTTCCCCAGATAAAGTCTGCAATAGTGGCCTATAAAGTTATTAGTATTTGACAACCTACTTCACTCACTTAGACGACGTAAGACCCCATGTAGGAGACGTAGAAAGACTCGTAGGTAAACCAAGAGAGGCGTCCACAGTACATCTCCATCGAAGCAGTCCTCAGCTTCTCGTTTGATCAAACTCCAGGTTTATCCGATGACGATCCGCCTGCCAGGTTTGTTTGAGACAGCCACGATTGCGTTCATAATAATTCAAAATACTAATATAAATATATACTCGTCAAAGAAAACTGTGATACATCAACATACATACAGTTCAAAACGCGGAATAGATTGGGTTAAAATTTGGAATAGGTACTTATTGTAGGTAAACCGCAAACCTCCGCTCAAAAAGGCTTTCTCCACGCGGGTAAAGCCGGAAGCATAGGTTATTATTAGTATACTCGTAGTTTGACTAAAAGCACTAGATAACATTATTGATCCGCAATATTTTTAAAGTCAAGCACGCCCCTCTAAACTTGTGACGCAGTTTTCACAATAATTGCGTGTTTATAGTCAGTACGCTATAGTGCCTATATTCGTGACAAAAATGAAGAAATTGCATTAATACAAGTCCCATTTAAAGTTTAAGTTATTGTGGTGATGCCGACCGAGTTCAAGAACTTTACCAATAATAACTGAACGTAAATCTCACAGTTTTCATAGAGAAATTGTTTGTGAAAAGCAGTTTCTTGAGGCTGTAATAAAGTAGGTTGCTCGTTATAAAAGTCTCAGTATGTTTTTATTAAGAATGGAAATATTCTACTTACACATTCTGTCTGCTATGCCAGAGAAATGTTAACACATAAGTATGTTAGTTTACGTATATACTTATCAATGTAAATAAGGATTTTAAACAAAGTAATAAAGTAGTGAAACTTTTCATTGTGCTGTGTCAGCGTATTATTCTGTTTTAGTTCTACATACTTCAGAGATCGCTATTAGCGATAAGATCGCCAATTGTAACACTTTTCAAATGTATTAATTAAATTTTAGATATTGTTTATTTCATAACTTTAGTGTACACTAAAGGGTTTTCTATCTATCTATCTATCTATCTATCTACTACATGATATATTTCGATTTATTAATATAAGTATCAAATAAACTCACAGGTAAAACACAAAAACGCTAACTATGACTAACAAAATAGGTAATTATTTAATATGTTATGTAAACCTCTTATACCTCTTAAGAAATTATAATTGAAATTAATACTGCACTGAATTGGACCATGTAAAATGTACATGTAAAATAATCAATGCCAATTCAATGCCGATATCTTATAACTCTGAGCCAGTCTACTTGTTCAATCTAAATTAACCTAACTACATAACACTAGAGACTGCCCGTTATCCGTGTAAACTCTAAAGACTCCCAAACGGACGTCACGTTTAGGTCAAAGTTCGACTCAATCGTAAACAAAGGGCTACCCAAATAATCTTGTTATCGGTCGGTCATCGATCCATCGGCAGCCGGATAAACATATAAATTATTCTACGGATGTGACGGAAACGGTTTTAGCCGGATTACTGAATCCGTGCTCGCTATATCGCGTATAGCAACAAACATGTCACTCGATTGATTGGGTTTCCAGTTCTAAATTTTAAAATTGTGGTTTCTTCCGTGTTCCAGAATGATGTTCTTTGAAGCCAGGGAGGGCCAGGGGACTTATTTCGCCTTAATGGTTCAGTTTTCTACCATCTACAGCCGCATTTTCTCTTAGCGATCGTGGTCAAAAGCTAATCTTTGACCCCAAAATATTGACAATCCCACAAAATATACAAAATAAAGTAAGTGTAAAAATATGAATGCATGTGTCTATGCTCGCCTTTACTTCTAACCAATAAGAAGAGCAGGATGACTGCACGGCACGGAGTACCCCCTAAAACAACTTAGCGGCACTCAGGCATCGTCTTAGTGATGGAAGACTGGGAAACTGGCAGAGCCTAAACATCCAGTCCTATCTGTGAGTTAGCAAAAAATTCAAATGAACCAAATATAAATTACATTATATATGATAATACGAGTATACAGACACTCCTAATAAATAACCTAAACATTCTAGGTCAAGTGAGTGGCCGGATCTCAGTACATTTCTAAATCAAACTAAATCAACTTTCAGCTCACATCACAGCTCTTTTAGAACAATTTGATTTGTTAGCTCCTTTTTGGGGCGCTGTAGTTACGAACCCGTATAATTTTGTCGTACCTTCCATTACAGACATTTGTATCGCAACCAAGAATAAATTACAAAGAGGAATAGCTAAGACGTTTTAAACATAAGTACCAGAAGGTGGTCTTTATCATGTATGTATCATGAATGTGTTTCTCTACGTACTACGTATACGCTTCGTAAGCACTCTCTCTCTCTCTCTCTCTCTCTCATGTATCTCGCTCGCTCGCTCATGAGTTGATTATATTTTGACATGGCGGTTCTGTCGCAAGGCTCCTGTGATGATCGTCCATGAGTAGACATTGACCCCATTGTATACGCTATGAAAATCGTGCATCCGTCTTCCTCATATATAACATAACAAACTTAAGTCTAATATATCTTGAGATTATCTAAACGACTGTTTCGGATAAACGTTATGGATAACGTTCAAGGTGGTTTTCGAAATCCATTGCCTCATTTGGTCCAAGGATGTCCTATACAACGTTGATGGCCGATGTAATCCTCTAACATAATCTTTGCTTTGTATAGCAGCGATCCATTAGGACACGGTCTATTTCAGTAGTTCACAAATAGAGAGACAAAATCGACTATGTTTCAATCTCGTTGTAAATCGATGATTTGGGTTGGAATTTTCAACCCAAATCCTGGGGACGGATTTGAGCGATGTAGGACAAGATTTAAAATTTTGTTCGGTCGTCATAACCCATATGGAAATCAGCCGAACTATTTGCGGAAATACTCGTAGTGAACACTTTTGTTACACTTTTGATAGACTATAGACAATCAATCTGTCTGCCGCATGCCAGAAGAACGTTGGGCCAAAATTACATCTGGGCTCCTTGTATCAAACGGCCACGCGGCAGACCAAGGAAGAGATGGCGAGATAACGTTGACTCACACGCGGAAGGATGGAAATTCATAGCCCTAGATCGTGACAGATGGAGAGAGGGCGGGGAGGCCTTTGCCCTGCAGGGTGATCCAACAGGCTCATAATAAATAAAAAAAATTAAAAAAACCTTAGATAATTATATACACATTAAGACAGAGATAACATACATATCTTTAGGAAACCTACTAAACTACCACCCGAAAGAAAGATTGTAGTCTGCGTGAGATCTAGGAAATCCACACAATCTTTTAAACTGAGAACATACATATGTATATGAACACTATATAAACTTGATACTTATCCTAAATCCCGTGTTATTTATTCGCCCGGCACGAACCTACGAAGCGTTCCCGGTAACAATGTTAGAACCGTTTAGTTTCTTTAGTTACCCTGTCTAGGGATCGGCGGACAATCCTGCACTTTAAACTCTCGTTGCTTTCGCAGCATACGAGCCTCTTTCTGGTTATATAATTATAGGTTTCTAGAGTCGGAAGTAATTTTTGTGTTTTTTCTTACATCTTATTTTGACATTGTCCGCCTGCAACGCAGAAGGTTGCGGGTTCGATTCCCGCATGGGACGAATGTTTATGTGATCCACAGATATTTGTTTCTGGTCTGGGTGGTTTTCAATATCTATTATAAGTATGTATTTACAAAAGAAAAGTATATAAGTATTATATCCGTTATCCTAACCACCATAATAACAAGCATTAAGTTGCTTAGTTTGAGGTTAGGTGGCGCTGTGTGAAACGTCCTGAAATATTTATTTATTTTATTTTATTGTGAATATTTTACTTTTTTGTTAAATTATTATAAAAAAAAATACTTAGTGATATTGACATTCCAATGAATTATTAAATGAAAAAAAATGTACGCGTTAACTTGTAAACCTCCTCTGTTTTTCGTTGGTTGGAAAAAAATGTTAATGGAAATTGCATGCTCTATACGGCAGAAATGTTTTGAGCCAATTATATTATAGTAAATATCTTATTATGTACACATATTTCTTGCAATGAATAAATGAATTGAATTGAAAAAAAGATATGTCTGTAATGCAATAATGGCGCACTAAGATTCTTCAGCTGAAGTATAAAATGTAGCGTTGGATGATCTGTAAATAATAACAGGTATTTCAATTGAAGTTCTTATCAGTTGCTATTATTCTGTTTTCATATTTATGAGACTATATTATATTATCTATAGGTATTTTATTACTCACCAACGATAACCATGTCTCTCAGATCGTTATTGTTTGCGTGCTCCAGCACGATGTTCAGTGAAGCCAGGGAAGTAAAACCTTTGGTGTCACAGACGTCTATTGCTATTAGTGATAAGACCGCCAATTGTGCCAAAACAAGTGCCATCATCATCATCAGCCTATGTTCGTCCATGCTGGACATAGGCTTCCCCCATGGCACGCCACTCAACTCAATCCTCCGTCTTTCTCCTCCAACCACTCCCAGCGACCCTCCGGATATCATCGCCCTATCTCGCCCAAGGACGCCTTACACTACGTTTGCCGAGACGCGGCCTCCATTCTAGAACACGTCTACCCCATCGGTTATCGGTTCTGCGGCAAATGTGATCAGCCCATTGCCACTTCAGCTTGGTAATCCTTTCGGGTATGTCGGTAACTTTGGTTCTCTGCCGAATCACCTCATTTCTGATGCGATCCTTTAGAGAGACGCCGAGCATAGCCCGCTCCATAGCACAACAAGCGCCAATTCTTTTTTTATGGTTTTATGCTTCTTTTATTGTATTTATGGTGTTCAACAAAGAGTTTTCTATTCTGTTCTATCGACAGTAACTGCTCACCAAAAGGTGATCTCTAACAGGTATAATGTATGCAGGTAGTGCAGGTGGTGTATGTAGGTAGTGTATGGTAAGTAGCATTTAAACTAAATTTAATTTCAATAACTACTGCATGTGTTTTATAGAGAAGTATGAGGTAAGTCAAACAGAATATCTGTTACATTTTTTAGTGATTAAGACGGTTAAAGTACAGTACTTAATATCGCCTCATTTAGAAAACGAAATTACGAACAAAGATAACTCAAGAGCGTTGCTAACTCTTAGATCTACAAAGATCATGTAAATTCAACGATATGTATATTAATTAGTAACTTAATAAGATGAGGAACCTCTTCAACCCTTTATCAAGAATATCAAACTAACTGTACTTAAAACGCTTCGCAGACTGGTTATAATTTATGTTATTAGCAAAATTATTGGCTTGGTATTTTCCGGTGTTTCATATTTCTTAATTAACTCTGCTAGAGTTAATTTCTTCTTATTAATATAAATAATATGAACTGGATATAATTAATATTAAAATACGGATCAAAGATTAAATACGTTCCTAGTAATATACGCGGCACTTTTACGGCGGTAGACCGTTTTTTTATAAGATATGTTTTACTAATGGACCCGCGCGCACTTCGTAGCGCCTAACTGTAAATGATCAGTGTTTATCTACTACATTATGCATGTATTGACACATAGTAAATACCATAATAATAATAAATCTTCCTCTTGAATCACTCTAAGAAAAGAAACCGCATTAAAATCCGCTGCGTAGTTTTAAAAATCTAAGCATACATCGGGACAGACAGACAGACAGCCTCGGGAACCGACTTTATTTTGTACTATGTAGTGATATTAAAACCTCAAGTTTTTTGAGGATTCCAAAACAATCTCATAAAACTTGAAACATAAAGAAGCAAATGCGCAGTGAGTACCGACACAGCTCTTGACTTGTTCGAGTGTAAACTAGATACACGTACATTTCTTCAGGAGCCGGAAAGATTTACTCCGCCCATGTATCCCCGACCTGAGCACAATGTTCTGCAGCGGGAATTGAACGTGAATGGACTGCAGCAAATCAGAGCGGGAACGTAAGTGCGCTAATATTTTAAGGATATTAACACGTTACGGGAGCTTAGCGCCGGAAATTTAGTGGGAAACTTGGCCAGGTTAATAGATATCTGGTTTTGGTTTAGTTTAGCTTTGGTCTTGGTTAACTACTCAGTTAAAGTGATAGTTTGAATGTTTACTTACAAATCATAATAAAAAAAATGTTATATATAAAAAACTTTGAACTAAAAGTTTAACTAAGTATACAATAATACTTTGAAAATATACAAATAGGTATATTAAGAACTGCTTTGGTGTTAAATATAACTCATTGAATATATTTTTTTAAAATAATAAATTAAGTACGAAAATACGTATTTGTGAGCGATCCAAAGAACAGTTTTTAGCTAGGATATTACTACGTTTATATAGGACCTTATCGCCGGAAATTTGGTGGAAAACTCGGCCAGGTTAATAGATATCTTTTTTTTTTTAATTTAAATTCTTTATTGCGAATATAGGTAAACATACATGGTAAATTACTTACTCGTATATCTAGAACAGCTATATTCTGCCTTCAAGACATGCAATATTTATAAAGTCATTAGGTAATGCTAATTACAAAAATTATCTAATTATTTAAAATATACTTTTAATAGAATACAAAATACAAACAAACACAAAATAACACAAAAGCACAAAATAACATCTTGTTTTGGTTTAGTTTACCTCTAGCTTCGGTGGATGATTTCCTGCTTAAAGTGATAGCTTTAATGTTCATATTTATGTATGGCTTTTATTCTCGCGGCATTACCTATGTGGAGAAATCCTTCATATCGGAGGTCTACGTCACATAATCTATCCATGTTTCAAATTTTAATCCAATCCGTTCAGCAATTTGAGCTGTAAGTTGATAGATCAACAACTTAAAAGAAATTTATTATGCATATATACATTCATTAATGTCTTACGGAATAATATTGTGGGGATGTTCCACAGACTACGAAAGAGTTTTAAAAATGCAGAAACGTGCAATTAGGGTTTTGGTAGGGGGAAGATATAGAGAGACATGTAGAGATCACTTTAAAGAACAATAAATATTAACTTCAGTGTCTACATATATTTTTGAAATCATTAAATGTGTTAGAAATAATACCTATATGAATGCATATAAATTAAGACAAACAAACAACAAAAGACGTACAAGACAAAAAATACTCCTAGAGCCAACATACCATAAACTACGTTTATCACAAAAACTTCCAATAGTTATGGGTCAAAAACTATATAATCACTTACCAGAATCCATTAAATCAATAGAGAAAAATAATAAATTCTTGAACCATGTTAAACAACTTTTACTTCAAAATACACTATATAACATTAAAGAATATTTAGACTTTGATTACAATCAGACATTTATATCAGATACCTAGTGTCTATACCTACCTACAAGAAACTAATATTATGTACTATATACTAGCCCCTTTACAGCTATAAGTATGATTCATATTATAATTATTAATGTATGTTTTATTTTTCTCAGGAAAAATATTGACGAAAATTTTGTGTAGCGCACGAATTAATGTATTTTTTATGTTAAGACTGTAAACGCACTTTATTTAATGATTATCTTATCTTATCTTATAATCACTCCTTCCATTATATAATAAATTAAGATATAGGTAAGTGTTTGAACATGACATTTAAGAGTTAATTAACTATAAAAGTATTAAATAAAAATCCCATAAGCATATATTACCACTTTTGTTCAGAAACGATCAGATCCTAATAGTTTTTCCACCACCTATAAATATTGCATGCAATACGAAGGGTACTGATGGTATGTTTCCTACCTTTCAAGACTCTGTACACTTGCTCTTTGAAAAGTCCTGTGTTGAAGCAAAACGGAAATAATGCAGGCGGAAGCTCATTTCATTCGCGTTTTTATATCGGTATAAAGAGATGCCTATTTATTTTAATTTAATGACGTTTTAAACATTCTAGAAATACTTTATCTGCCTACAGGATCTAACTAGGTACACATACATGTTATAATAACAATATAATTACGAATATTTTCCCTTTTTAGCTTTAATGAACACGGATTTCTACTTCACTTGGCACATCTTTGCGTATCTCTGTTTTGATGATGTCCGGAAATTATAAGATTGAAGGTAACGCATATTATAATATTATTCTTTCATTAATTTTATATTAATTCTTGTTTTTTTTTATATAATTTATTCTGGATATTTAAATCTTCAATGCAATCTTTGTTCGTAATAAAAATAGTTCTTTTTACAAGCTTTTATTTACTTTCACCTGTCCGTTGTCTGTCTGTCTGTAAGTAATCAAATCTTGCAAGTTTAATTTGGTCCACTTCCCGGTTTCTGATGAGTTGAAATTTTACATGCATGTATAAATCGGATGACAATGTAATATTATTATGACAGCTGATCTGATGATAGCCGTAGGAACTCTGTATTAAACGAAGCAACTCCATCGAGTTTGGGGTCATTTGATTCGTCTTGACGTAATAATAAAAGCTTATTTTTAAAAATATTTTTTTAAATTTCACTTGTCTTATATTTAAACCTCACCCATCCAATTTAACCCTGAATAGCTAGAAGCATATTTTTTATGAAAACCTCAAACACAACGTAGCAAAAAAGCAGGTGACTGCCACTTACCGAGAGGAAATTCAAAGCCTTGCAATATTCTAGAGCGGAACAATTATTATTCCTCTTGCTCATTTCACTGAGAGATGAGGAAGGGGAAATTGTGAACTAAAAACATTTCTATTATCATTTTTACAGTTTTATAGCTAGGCTATTTTTTTACTTTTATTATGTGATCTTTGCTGTTTCATCTGCAAACAAATTTCTACATGTCTCTTTATAATTTTCTTAATGTTATTTTCAAAGCTTTTAAAAATTAGTAATTTGGTTAACCTTAAATTACATTATCTCTATTTTATAACCATAATTGTATTTTAATATTCTGGAGGGGGGGGTGGTGGTATCCGCAACACAGTTATTTCAACTGAAGTAGGTATCATCGTTTTCCATTGTACTCAGTGACTGTATTTTGGTTTGATAAATAAAGTTTTTATTATTATTTAACCTATAATATTATCTTAAACTCCTTATTACCAACAGTATCACATTTTAATGTTAATTTCAATGTAAGTAGTCTTATATTGTTAACGAGACAGTCTGTACGGATGGATGTAGGGATAAATCGTAAAATGAAATATCTCAAAAAATTCTAATCGGTTCAGGTTATGTGAGATTAATTGGTAAATATTCACAAAGGAATTCGCCGAATTGTGTACAATTTTTAAAACTATCGCGAGTATTCTCAATAGCTAAAACGACGACAAATTACATTTGTGTAAGTAGTTTAAAAGTAAGTTTAAAAGATTCACAATTCGTTTGCCTTTTTTAAATCGATATAAATACACAAATATTTTTAAAATATCAACCTTATTTTCTACTGCTACTTGAATTAAAAAGTTCAAATTTAAAGCTGAATGTTTTATCAGCAAAGCCACTGTGAGCGAGAAATCCCGTTAAATTTTAAACGGTTAGTTAGGCCGTGCGAGCTCATTAAGGACATTTTAAAACATTATCTTAAGCTGCAATCGCGTTCACAAACAGTAACATAGCCCGGCATCTGAAAGCGAGCCAATTTATCGCAATAAGTAGGGAAACATACTTTAAGAGGAAGTTTATTTTAAACTAAGGCTTTTAAAATAATTACGTAGAAGGCTGATTATGTGATGAAAGTTGAGCAAGCGAAAGAGTTGTGTCATATATCATACCAAGTGGAGGGAAATAGTCTCTGCCTTTTTTTTATCTCAGGAAAAATGCGTTACGCATCATCATCCCATGCCGGGGGGCGCGAGGTGGTATGTGGAACTCCCCCGCCGAAGATGGGCGCGGCGGGGATACCCACTAAAAAACCTGGGGGTGTTCCTGCGGAACGCCAATTTAATGCCGAGGCAGTGGTTACGCCGAAGCACTCATCCACGGTCAATAGTCTCTAGATTTCTTGAACTTTTATTTATTTCGTAAAATGTTACATTTTCATAACCACATTTCGCAGTTATTCCCAATTAAACTTAATACGATGCTGTAACCATTTCCATGATAATTATAATTTAATTAACACAAGGATCGAAATACATTATTATAATATTGATAATAATCATTAATAATAAATAATTAATGTTAGTTTAATTACCACCAAAAATACAGACACTAAAACCTAACTAATTACACGAATTCTATGTCAATTCTAGATTTGATTATTTATTTTTCTATTTTTTTTTTATCTATTTGCATTTGTCTATTTTTATATTATGTTCGGCCACAGCTGGACATAGGTATTTAATGAATATGATGAAGTTACAAACAGGTATCACATACTTTCACATTTTCATATTAGAAGAAAGTAGATAGTATGCAAATCTGGACCACCGAGAATCCCGGCCCCGCACCAATGACCTTAATTAGTTATGTGTGATTTTTCCATTCGCTGTACTGGTGGTAGGGTTCGGCCGTGGCTAGTTACCACCCACTGGACAAAACTGTGTCGCCAAGCGGTCATATTGTGACCGTGTTCCTGCATGATGTTCAGTGAAGCCAGGGGGGCTTTATCCCGCCTTCTAGTTTTAGTCTGCTTCCATAAACGACCGCATCATCGCTTAGAATCAGGCGAGATCGTGGTCAAAGGCTAACATAGGTTACAACAAAAAAAAAACAACAAATAAATATAACAAATTAAAAAAAGTAGGAATGCCGGATATTATGTATTTTCAGATTCTAAATTCTCTTCTTCATGATTACAGATTGCGGGGAGTCAGGTCGAGGCGCGGAGGAGATCAGTTTTAGTAGTGTCGTGGTAGTGTATCTTCCATAGATCCTAACTTCGGCAGTTTTAAGATTAAAAGAGATAATTTTCACAGTAAAAGTTTGATAGGCTTCGTAAAAACATTTTTGCACGTCATAGAATGACTGTTCCGACAGCTTGTATAAGTGGTTTTATGAGATGAGATAAAAGTGGTTATAATAAGTTTGGATAATATAATTCTTTATGAAAGCTTTTCTGCTCGTAGTTCTTTGCGTCATATCACATTATACTACCTGCGCCTAGTGGTTTTACTGTACTGTATCCTATGTGTTATTCTAGGGTCTAAGCTACCTCTATACCAAATTTCAGCTCCATCGGTCCACCCGTTTAGGCGTGTAAGAGTAACAAACAGACATCCATACATTCTAACAAACTTTCACATATATATAATATAAGTAAGATTTGAGTATGCTTTTGTCACCAAAACTTATCTCTTAACACCTGAGATTATTTATTTATTTATTTTTAGCCATGGTCGTCCCACTGCAGGGCAAAGGCCTCCCTACCTTCCTTCCACTTTTTGCGGTTTTGGGCTATTTTTTTTTTTTTTATGTGATTAAGTAGAAGACGAGCAAGACGCTCTCCTGATGTTAAGAGATAACGGCCGGCTGCCCATAATCAGTACAGTGTTACCTAGGATTTCACAATGATATGAAATTTTAGGAGCACTGCACCAACGCTTCTTACTCAAGAGTCATAAGATGTTAAGACTCTTTAGCCCAGTAATTTTACTAGCTACAGTGCCCTCCTACCGGAGCACAGTAATGTTTGCACATCACTGCTCAGGCGGTAGAATAACTGGCACTGTTGGGGTACCCACCTAGACGACCTCCTGCAAAGGAAGTCTACCCCCGGTATTTCTGACCAGTTTTTGCAAAAAGAGTCTAACTCATCCCGCCATCTCCGCCTGGGCCTACCGCGGCGTCGTCTAACTGTGCTGGGTGTCCACTCAGTGGTGCGTTTAGCCCACAGCTCGTCCTACATGCGGCAGATATGCCCTGCCCTAACACCTGAGATTACCTACTATAATTTGTAATGTACCTAGTACCTATACATAAAGCGTCCTAATTTGAGATTGATTTTAAATACTCACAGTTTCAAATTGAGCTATTGTAACAAATATCAAAGAAGATAAAATCATGGAGCTTATTAAACGCTCTCTACTTAGACTACTTGTAGAGAGCAAAATAGCGCGTCTGTTCAGGCATCGCTACGATTCAGCACCGTCCATTTAATTAGCTCCGACTTACGGATATAAATTCAAAGTTTACAGTAATCACAGACTTAACAATAAAGGTAGAGGCCGCATAACCGCCGTCTACCGGGGGTAGACTTCCTTTGCAAGAGGTCGACAAGGTGGGTACCCCAACAGTGCCAGTTATTCTACCGCCTGAGCAGTGATGTGCAAACATTACTGTGCTTCGGTAGGAGGGCACTGTAGCTAGTGAAATTACTGGGCTAAAGAGTCTTAACATCTTATGACTCTTGAGTAAGAAGCGTTGGTGCAGTGCTCCTAGAATTTCACATCATTGTGAAATCCTAAGTAGCACTGTACTGATTATGGGCAGCGTTATCTCTTAACATCAGGAGAGCGTCTTGCTCGTCTTCTACTTCATCACATAAAAAAAATCATGGATAGTGTACCTATTTACTGATTACGGGCAACGTTATCTCCTTATCTACCTTTAGGAGAACATCTTATAAAAAATTGTTTTGTTTTAAAGATCACGGTGTCTGCCTTATTACTTTAATCTCCGAGCGCAAAATTATTTTATTTCATTCCCTTTTCGGCCAAAAGCTTAAATTTTACTGCCTCTGTCGCTACATGGTAACCGCAAAGTTGTTTTTTCTTTTGGAGTTGGAAGTATTTGCTCGGTAGATGCGGTTTTACCATGCAGTTAACCTAGGAAGTGGGCTTTATGTTTCATTGTTTCAATGTTGCTGTAAGTGTAAAGTGACTTTAGTATATAATACACTAGTGGACACGCGCGCACTTTATAGTGTCTAACAGAAAATTAACAGTGTTTCTCTACTGTATTAAGCATGTATTATTCACTTAAACCTTTCTATTGAATCACTCTATCTATTACAAAAAACCGCATCAAAATCCGTTCGTAGTTTTTAAGATCTTAGCATACATAGCATTAGCATACATAGGGACAGACAGACACGGGCAGTGAACTTATTTTATACTATGTAGTCATAAGTGATATATTTACATACATAAGTGCAGGTAAGATAAATAGATAGATAATCCTTTATTGAAACACAAAAATGTACAATAACAACTTAAAACTATAATATAAAACTAAGTGTTACAATTGGCGGTCTTATCGCTAATAGCCATCCCTTCCAGACAACCGTGCAAGGAGAGGAGAGCAATTACATAGTAACATAGTTAGTAATAAGTAGTGGTAAGTACATAGTTTTAACAAATATTTTCTAAAAGTTCATTTTACGGCTCTTTCTTTCATTTTACGTATACATACTATGTACTTACATCGCTATAATAGGCCAGCGCTTCTACTCGGGCTACGCACAATTTAGGCTTCCGTGGACTGAATTATGTAAACAAAAGGATATTGTAAACCAAATCTTGAAAAAAATCATCAAAGTAACCACACGCATAATGGAAAATATCCCGCTTATATTTTCTGGCGTTTGATATGAAGATCAGAAATAAGCAAACCACATCTTTTACTTATAAACGAAAATTGCACTAGACTTAGCTTGATGAAAAAAAAATGAAGCCGTCATAGTATGCCCACTTCTTTGTACCTACATAATAATATTATGAGCAAGAATACTTTAACGCAAGCACTCAAAGACTTTTGGGGTAGCCGCACTACGGCGGTCCATCCGATTGGCCGCATCGGCCTTATTGCATAATTTTACCAGTAACTGGAATGTACGTCGTACGTGTGTACACTTCGCGATTTGCGGTCAATCGGAATTCTTCAATTCACGTATTACGAAAAGCAACCGTACGGCTGACCGTCATAGTTCTGAAGCATTTTTAATAATTGTGGTGTGGTGATTGTGTGTGTAGTTGTGATGTGGTGGCCGCATTTCAGCATACCACTTAATAAATACCTACGTACGGTTTAGGTGTTTGAGTCCTGGCATGCAATTATGTTGATATACAAAGCGAGTGGGCTTACTATACTAAAGTACAGATGCTTCATTTCTGTTTCCAACTGCTTCTAATTATTTAATACCATTTTCTTTTACATTACTGTCATTTAAAGAGCCCGTTTCAATTTTATAAGACAAATAGACTCAGCGTCAAATTAGATCCACTTTGTGCGTAGCGTGTTCTCATACATTTTATATTAGAGTTTGTTTAATTCTCCACTTCGGAGAACTTAGGCTCTCGACTCTCGTATGTATTCTACAAAGGGCGGTTGGAGGGCTAGAGATGTACAATATTACATACAACAATGTATGTATGTATGGGCATGTGGATAAATTTATATATTTAATATCACAGTTCGTATGTTGTTTTAGCTTGCTTCAAATTTAGAGTTTAATAGATAGCAGTAAATATTTATTGATACACCGTAAATATACCTCCAGGGCAGCGTTATCTCTTATCATCTAGAGAATGTCTCGCTCGTCTTCTCACTTTTTTTATAAAACAAATAACCATGTGCTACTAATATTATAAATGGTGAATATATAGATGCGTGCGGCGTGCATGTGTGTGTGTGTGTGTGTGTGTGTGTGTGTGTGTGTGTGTGTGTGTGTGTGTGTGTGCGTGCGTGCGTGCGTGCGTGCGTGCGTGCGTGCGTGCGTGCGTGCGTGCGTGCGTGCGTGCGTGCGTGCGTGCGTGCGTGCGTGCGTGCGTGCGTGCGTGCGTGCGTGCGTGCGTGCGTGCGTGCGTGCGTGCGTGCGTGCGTGCGTGCGTGCGTGCGTGCGTGCGTGCGTGCGTGCGTGCGTGCACGGGCGGGCGGGCGGGCGGGCGGGCGTGCGTGCGTGCGTGCGTGCGTGCGTGCGTGCGTGCGTGCGTGCGAGCGTGCGTGCGTGCGTGCGTGCGTGCTTGCGTGCGTGCGTGCGTGCGTGCGTGTGTGTGTGTGTGTGTGTACGTATGTAACATGTATTCATACCTAAACGACTGAGTTGAGCTGAAATTTGGTATATATATTATCTTAAATTCTGAAACACATAACATACTTTTTTTGGTAAAACTATGGGATTGCTGGGCATAGCTATCAGTCACCTTTATACTATTTTTTGTAGTATGACACGTAACAAAATAACACATTTCTACGTTCTCCACATATTGTAAAAGTTTCCACGCACTAGTCTCTAGCCTCTTGAAAGACAATATTTTCTCATATAACATCTTAAGTCAAAAGCTAAAGCACACGAGTTCCTATGGGACGTTTCATTGTTTGCCTTTATTATTATATTTCGCTACCTTAAAGCATCACGAAGCCATTAATTTTAATGGCACTACCCTCGGAGATGTGGACTTTAACTGTTTATCCAATAAAATTGTACAAGTTTGTAAGAATAGAATAGAAAAGAATAATACTTTATTGCATACCAAATAATTACAAAGCAGCTTACTGAGCTAGATATCTTAATGTAAGTAATCGGCGGTCTTATCGTACTAGGCAATTTCTTACAGACAATCTGGGAATGGAACAGGATTGATAATACAATAAAAGACGGTGGTGTCCATTGTCTGTTTACATAGACTAGTTACAGTTTAAACGACGCAATCCCATCGAGTTTGGGCTCATTTGATTCGTCTTCACGAGTACTTTGGTGCTGGATGGTAATAATAATAAAAGGTTTTATTTTTAAGTAGTTTTTTTAAAATTTTACTCGTTTCTCAGTAGCCGCGCCTCACGGATCCTTCACCTTAATGTTCACGTAAAGTGTTGTACAAAAAAATCTATAAAATTCTTGAACAAAAAAAAATAATACTTCGTGGGGACATTTGCACCAAGCGTCGCCGTCTTAAAAAACTGTTTTGTTTTGTGACTTAATGTAAAGAAAAAAAGTTTAAAAGAAGGGATACAGTCAACTAATTTGATCAGAGAAAAGAGTCAGTTTAGATACGAGTTTCTTTAAGTTGTAACTAAAGAAAATACAATGATAGTTTAAAGCTTTACGAGTACAAACCCAATCGAGGTACAATTTTATTTTACTAATTGCACAGACCAAAAGGTGACTATATTATATTATACTTAACGAGTATTTTTTATGTTAACTACTCTACCGCTTGGTGACACAGTTTTGTCTAGTTACGGAGAACATATGGTCACATGAACATAGATTCCATACCTAATCTGATGTCATCCACAGTCGATTTGTCGACATCATTGAAACGCTATCTCTCTAACTCCATACAATTTCACGTGCCTTTCGAAACTCGGTCCTCGGTCTTTCTCAACAACTCTATGAACTCCATACACCGTCGATCCATGCCAATCAATCGCTTGAGATCCATCGATAGTGTATAGATGAACTTTAACTCTAGAGCAGTATGTTGGAGAGATGCATTATATTGCATTTCGTATTCACTGTCCAAACAAGTTTGAAGTTAGCTATATAAATGTTGTGAGAGCGTTTGATCTTGTTCTGTTTATTTTTACTGTCTGTTTTTTGAATTTTAAGTATTGGTAGCGTAGCGTGAAATGAAACGTTCGCTGTGGATTTTATTTTGCTTTTTATCTTGAAAGGGATTAAAGAACTAAGGTCAAGTAGTACCGTGAATAACAATTAGTCTTTACTGTTTTTTTACTTTTTATAGCAAGCTGATGAACCAAACTACCTTGATGCCTGCTTGATGTTAAGCGATAACGCCTATTTATACCAGTCTCATTGTTACCTATGTATTCAAAAATCAAGAAGTTCTAGGTAAAACTGTGCTGCGGTCGTTATCAAAATACTTGTAAAAATAAGATGTTAAGTCTCCTTCTCCCAGTAAATTTACTGGCCACTTTACACTTTCAAACTAACCCAGACAGGATCTCGCAGAATTGTATTTGTTTGTCCTAGAAAATAATTTACATGAAACAATAGAGAATCGAACAAACATTTCATTATAACAATTTATTCGCGATAGCGTTTAAATCAAGTATTTATAGAGACAAATCATTTTAAAATTGCAATTGTCGCTAAGCTTAACGTAACTGGCTTCAACAGGAACGACCTGCAATTTAAAAGTGTTTGGACTACCTATATTATGTTTACTAAAAAAACAAAAAGTCCATTGAACCAAATAACAGTCTCTACAATCAAAATGCTTGTGGCCAAACACTGAACTAATATTTATTACCCACTGATCATGTGTGCTACTATAGATACCAGGGCCCTCACCTTTGTTAATTTATATAGTAGTCAAGCTATTCATTGTTCATCAAACAGCTTTTTTTCTATCGAAAGGTTTTTAAAATAAAATGATATACCAAAAAGTTTTGTTTTGCCAATTTATATGCAACCGATATGAAATTGAATAACGTTTTCCTATTTTTGACTGTAACTGAGTTTGCTGAAAATAAACTAGAACAATGGCCATGTTATAATGCCATTGAGTTTTGTTGAGTTTTTATTGGAACTTAATTGAGGGAATATTTAAAAATCTAAGAGCATTTGATTTTGTTTTTTCATTCCTAAATCTGGAACGTATAAAAGTGAGAGTCACGGTATGATTGAATAGCTTAATTAAGCTTTTAGATAAATATATTATTTAGTTTTTAGATAGCTTTTAGATTAATTAATCTAATGCTGTTGTCCAAAAATAACGTGGCGTGAGGTGAAAGTTCTATCGTAATTTTCTTAATTTACCTTGTCTAGACACATTATACTTAGTCCAATACTAATTGCATTTTATTAAGATTTTATACGATTATATATTTTGGCACAAAAATCAATATTAATATCGTTATCAAACAAAACGTTCTTTTAACACTGTTAACCAATTTATGTACTTCTCTATCTCTATATATGTAGAGTTACTACTAAATACGTATACTTAGAACTACTTCAAGGAAACTAGCTTATAGTAAATGTTTCTAATAATGTTATTCCCGTTTCATAGTACTGTCAGCTAATTCAGGTATATAGTATATACATATATTATAATGTTGCAGTTTCAGGTCGCCGATATTCCTACAAGGCCTGCAACATGATCTGATGGCTGCCTCCTATATATATCTTACACGCACACACACGCGTGACATGTACTCGTGTTTAAACTTGTTTTAATTATCTTGTTGTTTCTTGTTTTGTTTGGCCGTGGATATTTCCTCGTTGGTTTGGCCCAACGTATATGTATTGCAATCCAACGAGGCAATGCTGCCAGCATTCTGGGCATGCTACCATCTGACAGTGGTTTGAAGTACCTGGATTAGCGAGTTGCCTATCTGTGGTTAAAAAAAATGTTCTTGACTGCTGTAGTCACAGTAATATTGTATATCTCAATAAAGGCATTTCCCAAAAAAAAACTTTTTATAATATAAATATAAACTCATCAAAACTCGCCAACAATCCAAATAGATAACTAGGGCTTTACCTTAACAACTCTGTAAGAAAGTTCCCCTTGTTTATGTCTTAAAAGAGTTCGATCGAAGTTGAAATTAAGTTACAGTTGGATCAAGTCCGCTCAAAGCGATCCGATGAACCGTGACCAAAGGGAACTGGCGCAGTCTGCACAGGATAAAAAGGTTACGGCTACCAGTTTATAAGGCTTTCACGTATGGGCAAATGCACGCTGCGTTTTTTAAAACGCGTTGATGTTGCATGCAAAACACGCTTCCAAACGGATGCTTTTTTTAAATGTATTTTTCTATACATTATAGAGGTAGGTTAGCCTTTGACCACAATCTCGCGCGATGTTAAGCGACGATGCGTCCGTAGATGGTGGTAGACTAAACCTGGGAGACCTTTACTGAACATCATGTCGGAACACGGTTGGCTGCTTTGCGACACGGTTTTGTCCCGTAGGTGGTAACTAGCCACTGCCGAAGGCTACCACTAGTATAGCGAGAGGAAAAGCTATAAACATATTTGCAACCAAGGTTTTTTTTTTCAAGCATATCAGTGTTTTAACGAGCGTTGAAGGCGCGTTTTAAAATGCAGTGTAAAGACCTTAACTGAATAAGAAACGTTTAAAACTCGTGCGCGTTTTATTAGCGTACTTTGCTTGAGCTTATGATTTAATTTGTAAGCACATTAAATGTTTGATAGTCGTGTTTAAGAGCTTAAACTTTTAATTACTCGTAGTACGTAAAATATAGCATTGTACTAAATTTGTTCTTTCTTCTCTAATACTCGCATGTCTGCATTCTACCTGGTATTGTTGCAGTTTAGAAAGTCATATTTTGTGCTCTAATAGTATGTCGCATCTTGATCTGCTATTATATTATTTTAAATTAGTGCTTTTTTGCTATCAGAAAAGTAACGTACGTTTTGGTTTACTTTTTTATATAAAGCAAGACTTCGGGTTATATAATTGCAATTATAAAGACAGAAAAAAGGGACCACTTGAAACGACTGTCTGAACAAATTGCACTGAAATTTCGTGTAATAACCTGCTTTTCCACTTTCTTTCTCAAAAATTTCATAATGTAAGTGAAATCGTGAGCTTAAGTCAGCATAGGATATTTCTTTTAAGAACAGCTACTACCTAACTTTAATGTAGCTTCAACGGCACAGTCATATAGAGTTTTTATTCCCCAATGTGAAAGAGTTTTGCAACGAGCACATGGGAACAAAATCAGCTTTGAAACTGCTAAGCCGAAACTCTTTTAATTATTCTCGGCTTCCTAAAATTTGTATGTAACTTTTACTGGATACCGTTAATGAACTGCGATGGCTAATGAGCTTTATGCAAACCTTGGCGAGGGCGTCGACAATATACTGAAATAGACATCATTTTGTTTTAGCCATATTAATTGAGTTGGTATTTTGCCAAATAAAATGTTTTTTTAACAATCCGATATTCATTGAATACGGCATTTTCCAGGGGTAGACTTCCTTTGCATGATACCTTCTGTCTACGTCGTACCCCAACAGTACCAGTTATTCTACCGCCTGAGCAGTAATGTGCATTACTGTGCTTCGGTAGGAGGCCACTGTAGCTAGTGAAATTACTGGGCTAAAGAGTCTTAACATATTATGACTCTTAAGTAAGAAGCGTTGGTGCAGTGCACCTAGAATTTCACATCATTGTGAAATCCTAGGTGGCATTGTACTGATTATGGGCAGCGTTATCTCTTAACATCAGGAGAGCGTCTTACTTATCCTCATACTTCTTCGCTTAAAAAAATACAAGAAGGTTTTCCTCACTTACGTATGTAGCAAATCGTGTGACTTCTTTTATATAAAAATATATATACATAAATTGAAGGCACTTTAATGAAAATGATCTCTACGTCCAACTACTTTAACGATTGGTTTGTATTTTTTTCATAAAATAAAAGGGTTCAATTAATAAGTGCTAAAACGCTATTTCATGTACAACTCTCCATGACTTAGTATTATCCTTGTCGAGATAATTAAGCTGATCAGAATGTATGGGCCTCGCTAAAGGGGGATTATCTCACGAGTCACGGTGCAAGCTTAGTTGCTTTATGTTCCTAGATGCAACGGTAATGGCTGTCACATGTTCTCGAAAGAGATAACTGCTGTTCGCTTTTTACAAATTAATATATCAAATGTATAATATTCGGATGATGAAGATATTATGCCAAACCTGTTACTACCTCTAAAAAATTCACAAGTAATAGATTACCTATCTAAACAATTAAGATAAAAAACCCATTCTTACTTTCACACGTACTTTCGTCCCATGAGAAGTCGTGATGATTACAGTAATGTAGAGGTATTCTGAAATAATTTCTACCTATTTTACACTTTTAGATAGATAGGTAGTATGTAATTATTCATTTAAAAAAATAATAAACGTACAAAATTCAAACAATTTCACTGCAATAACTCTATAAACATAACTCATTTCTTGTTATGCATCCAAAATACAAGGCATTCAAATACTCCAGATTGCATAAACTTACAGAATTGAATGAGAAGCTATTCATTATAAAAGTAAAACAGAAGTGGGAGCTACGCCGTAGCTGTAGCCTTAGCTACGGCGTAGACGTGCTACGAGATTTATGCAGAAGATAAATTTCTCACGGTTGTTGAGCGCTTTCACCTGATATTTCTCGTGGATGCTTTAAATCCTTTGCAACAGACTGAATTACTGAACAGTTTATGTTGGCGAGTGTAACGATGCGCTTTACTTTTTGTTTCTTGTTTGCTTCGGAGCTTTGGGACTTTTTAAGTATTTGTAAAGTTTGTAGATAGTGATAGTAAGAAGTTACTTTACGGTTAAAGATCTTTTTTCTCAGAAGAATTTTACAATTCACTTAGCGAGAAAATAGAGTATTTATGTAAATTAATTAAATAGTAGCGTAAGTAAGTAAACAAAAGCAGCAGTGTAGTAGGTACTTATTATCTTAATTATTTTGCTTACAATATAAACATAATATAACAAAGATGATTAAAATTAACAATTACATAATATTACTGTTATTTAAATATATTTCCAAAACAAAACAAAAAAATCAGACTTTATTAGATTTTTTTTTTTAATAAACTATAGCACACTGCCGCTCTGGCTTATGCGGCACCATTATATCCCCACATTAAAATAATCTCCATAATATTACTTACAATTTTAAACGTAACTATGTACATTCTTAAATTAATTATTACTAACGTACCTAAAAAACCGTAATATCTATTATATCGTAACGTAAGATTTTTTTCCAACTTCTATCTTTTAATTGAAAAAAAAATTAATCCATCCAAAAAAAAAAATTTCCTTTTTCTTCTCTTTTTTTTCCTTTATAATGTTTTCATATTCTTTTTCCATTTTCTTTAAATATACATATAATATACTTTTTTTTCCTTTTTCCTAGACATTATTAGTTTAATAGTGGTGTTTCAGTTCATGCAGGAGTTTGGTCAAAGAGATATTATTTTATTGTTCAGAAAATGTTTAAAACATTTTGTCTTAAAACTTGAAAGTGTATTGAATTTCGGCTATCTTTAATGTTTTAAATAATTTTCATGTTATGTTCTTAAACAATGGTTTTTCTTTTTCACACTTCATAACAAAGGTTAGGAGAGGATTACATGTGTGTAATGAGCCTATAAATTAACCTTTATGTAATTCTTAAGGATTTCGAAAGAGATCGAGTGAGAAAAAAATTAACAACTAATTTCAGATCCTCCTCTTTTTGTGCTGTCGGTTAAAGGATATAATGACATTTCAATTCCATTTGTAACCCATACCAACCTTTCATATTGATTTGTTAACATATTTCTACGAACAACAGATGTATTCCAAATGCCTTACCATTATGAGCAATAAATATAATATCTGTCAAATAAATATTGACAAATGATGCGGCAATCTTAGTCGTACGTCAGAGCCTTATAGACCGCTTGCGAACGGACACACACTGTATCATAGACTTGTAATAGAGGTAGATACCACGCATAGTGACCAATGAATATTAATAACATTTGAAAGCGATGCGATGCGATTTGAAAGCGGTGCAGTGCAGTGCTACGCAGATAACAATGGGTGGCACTGTCCCTATGGCCGCCACACCCCAACAGTGCCAGTTATTCTACCGCCTGAGCAGTGATGTGCAAACATTACTGTGCTCCGGTAGGAGGGCACTGTAGCTAGTGAAATTACTGGGCTAAAGAGTCTTAACATCTTATGACTCTTGAGTAAGAAGCGTTAGTGCAGTGCACCTAGAATTGCACATAAATGTGAAATTCTGGGTAGCACTATACTGATTATGGGCAGCGTTATCTCTTAACATCAGGAGAGCGTCTTGCTCGTCTTCTTACTTTACCTCATAAAAAAAAACAAACATGAGGAGATAATATGTGCTAGGGACGTAACTAGGGATACTTGAAATCGGGCACCCAATTTGCTAGTATTGTCATTCGTTGTCATAAAAAATTCTAATATAGTAATTCTGTCTTAAAGAAAAGTCATAGTCAATAGAGACTGACGTTAAGTCTGCTACGCCACTATAGGTTTTCACTTACCTTGCAAACGTATTCATTATAGTCGGGCCGGCCTAAAAGGCCACATTTGACAGATGTCAGTCATAGCAAACAAGTGTTGGGACATTGTTTGTTTATTTCAATTACAGGATATGAATCGATACGATCTTCAAACACGTTGGAATCGAATAAAGTTTTATGAAAACATTCATAAAGTCTAATTAATTTTAATTCTAATAGGTTTTTTTTGTAAACATGTAATGGCGTCATGGGGTAGTTTTGCCAGAAACATCTCACGAGTTATAAAAAAACCTGTAATAAAAAAATATGTTTATTCTCTATACATTACACAATTTTATTTTAATTACATTATATTTTACTATAATATAATCACAATATTAACAACATATTTTATTTTAATCGCAATATAGTTATTTATTTATGATCAAATATTCAATCTAAGTTATAATTGCATTCGATTCTACATTTCAAATTTCGATTTCGCGATTTTATTGGGTAGCATCCTTATTGTTTTAAAAACAAAAACTGATTGACGTGACCTTGTATAGGGTGTCCTATTTATTCATCTAATGTTTTTAACCCCCAACGCAAGAAAGGTGGGGTGTTATAAGTTTGAAGTGTTTGTTTGTCTGTCTGTTTGTGTATCTGTCTGTGCCATCGTAGCCGAACGGATTAATGAAGTTTGTTTATTTTTTCGTTTATAAGATTAATAATATTACTCGGCAATGTTCTTAGCTATGTGTATAACATATTCTTTATAGTTTAAAAATAAACACAACAATGACTTGAAACAAAAATTGTGTATTTTTTATTTTTAGTTTTTTCTGGTTAAACATAATGCCACAAAAACCGTTGTTTTATATTAGAAATAAAATCTATACCATCGGCTTATCCGAAATTGACACCGACATTTTCCTCGTGGCTCTACATGGTCTCCCAGAGTTGATTAAGTGAAGCAGGGTGGAGCGGCCCCTTTTACCCCCCTTCCTTACTGCCAGAAGGGGTACAAGGGGGGTTTTCCGATCTTAATCAGCTTATTTTGAGCAAATACACATTTGGTGGAAATCCGTCCAAGACGGCTACGGCCGCTACAAAATGGCCGATTACTTTTTTAATTACACATTTTGACACCGTTGATGACTTTCAATTTTTTTAATAATGTGTGCGCGTGTGTGTGGGTGTGTGTGCGTGCGTGCGTGCGTGCGTGTGTGTGTGTGTGTGTGTGAGTATGTTTGTTCTTTCTTTACGTTTCTTCTGATAGAAATTTCAATTGTAGTTTTAGGTAGACTTTTTTATGGTAGAAAAATGCGTGAGCTCCTGATGAAGGACATCGTAATTGTCCGAAACTCAGGATCGAGCCTAGCTCCGACCATTATTTCCGTGAGTTTTTAGTGGTTTTGTTTACATAGTAATATGGATAACTCTCACGTTAGTTTTCAAAAATGCACAGTAGAAAAATCTACTTAGTAGTTTTTGGTAGAATTTTTAATGATAGAAAAATCTACCAAATGGTAGAAAATTAATAGTAGTTTTTGATAGATTTTTTATGGTAAAAAATCAACTAAATGATAAAAAAAAATGGTAGATTTTGCTAGAAATTTCAATGGTAGTTTTTGGTAGAAAAATTTAATGGTAGTTTTGGCAGAAATTATGATATAAGAATTTGGTAATAAGTTAAATGGTAGGCAAAAAATCTACCAAATGGTAGAAATTTTAATGGTAATGCGTAAATTGTTAATTGTAAATTCGAGTATAGTGTTCAGTGTTCAGCTAAGTGTTGTCATATTATTTATTGTTCAGCTAAGTGTCGATCACCCTGTAAGGGAATTTTGATGATGTGTCAAATGTGGCCTTTTAGGCTGGCCCGACTATAGTACTGATTGCACCACAAAAACACTCAACTACACTAAATCAACTCAAAATGCATTTATTTAAATAAGCCACAATGAAGCACTTTGCAAATAAATTTTATAATATTGCTTGTGTTGCTGTTTTATGTGTGTTGCTCTTTCATGCCTAAGCGGGTGACCGATTGAGCTGAAATTTGGTATAAAGGTAGCTTAGACCCTGGAATAGCACATAGGTTACAGTACATCGGGTAAAACTAGTTAGATAGTTAACTATATTTTGAGACTACCACTCATTCGGAAAGTACCTAATGGTAACTAAAGATATGGTATCAGCTTTGTCTGTGAACCTCGGCGTCTTTTTATTGCCATATTCTGTGGCTGTATTTATTCGTTTATTCCATATTTATTGCGTACTACCGCCATAAAAATGTTGGCAACACACATTAGCAAGACTAACTGGTGGGACGCGGGACGCATGCCGTTGCCGAGTGACGGTGTTTTTGAACTTATGCGTCTATGGATTTGATAGTCAGTGAATTAGGTTCTGGTTTTTTACGTTTCGAAGTTATTTTTCGAGCTTGAAGGTGCTAAAAGCCTTATTAGTCAATGCTAAAAATCTTTAAATTTTCTTAGTATTTTAAAGCCTATAACAGAGGTAGAAGCTTTGTTAGTATACTTTAAGGTAAGATAACAATAAAACAATCCGACTCAGCCTTTGTTGATACCAAATAGAAAAGTTTTACAATCAAAAAATAAAAATACTGGGAACCCACTTAGATTTAACTTTCGTCCATCGTCCTTCTTGCATGAGACAGATTTACCCTGCTCTGTCCTGATAAAATTAAATCATGACATATGGACGCCGCAAAACAAGCGTCTAGAGTACCTCAGCCATTGTTTTTAGTCGTTGTAGACGACGATAACTGCTAATCATCAGACAAACCGTCTGCTTATGTGTCAGTCTAACAAAAAATGTCTAAATCAGATCCACGGATTAATTTCCCATTTCAGTTAGGGAGGTATAAATATTTCTCAGGTAAATATTTAACTAGCCTAAGCTCGCGGCTTTGCCCGCATTTAAAAATCCTTTCTATACGTTGTAAGACCTATCTGTGTTCTAAATGTCAACCCAATTCGTTCAGCGGTTTAGGCTCTGCGTGGATTACTATCCAGATCAGTCAATATTTTTTTTCTTTTATATATTATTTAGGTTTAGCCACTGTAAATAAATATACAATGTTATTTTATCGTCCTGTACTGTGTAAATAGATCATAGCGCGGGAAATAGTTTTGAGGTGTTGTGAGCTTAATATAGCTTTGTCACGAAATGGGTTAGGGCTTTAGCAAATACTAGCCCTTTATCTGGGTTGTATTTTACCTTGAAATATTATATTTACTCGTACTGTTTTTTGTGTATTTTACAGTCGGTTGGTCTTGTGTTTTTAATTAATAAAGGCACTAGAATGTACTACACTGTAGAATACTTTTTTTTTGGATAGATTTTACCTCTATTGTTCCATAGGTTGACCATGATCTCGCCTGATAATAATAATTAATTGATTATGCTACCGAAGATGGTACGAGTAGCTATGACGAAAACTAAAAGGTGGGATATATCCCACTCTAGCTCCCAGTTTTCCACCATCAACCATTTCATATTTTTTAAGTATATTAACTTTATTTTAAAATTTATAGAGGAAGTTAATTTATACGAATAAAGAAATCAACTAAATCTAATGGATTATCTCCTATGCGATTCTTTGTTTCATTGAGCTTGAAAGGCCACAAATGAAAAGTAGAACGACAGTGTTAAAAAATCCCCAAATGCTCCAGAACTTGACCATATACGTCTGCAATTATCAGCTCTTTAATATTATTACTTCGGCCGAGGCTAATTACCACCCACTGTACAAAACAATGTTGCCAAGCGGTCATTTTACCATGTTCCGGCATGATTTTCAGTGAAGTCGGGGTGGGATTTATCCCAACTTCATATTTATTAAATTACAAATATTGAAAAACGTAAACCATTATTACCATAATTTATTCCACCATCTTGTATTATTTAAAATTTATTAGCGTTAATAAAATATTATAAACAACAATTTCCACCATATTAAATGTACTCCATAATGTGTTCCCAAGAACTCGTTATCTCGAATCATTGAGAAACAAGTAGAAGTATCCAAGAGGAGGATACAAGTAACTTTTGCTAATAAACTACGAACTAATTCAAACGAAACTCGAACCTCCACAAAGTTGCCAGTCACAAAATTTAATCTCACTACGAGATTTCCAGTACATCTAATTTGTATCACCTGACGGAAAGTACCGTTTTTAGGTGAAAACTTGGATATTTTAACGCTCAAGTCGCACGCTCGCCCGAAGTGACAAAATTTTCTCAGCCAACACGGGAAAATAAATAAAAAACTTTTCGCCGTAAAAACATGATAAGTATGTTTTGCTATGCGTACAAATAATGTTTTTTTTTTATTTTGTAAAGTTACTATGTATTTGTTGGATTTTATTTTAGTTTCTTTGTGCCGCGTGATATATGTTGTTTGATTGGCGACCGTTACTTTTTACGAGTTACGAGTATTTTATGCTATAGGTGGGAAACAAGTAAAGGGTTCGCCCGATTGTAAGCTATAGCCATTTATGGATTAAAGGGGCATCTTTGTTCAATTATGCCTAGCTCATACTAACAGCTGTGTCATTAATCACTTACGCATCTGTCTGACAGTCCGTTATGACCCTTTTAGTTTCACCACATTATTAAATGTAACCAAACCAAAATAGTATATACGAGTATACATTCTCCAAGTATAAATTCAGCGTAATAAAATTCAGTAATTAGCAGGAAGTACAATGCCGACCGCACGAGCGTTATGGTCACAGATAGGTCCCAATTATTACAAATTTTAATTAAAGGAAGCCTTTTGCAGCATTAATGTTTATAAATTACACCGCAACGCCCAACTTTTGGTTGAACAGATAAATATTCAGCAAAACATAGCTTCATAGAAATGGAATGTAAGAAAATGGAATGGAATGTAAGGAAGAATGAAGACGATTTAAATTTGTATTGAAACATAATAATTATACTTAAAATTAGCATATAAATCACTAATAGTAGGTACCTACCTTTAACTCGCCAAAAATAGTCAGGTCTAATTTCAGGGTTAATATAAGTTTCAGGGTCTAAGGTATATCCTGTAGTTTCTAGTAACTGTAAGGGTCAGTGGCTAACTAAAAACCTACGGGACAATATCTCCGTTAAATCACGGAAGGACGGATGAACAAAGTGAAATTATAAGGCTTGATTGTTGACTATGGTCTTGCATTCTTTGATCCTCTTACAATACGACATCTTGAGGGCGTACCTGTTAGGATAACTACAAATATTTTGCAATTGTATTAAAGTCTGACACCAAGTCTGATTACTATTATAAAGTATTATTTAAGCAAGTTAGTTGTAGTAGTGTAAGTTTTATCTATATAGGTATTCATCATCATCATCCACAGCCCTCTACATTCCACTGCTGGCCATAGGCCTCCATCATGTTATGCCACTCAACCCTGTCCTGTGCCAATAGGTATTATTTTACTTTAAGCAATAAAGAGTTTCTTTTCTTGTCTAAAATGGTAAGTAGTTAGATATTTTTATTAGTAGGTATAATACTATTTTCCCGAAAGTAATGAATGAATGAAACGAAGGGCTGTTAAACATAAAAGAGGATGGCCCTAGAGCGCGTAAATTACATTGTTCCTTAAAGTTACATTTAGTAATGAATTACGTTTATCTAGATGCCGCTGAATTATTTACAAAAGAACGCGTACAATGTTATAGATTTTGTTTAGGGACGAGAAAATTGTTAAATAATTACAATTCTAGTTTTTCGAGTAAGTGACGATACCAAGTGAAATGCAACTTTGCAATATAATGCACTCATTTTAAGTTAGTTCACCGGGGGTAGACTTCCTTTGCAGGAGGTCGTCTAGGTGGGTACCCCAACAGTGCCAGCTATTCTACCGCCTGAGCAATGATGTGCAAACATTACTGTGCTCCGGTAGGAGGGCACTGTAGCTAGTGAAATTACTGGGCTAAAGAGTCTTAACATCTTATGACTCTTGAGTAAGAAGCGTTGGTGCAGTACTCCTAGAATTTCACATAATTGTGAAATCCTAAGTAGCACTGTACTGATTATAGGCAGCGTTATCTCTTAACATCAGGAGAGCGTCTTGCTTGTCTGCTACTCCATAACATAAAAAAAGGTTTAATCTCCAGTATAATATTATTGTAAATGAATGGGGGCCTAAATTAAGGCTTTAAGCAACATAAGGGACTTCGTACCTATAAGTTGTAGAAAAGAGCTAACAATAAAGCGAACAATAACGAATGTGCTATAGAAAAACCTGGACGGAAGCTATATAGATAGAATAGAATACTCTTTATTGTAACACCACAAATATTATAGCGGGTAAAATGGCTGGGCACAACTATAGTTTCGAAACAAAACTGTGATGTAATCAGTGTGTTCTATAACTCGAAGCAAACATCTATCTCTCCACCTACTTGTAAAAATGGAAAAGTACGAATACATAGTTATTATTCTCAAAGGGGTCGCAAACTTTCCCTTTGAGCTGGGGAATAAAATGCTTATGCCGAAGTGATTTTATTACGTTTTCTCTTTGTACTGACGTTTTGACATTCGCCTTTACACGGATGAAATGACTTCAATTGTGTGTTTATCATACTTGTACACTTCTGTATATAGATAGGTACGTCTATGGTATAGATATAAATCACATTGAAGCTTTGGTGTTAAAGAAATTTTGGTAGTGTTATTTTTAGGTACCTCCTGTGGCACATGAGCGCCAGCGATCGACAGACCTTCGTAATTTTATTAAAGCCGAAAGTTAGAGTATGGCTTTCATCCTTAGAGCGCCTAGTGGCTATCGCCAAACGACATGTAAAACACTAGAATCCATAGACAAAATTGTGTACATTACTTGCTTAAACCTCCTCATTAATATGAGTAAAATAACAAATGCAGCAATGTACCTACATTGAAGTTGTCATCAATCGTAGTGGGTAAGAATTAGCCAATACGCCCCCTGGCCTCACATGAGTATTTACAGGTGGTGTTTAAGATAGAAACATATTTTTTTTTTAAATAGACTCGTGGTTTCTGACAAAAATGAATATTTAATTCAATTTAAAACAGTGTGTGAGGCCTTCTAAAAGCTAAACATATTCTCGTGAACTTTTACCAACAGGGTGAAATCAACGTCTTCATCATACCTTATTTCCACAAATATAAAAATTCACTTTCCCCAAAAGACCGAATCAGCCCAAACTTTGGAGAAGTTTAAGAATCCCAACTCATCACTTTTTCCTATGTGACAATAGGAGCAAATTTCTTTCTGGAAAGATCATGAATAAAAAGATTTTTTTCCTTCAATCTATTACAAATGTAGGTAAAAATGGTAAGAGTAGATATTGGTTGGTTGAATTAGTTGGTAGCCTGCTGGGACATT
The DNA here is from genome assembly GCA_947507615.1 of Hemithea aestivaria. Classification (NCBI taxonomy): domain Eukaryota; kingdom Metazoa; phylum Arthropoda; class Insecta; order Lepidoptera; family Geometridae; genus Hemithea; species Hemithea aestivaria. The sequence goes on along the minus strand of OX382329.1, from coordinate 10,091,905 downwards.
GGTCCCAGGTTCGATTCCAACTCAGGTCAAAAATTGTGGATGCACCAAGAAGTAGTCAGGTTGATCTGTGTTTTTAATTGCCTGCCAAAGTAAAGAATATAATAATTGGGGTTTGTATAGGAGTAGAGCTGCCCACCCTCCTTTACTGTCAGAGTCAAATAACAATTGCAATAATTATAGGTTGTGTGGCCATCCTATGTGACTATGTGTTACAGTTCCAGGTCGCTACGATTATTACTACAAGGCTTCCCCCCTACTTCATAATATCTTATAGGAAACAGCCGGGACCTACCTGTAGTTTTGTGCTCCGTACGAAATACAGAACACAAATTATTATATTATTACTACCTTTATAAAGATATTCAGTTATTTTTCAAAGAGCGTTTATTTCAGTTGAGAAACTCCCGGTGCTTGTCAAAATACCTCACATCATAACTTTAGAAATTATTTGCATTAAAATTCGTCTAACCAACGATCTAACACTCTCACGTTACCATCCTTTTGCTCCTCATAGCGCTTGTTCAAAACCTGCCAAGTTAATAATAATATTATGTAAAATAAGGTTCACCGCGCACTGTTATAAAAGTGAGGCAAATGTCAATTAATTTAATATTGTTAATAAACAGTATTAGTTTTATTTTAACAGTAGGAGTGTTTTAAATGCGAATATTGGGCAAAGTCGTGGTAACAAATTACCACGACTTTGCCCAATATTCTGCCGCGATTAGCTCAGGTTGGAAGGGAAATATCAATGGCGTAAAAATAAAGGGTTGAGTCTTAATAGGAGGGATTTATCGCGCCTTCCAGATATAGTCTGCTATCTACGGCCGCATCGTCGTCTAATCTATAATGAATAAATAAAATCTTATAGTGTCTTGGTATGTCTCTGAAAGATGAACGCAGCAAAGCGTGGCGCAGGATTTCGCACCATTTGAATATCTAGGTAACACTGTGACTGTATTATTGACATTGGACAGGGGTTCATCGCGCTTGACTCTTTCATTAGGCGAGCGTCGTAGCTGAACATGGGCCGCTTGCACCTTTTCTGTCCTCTGCGTAACCGGGCGTAACGTATCTAAATTTATTCTGCCAACATAACAATATCGAAGAAACATTATAAATATTACCTACCTAATTTGGTACGAACCGCACTGCACTTTTGTCTTATATAAAACGCGGTGTCTGCTTCACCACCAGTCAGTGTTTAATACGGCTCATTCCCCAGTAAATGGATGAAGTTTCTCACAGTTGGTACCAGGCGCGCAGTAGTCCCAAGAAGTTATCCCGTGTTATAATACCGGCGGCCTCCAGAGATTATGGCCGTTAGTGCGTTCATGACCCACTCGGTACGGAATTACAACAAAGGGCAATGTTAAGCCACAAGCCACCGTCTTTATCAGTAAGCCGAACTAAGCCCCTGGCTCACGGGATTCTCAAGATGGAATATGCAAAATTAAATTGGTTTAGTATATACCTACCTATCTTCAGAAACATGCTTATCTACGTGTAGGCGTGTACCTACCTAGTACCTATACATCATTGTTATGTACTTAATACTGACGAGTTACGAGAAAATCTGCCACTAATTTCGCAACTTAAGTAATTACTTTATTAATACTAGATACATATTATATTATTATGTATGTAAGTGTGTTTAGATTATAGATGATGTGAATAATGTCTACCTGTGTGAAAAATTTCACTGTGATAAAAAAAAATTCGTACTAGTTACACGTAGAGTGCTTTTCACGAAAGGACCTTATTGTCCTTTTTGTGGGGCGCCACTATCGCATATTTTAAAAGTTAAAATATCTATAACATTTTAACTCCTCATAATTTCTCATATTTAATTTCTTAATTAAATATGTATTTATTTTATCTAACAAATAAAAAATATTTAAGATATAAAGTCCAATAATTATCGAAAAAATTAAATTTAGTTCCGCAAAATTCCGCGGGACCTCTTTCGTGAAAAGGACTCTATGTTCATTAATTGCGGCTACGGCTAGCCGCAATTACGTACAATCGCTTCCTGCGGTCAGCCGTACGTCCGACCTTCCGGCTGGCATACGTTCATAACCTTAGGATAAGAAGTTGCAAGCCCCAAAGCCTTTTATCTTTGTTTTTTAGCTGGGTCGAATCGAACCGATAACCTATTTTATTTAGTCTTCCTTCTCAGTTCTCAACTTAGGCATTTAGCGTGATTAATTTAGGCGGAGGTTAATTGTTAATTATTCTAGTTGAGCAAGTTCGTACATTGCATGCAAGAGTCGTATCGTGATAATGGAACATTGTTGTGGGAGCTATTTCCTTCTATCTTATCCGTAGACAAATATTTGTGGCCTCCAAGAATTTTACACGTGCCCTCGCTATGTAAGTAGGGAACTCTATTTTTATGATTTTCCAAAAATCTTATGGTATTTGATTTTTTTTCTGTAGAGAACTTTATGGGGAATTCGAACAGGATAGATAAACTTGGATTTTTTTTATAGTATATTTTGACGTCCAAATTTATGGAACGGTTAATAAAGACAAAAATATATTAGACGTGAGTTGTGCCGTTTTGTTGATTTAGTTTTAGTATCCTACATACATAATTTAGTAGGTACCTAAGTAATCTATTCCGTACGTAATTACATTGCTCGTCCTATTTGAAAAATCTCCTACGATAGAGCTATCGTGTGGTAACAAATAGTAATAGCTTAGGGAACAGTGGCGAGCCGTAACTTACATCAATTTAACAGATCATCCGAGCGTGCCGGGAACTATTTGGCGGATGTATCCGACAACATAATAGTTCTAATCCGATTAGTGAAATTACTTGGTATCGTATTATACTGGATGACCTTTTGAATATACTATTTTATGCTAGATTACCTACCTACTAAATTACATAAATAAGTAGGTACCAGGTAGGTAATAATAGATGCGTAATCGTAATAATATTATTTGTGTATAGTTTGTGTCCGATTTTAATAAACTTATATTTCTGAGGAGTTTCACTGATACTGGTATTTAGTTGTGTAATGGGTTATAACTCCTGTAAGTATTTATTATCTTAAATTCACGTAGCGTTGTTATTTAGATCACAAATCTAAACGCTACGTGATTTAAAAATACACCCAGGCTTCCAGTACAGTTTTGTTACATTCTATGTGCAAGAGATTCACGTTGTATAGAATAAGATGGTATAAGTGCAGGTGGTGGATATAGGTGGATTTTATTTACAATCAAAATAGTGAAATTTAGTCTGGGAAATGGGATGACGATGTGGCGTTGTATACGACAGAAAAAAAAACAAAAATTGGCAAATAATTAAATTGTGTGGCGCTTTGTGGAAATAAAAAAGTTTATAATGTGACATTGACAACTAATGAAATTTGACAGCTGTCAAATTATAGTGATGGGAAATGCGATTGATAACTATGTATCGATACTTATCTCAAATTATAATATCGTCAATCAATATATTATATCGATTAAGATTGAAATATTATCGTTAATATTAATTTTTATTATAATATAAATAATATTTATTGTTGAGTAGTTTATTTGCGCAATAAGATACTATTTATATCGTTTTGAATAATTCATTGTTTGATAGAATAATAGGTACCTACATAAAAAGTGTATTTTTTAGCTTGAAACTACGAAAACGAAGTAATTTTTCCTTATAAAAATGACCTACTTTGTGATTTTAAGTTGTGACGATACGATTAATAAATTGAATCGAACAAAGCTAATTTCTAGAACTCGTTTTGCTCGTTACTCGTTACACGTTACACGTTAATACACATCACTAGTAAAACATAAAATTAAAAAGAAAACTTTGTTTTACAAATTGCTTTCCCTGTTTGTGCTACGTTTTTTTAATATTCAGCTATAATTTCGTAACATTTAGTAAAGTAATATCGACTGTTCAACAATGATATCATTGTAGGATTGTTTTCACGTGCTGCAAAATGTGTGACAGTGATGATCCGAGTGAGGGCCGGTCGGGCATGGACCTGACTGGGTTTTTATTTGGTAATATTGATGAAAGCGGTCAGCTCGAAGATGATGGACTCCTCGATGGAGAATCGAAACGAATGCTATCGTCACTATCCCGGCTAGGTCTGGGCTCGATGCTATCTGAAGTACTGGAAGAAGAGGAACCTACGAAAGAGGATGAAGAAAAAGGTTTGTGTTGATAAGTAAATAGTCTTGGAAATGTATGAAATTTTTAGTACATTGGTCTCGTATTGTAAATATTGACCCATATTATTTTCAAATAAGTAAGACAAAGTTTGCTAAAGTTGTAATCCATAGGAAAGACTGCCTGACATTGTTGCAGAACTTATATAGTTTTTAAAGAGGAAATTAGGCATATTTTGCCTCGTTAGCTGCCTGTAATGTGCATTATTACTAATATAAATGCGTAAAAAGATGTTGGAAGATATTTGCTACTGGTGTTGTGCATTCTGTCTATAATGTGAGCTTGTATTTAAGTACCTTATAATTATTATCAATGTTTCTATCTCATTTTAGATTACAATCAAAAAAGTCCATCTGCTGTTGATTTCTTTGATATTGACGATGCGGTGGAAGATGTCAAGGTAAGGGCTCAGTTTTGTTTGTTGCTAACTCCTTATTAGTCTATTTGATGCATTTGGTAATTACCTAATGTCAAGACTGGTGAATAAATGAATAACTGCAAAAACTCAACTTTTCAGGAAAAATAAAAAAACTATTTTTTGTTAATAACATTTAAGATGCATAACTTTATTATTTATTAAGGTGAGACTGCGGTCACACGCTTGTTCAGTCTGCTTATAAAAAATATTACAAGGAAAATTCAAGTAATAAAAATTGAGTAGATGTATGTATTTGGACTTACAAAATTGGAATATAAAATCAAAGCAAAAACAACTCAATGGCGATTATCTGTTTATGTGCCGGGGATGGCGATATTGCAAACCCTACTTTGGCTGAATCAATAGTAATTATCTTTATAGTAGATGTAGCTTATGCACACATTTAGGCTGCTTTTCGGAAGGTATAACAAAAAAGTGCAGCAGTAAAGTGCTTCTGTAATTTGTTTTTTTTTAAATCACAATTATTAATAATTATGTTTACCAATATATTATTATGTTCCACATTAAAATTATTTTTTCCAAGTGTGTGTTATTATGTAAAGGTTTAAAATAAGGGTTAGCACATAAATTTTGTTAGTATGTATTCCTAAAAGAAACTGTAAAATCTGTTTATAGGGTTTTGTGTGTCTAATGTCTCAAAAAAAAAAACACTTATAGGATCACTTTTCTTCATCCATCTGTATGTAAATGTCTGTCGTTCTTTTTTATTCCACTTGTAAAACCACTTTGATGCTATTCGTAGTGGCAGTTGAAATTTGTATTATCTGTTACGATAGCATGGTTAGCAGTTTAGAATCACAGTTTATGTTGGTTTTGGATTTGTGTTTAATAAGTTTTATGTTATTTGGTATTATAAGGGTTATATTTGCACTTATTTTTAAAAATATGACAGTTTTCCTCTTTGTTAGATTACTAACTGAATATTTAGCAATCTGATTATCAATAAAAAATATACTTAAAATAATTATTTCCATATCTCATTTAAAATAAGTGCAAATTAAAGTCTCAAATCTAAATGAGTGTTTGCTAAGTAACATCATTAGAAGTATCTAAAATATATAAAAGGAAAGAGTGACTAACTGACTGATCTATGAACGCACAGCCCAAACCGCTGGGCGGATTGAGTTGAAATTTGGCATACAGGTAGGTTTTAAGGTGTAGAGATCCACTAAGAAAGGATTTAGCCATGCGGGCAAAGCCACGAGCATAAGCTAGTATATTATATTGGGAGTTCATAGCTATGTTGATCTATACATCATAGTGAATATATTAAAGTCAAACTGTTTAACAGTTTGAGTTATGCGTCAACAGTCATGCTGTTCTTATGTTAAGAAAAAGTAAAGTAAAAAATAATTTATTGACATTAAAAAATTACAAAAGTTACATAAAGACAAAAAAGTGTATGCATTATGTACACGTAATTTTGCTGTCAATTGGCATAGACTCAACTTAATGCTGTGTGAGGAAATCCTGCGCAGCGCTGGTTTTCAGCCTATACCATGCTCGATCTGAGATGTTTGTCGAGATTCACAAAAAATAGTCATTAAAGCGGAATAATGACGATGACCGATTGTTTTGACGATAATGCCAGATATGTGTGCAAACATTTATAGAGATTAGAGACATTTTATGTTAGTAGTATGTTGTCCTCATGTTTTGTGTTAATACTAGGATGTAGAATTAACTAACCGGGCAGCACAGAACGGCACATCAGAATCACAGGTGTTGGACATAGACAATGCACAAACTGTTGAAGGAACAGACCCTTTGGGGGATTGTTCACAGAGTGATGTTAAAGAAGAGAGAGTCATTGAGAGTTGGACGAGTAGCGAGAACTTATATGATCAGATGGAACCCCAGAGTGGTAATGAAGAAGGGTATGAAGGTGATTTGGAGGGTGATGGAGGGCTTATGCCACCACCTTCTACCATTCCGTAAGTATTTTTCTTTAGAATTACTAATTTTTATGTAAGAGACAATGACACTGGTGGTCTGCCTGATGGTACATGGCCACCATCATTTATGCGTATTTACTAACTACCAGGTTGTGGAATAAGCATTAAGCATACTATGATTATTTTCATTTCTGCCCTCATAAAAAATTGTATTTAAAAATAACGGAACAAATAAATTTAAAAGAATATTACCAATACATTTGCAATAGTGTTGAAAATTTTCTTAGTCAAATTACCATACATTTTCCTTAATAATGTTATCTCAGAACAGATTCTTTAGTTTTAGTCATATTTATCATCCACTGTTGCATATTTGACCACAAATTAAAGTCTTGAGTGATACTTCTCTTTCGTATTTGACATTTCTGTTCAGTTTACAATAATATTTTTTTGAAATTCCACAGAGGCAGTCGGCCTTCAAGATCTGAAAGGCCCAAAAGATTGGAGACACCTTTAGCTGCAATGTTACCATCTAAGTATGCTAATGTAGATGTCACTGAATTGTTCCCTGACTTTCGACCTGATAAAGTGAGTACAGATAGCTGCTGCTACCATTCTAAAAAATAAAATGTCAAAATTTACAAGTAATTGTTCAGAACTGATGAGACTGGCATCTTACTTGATTTGTTATAAGCTAATTACTATGTGATATCTTATTAAATAATATGTACTGAAACAACACAAGATAACTTAATCATTATTTTCATGTTCATGTGTCTTAAGAGCGCCCTTTTCATTACCTACATCTGATCTGAATCCATCCAATGACGGTCCAGATTAGCAGCCCTCTGATTTCAAACCAGGCCAGACCAGAAATAGTGTGAAAGAGCTCTAACTCTTAAAATTGTGGTGGGATGATGTGAACTTATTTAAATCGACAATATCTTTTATTAATTATACATTGACCATTCCAGGTATTACTATTCTCTCGCCTCTTCGGGCCGGGCAAGCTCTCAAGCTTACCTCAAATATGGCGCGGTGTGAAGAAGCGCAGACGTCGCAAGCGCAGTGGAAGCACAAGTAGTGACACGCCTCCACAGGGGCCTGAGAATCAAGAGGTCCAATACGCTAGCGATGACGAGGATAAACTGTTGAAGTGAGTCTATTTAGTATCTCTTCGGGCTGGGCAAGATCTCAGGCTTACCTCAAATATGGTGCGGCGTGAAGAAGCGCAGAGTCGCAAGCGCAGTGACACCCCGCCACAGGGGCCTGAGAATCGAGAGGTGCAGAATGCTAGCAATGACGAGGATAAACTATTGTAGTGAGTATTTATGCCGCCGTGCCATATTTGGCACGGCGTGAAGAAACCAATGACAATAATTAGGTACGTGCTGGTTCTGTTCTGGCTATAGTGGTGTAGGCACCATTAGAATTACGAGTACTGGATTCTAAACCCTCTTCTTCCCCATTCAAGGCAGTTTGCATGTATGTCAATGTCCAACATTTAAAAAATATACAAGTATTTAATTTAAAACATCTCTCACTCATTCAAGGCCAATGGAAGAAAACCAGCAGGCATCATCAGATAACAACAACATGGCGGGCGGCGACAAGTCGCAGCGTCCTGCGCCGGCGCACTGGCGGTTCGGACCCGCGCAAGTTTGGTACGATATGCTCAACGTACCTGAATCTGGAGAGGGGTTTGACTATGGATTTAAATTAAAGGTACTGTTATCTATTTTTTTTTTTTTTTTTTTATTTGCTTTTAGTGGCTTTACGTATCACTGCGGCCAGATATGTCCTATTGTGATCGCCACTTTGAGGGTGAGCAAAACCCCGTTTGCGCGGCGTTATAGTTCGCCACTGACCCTTGCAGCTTCGAGGAACTGAAGGATTTTCTTGGGGTTGATCTCTCTAAGCTCGTCCGGGCTAAGCTGGTGCTGTCCCAGAACGATGCTACGTATTCGCATCAGAGCTTCACACTCCCCTAGTAGGTGAACAGGCGTTTCATCCGCCTCCTCACAATATCTACAGATTTGTGTGCTGCATAGCCCTAATTTGAACATGTGCTTGTTAAGGCGACAGTGTCCAGACAGGGCTCTGGTTAAGATGCGTAGGTTGTTTCTACTTAGCGCTGTGACTTGGTTATTAAACCGTTTGTCATAGGCTTTCACTAGAGACTTGGAATGACTCATGCCAGAACAGCCTTTCCAGAGCTTGGTTGACTCTCCAATGCATGAATTCATTAGGGTTCTGAGAGCTAGGCTTTTGGGAATGCCACAAAAGGGCTCAGGGCCAAACTGCGAGCCCCCTGCCCCAGAGCGCGCGAGCTCATCGGCACACTCATTACCGTAGACGCCCTCGTGTCCCGGGACCCATCGGAGGACAACGCTGTTTCTAGTGCCCAGAGCGTTCAAATGCGACATACAATCCTCAACCAACCTGGACGTGAGAACTGTCGAGTCCAGCGCTAGGAGGGCAGCCTGGCTGTCAGAATTTATATAGATGGTGTGGTTGGTGTAGTGCCTTTGCAGGTTGATATATGCACATTCGAGAATGGCATATACCTCCGCCTGGAAGATAGAGGCGAGGGTACCCAAGCTAGCACTCTTGCCAAACCTGGGACGCTCGCCATATACTCCGTAGCCCACATCAGCCCCCATCTTTGATCCGTCCGTGAACCAATTAAGGCTCCCGGTTTTGTGGAAAAGTTGGCTGTTTAGCCAGTCTTCTCTAGTAGGAATTTCCACGCTGTATCTTTTTTCAAATACATAGCGCGGGAGCATGACATCGGATGTCATGCTCAGAGTTGGAAACTCCAGAGTTGAGTCTTCGAGAGACCTCAATTTTTGGGAAAGCCAGTTCCTTCCTCCCTGTATTATGGCCCGGTACATGCTGGCCCTTGCCTCCTTGCATACAAATATATGCAAGGGTGGCAGCCCCAGCATTGCATCTAGTGCCGCACCAGGAGTAGTGGACATTGCTCCCGTGGCCATAAGGCCAGCAGTCCTTTGCAGACTGTTAAGTTTGCTGATAGCAGTAGATTGTGTGACTTTATAGTACCAGACCATGGAGGCATAAGTTATAATTGGCCTCACAATAGCCGTGTACAGCCACAGGGCTACTCGGGGATTTACGCCCCAGTTGTTCCCTACCAATCTGCCACTCGCACCTAGCGCCATCTTAGCTTTCTGCAGGACGTTGGCTAGGTGAGTATTCCACGTTAGTTTTTGGTCGATAGTAACGCCCAAGTACTTGACTTCCGTGGAAAAAGGAACAACTGTACCGCTAAGTTTGGCCTGCACAAGATTGTCGAGCCTGCGCTTATTTGTAAAGGGTACAATCGTAGTTTTAGCAGCGTTCACCGCTAGACCGCTCTCCGAGCACCATTTACTGACTGTGCTTAGAGCACTCTGCATCAAGTAGGAGATAGTTGATTGGCAAAACCCCCTTACGACGATCACAAGGTCATCTGCGTAGCCTTGCGCATCGATGTTGAGGTTTGCCAATCTGCAGAGCAGCTGATCCACGGCTAGTGTCCACAAGATAGGCGACAAAACACCTCCTTGAGGACAGCCCCTAGCTGTCGATATTTCTATAGTTGTTTGATGAAGGGCTAATATTGCACCTCTATGAGAGAGCATATTCTCTATCCATCTGGTGGTAGTAGGGTCGACGTTTTTCTCGATCAACCCATTTACCAGCAGGGCAGTAGGAGAGTTGTCGAAGGCACCTTCAATGTCAAGGAATGCACAGAGTGCAATTTCCTTGTCCTCCAAGGCCTTCTCTACCTTGTCGATGAGGCAGCTCAGCGCAGTTACTGTGGATTTACCTCTACGATAGGCGTGTTGGCTTTGGTGGATGGGAGAGATGGCGAGTGCCACATCTCTGATATATCTGTCTATTACCTTTTCCATAGTCTTAAGAAGAAAAGAGGAAAGACTTATGGGCCTGAAGGACTTTGGCTGGCTGTAATCCTTCTTCCCAGCTTTAGGTATAAAGACGACTTTGACATGTGTCCATGGTTCTGGTATTAATCCCCAGGCGAGACTCGCTCTGAAGATTTTTACCAAGTATGGGGCGAGGACATCAATTCCTTGTTGAAGGAATATGGGGATGATCCCATCCTCACCACATGCTTTATTTATCTTGAATGAGTTAATGGCCCACCTTACCTGGTTGGGTCTAATGATCCTAGCCGCCCTATTAAATCCTCATTCTGAGGTCTGCGAGCTAAAACTCTTGCCGGACAATTCCGGCCTTTTTCTTGCGAACCAGGGAAGTGGGTCTTTGCCAGCAGCTCAAGGGTTTCCTTTTCGTTGGATGTAAAGGAACCGTCTTCCTTCTTGAGGAGACCGATTTGATTAGTTTTGGCTTTCGAGAGCAATTTATGGAGTCTTGCCCCTTGAGGCAAACTTCTGATTTCCTCGCAGAGCTTCCTCCATGATGCTCTCTTAGCCTTCCTAATCTCTATATTATATTTCGTTAAGGCTTTTAGATAGGGCCCCCAAACGCGGGTCCTCTTAGCCTTGTTGAATAGTTTCCTGGTTTTCCTCCGCAACCTGCTCAGTGAGGAATTCCACCATGCGACTTTTCTTTTTGTGATTTTAGTTTTGAGAGGGCAGCTTTCTTCATAGGCCGTACATATGCCTTTTGTAAGAATATCCACCGCCAGCTCAAGACTGTCGCTATTCTTAATACTTTTGGGACAGCCTTCGAGAGTTTGCCTTAGTTTGTCATTAAAAACATCCCAGGCAGTTGCCCTAGGGTCCCTATAAGTAATGGTTTGAGAATCCAGGGAGGACTTTAACTCAAAATTTATGTGTCTATGGTCGGACATTGAATTTTCGTTGCTAACCTGCCAGTTACTAATGTGCCAGGCTAGGCTTTTTGATGCAAACGTGATGTCCAAGACCTCTTGTCTAACTCTAGTGACAAAAGTTGGCTCTGAGCCTACATTGAGTAGAGTAAGATTATTAGAGAGTAGAAAGTCGTTGAGCAACTCACCTCTCGCATTGACGTCGGAGCTGTGCCACGCGATGTGGTGAGCATTAGCGTCGCACCCGACGAGGAGTTCGGCGTTATGCTGGGCAGCGTACAATACCACCCTCGCCAAGTCTTCCGCCGGGTTGCCTCTCTCGCCAGGTAGGTAGGCAGAGCAGACAATTACCCTCGCCCCACACCACCCTTTGAGGTCGACAAAAGCAGCCACGATGTCGTCGTTAATTAGCTCTGCAATAGGTAAAAAATTAATATTGTTATTAAAAATAATACAGGCTCTGGGCCTGGAACCGTTTGTGTTAACAAGTAACTTACCGGCTGCGTCCAGTCCCAGAACCTGAGCATTGGCTACCCAAGGCTCCTGGATCAAGGCGAGGCTAAATTGTCCCTCCAGGAAGCAGTGCTCCATTACCGCGCTTGCAGCCGCAGCATGGTGGAGATTGCCCTGGATGACCCTCGCCGTCCCCTCCTGGGTAGCCACTACAGGTTTCCCCGCCGGTAGCGAGGCTTTGTCCTAGCCAGGTTTGGACGCGAGCCGCGTCCTCGACCGGGTTCGGACTGCCTGCCACCGTAGGATCTTCCACGGGGACCTCCTGCACCTCGTCTCGCTTGACCAGGCGTTCTCGGGGACGCTACACCTGCCGACCTAGCCACAACTGGTTGCGGCTTTGGGCGACCCGTGCCTCGTCCCGAGGGACCTGCGCCTGCGGACGTGGAAGCCTGCGGCTCATGAGCCACAGCGGATGTGGATGCTTGCGGCACCGGAGCCACAGCAGATGTCGACGCTTGCGGCACTTGAGCCACTAGCGAAGGCTTCGGATCAGAGCCGCCTTTGATCCTAAAAACGATCTGGCGAAAGCTCAAGAAAACCTTGAAGTTTTCTGCTCTGAGGGTCTCCACAGAAAGGTCATCAAGGGAGAGGGTTACAACGAGCCCATTTCCCTCTGGCCTACTTTGCAGAACCCTCCAAAGATCCGTGTGAAGTCCAGCGTTCTGCAACTTGAGCAACTCGAAGGCTTCGTCAACAGTTGACACCTCGTCGCTTGGCAAGAACGTAATCGCAACCGTGGGCTTGGGCAGTTCACTCTCAGGAATAACTGAGAGTTTTGCCCCCTCCCACGGCTCGATTTTTGGGACTTCACTTTCGAGCCAGGATTGGCTCTCCTGGTTCTGACATATAACCAGGATCCACCCAGGTTTATGGACAAATCCAGAAAACCGGGGACCTTTCCCAACCTTGGCTGTTTTGAGAATGGCCAGGGTCAAGGCTCTGTGGACCTGCTTCATCTGGTCGTCGCTAAGGGGGGCTATGTTGCGAATGCCAACTCGCCTCACCTGCACGACTTCCCTGAAGCTGGGTCCAGCCTCCGGCTCCTGGGCAACCTCAAGCCTTGGGGCCTTTTTCGGCTGCTCCTTAGGAGATTCTTCCTCCGACCTCTGCCTTTTGTTAGGCTTGGGGTCCGGAGGAAGGTTCTGCACCGGAATCTGACTCCACGGCTTAACCGCCAGTGCTCGTGCCTCTTGGACACTTACATTGCCAGCTACTAGCCGTCGGAACCTTTTCCGGGCAGCACCATTAAGGTTCTTCTTCCGCTGCCTGCTTAAAGACGCTTCCATGGTAGGGGCCGCAACACTGAGGGAGCTGCCAGCCTCTATCGGGACATCTGAAACATCGCAGTCAGACGTGGTTAAAGGCTGTGGAGAGGCCAGAATTACCTCCTCCAAGCTTTTAATGGTTTCTCCGAGTGGAGAAAGAGGTTCTCCCGAAGGAGAAAGAGTTGGGTTTGGTGTGTTGTTACTATTGTTACAATCCATGCAAATCCCACGAGTACGGGTAAACTAAAAAGTACTATGGGCATTGGCCCGTCTACCCATAGCACTAGGCTAAAATACTGCTCCGATTCGCCCTATTCTCGGAGAGGCACCGTTTGCGACTGAATACACCCTTCAGCCATCCATCCATCAGCACGGTCGCTCACACCTTAGATTGGGTCCCTACGCACAAACCTAACCCCGCCACTGTGGCCCCCGTGCCACCGTGACCGCCTGGTGATCTTTAGTTATGTCTATTTCGGAGGGAATTAGACCAATAACAGGGAGCACCACGAGAAGGTAATCACCACACTTGCCTTGGGGATCTACACGACTGTGCGCTCTCCCCCAAGACCGTGCAGCCTTTCCCATTCCCCTTGAGGAATGAGATAGACTGCGCTCCCCACTGTTATCTAACTTGGTAAAGTATGGATGTGTGTGTGTTAGTTACTTTTCAAAGTAAAATATTTTAATTAATTTGGCACAAACTTTAGTAAGTAATGTAGATAGTTTGGACTTGAATAGCACCGAGGCTGCTTTTCTGCAGTAAAAGCTGCTGTTGTATATAACAGCAGCTTTTACTGCTGTTTTATACTTGTGTTGTTAAAATCATACTTGTGCTGCTTATAAAATTAGAAATGATGTTTTGATGGAAAACACAGATAAGCCAACAACAAAATAATATAATTCAATTGTAATTTTATTTGTAAACAAGAAAAAAAACAATATTCAAATTTCGGCAATATTTTTCATATCTGTTCGTAAATGTTATATGTAAATGTAGACGACCTTATGAAATTCAAATATAGATAGACTAGCTGCGCCCACCGTTTTACCCGCTGTACAGCCTATATATTATTCCAGGGTTCAATCTGTCTCTGTACCAAATTTCAGCTCAATTGGTACACTCGTTTAGGCGTGAAAGTGTAACAAACATACATCCATAATCCATACAGTCTTACATACTTTCGTGTTTGGAATATTAGTAGGGTAAATAATTCATCTTCACCATATTATTTTCACAGGCTCCATCTCCAGAACCAGAGAATAAACCCAAAGAGGAAGCGACTGAAGCTAATGAAACAGAGAGAGTTGACAGTGATAGTGGTTTCCCTGACGACTCATTCCTCATGGTCTCACAATTGCAGTGGGAGGACGATGTCATATGGGATGGCAGTGAGATTAAACATAAGGTATGATGATTTGACTATTTTAAGGCTCTTTAGCTTGATAGTTTTGAGAGTGATTAGGAAATAATTAGTAGGTAAATGTGACGAAAGTTTTACAAAAGTGTACTCCAATAAATTTTAATGTGATGTGTATGTGGCAGTATGGCTACACCGATGTCCATTACCATACATTACATTTTAATGTATTTTTTGCATTTTGTATACCTAAATGGGTAATTATATCAGCATAGAGAGAGAACAGAGCCATGAGACAGAAATGAAATATGTATTAGTTGTTAAATCTCATCATGGCTAGTAAATTCGCTGGTAACATTGCCCTTTAGCCCGGAACGCAGTAATGCCGGCACATTACTACTTGGCGGGTGAATAACTGACAAAAGTATGGTCCTGCCCCAGTTGGCTTCTGCAATATAAGCCTACCTATTGGTTTTTATTAGTGTTTCGCATAAAAAGCTAATTGTTCTATTTTCGTGCAGGTGTTAGCTCGGTTGAACAGCAAGAGTAACGCGGCGGGCTGGGTGCCGACGTCAGTGAGTCGCACGGCGCAGCAGTTCTCACATCCTCGCCCGCAACCCACCGCGCTGCAGGCTAAACCTAACACGTAACTATCATTATTGTATAGGTGTTAGCATCATTATTGTATTGGTGTTGGCATCATTATTGTATAGGTGTTAGCATCATTATTGTATAGGTGTTAGCATCATTATTGTATAGGTGTTGGCATCATTATTGTATAGGTGTTAGCATCATTATTGTATAGGTGTTAGCATCATTATTGTATAGGTGTTGGCATCATTATTGTATAGGTGCTAGCATCATTATTGTATAGGTGTTAGCATCATTATTGTATAGGTGTTGGCATCATTATCATTATTGTAAGGTGTTAGCATCATTATTGTATAGGTGTTGGCATCATTATTGTATAGGTGTTAGCATCATTATTGTAAGGTGTTAGCATCATTATTGTATAGGTGTTGGCATCATTATTGTATAGGTGTAAGCATCATTATTGTATAGGTGTTAGTATCATTATTACGAGGGTGATTTGATAAGTCCGGTAAAAATAAAACAAGGGTAAATTTTTTTGGTTTAGTTTTTATTTATTTCTCAACATAGTCTCACTGAAGGGCAATTGGCAATACACTTAGTTAGGCGATCCTGTAGCCTACCGATCCCTTCCTTGTAGTAGGGTTTTCCAAAGCCCTCGAAATAGGCCTCAGTCTCCTTGATGAGCTCCGAATTTGAGAAAAATCTGCACCCCCCGAGCCATTTCTTCATGTTTGGAAACAGGTAGAAGTCACTCGGAGCCAGGTCAAGGGGAGTAGGGTGGATGGGGGAGCACCTCGTAGCGCAGCTCCACCAGCTTGGCCGTCGCAACGGCAGACGTGTGTGCAGGTGCGTTGTCATGGTAAAACAAAATTTTCTTCTTCGCTAAATGAGGCCGTTTGATTGAAATTTCTGTGTTGAGCTGATCTAGGAGAGACGCGTAATAAGCTCCGTTTATTGTCTTCCCTGTTTGGAGATAATCCACAAGGATTGTGCTTTGAGCGTCCCAGAAAACAGTCGCCATCACCTTCCCGGCAGACGGAACCACTTTCGCCTTCTTTGGTGCACTGCCGCCAGCTTCCACCCACTGTTTGGACTGTTATTTGGTCTCGGGTGTGTAGAAATTAACCACGTTTCATCCACCGTTATGAAACGCAGCAAGAACTCCTCCGGGTTGCGCTGGTACAGCGCCAGACTGGCCTTGGACATGGTCACGCGTTGTCGTTTTTGGTCCACAGTGAGCAAACGCGGCACCCACCTCGCGGAAAGCTTTTTCATCTCTAGGAAAACGTGTAGGATGTTCCAGACCCGTTCAGTTGAGATGCCTGTAGTCTTGGCTATCTCACCAATTTTGATCCTGCGATCCTCCAACACGAGATCGTAGACTTTGGTGACCATTTCGGGTGTGGTCACCTCCACAGGACGTCCTGGTCGGGGCTCGTCCTCCGTGCTCATCCTGCCGCAACGAAAGCTTGTGAACCATTGATGAATCATTTTTAATGAAGGAGAAGAATCACCGTAATACTTGTCTAGTGATTTTTTTGTTTGCGTGATTGTTTTCTTCCTCAAAAAGTAATGCTTTATCAAGACTCTAAACTAACTTTTCGCCATCTTCACTGTATACTAGGAACTTGTCTACTCTAAATGACTGTCAAATCAAAACTTATCAATATATTTGGATAAAATTTCATCTGCATACCATCAAAACAATAACCTATCAGGACATGTTAATAACTTGTCAATACTATGTCGCTATCATCCATTTTTACCGGACTTATCAAATCACCCTCGTATATAGGTGTTAACGCGGTTGAACATCAAGAGAAATGCGTCCTGCATCCTAATTTTAAATCAAAACTGTAAACGTATTGAAACTGTAAAGTTATTCACTTATGGCTCAAATATGGTGTCTTTCTCCAACTTGCGTATTTTTTGTAATGTCTATATTATATTTTTACGAAAATCAAAGTTTTAATTATATATTTTAGGTTTTTTATGTATAACATACCTAACTAAAGCCTTCCGTTCAGGACAAACCCAACCAATCCAGCAACCTCAACGGAAGGCGAAGACAACACCTGGTACAGCATATTCCCCGTAGAGAACGAGGAATTGGTCTACGGAACATGGGAGGACGAGGTTATTTGGGACGCTGAGAACATGAATAAAGTGCCCAAGCCCAAAATACTGACCCTGGATCCCAACGATGAGAATATTATCTTGGGGATACCGGATGATGTTGATCCTTCGAAGATTACTAGAGGTAAGTCCTTATAACATTATATATGAGTAATTATGGTTGGGATACGTGTGTTTGTCAACGTTAGTGTATTAAATACAGTGATCCAATATGTCCTTGTTAAAATGTATTTTTTGCTGGACGTATAAAACATTATTTCAAGCTCTTAGACCAAAAAACATGGCTTAGCCTAGTAAGACTTGGACAAATTTGCATTTTTTAAATCTGTTTATCTGATGATTTTGAGATTTAAGTTTGATTTGAACTAATATATAGAATTGCACACGTTTTGAAAATCTATCGTTCTATATGGCTGGGTGGCTTTCAATATCTATTATGAGTATGTCTTTACAAAAGAAAAGTATATAAGTATTATATCCGTTATCTTAACCACCATAACACAAGCATTAGGTTGCTTAGTTTGGGGTTAGGTGGCGCTGTGTGAAACGTCCTGAAATATTTATTTATTATTTATATACTCAGCCCCAGTATCCGTACACTGCAGACTTCTCATGATCAATCCACAATCCACACCTTCCGGTCATGTGCAGGTCTCATTGTTTTCCTTCTGACATACTTGAGAATATTGTCTGACCAATGGGCTATTTCAGATGGTCGTTCTACGGAAAGGGTGATTTATTTATTTCATTTTAACCTAAAATATACTCTCAGATCGAGGACCAGCTCCAAAGGTGAAGATTCCACACCCTCACGTGAAGAAATCAAAGATCCTGCTCGGTAAAGCCGGCGTCATCAATGTGTTACAAGAGGACGCGCCGCCGCCGCCGCCCAAATCACCTGACAGAGACCCTTTCAACATTTCTAATGATGTGTAAGTATTGGTTGGGAGAACAAAAACAGTAAATAATCATGGCACTGTGGCGCAATTTTGTTACGTTAAACGCTAAGGTGTGGAAATCTTACTAATATTATATTATTATTAAGATTTTAAACCAGAATACGAAATTTTATTAGCAATAGGATATCCAATACTAGCCTGCCATTCATCTTTAAAGACATCTTTAAAGACAGAAACACAAAATAAAATAAATGTTTACTATCTTTCTCTAATGCTTGCGCAAAGGTCAATGTCCTAATTTCCATGTGTCATAGAAGCAAACTATACAAAATGTTACTCCTCCAGTTCAAACTTTTAATGAATTCATTCCTAATCAATATTAAATAAATAATTCAACGAACAAATAAGAATGGCATTTTATAATATTTACTGGAAAAACTTGAGCTACATTTCCATATTGCTTATCTTGGTTTTTTGACCAATCAAAAATGCAACTTATATCCACAGGTACTACCAACCAAAATCCCAGAACCCTCGTCTAAAAGTGGGTGGTGGTCAACTGCTCCAACACAGTACTCCTGTAGTTGAGCTCCGAGCTCCATTCATACAAACCCACATGGGACCAGCTCGGTTGAGAGCCTTCCATCGGCCAGCGATGAGAAAGCTGTCGTATGGTCCGCTGGCTGCTGCTGGACCACACCCTGTCTTGCCGCTGGTCAAACATATCAATAAGAAGGCTAAGGTAACCTAAGTAAATGATTAAGCACGGTAACGATAATATACAGTAATTTGACTCCCTAGAAGCGGTTGAACTCAAGGTCGCGCGAGTTTTGCAACAATTTGGGCAGGGTTCGGTAGGCAGCGAGGTGCCAAATAGACGTTTTTAATGCAATAAGCTTCCGAATAATGGTTGTGAATTAGTAAAAATATCACAATGTATTTAATTCTTTTTGATATTTTGAGTAATTAACAATAATAACGCCCATTCGGCAACCGCTTCTAGGGAGTCACATTACTGTATATCTCTTTACCGTGGTTTAAGTCATTCAGAACCGAGAATTTCAGTGATTAGCGATGAGGAAGCTGTCGTATGGCCCGCTTGCTGCTGCAGGACCACACCCTGTCTTGCCGTGGTCAAACATATCAATAAGAAGGCTAAGGTAAGCTAGTTGTATATACTTAGGTCTTTGTTAGAACTGCATTTCACTGGTCAGCGCTGAGTTAGCTGTCATATGATCCATTTGCTGCGGAACCACACCCTGACTTGCCGCTGGTCAAACATATCAATAAGAAGGCTAAGGTAAGCTCAAGTAACTTGTGGCTAGTAAATGTTTAAGTCAGTGATAGAACTGAACGCTTCACTGGTCAGTAATGAGTAAGCTGTCGTATGGTCTTTTTTCTGCGGAACCACAAACTGTTCTGCCGCTGGTTAAACACATCAATAAGAAGGCTAAGTTCAGCTAGTAGTTAGTAAATTTTTAAATCTCTCGAGAGCCTCTCACTGATCAGCAATGAGTAAGCTGTCTTATGGTCTATTTGCTGCCTGGACCACACGCTGTCTTGCGGCTGGTCAAATATATCATCATCATCATGGGAATTTATTCCCATTTGCCACCTGGGGACGAAAAACGTGGGGACCAATGGGAATACACCCTTTTTTCCTATATGGTTGCAGGGTTAGCTTTCTTTCAGTGTTTTTTCTTGAATTATTAATTTCGCTGTTCTGTATTTAACATTGTTTTTGGATACCTATAATTTGTCATGAAAACTAACTAACAAAACTTGCAGCAACGTGAAGCGGAACGTTTAGCATCAGGCGGTGGCGATGTGTTCTTCATGCGAACTCCTGAAGACCTCAGCGGACGAGATGGGGAACTCATCCTGGTGGAGTTCTGTGAGGAACATCCTCCACTCATCAGCCAAGTTGGCATGTGCACGAAGATCAAGAATTACTATAAACGGACTGCTACTAAGGTATGAAGTTACATTTAAAAATTACTTTTACTACTTGTTGTTTTGTGACCGATTAGCTAATTGTGTCATTTTGTCTCCTAGTTTATACTCTCAGCTATGCCCGCTTGGACGAATCCTTTCTTAGCAAATGTCTCTGTTACAATAACTATTTCTATGCCAAATTTCAGCACAATCTATTCGGAGGTTTGAGCTGTATGTTGATAGATTTGCAAGTCGCTTACATTTTTCTTTAATAAGTGAATTTAGATTTTAGAACTTATGTGCTCCCTTCCGGTGCTGTTATATTTCCTCTCCCTGCACGGTCGTCTGACGAGAACCGCACTGAGCAATAAGATCGCTAATAATTACCAGTAATTTTAATGATTTTAAGTATGTGTGATATTAATAAAGAGTTTTTAAAAAATAGAATAGAATAATACTTTATACCAAACAATTACAAAGAAGCTTAATGAGCTAAGATATCTTATACTTTTTCAGGATAATGGACCAAAACCTCAGAAATACGGAGAAGTGGCTTACGCGCATACATCGCCTTTCCTCGGCATTCTGCCGCCCGGAGCCACACAATCTGTTGTGGAAAACAATATGTATCGGGCACCGATATACGAACATACTTTGCTACATACTGATTTCCTTATCATTAGAACAAGGTAGGTTTTTGTTACAAGCTTTTATTAACTTTTACCTGTCTGTTGTCTGTCTGTCTGTAATCAAATCTTGCAAGTTTCATTTGAGCCACTTCATGGTTTTCGATTGACCTAAAATTTTGCAAGAATGTATAAATCGGATGACAATGCAATATGGAGCTCGAAGGTGGCCACAGGAACTCCGTAATTAAAAGACGCAACCCCATCGAGTTTGGGCTCATTTGATTCGTCTTGACGAGTACTTTATGATGCAAGATGGTAATAATAATAAAAGCTTGTTTTTAAAAAGTTTTTTTTAATTTCACTTGTTTTCATTATAGTTTATCCTTTGATCACGATCTCGCGTGATGTTAAGAGCCGATGCGGCCGTAGATGGTAGCAGACTAAACATAGAAGGCGGGATAAATCCCTCCCTGGCTTAACCAACCACCCATTGGACAAAACGTGTCGCAAAGCTGTCATCATTAATGTGTTCCGGCATGATGTTCAGTCAACCAGGAGGGGTTTTTTTTTAATTTGCCTGCCCCCATTAAAGGAAGGGTTTATAGATTATACCGCCGTCTAGGTTAAGTCTGCTTCCATCTTCGGCAGTATCATCATCACTTCATAGTATAAAACAAAGTCGCCTTCCCCGTCTGTCTGTGCCGATGTATGCTTAAATATTAAAAACTACGCAACGGATTTTGATGCGGTTTTTTAAATAGATAGAGTGATTTAAGAGGAAGGTTTATGCCTATGTATATTTTAGCAGTGAAACACTGATATATAATTTTCTGTTAGAAGCAACGAAATACGGGCGGGTCCACTAGTCTTACTAATATTATAAACGTGAAAGTTTGTAAGAATGGATGTCTGGATGTGTGTTTGTTACTCTTTCACGCCTAACGGGTGGAACTTTTGAGCTGAAATTTGATATACAGATAGCTTAGACCCTAGAATAACACAAAGGATATAGAAAAACGGGTAAAACCGCTGGGTGCAGCTAGTTTAATATAAGGCAAGATCGTGGTCAAAGGCTAACCTATATAAAAAAAGAGCATAATATTATTACTTTCTTTTCTTCAGACAAGCATACTACATTCGTGAGGTGGATGCGTTGTTCGTAGCGGGTCAAGAATGTCCTCTGTACGAAGTTCCTGGACCTAATTCTAAACGCGCTAATAACTTCGTTCGAGACTTTTTACAGGTAATGTAGAATGCTGTGTTATATGAAAAATGCTATGCGCTAATCAGCATAATATGTACTTTTAAATAGAACATAGGTACATAACTTCGTCAAATATATTCATGTCTAAAATAGACACATCCAACACTTTTTCCTTTTATCGATGCTTTGTGGAAACTGATGTCTTACTAATGCATTACTATACTCGTATTTATGGAAAAAAGAAATTGAAAGAAAAACCATTGAAAGGGAATGTTGATATAAATGTGTAACCATTAAATCCTAGAAACATTTTAAAAGACTTTGTTGTCCTATGATATAACTTTGACGTATTTTGTAGGTGTATATTTACCGCCTTTTCTGGAAGTCTCGCGACAAACCGCGTCGTATCAAAATGGACGACATCAAGAGAGCGTTCCCATCACATTCGGAGAGCTCGATCAGAAAACGACTGAAATTGTGCGCTGATTTTAAACGAACTGGATTGGATTCTAATTGGTAAGGATTTTAAAAATACTGATATACATCTCTTAGTTGAATTGTGTTTTCTATCCACATTCCCTATTTAAAGCTGCGATGTATAGCATCATAATTTACACAAGGTCTAAATTGTCATAATTGTTGGCTACCTTTAGAATAAGAGGGCTCCCCAATAAGTTTAGTTGATTTTAAGAATGTCTTACGATTGCCTATACATAGTTTATATTTTACTCCAATCCCCAGTTCCTAAATAAAATACTAATGATATAATAAAATTTTCGAGGTTTTATCATATTCTATTAAGACTATACACACTCTATTTATTTCTAAAACTCAAAACGCTTTGAATTCTTAAAAGGCTATTGACAGACCGTGAATGAATTTTTTTTTTTTTTGTATGACACACTCACAGTATAGTGAGTGAATGATAACTTTATTGTAACATCATAAAATATCCAGAGCTTAAAACTTTGACAAAAGTACCTTCTGTATAATATCTAATAAAAAATTAGTATAATCGTTACGAAACCAATTCAAATCAACTATGTAATACATAAACTTGAATTCTGCCTAGGTGGGTAATAAAACCCGACTTTAGATTACCATCGGAAGAGGAAATCAGGGCTATGGTGTCACCGGAACAATGCTGTGCGTACTTCAGCATGGCCGCCGCTGAACAGAGGCTTAAAGACGCGGGATACGGAGAGAAATTCATATTCACTCCTCAGGAGGATGATGACGAGGAATTACAGTTGAAGATGGATGATGAGGTAGGTTTTTTGTGAAGTAAATATAATGTGAAATCGGTTTACAATAACATTTTTTTCGAAAATTTATAACAGGTGCTCAGTGTTCACAAAGATCAAATTATAAAAAAAAAAACTTGAGAGGTGTCAAGGGACACCCGGATGGAACGAAGTTCCTTTCGATTAATGAAAATATCTGGCTTGCTTTCTATAAGAGAGAGAGAGAGACAGAGAAACATGCGCACGCCGCACAGCTTACAATAGCTTACTATAGCAAAAAGTGTCGTGACAACTTTTCGTAAGAATTTTTTCCGTCTAGCCCCCTTTCACAACGCGCGATAAGGAACTTCGTTCTTCTTTTTAGGGTTTCGTACCTCTAAAAGAAATAACTAAACCCTCATAGGATCCCTCGTTAGTCTGTTTATCTGTCTGTCAAAACCCTTTTACTCGAAAACTCGTGGAGTTATCGATTTGAATTTAATACCACATACTCTATAGGTCTACAGTCCTTTGATGCTGTGATAAAAATTAATTGCTAAGTTAACTTAGAAAAAAGATTTAGCCTAAACTTGTCAATTTCCTTTATAACATGTAATGTTTGTAACTACGTATGAACGTCCGGTACAAATCTCGCAACTCAATTATAAGACTGATAGACTCAACGGCTTGCAACAAGAATTTTAAGGCAGTAAACAGATACAACTAACATTTTTAAACCTACAGGTTAAAGTAGCCCCTTGGAACACAACCCGCGCATACATCCAAGCAATGCGAGGAAAGTGCCTACTCCAACTCACTGGTCCGGCTGACCCCACCGGCTGCGGCGAAGGATTCTCATACGTCCGCGTGCCAAACAAACCGACTCAACAGCCAAACGATGAGCAACAACCGAAGAGAACTGTCACGGGAACAGACGCTGACTTGAGAAGGCTCAGCTTGAATAATGCTAAGGCGTTGCTGAGAAAGTTTGGAGTTCCTGAGGATGAGGTAAGTCTTTGAAACTTTCTATTAAAAATGATTCTCGTACGTTCGCGTGCCAAACAAACCGACTCAACAACCGAATGATGAGCAACAACCGAAGAGAACTGTCACCGGAACCGACGCTGATTTGAGAAGACTCAGCTTGAATAATGCTAAGGCGTTGCTGAGAAAGTTTGGAGTGCCTGAGGATGAGGTAAGGGCCTAAAATTTTACGAAAAGAACAATTTATTAGGCCTTAGATTTCAATACTTTTGTCTATGAAACTTTTCTCTTAGGTTAAGAATATATGTAGAAAAAAAGTTTGTGTTTTAGATTAAGAAACTGTCTCGATGGGAAGTCATCGACGTCGTCCGCACATTATCTACAGAGAAAGCCAAAGCAGGTGAAGAAGGAATGACCAAGTTTTCAAGAGGAAATAGATTTTCTATTGCAGAACATCAAGAAAGGTAAATATGCGAAAATATCTATATATCTATCCAAGGGCGCACCTGCTCCTTATCTGCGCCGAATCCGATCGGCATTTTGTCGGCGTCGCCGAGGAACATTTTTAGAGTAGCTTACGCACTATAATCTCCCCCGATTTCTGTTCGTCTTCAAAACTGTTTTGATAGAGAGAAGTAGCCAAAGTAACATTTATACGAAAACAAAAATGGCTACTTCATTATGGCTCGTCATGTATAGATTCTAATCATATGTAATATGTATTCTTATAGTCTTGTATTTGTATTTAATGGGAACCTCAATCTTTTTCCAAAGGCATAAGACTTATATTTCCATATCATTTTCAGATACAAAGAAGAGTGTCAGCGTATATTCGAACTACAAAACCGAGTACTGCAAAGCACAGAGGTGCTAAGTACAGACGAAGCCGAAAGCTCAGTCAGTGAGGAGTCAGACCTTGAAGAAATGGGCAAGAACCTTGAAAACATGTTGGCTAACAAGAAAACTACGGAACAGCTGTCTTTGGAGAGAGAAGAGGCTGAAAGGGCCGAACTACGTAAAATGATTCTTGGACAGTCGGAGAAGAAACCGCAAATCAATCAGGATCAACAACAATCGTCCAGTCAAGGTAAACAATTTATATATCGCAGTGTATTTGTTCCGGAACTTAACCTACTGATGTCGGACTGGCCTGCACTTGTTATAAAAATAAGTTTATTTTTACAAAGTATTTTGTTCCTAACGTTAACCAACAGTGACCAGCTACGGGTTTTAGCCGTGACATATTTATATTGTAGTCCTCTATAATATAGAGAAAATGCTTAAAAAACTTTTCATTTAGAAAAGTAAAATTATAGAAGACAACGTCTTGTAACTTAAATTTTACAGTATTTTTTTAAAACATGGAAGTTAGCTGTGTTTTCGGTATCAATCTTAGGATTATAAAGAAATAGCCTACCGAGTTACCGAGCTAACCTACTTCCATGACGTACCAATTGATTAGATAATACTTAAAGAATAATGAATTATGTCCACCACACAGAAATAAACACATACAATGAATGCTGATGTTATAGATCTCATCTTATACCTTAATTTCAGCTGGCCGCGTTCTCAGAATAGTCCGTACATTCCGCAATCCGTCCGGCCAGCGCTACACTCGAGTGGAGTTAGTTCGCAAGGCTGCTGTCATAGAAGCGTACATGAAGATTCGTAACACAAAGGACGACGCGTTCATACGACAGTTCGCGACCATGGACGAGACTCAGAAAGAAGAAATGAAGAGGGAGAAGCGAAGAATTCAAGTAATATATCAATTTATTTTATTTATTTAACTGGTGGCAATGGGCTGGTCACATTTGCCGCAGAACCGATAACCTATGGGGTACTCGGGTTCTAGAGTGGAGACCGCGTCTCGGCAAACGTAGTGTAGGGCGTCCTTGGGCGAGATGGGGTGACGATATCCGGAAGGTCGCGGGGAGCGGGTGGAGGAAGAAGACGAGGGAACGAGTTGAGTGGCGTGCTATGAGGGAGGTCTATGTCCAGCAGTGGACGAACAGGCTGATGATGATGATGATGATTTAACTGGACTTCCTTTGCAGGAGGTCGACTAGGTGGGTACCGTAAGCCAGCTATTGTACTGCCTGAGCCTGAGTGATGTGCAAGCATTACTGTGCTCGGTAGGAGGCACTGTAGCTAGTAGAAATTACTGGGCTAAAGTGTCCTTTACATCTTCATCTTATGAGTCTTGAGTAAGAAGCGTTAGTGCAGTGCACCTAGAATTTTACATCACTGTGAAATTCTGAGTGGCACTTTGCTGATTATGGGAAGTGCTATCTCTTACCATCAGAAGAGCGTCTTGCTCGTCTTCTTACTGCTTTGCATAATATAAAAAATATTTTAAGTTGGCATTCCAGATCCCTTTTCGTGGTCGCATATTGGCCCTATTCTCTAAAATACGACGATGTGAAGTATCTCTATTCATCTAGACGTTATGTTTTGCTCTGTTGAGTTCATATTAATAGACTTTATGTTAATTTTGTTATAGGAACAATTGCGACGTATCAAGAGAAACCAAGAAAGGGAGAGATTGGCTGGAAACGGCAGTGTGGGATCCGTGTCATTCCCGGGAGATAGTAAGATTTTATCCATTTATTTTAAGCTGTTTTAAAAATATGAATAGTTTCTATTCAGATCAGTACATTTTGGAATATCGTACAAATTTTTATAATAATCGCCAAACTTAGCTTTTTTTTACTTTATCTCGCAATGAAACGCTTGCGGGTTACAACTTGGCCTAGCTTCAAAGAGTTAGCTGATTTGACAAATTATGGGGCTTATGACGTTTTTCTCAGGATGATTGCCATCGTGCTGTTTTGCGTAATATACTCGGTATGACTGCGACTGAATGGGCCAGGGTGTCACATATCATCACCCGTATAAAAATACGTTTCTATTTGTAAATAATGTGCATGAAATTAATCAATTTGTCCACAGATCTAATAAATATGTCGTCATCAACGGACCTAGGTTCACCCTCTCCCGGAATGATCCCATTAGGACAGATCAAACAAGAGCCAGACTTACAGACGCCGTCACGAAGACGCCACAAACTCAAGCCAGATCTGAAATTGAAGGTAAAAAGTGTTATGGTAAGCTGGTTCTAATTTTTGTTTATTTTTTCGTAGTTTTAGCTGTTTGGGTCGCTGTTTTATTATGTGGGTACACAGTTGGATTACTGTGCTGTGATTAAGCATATTGAGTTATAAAATTTAAACCCTTCGTTTTTTTTTAATATCAGTAATTTTATAGTAATATTTAAAAAAATCCTTCGATGGTTCTGTAATTTAAGCACAGAAAATATACATCATCTTATTTTTGTGCTGGGAATGTTCACATGCGGTCTGCTGATCCCAAAACACGGCAGAAAGCTGTAAATAGTAGCCAGAAAACTTAAACAAGAACGCAACACTAAATCACTAGATTTTCTGAGTAAAAATTGGTTTGAAATCTACGCTTACTTCATTCAAACGCATTTTCTGTGTAGCATAGAAAGTCAAATGGATCTGTCAATTTTATCATTATTTCAAGACACTCATTATAATCAAACAGCGATTCAAACCCTAACAAATTAACATCCCCAACCTATCCTACAATAATCCCCTTTTATTTTTATCTCACAACCCTGCTAAAATAGAAAGGTACTTCAAATTTACTTCACATTTCAGTGCGGTGCTTGCGGGCAAGTGGGGCATATGCGGACAAATAAAGCGTGTCCTCTTTACACTGCATCTATGGGTGGAGGGAACTCTTCTCCACCGGAGACTGACGTGGAACCTGCACCGATTGACCCTGAGGATGATGACCTGGGTTACGTTGATGGAACTAAGCTGACACTATCTTCTAAACTTATAAAGGTAAGGGGGCCACATGCGGACGAATAAAGCATATTATGTCCGCTTTATATCGGGTCTATGGGTGGAAACCCTTCCTCGCCGGAGACTGACGTGGAACCTGCACCGATTGACCCTGAGGATGATGACCTGGGTTACGTTGATGGAACTAAGCTGACACTATCTTCTAAACTTATAAAGGTAAGGGGGCCACATGCGGACGAATAAAGCATATTATGTCCGCTTTATATCGGGTCTATGGGTGGAAACCCTTCCTCGCCGGAGACTGACGTGGAACCTGCACCCATTGACCCTGAGGACGATGACCTGGGTTACGTTGATGGAACTAAGCTGACGTTGTCTTCTAAACTTATAAAGGTAAGGGAGTTGTTGGGATAAAGTTTGGGAAAAGTTGTGACATATTCATCGAGTTAAATAAATAGAGTCGGTACCCCAAGCTCAAATAATTTTAACGTTATTCCATTTTTATTTTGTGGCTTGTGAACGTGCGATAGCACCACAACTTTGCCAATGACTCGTGGAAAGTTTGATGGAACTTAAGTGACATTTCTTATGCAACTGTTATGCTTATCACTGTTCAGCTCAGCCTCTTTTAGGGGTAGTTTCCGCTATGCTGCATCTAAATGCTGGAACAATATTCCTCCGCCTATAAGGACCCTTCATAGTCTGCATAGTTTCAGGGTGAAACTGAAGAAATTCCTTCAGGATCACCAGTCAAGTCAGGAAAACCTGAGACTCGAAACGAGTGCAATCTGAATCGGAGCTACATTTATAATAATCGATTTCGTAATTATTTATTATATATAATGTTTAAATATTTAATTGAGTATAATTTACTTATGACACTACTAGCCCAGTCAATGAGTGCCTAAAAAGGGTATGTGGATCGAAAAGTCGAAAGCAGAAAAACTAACTTAGTAACTTTGTTTGGACTAGTTAGGAGATAAACATACTAAAAGTCCCCACCCCTCCGAGGTGAGCCCGAGGGGGGGGGAGGCCGAAGAAGGTCCCATTTTTAGGTTTTTTGCTTATATCTCAAAAACTGTGCATTATACGATATTTTGTTGTACTACATTATTAAACCTCATAAAATTTTCTACAACTTCGGCCTTGACATTTTTAATCTATCTCTAATCGTTGTCCAGCTATGAGCTTCCAAACATGGTCTATTTTGAAGACGCTTAAATTAGTTTTCCATACAAAGTTGGTAAAAAAATCTTACAAATAAAATTTGACCAACTTCTGGTAGTCGTATCATAATGAAACTTTGCAAACGTCTAGAAATCTGATTACAGTTTAATAATCTGGTACCACTGAGCTGATCTGATGATGGAGCCAGGAAGTGTCTAATGAAACTCTTCAATGGCTATTAGTAAACCCCTCGAGTTTCGGCACGTTACATTCGAATCGATGAGACTTTTTTATAACACTTGCTGTCAAGGGTCTGATAATGGACCAGGAGGTGCCTACGTCTCATCAATCCGAATGTAATGAGCCTAAAATCGCCGGTTTTACTAATAGCCATTGAAGAGTTTCAGTAGACACCTCCTGGCTCCATCATCAGATCAGCTCAGTGGTACCAGATTATTATACTGTCATCAGATTTCTAGACGTTTGCAAAGTTTCATTATGATACGACAACCAGAAGTTGGTGAAATTTTATTTGTGAGATTTTTTTACCAACTTTGTATGGGAAACTAATTTAAGCGTCTTCAAAATAGACCATGTTTGGAAGCTCATAGCTGGACAACGATAAGAGATAGATAAAAAGTGTTAAGGCCAAAGTTGTAGAAAATTTTATGAGGTTTAATAATGTAGTACAACAAAATGTCGTACAACGCACAGTTTTTGACATATAAGCAAAAAACCTAAAAATGGGACCTTCTTCGGCCTCCCCCCCCTCGGGCTCACCTCGGAGGGGTGGGGACTTTTGGTATGTTTATCTCCTAACTAGTCCAAACAAAGTTACTAAGTTAGTTTTTCTGCTTTCGACTTTTCGATCCACATTTCTTCTTTTACTGGACTATACAGTTATTCTATTTATTTATTTTCTAAAACTATACTACCCATAAACTACTATATCTTTTACTTAATATTATCATTTTATTAGCGCATTTGTCACTTTATATTATATTTATATATATATATATATTAACATGGCTTTGATATTTTTTTTTTTTTATTACCGTTTGTTTTAATTAAGTTTTTCTTTCTGTAATTTCATATATATGTATAAAAATGTTTTTTGGTCTTAATTTTGTATGTAGAGTATTATGTGTATTGTTTTCTTATGTCATTATGTTAATTGTTAACCTGGCCGTGATGTCACTGCCTTTGGTGCCAGCGGAAGACCAGCGTAGGTCCTTTTTTTGAACCTACATATGCTGAGCTGGGGCCTTTTTGCGGCAAATGTTATATACTTTGTTTTATGTACCTTAATACTGTAATTTGTCGTAAATAAAACTTTTTTCTTTCTTTCTTTCTTTCTTATTTTATGAAAAATGAGGCAAAATAGGTTTCAGTCCAATTTAGAAATCAGGCAATATTGCTAAACAAAAAGAAAATAGGACGACTAATTTTGCGCGACCTTTTATAATAAATCTGTTTCAGGTTTAGCCTTTTCAATCTTAGATGCGGCTAAAGCAGACTCGGTCAAACATCATGACTCTTAAGTGTTGACTGTGTTTTTTATTTGGCATATTCGTATTATTCATCATCATCATCATAGGCCTTTGCGTCAATTGCAGACGATTTAAGCACTGTCTGTTGGGTTAGCGTCGGCACTTCCGTTGGTGGCTAATAAAACCAATCCTGCAGCGGCAGGGTCGACTACAAATTGGGCAAACGTGTGTCACAGAGTCACAGCAGAAAGGTTTTCAGTTCTGTTGTTCCGTCTAGACCTTTTTACCGAGAGATTATCGAACCAAGCCCGGTCGTGAAGTTTGCTGTAGTTGTTTGTGGTCGTTGTCGTATTATTAAACTAATATAAAATAAAGGCATTCGCGTTTTTACTAATTCTTGCACCAAATATCTAAACGATCAACCTTTTCTCCAGCAATCAGCGGAAGACTTCCGTCGTCGAGGCGGCTCCCGTCGCGGTGAAGCTCGTGCGCTCGGTCGCAGGCGACGCGGTACAGAATCCTGCGACTATTTGGTCAAACGGCCGGCGGAGAGGCGGCGAACTGACCCGCTCGTCACTTTGTCTTCATTGTTGGAAGATGTGTTGAACTATATGAGGCATTTGCCAGATGTGCAGCCTTTCTTGTTCCCTGTTAATCAAAAGGTAAGTTTAATGTTGTTTTGTTAGTCTAAAAGTGCTTTCTTTGTTTCTGTTAGGTTCTGGGTAAATCAGAAAACGATCAATATGTCAATATGTTCTTTGTTTAGTAATATGTGTGCTAAATTTATATTATTAGTAAAGGATTAGGTTTCACTTATATTGTTATGTATTTCAATGTGTATTTAATACCTCTTCACTCAATACGGCTGTATGATAAATTGAGCTGATGTTATTTGGTATGTAGGAAGCTCAGATTTAGAATGACATTTAAATCCTTTTTCACCACGGAATTTTAAAATTATATTAGTTTTTAAATAAATCAAAACTCGAGCTTGCTGATCTATTCAAGGTCATTAATAAAAATATATGGCTTATTCCAGAAATCCGTATATTTTTTTACAGTTAGTAGCTGACTACTACCGTATCGTCTCTCGTCCTATGGATCTACAAACTATAAGAGAAAACTTGAGACAGAAACACTACCAGAGCCGAGAGGAATTTCTGGCCGACGTCAACCAGATTGTTGAAAATTCTACACTTTATAACGGTAAATAAACATAATATCGCTACAAGACGTTCTGCCATATAGCTAAATTCTTCACACAACGACCTGGCTAATAATTGGGCTTCAGCCATTTGATTGAATGCCGGCGTTCAATGAACGGACTAGGCGTCCAATCTGCTATATCATTTAACTACTGAAATGGTTCCGACATAAATCATCGCTCCGGGTTATATGCCTAGCTGTTTGAACGTAATTGGGGAAGTTAGTAGAACGGCGCCTTTTAGTAAAAGAGGCTAGGCTGTTAATTGAACGGCTGATTAAGTAAACGTAGTCAAATAAAAATTTTAATATTGCTCTTGCTTTAGGGGGCACAAATAGTTTGACCGTAGCGGCTCAAAGAATGCTGCAACGTTGTGTAGAAAAACTGGCTGAAAAGGAAGAACAACTCATGAAATTGGAGAAACAAATCAATCCATTGCTTGATGACAATGACCAGGTATGACAACTCTATAAAAATATTGTATAATATTTTTACTTAATGACACTGTTGCATAATTGTAAAGTAAAAAACTTTTGCCTGCTCGATTTTCGAAGTATATCACATTCGTTTTTAAGGGCAGATGATAATGCCCTTATCCCACTTTGCATAGCGTCGGCACAATAAGTTTTCCTTTTCCATTTTACCACGGTAAAGAGGCACACAGTGTTTTGACTCCCTAAAAATGGTCGAACTCAACGTCACGCAAGTTTGCGTCGTGGTCGACAGGGATCGGCATGAAGCGAGGTGCCGAATAGACGTTTTTATGCAGTAAGGTTCCGAATAATGGTTGTGAATTAGTGAAAATATCACAAAGTATAAAATTCTTTTTTAAATTTTGAGCAATTCACAATAATAACGTCTATTCGGCGCCTCGCTGCCAACCGAACCATACCGATCTCGGTGTGAATCTGCGCGACTTTGAATTTGACGCTTCTAGGGAGTCAAAATACTGTACCTATATCTCATTACTGTGATTTTACTCTATGATCCGTCATCTTCATTCACACTTTTCACTTTTACATAGTCTTTTCGGATGTACCCTTCTCGTTTAACATTATTAAGAGGGATTTATCTCACCAACTAGGTGTCGTCTGCAGCCCCATTTTCGCGGAAAGAGATCGTGGCCAAAAGCTAACCTATATTGAATTTAAAAAATACCTAAATACATATTTGTTTCTCTAGGTGGCCCTGTCATTCATATTGGAGAACCTTCTAGCAACCAAACTGAAGGTAATGCCGGAAGCGTGGCCTTTCCTCAAGCCGGTCAATAAGAAACAAGTCAAAGATTACTACAACGTCATCAAGAAACCTATCGACATGGAGTCCATGGGGAAGAAAATACAAGGTATGGGTAAAATTGTTATGTTAATGAATCAAGTAATCGAAGTAAGAACATAACACTAATATGAAGTACTGCGCAATACAGCATTGTGTATGTCTATTATATCAGTAGAGTAGAAAAGAGAGAGAGAGAGTATTAATTTTCCTGGCAGCTTTTCTATTTCCCAAATCGCAGATCGCAGCAAAAATAAGAAAACTTTCCCTGCATAAAACTAAGGACGCCAGTTTTACGTTATAGTTTCGTTATTATGTAAATTTGAACCTCTTTTATGTAAATTTCAGCGCACAAGTACCACAGTCGCGAAGAGTTCCTCCGAGACATACAACTATTGGTGGACAACTGTCGCGCGTACAACGGACCTAACTCTCAGTTCACGCGACAAGCTGAGGCCATACTTAACGTTACTAAAGAAGCTTTGGAACAGGTAATTTGAACCTTATTTCCAGCGCACAAGTACCACAGTCGCGAAGAGTTCCTTCGAGACATACAACTATTGAACTAAAGAAGCTTTGGAACAGGTATGATAGACTAGCTTTTTTACCCAGCGGTTTTATCTGCTAAAAAGTTGCCTACGTGACATTCCCTGGAAGAACACGACTTCTCTTCAAACTTTCAGCTCAATCGGTCACGCCATTTAAGCGTGAAGGGTAACAAATCCATATGTAACAAATCATTATGTAACTATGTTGCTATGGCGTAGTAATTCATATTACCCTATCAAAGCCTGTCAAAAGTACAGGATCATGAATCACGCAAACGAATTTCTGGTACCGTTTTGCATATAAGTATGAAGTAACCAATCGTCACCTCGATAATGTTTAAATGGAACAAAAACTTTCAGCTTTATGATAATAAAGATGCAAACATCATTTTTTATTGAATCTTATTGCTTTTAAAATAATATCAAAACACTATAACACCGAAGATATGAGGTCTTCAAACTAAACAAGTTATATGTACAATGAACCTACATATTATACAAGTGAAATTTTAAAAATACTTTTTAAAAACAAGCTTTAATTATTATTATCGTCTTTTATCATAAAGTACTCGTCAAGACGAATCAAATGAGCTCAAACTCGATGGGGTTGCGTTGTTTTATGACGGAGTTCCTATGGCCACCTTCCAGCTCCATCATCAGATCAGCTCGATGTCATAAAAATATTGCATTGTCATCCGATTTACACACGCATGCAAATTTTCAGCTCAATTGGAAACCGGGAAGTGGGTCAAATTAAACTTGCAAGATTTGATTACAGACAGACAGACAGACAGACAACAGACAGGTGAAAGTAATATAAAGCTTGTAATTATAGGAAGTAGAATAAGCATATTTGTAACTTTTCCCACAGTTTGGCGAGCACGTGAGTCAACTAGAAGCGAACATAGCGCGAGTGCAACAGAAGATGCTAGAGGAAGCGGACCACTCAGACCTGGAGCCGGAGGAACCTCCCCCACCGCCGCCATCTGATGAGAAACGCGGTCGCGGCCGACCCAGGAAACATAAACCCTCCACTTCTACGCACGATGGTATGTATTTATGGAACAAGTGAAATAAAAAAAAAAACTATTTAAAAATAAGTATCTGCCGCTCCGCACGTTCGTTCGGCTTGCGCATTGTGGTCACTGTTCAAACCTAACCTAACCAAATGATATCGGTTCGCCCTGAATACTGTAGTAAAAACACGCGGAGGATAGAATTTATAATCCGTAGGTGAGTCCATAGATGAATTAACCAATATCTCAAATGAAAATTAACCGAATCGTTCGTTAGTTCACCTGACCATTGTTTAATCGACCGTAGGCGAGTTGAACTGTAGGCGAGTCGTCCAATATGTGTAATGAACATAGGCGAATCGACTGCAGTTATATCGACTGTAGTTGAAACGACCGTAGGTATTATGATACCTAACCACTTACCACCATCTAGCACCAAAGTACTCGTCAAGGCGAATCAAATGAGCCCAAACTCGATGGGGTTGCGTCGTTTAATTAAAGAGTTCCTATGGCCACCTTCCAGCCATCAGATCAGCTCGATGTCATAATTATTATTTTGAATTGTCACGGTCCACTCCATCGGATCTAAATCCCTGAAATGAATATCCATAAACATTTTCAGGTCCACCAAGAAAACGTGGAAGACCACGCAAGGATCAAAACAGTTTGGCTGACGGTATGTGATTAATACTATTATTTTTTACTACATTGAACAATGTTTTTCTTTTCGCGATTAATTCAAAATTATTTACGCGAATTTTAACTTTATTTACTTAAGTATACGGTTTATTTTATTCTAGATCTGCAATATTCGGATAGCGGTAGCTCAGGGTTAGAAGAGGTGGAACAAAAGGACGCCGTCGAAGGTTTGGTGCAGTTGTCTGTTAATCCTGGTAAGATTGACACGTTAATTCAATAACTTTTTTTTTTTTTTGCTTTCTATTACAGTGATCAGGGGATGACATAGTATACTTTCAACCAATGAAGTAACTTACTTTACCATCTTTTGGGTTATCAGTCTGTTCATGTCCAGGGAGTGGGAGTCAAACTGGTTTGGCTATATTTTTCAGGGCCTGAAGATTATTCGTTGCGTTTGATCATAGGGTAGTAATTATCCAAATGATACGAAAGATCGTCGAGCAGGTTTCGATAATATAGTCTCAAAATTAGTAATGAATTGGTGAACAATTAGATATGAGTAGGGTGCGTTTAGTTATTTTTATAATTTGATAATAATGAAATACCTCACAGATGAAGACAAATGGCCAAGTGACGTGATGTTCGACGCGAGCAAGTTCCCCATCAAGCGCGAGGTACCGGACGAGCCCTCGCACGCAGACGACTTCGTGGATCTCGACCAACACACTGATTATACCTTCCCGCCTGTTGTTAAGGTAACATCATACCTGTTTTGTGAAGAACACTATAGAGATCATGCTCAATTAGGCTCCTCCTCCTTAGTCGTTCACTCTTGACAGAGAGTCGTGGTTGATGATGCTGCATTTTCATTATTGGCTAAAACAGCCCTCGCGATGCGCCTCCACTTGTCACGGTCTCCAGCGTCTCGGGAACTCTGCAGAGGTCTGCTCTACGGAGGTTTGTGTCGCAGCTTTGATGAGGTCTGTCCAACGCGTAGGTGACCGACCACGTGACCGCTTGCTCTCTACATTTCCCTGGACAACGAGTCTCTCCATGGAGTGTTCGTTTCGAACAACGTGGCCGAAATATTTAAGGATTCGTGTTTGCACAGTCGACGATAATCTCTGTTTGATTTTAAGCTCCTCCAGGATTGAGATATTGGTCCTAAACGCTGTCCAAGGAATCTGCAGCAGTCGCCGCCAGCACCACATCTCCAGTGCATCGAGAGCAGTGATTAAATAAGGCTCATGTAGGCTCTTTTGCTCATGTAGGTAATAAAACGAGTGCAGTCAGCTATGAGACATAAGACGATTTTCTACGACTATGATAAACTCCTCACTTACATATTTGTAACTATTTTCATAGCATTATGTTCCGATGAGACATTCTAGGAATACTCCTGCGGTGGATTTTGTATAGTGTATTTACGCGATTACTATTTTATATAGTGTCCTAAAAATACCCACTTTTTTTTGTACAGGAGGAGCCAATAGAACCGGATATGAACTTAGACCCCCCGATGGAAAGTACTCCGCTAGACCCACATCCTCAGTTCAAAGAAGAACCGCCTGAAAACTGGCAGGTAAGAAATAAATAAATTATCATAAAAACAGATAAAAGTTCGAAATTTCATTGAAAAAAAAAAACGGGTAACCTAGGTATGGAAGTAATATGTGCGAGCATGACATTCATTGAAACCAGGGCTGGATTTACCTTGTGACCAATAAAGCGTTGGAAATAATTAAGACTGCGTCGATATTATCAACGATGTTGCAGACGACTATAAAGTAACTGGACGCCATCAGGCGGGCCGTTTGTTTTAATCTCTAACATCAATAGAACACTAAATTTAATGTAAATTAGTTGCCTACTCAATACAATAATAATTGATGAAAGAAAAGTTATTAAAAAAGGTATTGATTGTATTTATTAAAGACCTAATTCTTCGAAGAAAGTTTATGCCTAGTTATGGGCTGAAACAGTTTGGTAGTTATGAGCTGAAACAGTTTGGGAAGTGATGGTAAATAATCTTCGAATATATTAAAATCTCTTTATGATTCAGTTAATCATCATCACTGGCCTCTTAGATCTATGAAAGATGATTCAAGCAGCGTCCGTAATTATGGTTCGGCACTTCCGTGAGTGGCTAGTAAGGCCGATGCGGGAGCGACATCGCCGATCGCAAAGTATGCAGACGAATTGTGTTCCTGGTGAAGCTAGAGGAGCAGCGGCGCGTTGGTGACGTTTATTTAGTTAATAATATGAATGTTTTTATTTGCAGCCGGATCCAGCAATTCAAGACGACCTGCGAGTCAGCACGGACAGCGAAGATGAGCCGGAAGACGGCGGATTGTGGTTCTAAACATACTTCCTGTTATAAATATCTACAGTATCTTTTTAACGAAATTATAATTATACATTTTCAAATTATTATAAACTAGCGCCCAGCGATTTTACCCGCAGTACTTATGTAGCCTATGTTTTATTCCAGGGTCTAAGCTAACTCTTTACCAAATTTTAGCGCGATCGGTCAACCCGTTTAGGCGTGAAAGAGTAACATACATCCAGAAAAACTTTCACGTTTATAATATTAGTAAGATTGGAGCAGGATTGCACTGTATTCAAATAATGAGTGGTTGAAAAAAATACTAATAAGTGATAATTGTTAAGTTAAATGTTAAAAGATAAACACTTAGTTTGTTTCGTGTTTCAGATAATCAGTTAAAATTTTACAGTTTAACAAGCCCATTATAAAATGTTAATATTTTGCTAAGCATAGTTTGCGCAAATCTACTTGACCGATCTAGTGGCGTAAATATGCGCCTATTCGTGTAATTTAAGATCGTTCAAAAAGATTTGCTATATTTAATCAGTGAACTAGATTTTTTTTATTGCTATAATATTAATATTATGGTCTATAGTGACCTCGGATTCTATTCAAAAATTCCTGACAGCTTCATATGTTTGATTGTAAATTTCTGGTTTTTATGATATTGGACTAATGAATAAAATATAGGTACTGATTGATGTTATAAAAATATATCTGTAATTTACATGAATTACATAATTGTAATATTATTAGTTGATTTAAATTAATTCACTTATGGATTGCGGTTATATTAGTTAGATATTAGTTTTTAATCATTTAAGTTTAAATATTTGGAATAAATCAAATTATATGAATATTGTTGGTTTTTTAACTTACCCAAAGTGATATTTTGTTTCCTGCTCTCCTACCAGATTTCCGATTGGTAGGAGAGGTGGGAATACTTTTTTCAACTTAAGAGGATTTATAGTGAGGGAAGCCCGCTCAAGTTTAGGTATATTAGCTGAGCGCGACGCACACCAATGCATCACTTACGCGGCCGAGTAATATAACATGTAGTCGCTTGGAATAAAATGTCTTGATCCTATGCAATGCAAGTTATTTGTTGAAATCATTAAGTCAATATGTAGGTATTAAAGTTTTAACCCCCGACGCAAAAACGACGGAGTGTTATAAGTTTTTAACCCCCGACGCAAAAATTACGGGAAGTTATAAGTTTTTAACCCCCGACGCAAAAACGACGGGGTGTTATAAGTGTTTAACCCCCGACGCAAAAACGACGGGGTGTTATAAGTTTTTAACCCCCGACGCAAAAACGACGGATCATTCCCTTTTAGTTCCCTAGTGGATCTAGTGGGAACTTCTTTTCTCAGTAGTTCCCCTTTTTTGAAAAGGGGGGAGGGGGAGGGGAGGGGGCAGGAGGAAGAGAGGGGGAGGGGGCAGGAGGAAGAGAGGGGGAGGGGTGAAGGGGTAGGGGGAGGGAGGTGAGGGGGAAGGGGGGAGTGAGGGGGGCAGGGGGAAGGGTGGGGAGGGGGAAGTGGGAGGGGGAAGAGGAAAGGGGAGTGGAAAGGGAGAGGGGAGGAGGGATGGTGAGGGGGAAGGGAGAGGGGGAATTGGAGGGTGAAGGGAAGGGGATGGGAGGGAATGGGAGGGGAGAAGGGGGAGAGGAGGGTAAGGGGATGGGAAAGGGGAGGAGATGGGGATGAAGGGGGAATAGGAGGGATGAGGGCGGGTGGGGGATGATGGGGGATGTGAGGGGGAGGGGAATGAGGGATGGGGGGGCTTAACTAGTAGAATACAACGCACTATGATAAATTTAAAATTTAAGATGGCCGCCACCAAAAAACCGCTAATTACATATTTTGAAAGCCGCTGCGTTGGGGGTTGTTTTTAAATTTTTAATTTAATTCACTTGTTGCTATAGTAAGCTAGCTGTGCGGCGTGCGCATGTTTCTCTGTCTCTCTCTCTCTCTTATAGAAAGCAAGCCAGATATTTTCATTTCTATTTCGCATTGAACAGTGTGGTGTCGCGACGATTATTTTGAGTGTATACAGGTTTTTTGTAAATAATAAATCGTGTAAATCGTGGGAACTTCGTTCCATCCGGGTGTCTCTAGACACCTCTCAAGTTTTTTATTATTATACTAGCTGCGACCCGCGCTGTTACCCGCAGCACAGTTATTGCCGATAAGACTTGATTATAATAATTTTGGCCAAGTGGGGTTACGGCGTAGATTTTGGCCAAGTGTGATAACGGCGAAGATTTTTGCCAAGTAGGTAGGGTCGATGGCGAAGATAAGTACATGATAAGTACGCTGTCATGGAAGAAATGAAAGATCTTGAGGAAATCTACTTCTAACTTCAGATGACAGCTGTCAAACTTGATATTTCAATATCTCAGAAAGACTCTTCCATGACAGCGTACTTATCATGTACTTATCTTCGCCATCGACCCCACTTGGCAAAAATCTTCGCCGTTATCACACTTGGCCAAAATCTACGCCGTAACCGTAACCCCACTTGGCCAAAATTATTATAATCAAGTTTTAGCGGCAATAACTGTGCCGCGGGTAACAGTGCGGGTCGCAGCTAGTATAATAATAAATAGATCTCCATGTTCATGGTGTCCTGGTACTCGATGTACAAATACGAGTATTTATTTATCTGATACATATTGTAGTAGATAGGAGAACACATACATTTTTAAAAAACTTGAGAGGTGTCAAGGGACACCCGGATGGAACGAAGTTCCCACGATTTACACGATTTATTATTTACAAAAAACCTGTATACACTCAACAAAAATAATCGTCGCGACACCACACTGTTCAATGCGAAATAGAAATGAAAATATCTGGCTTGCTTTCTATAAGACAGAGAGAGAGACAGACAGAGAAACATGCGCACGCCGCACAGCTAGCTTACTA